>CM077647.1:124095109-125295109 GCA_039707465.1 Rhabdophis nuchalis | reverse complement strand
CGTTGTGATTCTATAAAGAATGCAGAGAAGAGCAAGAAGGATGGTTAGGGGACTGGAGAATAGTTGCAGGAATAGAGCATGTTTAGTTTAAGTAACAGAATGACTAGGGGTGATATGATAGCAATGTTCCAATATCCAAGGGGCTGCCACAAAGGAGGTCAACCTATTTTCCAAAGCACTGGAAGACAGGAGAAGCAATAGATGGAAATTAATCAAGAAAGTTTATAAGATTAATCAATGGAACAACATGCCTCCAGAAATTGGAGTGCTCCAACACAAAACCATTTGTTTCCTGTCTGAACTGGCAGTTCCTTCCAGAGTTGGTCCTTTCTAGCTCCATGTTCTGTTATGGTCACCCTGGTGTCATTTTTTACAGTATCCAGCCAGCATACTAGGGAAACCCCTTCTCTTTTTTTCTGCTGATCATTTGCAGCCTGATTGACTTTTTTTGCAGCAGTCATTAAATCAATGTCACAATTTTAAGCAAATTTCACAACAGGTGTTGTTTTGCCAGAAATCAAAAGTAAACACTAGTTTCCAGAAGAAAAAAATCACAAGTGTGTGCACATAGCACTCAGGAGATGCATTGTAACTTTCACTGACTATTTATATGTCCTTGACATTTCAGACAGGTGGCTGCCCAGCCTTTGCTTAAAAGCCTCCAGTGATGAAGCACATACAGTTTCTAAAGGCAAGTTGTTCCACTGGATAATTTTTCTTAGCGCTAGAAACTTTCTCCATAATTCCAGGTTGCTTCTCTCCTTGATTAGTTTGCAACCAATTTCTTGCCTTCTGGTGCTTTGGAAAATCATTTGACCCTTCTTCAAAAGCACTAATTAATTAATCAACAATTAAATCCACATTCTAAGACTGGTGACAGGCTAATAATTCATGTCCTAACCAAAGACTTAAGAATTATTAAGGTAATATCAAAAAAGATAGGTTTCTAGCAGTTTTTTTCCCATTAAAATGTTCAGATTCGAAAAATTCAAAATGTTCAAATATCGAAGGAGTCCTTAAGGCATCGCTCCAAGGGCTCCAATAATTATGGCATAACAAAAAATTTTCCATCAGCATTATTTTTTGAATTTGTATGCAGCCCAATTCCCAATGACTCTGGACAGTTCAGAACGAAGTAAAACCAAAAAATATAAAAGACAGCAAATGGGACAGACCGGTTGCAACGAACCAAAGGATCTCACTCCGAAAGTAGTAAAACCTTAAAATTAAATCTGCTCTTTCTTCGATTTGGTTAATAAATATAATTGTTATGGTCCATTTTCTAAGACCGATCTTCTCTTTACTCCTACATTATTTACTCCTACATTATTTATTTTAGATTAATCGCTGTCTCAAGTATAGGGGAAAGAAGTATTTTATGCGTGCCAACAAAAAGCACATTTAAGCATTACCTAGTGCGATTAATTTGTAAACAAAGTTCCACACGAGGCATTGTTCCAGTACCAGACTCCTATTGGCCCATTGGAACGCCAATAAGCGCTCTTAAGTATCACGACGTCCGAAGAACGTCGCTTACACAGGAACTCTTTTTTAAAGTGTTTTTTGAATGTTCTAGCGTTGTCTCTATTGGCTGGGCAACCGTCCCTCCCACCTTTCGTTCGCTCTTGTCCTCGACAAGGATTGGTCAGGTCTCCAGGCCTCCTTCGTTGATTGGTGGGATGCGTTTTGGCGGGTTGAATCGTGTTTTTTGAACCCCGGTTCCACTGGAAGTGGTTTTGGCGCGTGGCGCTCGGACGTTGTGTGAGCAAAGTGAGCGGGAAGCGGTTAGTACGGAGAACGTACTTGCGGGGAGAAGACGGTGGCGGCTCTTCTCGTCGCAAACCTCCCCCCCTATTGCCTCAGCCAGCGTCTAATATTTTTAGGGGCTCATATTCCCTTTTCTGCCTCGGTTTGACTTTTTTTTTTTTTGCGGGAACCAGATTTCCCCACTCGCTTTTCTTCCCGTTTCTGCAGCCAAAATGGATCTCAACTGCTCCCCGCTCAAGGTAAGCCTTTCGGTCTGCCTTGGGCCTCCCTCCTTTCTCCTCTCATGGTGTTCCAAACTCAATTTAAAAGGCATCCCTCTCCCCTTTGCTTTTGTTTCCCTTGAAACTGATTGGCATCAGTTGATTCGTTTCAGCTATACTGAGATTATGACCCCCATCGTCTATATCTCGCGTGAATGACTGATTGATATCGGCCATATCCGTTGAAATAGAAAAGTTAAAGAGCCTCCGTTTTCATAAACAGTTAATGGCTCGGATGGAGGGAGGTTCAGTTTGCAAAGGTTTATATTGAAGAGCAATAACAGTTAGACTTTTGCCCAAATTTATCTGATGTGCCAATTGCACTCTTTCCTAAACAAAGGTACTCTACTTCCTAATTACTCATGCCTTGGCCACCTTTGCATATGGATTATTGCAATGCATTCCGCATGGATCTGAATTTAAGATCACTAAGAAACAACAGCTAGTCCAGAATACATCAGTATGAATATTATGGGCACACCTCAGTATACCTACGCAACATTTCTGCTAAGTAAGATGCACTTGTTATAGTAGAGCTTCTAGGTGTAATTTACCTGATGAAGGCTTTCTAAGGAACTACCATTTTTTCCCCATCGTTTCTACTTGCCCCTTAAAACCCCATCTACTAAGCAATAGTATTTTCATTGTAAAAGATCAGATCAACATGAAACTGTTAACTCCACCTCTTCTAGAAAGTGGGAGGAGATTCCAAACTTCTGATATTTTTTGAAGGAAACTATTTTTATTCAGTCTCATGTCTGACTTCCAACAGAATCAGGAGCTCTTTTTTCTTTCAGATCCATTAAATCTTTTAAAAGACAGATGAATTACATTGTAGAGTGGGGGATATTTTGACCACAATCAGCTTGCAGACAGGAAATTTCCAAGTGGGAGGCAATCAACTTGCCACCTATGCTACATGGAGGCACAGATAAACTACAAGCATGCTAAATAGACCAGGAGCCTTTTAAGGCAGCTGGATCCTGATGATGCAATTGAACATGAGCTTTAGTTGCAGGATCCAATCTAGTTGGTTTATGGGGACCCAAGGTATTGTATTCTGATCTTTCAGACTCATGCTGGAACCCCTAGGGTTCCTTGAAGCTGGCCTCCAGGATGAGTCCGAAAGCTTGGAATACAAAACCTTTGGTCCCAGTGACTAATCCAGGTTTGCTCCTGCAATATTGTCCTGGGACATGCATATTCATCTTCATTCCTGATCAGCTTTAGTGTTGCAGTTAATTATTAACTAAATTTGCTGCCTGTCTCAGCCTAGGGCTACTCTAAGCAGCTTACAACCATTTAAAACAGCAAAATAATTAAAAGTAAGGTTAAAGAAAAGTAAAATAATAGAATAATAAAGAAAAAGAAAAATATGTTGATGCAACGACTAAAAATGATGGTGAGTGAGGGCAAAGAGCTAGGTTGGGAGATGGAGTCTACTGTCAATCTAGCAGCCATCTCCAGAATACAACTCCCCCATTGAGTACCCAAGTCAATTTATAGAACCAAGACTTTAAGCTTTTGTGGAAGGATAGGAAGTTGGTGCAGTTCTTATCCTGAGGGGCAGGATGTTTAATCGCTCACTCTTAGGAATAATCCTGTTTCACCTGTGCATTCTCCTACAGAGAGCTCCTGGGGATCACTATTGAACCAATCATATTAGCCCTGAAGGAGGAAGCAGCATAAGATTGCATTTGACCTTTTTATGTGTGCAGTACAGGACACAGAATGGACTTCGCAGTATGCCATTGGACACTTTTCAATGTGAAGCTGCTTTTGTACAATGTTTATTTCTTTCCTGTAATACCAGCTAACTAAGATTTTTAATTTAGAGCTGACCTCAAGTAACAAGTACTTCCTTACTCTCTCAGTTTGCTTTGTTCATTCAACATTTAACTCTGCTGTTTATGTTCTATGTATTTCAGTCCCATCTGAGTTCCTATTACAAATAGGTGGGCACTCGGTGAATTTCTCCTTGCAATCTTTCTTGTTTTATTTCCATTGAGGTTGTTGATGTGAACCCCAAAGTGAAGAAGATAAAGAATGAGAATTCAAAGAAGAGGTTATCTGTTGAAAGAATCTATCAAAAGAAATCTCAATTGGAGCATATATTGCTTCGACCTGATACATACATTGGATCCGTGGAGCAAGTAACTCAGGTAAAAAAATATTCTGTTTGGGGCAAAGACAAGTTGCCCCAATTCCCAAAGTACTTCGTAATGTGCTATCAAATTAAAATTATAATTAAGATTTTCCTCGGCAAACTATATTTTATCAGCCAAACGGTTTATAATTTTCTTATATAGAAAATACATTACAAACCATTTGTGATTAATATGAACACAACTGGCTGTACATTTATGAAAACTGAAAAGTATGCTTTTTAAAAAGCAGATTTTTATGAAACATTAAAATTAGTACACTGATTATAGTATATATTTCAAAGTACCTCAAGATTTTGCAGCAGATAAAATTACTTTTCTTCTTCTTAGCAAATGTGGGTATTTGATGAAAATGAAGGATTGAATTGCAGGGATGTCACCTTTGTTCCTGGTCTTTATAAAATCTTCGATGAAATTCTAGGTATGTTGACATGGATAAAATTCTGTCATAGTGAGGATATCAAACATTTTATGAGGATATTTAACGTGCAAATGTTACCAATCACTAAAAAAAATGTATTGCTTTCTTTCAGTCAATGCAGCTGATAACAAACAGAGAGATAAGAATATGTCTTGTATCAAAGTTACAATTGACCCGTAAGTCTTGTTTTAAAATTATTTAATATTTTTGACTTCCATTGAGGATTTGTTCATTCGGAAGGGAATATGCATTTTTCTGGAAGTGATTCTATTCTTCTAGCTTTACATAGCTGTAAATTTCATTGTATGTATACGTACAATGACATAGTAAAGTTAAATAGTAGTGTAATGATTAGCATAGAATTTGACTTTCTGATCACATTTAGTGTAATTGAATTTGCTGTTGAGAGTTGCCTATCATTCAGTGAATACGATCTTTTTTTTTTAATCAGGAGACACAAGTTTGCTTTGCAGTTCTTTGAATATCAGTTGAATCTTCTCTTTTTTAGGGAGAATAATACAATCTCTGTGTGGAATAATGGGAAAGGAATCCCTATTGTAGAACATCAAGTAGAAAAAATGTATGTGCCAGCTCTTATTTTTGGACATCTTTTAACTTCCAGCAACTATGATGATGATGAGAAGAAAGTCACAGGTCAGGAAAAAACTGCAAAGCAGTCACTTTTTAAAATCTTTAATTGCCTCTCATGAGAATAATTGCATCTAAAATTTCACATTTACCATATTTTTGGAGTATAAGATGCACCAAGGTTTTGAAGAGGCAAATTAAAAGAAAAGTAGGTAGGTAGAGAGGGAGAGAAAGAGAAATACTGGAGTGAGGGAGGGGAGAGAGTATGTGTAAGTAGATAGGGAAAGGGATAGAGAGGGAAATACTGTAGGTAGGTAGAGAGAGAGAGGATAGGTAGGTAGGGAGAGGAATAGAGAGAAATAGAAAGATAGAGAAAGAAATACAGTAGAGAGGGGTAGGGAGGTAGGGAGAGGTATAGAGAGAAAGAAATACAGTAGGTAGGTATGGAGAGAGTAGGTAGGTAGATGTTTCCAGGAGTATTTATCCAAGTGTTGGAAAAGGAAATCGCTGACAATCTGCAGCACCTCAGACTTTGTTTCTGCTGGCACAGCACTTGATCAATGCAATTCTCATCAATCAGTTAAATGGTCTTCCAAAAGGGGAAAAAATGTTTTTGCACTCTGCAAATCTCCCCAAAACGGCTTGGGGGGGGGGGGCTTGCAAAGTACTCCTGGGGGGGTGGAGGGACCAAAAACAAGCAAAAAACCCGGGCCCATTTTTTGTTTAAAAAGTTGCATGCATACCCTTATGGAGGCTTATAGAATGCTGCTGGGGGATGGGGAGGCAAAAAAAGGTCCATTTTCTTATTTCTGCCCTCCCCAGCCCTCTGGATCTCTGAAAGCCTCCATAAGGCTATGCACAGCCATTTTGGTGAAGGGGCGGGGCTTTGGGAGGCAAAAAATGCTATATCCAGTGTATAATACGCACCCAGATTTTCAGCCTCTTTTTTGGGGGAAAAAAGGTGCAGCTTATACTCTGAAAATACAGTATGTTTTTACAGAACAGCAAGATGTGAATGATCAGGAAATCAATTTCCCCCCACAAATGTTCTATTTTTATATTCCAATTTCTTTGACACGCAAAAATACATAAATAAGTGAAGCCACTTACTAACTTTTTATTGCATGCACTGGAATTGAATAGCTTAATTTTTACAATTTGTCTTATAGTAGAGATAGATGGAGAACTGCCCCATCTTGATTCTTTCACCTTTCTTTGAATATAGTAAAGGAGCAAGCATTGCTCTCTCTTTACAAAAATACGGCCATACAATTTTTTTTGCAAGAGGATATGGAGTGCCTTACCAATTCTTTGTACAAATACCACTGCCATGCATGCTTATTTATATTCTAGTGAGGGATTATGAATTGGCAATATGTACCCTGTAACTGAAGTGTGCATCTCTTCAGTGTAACAGTATCATTATGTACAATTAATATTTTTCCAGGTGGTCGAAATGGTTATGGTGCAAAGCTGTGCAATATATTCAGTACCAAATTTACAGTGGAAACAGCATGCAAAGAATATAAGAAGGTTTTTAAACAGGTATATGAATCTTTGCACAAAAAATTGATTTCCTCGTTTTTAAAATACAAAGGCCCCAAAGCTTTATTTTATCAGCTCCTAAATTTGTTTCATATTTCATTTTAAATCTATGTCAACATCTCAATGCTTCCTGATAAGCAAATCTTAAAAATTTAATGATAAGCATAAGGGGTGAAATCAAGATAGTTTGGATCAACAAGCCACATACAATTTAAGTCTAGATTGTCTAGACCAGGGTCTGCAATCTTAAACACTCAAAGAGCCACTTGGGCCCATTTTCCAGAGAAAACAGAACACCAGGAGCCACAAAACCTGAGTGGGCATGGCCAACTTGATGTTACTCACTCCCACCGAGTCACTTGATTTCTTTCCGACCCCACCACACCTTCCCAGGTTTTGTGGCTGTTTTCTATGGGACTTCCCAAGTTTTGGGGCTGTTTTCTATACACACATTTCTCCCTCCTATCTCTTTCTTCCTCCCTCCCTAATCTCTATCTGTCTCTCCCCCTTCTCTCTGCTGAGGAACAATCGCCAGCCATGGTGGAGACTTCCCTTCAGGTGACCCCCCCTCTCATGATCCCCTGACCTTGCTGTGTTATCCCTCACATGAGAGGAGGAGGAGGAGGGTCGCCAGACCTTAGTGCAGGAGCGAAGCAGCCCTGCACCTCCCTTCGCACCACATTCGCCCATTAGGCAACCTTCACTTCCTGCCACTTCAGGCTTGATCTTGTGCCCTCTGCACTCGTCCAAAGACACGGTCCCCCCCCCCCCCCCGACCCTCAGCCCCTGGGGATCAGCCAAAGGGCCAGCATGCCAGCTGGGGAGGCTACAGCTGACTTTTTGGCCTTTCGGGCAGCCGGAGCACATCTCTAGAGCCCAAGGAGTCCCGCAGTTGGCAAGAGGCCTGTCTTGCAGCAGCCAGAGGTGGATGGCAGCAAGGCCGCTCTGCACCAGAGCCCATGGCTGACCAGGGGCCACACACTCCAGCCGCAGAACATGTGCCGCTGTGGCCTTCGGAGGGAACCAGTGGAGATGCGTCCAGCCACCCTGCCCAACGCTCTTGCCAGGCAACCTCGGCTAGGGGGCACTGCACGCAGGGCTTGGGCAGCAGCAGCTTCAAATTCTGCCTATGGCTGGGTGGGCGCTTTGGAGACTGGAAGTGGTTGGGGGGGCACTGCTACTGCGGTCTTTTCTTCTAGGTGCTGTGCCCTGGCTGAGAAGAGCCGCTTCTCTTAGGACTGTGTTGGCAAACTTTTTTGGCACCGAGTGCCAAAATGGGAACGTGTGTGCATAGGGGAGCACTGGAAACCAGAAGAACAGCTCCCCAGTGTGCATATATGGGAGCGCTGGATAACAGAAGAGCAGTTCCCTGGCGCCAGGAAGCTGAGTTTTTGGTTCCCAGTGTGCATATGCACATAAGTTACCTGGTCTTCCAGTTTCAGGCGCGCATGTGCACGCGAAGACCAGTGTGCTGGAAACTGGAATCTCAGCTTCCCGGCACTCTGCCGGTTTCCAGCACTCCTATGCATGCAAAGACCAGCAGAAACTGCAAAAGCAATGGCGACGGCTGGCGTGCCTGGGGAGATGTCTTGGCGTGCCACTTCCAGCACATGTGCCATAGGTTCACCATCATGGTCATGGTCCTAGGGCATAGGAAGAGCCACACTTAAGGGATCAAAGAGCCACATGTGGCTTGCAATCTGCGGTTTGCCGACCATTGGTCTAGACTTTAGTCTATAAGTCTAAGAACTGTATTATGTAGAAGAAATGTATCCTCTCTCCAATATACCTAACAATTCTATTTGTCTTAATTCCTTTGCAGACTTGGACTGACAATATGACTAAAGCAGGAGAGACAAAACTGAAGCATTTTGATGGCGAGGATTTCACATGTGTTACTTTCCAGCCTGACCTGTCCAAATTTAAAATGACTGTATTGGATAAAGATACTGTGGCTCTTATGTCTCGCAGAGCCTATGATATTGCAGGATCAGCTAAAAATATCCACGTATTCTTAAATGGAAAGAAGTTACCTGTGAGTAAAATGGGCAAAAACAACTGCTGATATGCAGAATTTGCTGGTCCTTTCCTTTAACATGTTAAAAGCCTAGGCAACATTTTTTTTAAAAATGTAGACATATTTGCCCTTGTCTCCTCTGTAGGTCAAAGGATTCCGTAGTTACGTGGACATGTACCTAAAAGGTAAAGTAGACGAAACTGGCAATGATCTGAAAGTAATCCATGAAGAAATTAATGACCGGTGGGAAGTGTGTCTAACCATGAGTGAAAGGGGCTTCCAACAAGTTAGCTTCGTCAATAGCATTGCTACAACTAAGGTAAACAGTTACAAAGGTATACAGGGCTTTTGTGAATCTGCTATCTAAAGATACTTCATCAAAGCATTCAGTGAAGAAAAGAGTTTTTTACTTTCAACATTTTTGAAAGACTGAAATTTTACTTAAGTATCTGAATTATAATTGTTAAAGATATTCCCATGATGTATAAAATAAACAATTCTGCATCTTGTGTTTTATTAAAACTAATTTTCCTGTACTTTAGAACTAAAATACATAGATTATGTAATATAATATGATCGCAAGATAATTGATTGAAATGGACTCTAGTTGTACACGTTTTGGGATTAGCAGTTATTTTTTCTTAGGTTTTTCTTTGAATTTGTGGGAAATGTTGGGCTTAGTTATCATATGTTGAGAACTATCTGTATAGCAAACTCCTAATAAAGCAGAGATTTTACAGAATAAAAGTCTAAATCTATTTTAGGTTACTGTACTAACAATTACATACTTTGATATGCCTGCATTGCCAAAATATATGTGATATTCCCTTAAAAATGACTTTTCTTCTAGGGTGGCAGACATGTAGACTATGTTTCTGACCAGATTGTCAACAAACTCATAGATGTAGTAAAGAAAAAAAACAAAGGTGGAGTGGCAGTAAAGCCTTTCCAGGTATAACTCTCAATTGTTTCTTTTTCATGAATCTCATACTTACTCCAATTGAAAAACCATTCTGGAATGTTTAATGCTTCCAATGCTTTTCAGTCTTATAAAAAAAAAAAAAGTTAAATCTTTAGTGATTCTGTCCAGCTGTCCTCAATATGGTCCAATAATAAACACAGGCTAGGCAAAATGGTGTGCAAATAAAGGATATTTTCAATGATAGAAATTGCATATGGTTTAATTACAAAATATATCTTTTATTAGGACTGCAGCTTTGAAGGCAAAAAGAGGCTTTGGAGCACATGAAGACGCTCATGTAGCATTTGTCTATTCCTTAAAATGAATATATCTTTTGTAATTCTGCAGTTGCTACATAATCCCAGGGAAATATGTGTTGAAAAATTTTCAGACAACTTCACTGTGTGTTCTCACATGCTCTAAAATACATTTATGCCTTTAAATCTAAAGCCTTGCATAACCTACCTTTCTAATTCCGTATACTATTTTAATACATGCTGCCTTTACAAATCCTGCTTTTAGCTTGTTCTGTGTAGTGATGGGCCACTTTGTTTGAGAATCTATCCCTTTTGAAGATAACATTATCTGTTTTTGGTAGACATTCTTGTGCAATCATTTGGAAATGGATTCCATCGTTTTCCAAGAGCTATACTGACAGTTTGGGTACTTATTATTTGGTAACCATGGTTGTTTGGGAAATATAGCAGTTTTTAGCAGTTTGCTAAAAATGTACTATCTTCTTAATTCCAGGTGAAGAATCATATGTGGGTATTCATAAACAGCCTGATTGAAAATCCAACTTTTGACTCCCAAACAAAGGAGAATATGACTCTTCAAGCAAAGAGTTTTGGTTCAACATGCAAATTTAGTGAAAAGTTCATCAAGGGGGTGAGTATTAAAAGGTTTGCTTCGTAATTTGTTCTGGGAATTCTGATGAGCAAAAACTGAATCAATCCAACAATAATATATTTTATGGAACAATTCAAAATTCTTTCAATATCATTTTTCACTTTTTTTCCCCTAGGCTGTCAGTTGCGGCATAGTGGAAAGCATTTTGAATTGGGTCAGATTTAAAGCCCAGACACAACTAAATAAGAAATGTTCTGCTGTTAAGCACACTCGCATTAAAGGAATTCCTAAACTGGATGATGCCAATGATGCTGGTATGTGTTCAAGTATTAAAAGCACTGAAGTCTAGCTGTTTTTTTACCATTTATATTTGAGTCAATTTGTACAGGGATAGGTTAATTATTCAGCCACTCACAACCCTACAGCTACCTTTTTGACAGCCCAATAAATTCTTCAAGATGAGGATGCTGAATGCTGGTGGCACAACCTTTTTTGTGTCCTTTAAAACAATTGAGAATCTCAAATGCCAGGACATAATAACACTAAAAATGTTTGTCCTGCCCTTCCAGGTTGTAAGAAAACTATTCATCCTTTTGTAAGACTATGCAATTCCTGAATACAAGGTTCAAATTTAATTTATAGTTACAGAAAGACTATGTAGATAATGTTGTGGAGGATTAGAGTTCTTGGGATTAATGGATAAAAAAGAAACAAATCTTCACTTTGGGGCAGTTTACATTGTAGCCAGACATCCATCAAGAAGAGTTTTTGAGCTCAGGATAGAAAGAAGGGGTCCTTGAGGCTCCCTGAGCTTGGTTGTTTTGTTTCATAACCCAAACTAGGCTTCATCTATATATCATTGAAAGGAGAATATAATAAGCCAAAGGGGGGGACAAAAAGATCAAAATACCTCCTCACAGCAATCAATACCCAGATGAGCAGAGATTAACGTCAAGATCAATACTTAGACCAATAATCAAGAAGCAAACAGTACCTCAATCAAGAACTATCAAACAAGCTTGTAGAAAGCAGCCCAACCACAGAACCTCCAAAACCATTCCCATCAACACTAATAGGGCAAGCCACTCGAATATAGCTTTGAGAACAAACCCCCAGTCCTTATTAGCATTGATGGTGTTACTTAGTTTGGATAATAAAACATCTACAAGAAAACAATCAAGCTCAGGAAAGCACTAAGGACTCTTCAAAGTTATCCATCTCCTTTTCCTGAACCCCAGCCCAATTGTTTTACCAAAACGTGAATGAAATCTCTGCTTCTTGGAATCAGAACATTGGGAGAGCATCTATAGTGTACTATTTAATGGAGTTCTGCATTATGATATTTAATTCTCTTTCAGGGAGCAAGAATTCTATCAACTGCACTCTCATTTTGACAGAAGGAGATTCAGCTAAGACACTAGCTGTTTCTGGCCTTGGAGTTGTGGGTAGGGACAAATTTGGAGTATTTCCACTGCGAGGAAAAATTCTTAATGTACGGGAAGCCTCCCACAAACAGGTTAGTTAGCAATATTTTGCAAACATTCCTGTGGTTGTCCTCAACTTAAGACCACAATAGAGCCCAAAACATCCATTGCTAATCAAGACAGTTACCTAGTGAGTTCTGCCCCATTTTACAACCTTTCTTGATGCAGTTGTTAAGTGAATCACTGCAGTTACATTAGTAACACAGTTAAGTGAATCTGGCTTTCTCATTGACTGCTTGTCAGAAATTTGTAAAAGCGGATCACTTGGTCCCATGACATTGCAACCATCAAGTATGAGTCAGTTGCCAGATGGCCAAATTTTGATCATGTGACCATTCGGAGGCTACAGTAGTTGTAAGTGAAAAATGGTAATCGGTCACTTTTTTCCGTGCCATTGTAATTTTTGAATGGTCACTAAATGAATGATTGTAAGTCGAGGAACATGATTTTTTTTTTTAATGTGCACAACCAGAAGCATTAGCCTTCATTTAAATTTTAACTCAAAAGTGTATTTATAAAACTGAAGAAGTTTCTTGGATGAGAAGTGAAACATTTCAAAGAAAAACCAGAAAGTCCAGTTGCTTCTTAAAAAAGCACCTTTGGGACAACCATGACCATGACACTGGATGTATCCCCCATAGACATGTATTTATAAAACCATGCAGTGGTTGGTTTTTGAAGTAAGAGTTTTGCTATAGTTCTTCAACGATATAATGACTATCCCCTCTGCCCAAGTGAATTTTTTCACTGTGAAATGTAGCTGTATTAGAAAAGATAATATATTGGTTACTTGCAATATCTGGAAGGATTTCCCCCACAAGCTGTGCTGCTGAGATTCAGTAGTAAAATATCAGGTTAAATGTTTTTTCATCTATAAATATTTGAAATAGAAAAAACTTCATATCCAAAAAACAGCTAATAGTATCATCCTACTTTGATGAAATCTCTACTGATACCCTGGCAGAGTTGTAATCTGCCATAGATTTTAAATGAATAAGTAGGTTGGGGTGACTGGAACTTAACAATGCTTCTCTCCGGAGTTAATGTGAGAAGAATAAATTTGTTTTCTGAATCTAAGAAAATGCTCGGCTTTTTCAGATAATGGAGAATGCTGAAATTAACAACATTATTAAGATTGTGGGGCTGCAATATAAGAAGAGCTACGATGATGAAGAATCGCTCAAAAGCCTCCGCTATGGAAAGATCATGATCATGACTGATCAGGTCAGTCGTAATGCCAGAGACAATGGTATTGTACTCAGGCAAAGGGACTCCCTCAGCCAGCCTTTTTCAATGCCTTCAGTTGATATAATATGTATCTTAATCAAGATGTTCCAGATTTCATATTTTATTTATCAAAATATAAAATACAGAAATACAAAGAAAAATGAAAACAGGGGAGGAAAAAGTCTAGGGTAAAGGGGAGCAAAGGAAGAAAAGCATTGACTTTCAACTCCTTTTGTAGAATAAGGTAATAACATACCTCCTCAATGTTTTACTTTAAATAATAATAACAATAATAATAGCCATTATAAAAATAAACCTATCTAATCACCAAAACGCAAGATGAAAGCTTGGGGGGGGGGGGTTGCATTTAAGGCATAAAATCCCAGCGCTGTTTTCAGTTATATGCGAGACCGCCTCCTGCCCCATACATCCCTTAGACCGATACGCTCCCACAGAGAGGGCCTTCTCAGGGTGCCGTCGGCCGGACAATGCTGACTGGCGACACCCAGGGGAAGAGCCTTCTCTGTGGCGGGTCCAGCCCTCTGGAATGACCTATCCCCTGAACTACGTACCATCACCGACCTCCGCCTCTTCCGCCAATGTCTTAAGACATATTTGTTTCAACAAGCCGGCCTAGCCTAACCTCCCATGGGGACTTTCAGACAGTTTTAAATTGGGTTTTTAAAAAAATTTGGTTTTAGCGCAGGATAGGGTTATTTAATAGTTTTTTTTAATTATTTACTGTATTTTGTATGTCTTTTAAATTTCCTGTGCGCCGCCCTGGCTCCTCTTTGGAGAAGGGCGGGATATAAATTTAATAATAAATAAAATAAATAAATAAATACCTCCCACTGACCAGTGCGCTCCCACAGAGAGGGCCTCCTCAGGGTGCCGTCGGCCAGGCAATGTCGCCTGGCGACCCCCAGGGAGAGAGCTTTCTCTGTGGCGGCTCCTGCCCTCTGGAATGACCTACCCACCGACCTGTGCACGACCACGGACCTGTGCCTCTTCCGTCGGGCTTTGAAGACATCTATTTCGTGCGGCCGGCCTGGCATAATTTTTGTAATGGTTTTTAGTAGGTTTTATTAATGGTTTTAGAACAGGCGTATTATTTAATGTATTTTTAAATATATATTTCTTATATTTTATATCACTGATTTTATTGCTGCCTGTACACCACCCTGAGTTTTACATTTCTATACCGCCCTGAAGGGAGAAGGGCGGTATAGAAATTTAACAAATAAATAAGGTAGAAAGAAAATCAATTCTATTTTCTTTAATTGAAGCAGTCAATTAAACCATCTCTGCTAACGCCATTAACTTTTGTAGCTATTTGTCCATTGTGGGAATCAAAGTATCCTTCCATTTTTGTGCATAAGGTATCCTTGCTGCTGTCAAAATATATAACTTAAAAGTTCCATATATTTTTTTTAGTTCTTTATCCATTAAACCCAAATGAAAAGTCTCTGGTTTTATCTTTATATTAACTTTAAAAAATCTTCTATGTTAAGAATCATTTCCCATATTCATTTTTGAGGTACCTTTATACATTCTTGATAATTTATCCAGTGTTAGTTACAAGTGGTACAATCATCTTATAAAAATGTCTTTTAAATTATAATGTAATTAATTATAACTTAAAGCACATGTTTTCCCATTGTTCAGGTATTATATCCAAAATTCCTTGCGCACCGAATCGTATAATGCTTCACATACTCATTCTGCAAGTTCAATTTAATAGCATTTTATAAATCTTAGCAATGATAAAGTTCATTACTACACAACAGAAATTCCAGTTCATTTTTTGCAAACTCAAATCCACAGCTTTTTTATCTATTGTATTTTTCAAACTATAAAACACTCCAGACTATAAGACACACCTATTTTGGGGGGAGGAAAACCGGGAAAGGGGGGGGGGGAAGTCTCCCTCTCATCATCCATCCGGTACTCATCTTATACTCCGAGAAATACAGACACATCCTTCTCATTCCAATTCCCCTTTTTAGATTTGCAGATAAGGTGACCATAATTAAATATTATTTGACCATAAATTCATCCATCTGGCTTTGCCACCACTTAACCCCAACACCCACCCCCAAAAAAGAAGATTCCTGGGATGACATTTGAAGGGGTATCTTTGCAGATAAACTTACTTTTTATTTATTCCAAGCTCTAACAAAGTAGTTAATTTAAATGTTCTAAAGTGATATGCAAGTATAAAATGTACTCTGAACTGGAGTATTTTTTTAAAATGCTTGGCTCAAATCTATTAGAATTCCCAAGGTTTTTTTAATTAAAAAGAAAGAACAAACATAGGTCACCCTAAACGTATCACAAAATTGCTGTCAAAGAAACAGAAAGAGAATAACTTCCTTCAGTTCTCAGATTAGATGCAGAATAGAATCTCATCAGCAACAGGAAAGGGATCATATGAAAAAATTACTTTGTGATATAAAACATTCCCAACTTCCAAAAATGTAGAACTAAATTGCTCAAAAATATTTAGTGGATTAGTAAAGGAGCATTTCTAATGTGCTGTTATTTCTGTGTAAATATCCTGTAACAGCACCATTCTGATTATGACTGGAATAATTAGGTCATAATTCTTTATCAATTACAGTGTAAACAGTTGATCAGTTGGAGTTTATTGTTAGAAATAACAATCATAACTGGTTTCGCACTATAAAACAATCTTGCTCTTAGTTCTTTCCAGAAGCGCTGAACTTCATAATCCATAAATGACACATGGACTAGAAATTATGAATGTTGTAATGTAACGTCTGATAATGGTGATTATGGGCAAAACTGACAAACAAATGCTGTAATTAGAAGATAAATTACTATTGGCCTCAGAATATAAAGTTAGTAAGGATTATTGACTTTTCTAACACCAATGGATGAAATCTTACCTTCTGAACATTTTTGTAGGATCAAGATGGTTCCCATATCAAAGGTTTATTGATTAATTTCATTCACCATAATTGGCCATCTCTTCTGAGGCATCGTTTCCTAGAGGAATTCATTACTCCCCTTGTTAAGGTGAGCTTCCCCACCCGTCTGAGTGATAACTTTAGCAATTGAAAATATTCTTACTAACATTCATTAGTTATATTGTTAACTCTTCAAAATGAGATATTTGGCTTTTCCACAGGTTTCCAAAAACAAAGAAGAAATTCCTTTCTATAGCATTCCTGAATTTCAGGAATGGAAGAACAGCAACACTAACTACAAAAATTGGAAAATCAAATACTACAAAGGTTTGGCTAAACTGTAATGTTAAATGAACCAAATAAGGCTAACTTTAGATCTTAAAAAGAATACATTGTGTTGGGCAGAACTATTTTAACCTTACTTGTAATAAAGGCATTAGGGGACTATACATCTTTTTTTTTTAAACTAGCTCATCAAAACAAGAAATGTGTTCCATGTAAAGTGAAAGATAAAGATGAGGAAAATTATTTGTCTATAGCTTAGCTGTCAAGTTGAATGTTAGGCAAGAGGCTGAATGGCTATGTTAAAACACTTAATTTATCCTATATAACACCAAGTTCAAATGAAAATGTTCTTGGTGATGTTTTTGATATATTAATTGAATTGAGGGAGACAGACATTTTCAATAAGTGCTGTATTCTGTATTATCCTAATCTATAAAAACTATAGTGCTTACATTGTAAGGCCTCAGTAGGTACAGATAGTCATTTTGATTGAAAAGTATTAACAAAAAAGGTGATTGGCTAAATATGTAATTTAGCCTTTCTAAGCCTTATGTCCTCAAGTATGTTGAACTATAAACCTAGTTAGTGAGTTATAGTTAACATCGGAACAGTGGCAAATTGTAGAATGCTTATGGGTGTGCTTTTTTACCTGTTTGAGTCTAGATGGATTCAGAATAAGTTCAGACCAAGTGATTCTGCTGTTGCACTTGTGAATAATTGTGAAGTTTTTCTTTTATTGTTTATATGTCAAATCTGATTACGATACTAAGTTCTGTTTTCATTGATGCAAAGAAAATGAATTGCTGTTGAAGCAGTCTGATTGGAATTTTGGTTCTTGCCCCTTTTGTCTTTGGTTTTATTTTAATTTGTAAACCATCCTGATTAATCAGGGAGCCTTGAAACTGAAATTATAATTAAATAAAAAGAAAAGTTGCACATTAAGTGAAACATTATTATTTTATCTAATTTTTTTACTCAGATTCTCTATCTCCTTAGGTCTGGGTACCAGCACTTCAAAGGAAGCAAAAGAATATTTTGCAGCAATGACAAAGCATCGAATACCTTTCAAGTACTCTGGTCCTGAAGATGATAATGCAATCACCTTGGTAAATTAAGTTATCTTATCCCTCTGTTTATTTGAGTCTGCAAACCTATTTGAACAGTGAAACACAAAAAACCTTTCTGCTCATTTTTGTTAACATTTTTGTTAAGTTAATAGAGTATTCTAAAATACACAAGTAAATAGAAGAGCAGTGATGGGAAAGGGGGAAGAGAAGCGAGGAAAGATAAGGAAAGAAAAAGAAGCATTGACTTCCAACTCTCTGTTACAGTAAAATAAGGCATTAATATCAAATCACAGCTTTTTGCTTTTCCAAAATAGTATGAACAGGTCATTTCTATAAAGATATATCAATCTAATCTGTAAAACCCAAAATCAGTTTCATTCCTTTCCACATTAAGCATGAAGTTCAGAAGTGATCTCCATGTGGAAATACCATATTTTTTAGAGTATAAGACGCACCTTTTTCCCTCAAAAAAGAGGCTGAAAATCTGAGTACGTCTTATACACTGTATACAGCACTTTTTGCCTCCCCCAACCCCGCCCCTTCACCAAATTGGCCATGCAGAGCCTTTAGGAGCCTGACTTTTGAAAAATTGACCTTTTTTTTTTTTTTTTTTTTTTTTTTTTTTTTTTTTTGCTCAATTTTACCCCAGCCCCCAGGAGCACTCTAAGCCTAAAGGCTATGCATGCCCTTTTTTTAAAAACAAAAAATGGGCCATGTTTTACTGATTTGGGGCGAGGCCTATCCTCCAGGAGCATCCTACAAGCCTCCTAAATGCTATTCATGCCCCCCCTCTCCGCACTAATTGGATGGCGGTCTATTCATCAAAAACATCTTCGTTTATCAACAATGGAAGCTGAGTTCTCATGTTTATCTTTGTTATGTACAGAATTGATTTGTTATAAACAATTGTTAATAGATATGGGGATCAGCCATAAGAGGAAATCAAGCCCCATGCTCACCCAGG
Source organism: Rhabdophis nuchalis (assembly GCA_039707465.1). Lineage (NCBI taxonomy): Eukaryota > Metazoa > Chordata > Lepidosauria > Squamata > Natricidae > Rhabdophis > Rhabdophis nuchalis. Next base: position 125,276,579 of record CM077647.1, on the reverse strand, counting down.
CCAGTTCCCTCTCTCTCCACTCCACCAGGCTGCTAAGCTGCAAAGGATGGAGACCACTGACTTAGAGCATGTTTGTAGCCCATCAAGATGATGGCTGGCCATAAATAACCATAGTTGCAATTTGGCATGTATTGCCTGGCTCCAGGAGCTCTGAAAGCTGGAAGTCATAATAAAAGGGAGCCAAACCAATTGGAAAGAAGAGCTTAAGCCAATAGAAGATGTAAATCCAGGCAGAAGTTTTAATTTCAAGAAGACCAGTTTAACCACACAAGACCATGTTTGAAACACAGCAAGATGCTTTAAAGATGGTTCTCAAACACATTGACTCATTTTTTCCAAAGAAAGGAATGACCTGTAGGGGCCCAATTGAGCTCCAAAATGGAGGTGGACTCAGATCTTAGCTAAGAAGATTTAGCTAAGGGAGGCATGTCCAAAGTCCGGCCCGGGGGCCATTTGCGGCCCGGGGGTCGGTTTAATATGGCCCTCCTACAGCCCTCCCTGCTCTGTGTAAATGTGGCCCTCCCTTCCTCCCTCTGTCTCTGGGGCTGTGTGGCTGGGAGGGAGGTGGACGCGCGGTCCCAGAATGTGCGCTTGGTGCCTGCCGGAGGGAGCCGCGATGGAGACACGACTGGCTTCCCTGCCTGACGCCCCTGCCGGGCGACAGCCTCGGTGGTGCTTAAGATGACGGTAGCCTTGGGTGCTCACGCAAGGTCGCCAGGCAGGGGCGTCAGGCAGGGAAGCCGGTGGCGTCTCCGTCGCGGCTCCCTCCGTCGGGCACCACGGCTTACATGCAGCTCCCGTCGCACAAGGTCGCCCAGCAGGGGCGTCAGGCAGGGAAGCCGGACGCACGGCCTCAGAACGTAAGCCATGGTGCCTGCTGGAGGGAGCCGCGATGGAGCCGCGACCGGCTTCCCTGCCTGACGCCCCTGCCGGGCGACAGCCTCGGTGGTGCTTAAGATGACGGTAGCCTTGGGTGCTCACCCCGACAGAGACAGAGAGAAAGAGGGGGAGGGGGAGAGACACAGGTAGAGAATGACACAGGGAGGGATTGAATTGGAGACAGATGGGGAAAGAGGGAGAGACAGACATACAGAGGGAGGGAGGGAGGGAGAGAATCAGAGAGAGTGACACACAGAGACAGGGAGAGACAGAGAGAGGGAGGGACAGAGATAGATAGAGACTGATTAAGTGAGTGAGAGACAGACACACACACACACACACACACAGAGTGACAGAGAAAGAGAGAAAAATGGAAAGAAAGAAAGCGAAAGAGAGAGAGAGACAGAAAGAAAGAGAAAGAAAGAGAAATGGAGAGAGAGAGAGAGGAAGAAAGAGAGAGAAAGAGAGTGTGAGAGAGAAAGGGAGACAAAGAGAGAAAGAGAGAGAAAGGAAGAGAAAGAGAGAAAAAGGGAAAGAAAGAAAGAGCGAAAGAGAGAGAGAAAGAAAGAGACAGAAAGAAAGAGAGAGAAAGGGAGAGAGAAAGAAAGAAAGCGAGAGAAATTGAGAGAGAGGAAGAAAAAGAGAGAAAGAGGTAGGTAAGTTTTTTTAAAATTTATTTTCAATACATTGTGAAAACTCAACTGTCAGTTGATCTTTATGTTATGAAATGAAAAGTATGTCATTTGCAATTAACTTGGCATAAAATAATTTATTTGCATTTAATTGTAATGGTTCAAAGAATGTTCGGAAAAATGTTCGGCCCTCCACCATGTTCACTTCATCCAATCTGGCCCTCTTTGAAAAAAGTTTGGACACCACTGAGCTAAGGTGTATGTTGAACTCCTTTGGAGAAGTAAAAGATTTGTAAATCCAACACGTTTTTAATGTAAATAACTAGTTGGCATGAAATGTATTGTTACCCTTCAAAAGTTTTGACTTATAGTTACCGTATTTAGTCACCAGACATGCATCTTAAGTGCTTAGCAAAGACTGACCTTGGTTTTAGTGTAATTAAATGTTTTTGGCAGTGCTCAGCTAATATTTGGAGCACCTATTTCAAGCCAGTCTTTGAGAAAGCAGCACAGTGTTCTTCGCATACAAAAGAATAGAGTTGTCTTTCTCCCAGTTTTAGCAAATGAAGAGATTGACTATTTAGTTTGGCAATAAGGGAACTAATATATATTAAAGAGAAGATAAGCTAGAATACACCCCTGTCTCATTTCTCTCTTAATAAGAATTTATTTGGTACAATAAATCCTTGGGCATTGCATTGCACCTTCTTTTGGAAGTTCTCTTAAACCTTTGTATTTCTAAGTACAGATAATTTTGTCAATTGAGGAAGATTTTGATTTGTTCCTGAGTGGGGTCAGGAGATGGTCAAACATATGTCTATCTAATGTCCAGTGTGGCCTTCAGAGTTTATAATTGAGAGGGGGGGTCTGCAAATTAGGTGGAACTTTAGCAAATAGCTGGTTATCATTTGTTTATTGAATTTATATTACCACTTATTCACCCATGGCGACTAGTCTGGTATTGAAGTCCCTTCAGTGACAGTATGAGCAGTGGAAAAACATAATTCAAGAGCATTGACATAATGTTCTTTTCCCCAAATTTCAACAATATGCAGTTGAGGGATATTGAGATATATATATAGAAATTAATGAGAAACATTTTATCTAGAAAAGTTGAGAACAACTGTTTGTGTTAGGTTCTCTACTGACATAATCTCAGTTTTTAGAATGATTAGGATATGGTCACTCAGACCAGTCTAATGGTCTGTGCCAGAATCTGTTAAGAGAAATAAAGATTTATATACCTCAGTAAACTGATCATTTCTTGACCATGTCTCTTGGGACAAAGATGTTGAATTGGAAAATGTAACTTATAAAGGTCTTCTATAGGAGTGGGGTGTCCTTGATGCTCTCTGAACTTGGTTATTCTCTTGCAGACATACCATTATTCAAACTAGGTATCATCAATGCTAATTCCCCTCAGTTTATTTTAACAGAACAACATGATTGGAAAGGACCTTGGAGGTCTTCTAGTCCAACCCCCTGCTCAAGCAAGTAACCCTTTACCATTTCAGACATAAGGTTGTCCAATCTTAAAAATCTCCAGTGATGAAGCACTCACAGTTTCTGGAGGCAAGTCGTTTCCCTGATTAATTGTTCTAACAGGAAATTTCTGTATTCTCAGAAATTTCTAGGTTGATTTACTCCTTGATTAGTTTAGTTTCTTTCCATCTATTGCTTCTTGTCCTGTCTTCATATGCTTTGATGAATAGGTTGATCCCATCAAGGTTCTAATAGATGCCCTAATTAATTCATAGAAATTCTTTTGCAAGTTGACATTATCCCTATTCTTCTTTTTCATTAAAGTAGACATACTGATTTCCTGTAGCTGTTCTCCAGTCCCCTAATCATCTTTGTTGCTCTTTTTTGCACTCTTCCTAATTTCAACATATATTTTTTTATATCAAGGTGAGCAAAACTGAATGCAAAATTCTAAGAGTTGTCTTAACAAGGCATTATAAAGTAGTACTAACACTTTATGTGATCTTGATTCTGTCCGTCTGTTAATGCAGCCTAGGACCTCATTGGCATTTTTGGCATCTGCAGCACACTGCTGGCTCATATTTAAGTGATTGTCCACTAAGACTCCAAGATCTCTCTCACAGTCACTACTATTGAGCAAGGTACCATGTCTCTCCTAGTTCTTCTTTTCATGAAACTAGACATACCCAGTTCCTGCAACCGTTCTTCATAGGTTTTAGTCTCCAGTCCCCTAATCATCTTTGTTGCTCCTCTCTGCACTCTCTTTAGAGTCTCCACATCTTTTTTACGTCGTGACCAAAACTGAATGCAGTATTCCAAGTGTGGCCTTACTAAGGCATTATAAAGTGGTATTATCACACGTGATCTTGATTCTATCCCTCTGTTTATGCAGCCTAGAAGTGTGTTAGCTTTTTTGGCAGCTGCTGCACATTGCTGGCTCATATTTAAATAATTGTCCACTAGGAGTCCAAGATCTCTCTCAAAGTCACTATTATTGAGCAAGGTACCACCTATACTGTACCTGTGCATTTTGTTTCTGTTGCCTAAATGTAGAACCTTACTCTTTTCACCATTGAACTTCATTTTATTAGATAGTACCCAATGTTCAAGTTTGTCAAGATCCTTCTGTATCTTAAGCCTATCTTCTGGAGGGTTGGCTATTCTTGCCACCTTGGTGTCATCTGCAAATTTGATGAGTTCCCCATTTATTCCCTCATCCAAGTCATTGATGAAGATGTTGAAGAGTACTGGGCCTAAAACAGAGCCTTGGGGGACTCACTGCATACTTTCTTCCATGTAGATGCAGTTCCATTGAGGACTACATGTTGAGTGCGGTTGGTCAGCCAGTTACGAATGCATCTAGTGGTGATGCTGTCTAACTCACATTCTTCTACTTTATCTAGTAGTATCTCTCTCTCTCTGATAAGATGGTCTATCTTATCAAATGACTTATTGAAGTACAAGTAAATTATATCGACAGTATTTCTCTGGTCCACTAATTTTGTCACTTTGTCAAAGAATGCAATAAGATTAGTCTGGCATGCCATGTTGGCTTTTGGTTATTACTTTGTTTACTTCTAGGTGTTCGCTAATTTGTTGCTTGATTATCTTTTCCAGACTCTTCCCTGGTGTTGAGGTCAGGCTGATAGGTCTTAGTTTTCTGAATCTTTTTTTCTTTTTTGAAGATGGAAACCACATCAGTTCTTTTCCAATCCTCTGGCAGTTCCCCGATAATCCAGGATCCTGAAAGTTATAGTTCAATAGTTCTGAGATCTCGTCTGTCAGTTCCTTCAGAACCCTGAGGTGTAATCCATCCAGTCCTGGTGATTTGAACTCGTCTAGGATAGACAGATGCTCACTTACCATTTTCTTCCCTATTTCAACTTGAATTCCTAATCTGATTTTGGTGGTGCTGTTGTTGATAGGTTGGACTATTTTATCCCTATCTGTAAAGACAGATGCAAAAAATGAGTTAAATAGTTCTGCTTTCTCCCTGTTGCTTGCCACCTTCTTGCCACTTTCTCCCAGCAATGGACCAATTGTTTCCTTGACTTTTTTCTTGTTTTTAACATGTTGGAAGAAGCTTGTTTTTTGTTTCTACTTTTGTGGCAAGCTTTTCTTCATTGTGAACCTTAGCTTTCCTCACTTCATCTTTACAGGCTTGGGCTATTTGCTGATATTCTGCCTTAGTTATGTGCCCCTCTTTCCACTTTTTATACTTATCCTTTTTATATTTCAATTTGTCAGACAGTTCTTTATGCAGCCATGCTGGTTTCTTTTGGGAGCCGTTTATTTTTATTTTATTCAATTTATATCCCGCCCTTCTCCCGCCCTTTTTATAGATTCTCATCCGTGGAATCCTTCCTAAGCTGTCTCTAAGTTCATTGAAATTAGCTCTCTTAAAGCCCAAGACTCTAGTTTGACTTTGTTCTATTATTTGTGTTTGCATAATGTTGAATTCCAATATTGCATGATCACTTGCCCCCAAGGTTCCTGTAGTTTCACACCTATCATTTCCTCTCAGTTAGTGAGAATTAAGTCCAATATGGCTGATCCCCTTGTTCCCTTCTCTACTTTTGGGGAAACAAAGTTGTCTGCTAGGTTTGTTAGGAACCTGTTGGATCTTCCACTTGGTGCCGAGTTCGATGTCCCAGTTGATGTCAGAGTAGTTAAAATCCCCCCATTACTATTGTGTGCTTCCTATATACCTTAGTTAGCTGACTAGCAAAAAGTTCGTCTACTTCCTGTTTGGTTAGGTGGCCTATAGTATAGACCAGTAGTGGGCAAGCTCATTAGTCAACAGAGCCAAATATCAACAATACCACGATTGAAATTTCTTTTGAGAGCCGGAAGTTGAAATTGAAATTTCTTTTGTGGCCTGTTTTGTGGGAGTGGCTCAGCAGTCGTGACTGGATGGGCGTGGCCAACTTGGAAAATGTGAAACTCACTTAACAATGGTGTTGGTTAGCAACCAAACTTTTAGGCTCAATTGTGATCATAAGTTCTCTCTCTCTCTTTCTTTCTTCCTCTCTTTCTCTCTCTCTCTCTCTCTTTCTTTCCCTCTTTCTCTCTTTCTTTCTGTCTCTGTCTCTCTCCGTCCACCCATCTCTGTCACTCTGTGTGTGTGTGTGTCTGTCACTCTGATTCCCCCCTCCCTCCCTGTCTCTCTGTGTCTGCCTCTCTCTGTCTGCCCCCCGTGGAGCCTCCTCAAGCCAGCCCGCCGCACTTACTCACTCGCTCACCTTAGCCTGGCTGTGAGCTACTTCCAGGGGCTGAGAAGGCTCCGTGTGGGGTGGGGAAGGAACGGCGTTCAGTGGGTGACCCACTGGATGCCGGTTCCCTCCAATCACCCTGGAAGTAGCCTGGCCCGCCCGCTCATTCGCTCGCTCCAGGGGTGAGAAGGCTCCGTGTGGGGTGGGGAAGGAACCCACTGGACGCTGGTTCCCTCCCCCCGCCCGCGGAGCCTCCGCACCCCCTGGAAGTAGACGAGTGGCCGGCATGCCGTCTGGGGAGGCTCCGGGGGGGGGGAAGGGAATCGGCGGCCGGTAGGGAGGATTGCTCCGGTGGTCTCAGGAGTCCCACCGTCGGCGAGGGTGGAGGAAGAGCCAAACTCGAGGGGCCAAAGAGCCGCATAAGGCTCACGAGCCGTGGTTTGCCGACCACTGGTATAGACCTATGGCAATGTCATTCTCCCCCCCCCCTCCCTCTTTAACATTGACCAAATGCATTCAAGATAGTTTTCATCATTGTTGTGCTCTATTTCTGTAGAGATGTACCATATTTTTTGGACTATAAGATGCACTGGTGCATAAAACACACCAAGATTTCAAAGAGGTAGGGAAGGCAAAAAAAAAGCCTCAGTTTTTGTGAAGTGGGATTTGGGGGCAGGGTTTTGAGAGGCCAAAAACGGCTGTATACAATGTACCAACATTTCCACGTTCTTTTGGTGGGGGGTGCATTTTATACTCTGAAAAATACGGTGGTTATTTCTTATATAGTGCAACTTCACTCCTTTTTTTGGTCTATTTCTTTTAAATAGTTTAAATCCTTCTAGCTGTATCTTCCATTTGTGGGTTTCATCCCACCAAGTTTCCGTAATGGCAACAATATCATATCTGTCCTCATTTACTTGAATTTCTAATTCACCCTGTTTATTCCTCATACTCTGTGCATTGGTATATAGACATGAGTCCATTTTGATTGACCCTGGGTTTACTGTCTACATAAACTGTTGTGCCTGACTGCTCCTCATACACTGAGCCCATCCCATATAGAACTTTAAAGGTAATAAACAGCACCTTGCAAACTGGGAACCCCATTGCTCACACAGCAGTGGTGTTATATGTGCCACCTAGGAGCACTTAGAATTACACTTCTGCATTCTGTGTCAGCTCTGGCTTTCCAGATAATCTTCAAAAGTAGCCCCATGTAGAGTACATTGCAGTAATCCAATCAAGGGATGACTGGGGCATGAGTGACCATGCTTGGAGCTTCTAGGTAAGGTTCAACTGGTACACAACTTGTACAAAGGCTCTCCTGGCCATGATTGTCAGCTGTTCTCTGAGCAGGAGTTGTGAGTTCAGAAGAACCCACAGATACACACTGCAGTGCAGACCCATCCAGAACTAAAGATGATAAAACAACTGGATCATGAGGTCCCTTGCACCCATACCTACTCTGTTTGGCTAGGGTTCATCTGAAGCCTGTTGTTCCCATCTGGATCCCTTACAGCCTCCAGACACTGTGAAAGGGAAACTGCAGCAAAAACTATACCAAAAAGGCACTAGGAGTTTAAAGGTCTTATTTTAAATGCTAGGAGTTGCCCAAACGTATGTAGGTTGCCCAAATGTATATAGAATTTGTTCTTGGCCTCTGCTAGGTGGAAGTCAGTCTGCCTACCTGTAAATCAGATGGTCCTCACAAAATAGTTCTCTTAGTTCCAATTCACCTCTGTTTACTTTATTATTTAATATTTGTAAAGTAGTTTGTTTAGGCTGCAGATAGTATTTACAATTTAAATGGCGCCCTCTCTCTCGGTTACATGCTCACTGAAAATTTGTTTCCCACTCTTTGCCACAGCTCTGGTTGTTTTCTCTTCCTTGGTGAGGGATAAGGTTGTCCTTGGCGTTGCAGCTGATGTTTTTGTGACGTGGTACAGGAGATATGTGCTTTGGTAGGATTGTTATTTGGCTGGTTCTCAATGTTTTACAACTCCTCTTTTAAGGAGTTCCCTTTGATTTTAATTGTGGACAAGTCAAAAAGATAGGGAGAATCGTCTGTGCCGTCAGCAGAATTAGTTTACATTTTTGTCCTTTTACGTTTATCAAGTTCATACGCACACCATCCTGTATTAATTGCAGCCGCGGTGCTTATTAAAGCAGTGTGCTTGGAGGGTGGCTATTTCTCTTCCATTGAAGAAGAGAGATCTATAGGCTGTTGACTTGCGATCTCTGCTTGCAAATCCAACTCCAAACCATCATATCCAAGGAAGCATTTGAGGGAATAAGAATATTTACAGGAGTTGGCTATCTGCTCCTTCAGGTAGGTTCAACTTTTTGTGGGTTTGTGTTAGCTTGTGTTGCAGAATCTGTATGCTCTCTTGCTTTGATGCTTAGTAATGTCCTGTAATTTACTCACCTTTTTCTAACTGTTGAGGCTTTTACTAAGGCAGCAGATGTGTAGAGATTAAAACTACGATGATAAAATACTTTTTCAGAGGAGTTCTTTACAGCAATTGCTGCTTTTTGGCGTCTTGATTCCTCCTTACTTATCAAAACTTCTGTGATTTAATTAAGCACTTGGCAGTGTAAAGTATTGTTTAGTAAAATTCCTGTTCATTCTAGGCCTTTAGTAAAAAAAAGGTTGACGATCGAAAGGAGTGGCTGACAAGCTTCATGGAAGACCGAAGGCAAAGAAAACTTCTTGGTCTGCCAGAAGTAAGTAATTTTCAAAATAAATTGGGATTTCTTCTGAATAGTTTCACACAGAATAATATATAAAGAACTTGTGAGCAGGGAGGATTCTTTATTGAATTTGGGATACAAATAGTCCCGTGGTTTCTTTTTATTATTTTAGCATCAGTGGAATGTCCCTACCTTTGACTATCACTAAACATTTGGCAGCAGTTGAGAAATAATAAGTGATAAGAAACATATAAATATTTGGTTTTTTAAAATTTCTGAGCTAAAATGAACCAGTTTCAACCTTACTAAAAGGGTTTCAGATTCAATATATTTCCATAACTTGTTTTAAGTTTAATGTTTCCTAACTGAAAACTTCACAACCAATTACTAAGGTCTGATGCAAGCATGTATATTAATGAAATGACAAATTCTATCAAAGACAAATTATGCATATGCATTCTTTATGAACCTTATGCCAGCAAAGATACATCTAGCAATGTATGGTCCAAGTTGAAAGATTTTCCTTTCACATCTAGCAATGTGTGTTCCCAAGTCAGGGGTGAAATCACTTTACCTTCACTACTGGTTCACAAATATGACTGCATGCGCTATCTCCATGATGCGCAGGATCTTCTACGCATGCATAGAGCGTTCAAAATGTGGTGGGTGGACAAAGCCTCCTGCCATCACCACTACCAATTCACCTGAACCAAATAGAACCAGCTGAATTGCATCACTGGTCCAAGTGAAAAAATCCTGTTTTTCTTTCTTTTCTTTTTTTAAAAAAGCACTTCATTAGAAATGGTAACATTTTAGTTTAATTCTTTTTAATACTGTATTGTTTGTGGTTTTATATGTATTTTTAATTTCCCTATGCCCCGCCTCGAGTCCCTTTGGGGAGAGAGAGCAGGTTATAAATTAAATTATTATTATTATTATTATTATTATCATCATCATCATCTCTGTAGAAGAAAGCACTTGGATACTATTATAAGGATATATCTTAAATTGCCTTACCTTCTTTAGGACTACCTATATGGGAAAACTACAAAATACCTGACCTACAATGATTTTATCAACAAGGAACTTGTGCTGTTCTCAAATTCTGATAATGAGAGATCCATTCCATCATTAATCGATGGTAAGAGTTTTCTTCTACTAATTAAACAAGATTTTATGTACTTTTAATTTAGTGCATAATCTTGAAAGGTAGACCACAAAGAGCTGACTTAATAAGATGTTTTATAACTGACAGAAAATTTATAAAACGTTACATTCTTAGACATTCTTGCTTGAAGCAGGATTTAATACATCAGAAAATGTATATTTATTGCCTTGATATAAAGCAGATATGTTTGCAATAAAGTAATATATAATCTAACTTTGAAGATTTGTCCTTTTGATAATGCCTTAGCTATTAAGGCTCACTATGAAGAGAAGTTGTAATTACTAATGTCTCCTCTGATTCTTTCAGGACTGAAACCAGGTCAGAGGAAAGTTTTATATACATGCTTCAAAAGAAATGACAAGCGGGAGGTAAAAGTAGCTCAGCTGGCTGGATCAGTGGCAGAGATGTCCTCTTACCACCATGGAGAGGTAGGAAATATATTAAAGGGATCCCAAAAAGTAGCAAGTAAAAATATAGTTTGCAAGAAGTTTTTACAAGAGTTTATTTGGAATAAAGTTAGAAGTAGATTTCTAATGACTTTTCTGGCTAATGCTTGTGCCTAGTTTATCTTTCCAATACCTGTTCATTTTATTGATTTTTGATGATGATGCACCACTGATCATTATTACTTTGTTTCAGACCTCACTGATGATGACTATTATTAATTTGGCTCAAAATTTTGTGGGCAGCAACAACATGAACTTACTTCAACCCATTGGTCAGTTTGGAACCAGGCTGCATGGTGGGAAAGATGCTGCAAGCCCGAGATATATCTTTACAATGCTCAGGTTGGTAGAAGCAGGTTGCTTTTCTTAATTTTGACTTAACGTAGTGTACAGTAAGTCCTCACTTACAACAATTCATTTAGTAATTATTCAAAGTTACAACAATTACAACAACACTTTAAAAAGGGCCTTATGGCTGTATTATGACCATTACAGCATTTACATGATCAGAATTCAGATGCTTGGCAACTGATCATATTTATGACAGATTGTCCATCAGTCATGTGATCAACTTTCTAACAAGCAAAAACAATGTGGAAGCCAGATTCACTAACAACCATGTTACTAACAACAACAGCAGGGTTGTTTGCCTATTCCTCTTTTGCAGCTTGGCGCCTTCAGGATACCAACTAGGCCGGTGAGCGGCACTGCCCAGCTGTAGAGGGGGGTTGACCGGTGGCTCTTTGTGAGCATGGTCAACTCATGGCTGCTGTGTTGTGCTGCTGCAATAGTGCAACACAGCCATTCGTTCCTAAGGCTGCCCACATCCCCACACCAGGCTCTTCGGGAGGCCGCTCACAAGATAGCAGCCGCCTGACAACACCCTCCCCCCCAGTGGCGCCACTCAGTAACCTAGCAGTATCCCAAAGGTGTTAAGCTGCGCGAGTGCCTGTCTCCATCCCCCAGCTTGGCCCCTTTGGAATACCACTAGGTCGGTGAGTGGCATTCTGCCTGGTGGGAGGGGGTTGTCTCAAGTGGCTTATTTGGGGGGGGGGGCTTATATTTTTCCCCACCCGAAAAATCTGGCATGGCCTTATTTTCAGGACATGCCATACATTTGGGAAAACGCAGTAGATTTCCTTTGTTTATTAATTTAAATGAAGTAAACTTTCATTTAACAAATTATAACCTGAAAGTTTTGTATTTAACAGACAAAACATGTTAGGTTCAAGTTTTGTTTGAATTTCAGGTTTTTGCCTCAAACAAATCAAGCTGAACAAAATTTACTGTTTTTACTGATTCTCTCCTTAACAATTAGCTGGGTTTTCTCAAATTCAGATGTGTTTTTAGACAAAAATATATCCATTCACCATTTGACAGCTACTTTTCACCCCAATGCTCAGTTAAATCAAGGATTTAATACACACAAAAGCCCATTTTAAAGAGATTTAGCAAGATTTCCTTCTGTCAGTAAAAGAGAAGTCAAAAGAAAAGCTTAACTTTTCTTCTCTAAGTGGTAAATTAATATATTCATGCATTGTGTCTCTGGTAGTGAAGAAACTCCTCTGTATTTGGGGTGACTTTCAAGAAGCAGAATTTTCCTGATATTGGGTTCTCTCCGGCCCCCTTTTACTCTTTTCTCTTGTGGCTTTAAAATGGGAAGCAGAGATTACTGAGTTATTGCAATTTCTTCACTTCCTTGCCATCCTCTGGCTATTTCTTTTCTTCCTTGTTTCTCTTCAGTTGCAAATAAGACCCCATAATCCTATCCAAATGATTTCTAGAAATACTTAACACAACTTTAATTTAAGCTATTTATTTTTTCCTAGTCCTTTGGCACGTTTGGCTTTCCCAGAAGTGGATAACAATGTGCTGAAATTTCTGTACGATGATAACCAACGAGTTGAACCTGAATGGTATATTCCAATCCTTCCTATGGTGCTGATCAATGGTGCTGAAGGCATTGGGACTGGCTGGTCATGTAAAGTTCCTAATTATGACATTCGAGAGGTGGTTAACAACATTCGGCGTATGCTTGATGGAGATGAGCCATTAGCAATGGTAATAAAAATGCATCAATGGTTAAATAAAAATGATCTGATAATTTTAGCTGAGGAGGGTTTCTATTTTAATGTTCTTAAATTTGAGTACAGGTTAATTTAATTCATTTTTAGCTTTGTATATATTGTATGTTTTATATGGTTTTTTAATTTTTTCCTGTACACCGCCCCGAGTCCCTTCGGGGAGAGGGGGCGGTTTATAAGTCTAATAATTAATTAAATTAAATTTAGAGAAGAGAAAAAAATCAGACACAAAAACATGATTAGATTTTCTTTGAAGACTTCAGAGCCATACCATTTAAATTCTTTTTAAAATTGCTTAGACTACATACCTTATAAAATAATGTTTAAAATGACACTTCTTTAAAAGAAAGCAATATGAAGTCAATAAATATTATCTCCATACTGGAGATTTTTGTATTGCTTTTCATAAAACCATTTGCAATCTTCTCTACAATCTCTCTTACTCCTATTTTCAGAAGCCTTTGTTGAAATTATCTTAATCAATTTGGATTCTGATTATATTATGCAAATAAGACATGTTCAGGCTGGTTTATTTTAATTCAGCTTCTACTATTTTTAGATTCCTAGTTACAAGAACTTCAAGGGGACCATAGATGAACTAGGGCAAAACCATTTCCTTATCAATGGAGAAGTATCAGTTCTTAATTCAACTACCATTGAAATTTCAGAGCTTCCTGTTCGGACATGGACACAGGTAAGGCATGCTCTATTTTTGTACTATGCTCTCTGAGCCATAATAGAAATACATTTCTGTACTCCCCAATCAAAGGAAAGTATAAAATTATTATGTTGTTTCTTCCCATCTCTCAAAAGATTTACAAAGAACAGGTTCTGGAGCCTATGCTAAATGGCACAGAGAAGACTCCATCACTCATAACAGACTATAAAGAGTACCACACAGACACCACTGTCAAATTCATCATAACAATGAGTGAACAGAAACTAGTGGAGGCTGAGACTATTGGTCTACATAAAGTCTTCAAATTACAAACTCCTCTTTCTTGTAGCAATATGGTAAGTAAAAATTCAGAAAGCTTCTATTTTTGTAGCAAGATAGGCATACCTAGAGAGTCTCTCTGTCTGTCTGTCTCATGCACACATATAACAGGCCATAGATAGCTTTTAAACAAATAAATTAAATTATAGAACAAAGGATGGTGCTCTCTGGAAGCCATCTCCATTCGTTCAGATAAGACACAGAGTCTCAGAATAGAATCGTTTTGTCACCAAGTTTCTACAAAAAAATCTTCAAGTCATTAGTTTTTAACTGAAATCTTAGAGTTCAAATTCTCAGTTAAGACTGGAGAAATAGAAAATCAGTTTTGCTAGTACATTTAACTATGCTTGCCTGTTCCTCTACTTTAGATATTTATGTGATATCTGCTACGTTGGGAAACAAGGTGTTGTTTTTTTTCAAAATTTTGAAAGCTTTTTTGCTCTTGTCACTTTGAGAAAGGTTTGCACTTCACTGTACGTAAGGATTTGTTTTTGAAAGCAGGTGTGTACAGTTCCTTAAAAGTATCAATACCATAGTGAGAAATGGAGGTGAGTAGGGGTACATCATGCAATGTTCTACACAGAGTAATTAAAGGAATTGTATCCAGCTTTTAAATGCTTGATCACAGCCCTACCATCTATAGATCTGTGGTACTTTACTCTTTGTTCCAGGTACTTTTCGACCATGTTGGCTGCCTTAAAAAATATGAGACTGCAGAGGATATTCTAGACGAATTCTATCAAGTCAGACTGCGTTATTACTGTTTAAGAAAAGAGTGGCTCACTGGCATGCTGGGTGCAGAATCTGCAAAACTAAACAATCAAGCTCGCTTCATCCTTGAAAAAATAGAAGGCAAAATAGTGATAGGTAAGCATTGCTGGGATTTTGTTACAAGCTATTAAAAGGTAGTAGAACAAGTATTACAGAAATAGTTCCTATATTCCCTTTCTCTGTCAGAATTGGCAGAACAAAAACCAACATCTAGAAAGAATTATTTTCCCTGTTAGGCGTCTTGCCTCTAAGCTTACTTTTCTAGAAATAAAAACTTAAATAGTTTACAAAATAAAATTTAAACTGAAAATACAACATGAAGTGCTAAATGTATAGGGGTGTTTACTTTCCTGCTTTCCATTAAGAGTAATGGCTTTTGTGTTTGTGGCATGTGACATGACATGTTCTTAGCATTGTGCAAAATCTGACACTATTTTGGCTGCTGGCTCAACTGGGTTTGTTCTTGGTGGTCTTCCCTTCTAGAGAATAAGCCCAAGAAAGAATTAATAAAGGTTCTCATTGAAAGGGGTTATGATTCTGATCCAGTAAAGGCATGGAAAGAGTCTCAACAGAAGGTATGTTTCTCAATCTCTTCCTTTTAATCTACTCAATTGTTAAGGGTTTGGTTCAATAATTTTTAAAAAGCTAATTCCATAATATTATAGTGGAAAATAGATCTTCATGCCAAAGATTGCCTTTCTGAAGCAGATACGGTAGGTACTCTAAAGAAAAGTATTGTGAGAAAGGGATGGATTATCTCCTGATTCCCTTGAAAGGACAAGTACTAAGTAACAGATATTATGCTGTTAATCCCTGGACACATCTTTCTTCTGCCATGCCAGGGCAGTGATGAAGATATAGAAGAAGATACTGATAAAGAAAATGAATCTGCCCCAGCCAGTGGGCCAGATTTTAACTATCTTCTGAACATGCCCCTCTGGTACCTAACAAAAGAGAAAAAGGATGAACTGTGCAAGCAGCGAGATAATAAAGTAGGTGGATGAGTTCTAAAAAATATATTTGTGGTCCAGTAGTATTCAAAGGTTAGATACGGACTTAACTGTTTCTTGCTTCACTATTAGGAAACGGAGCTAGAAAACGTGAAACAGAAGGAGCCTACTGACTTATGGAGAGAAGATCTAGCTGCTTTTATTGAGCAACTTGATGTGAGTAAACGTTCCAGTTTAAGTGAAATATTCCTTATCAATAGCTCTGTGTCTTCATTTGGGTAGGGTGCTGGCATTTAAAAAGGGTGACTGAAATGTTGAGACTACTCATATATTTTAAAGTAAACCTACAGGGCAAGTAAAGCTCAGATGCATACATAGCACTGAAATTCCAGTGACCTGAGCTCTATTAATGAATGCAGAAATTTCTATCTATTTCAGATTTGGGTATAGAATTCCTCTCTTCCATTCGTGTAGAACTGCAGAGCGAAGCTAAAGCAGAAATGCTTTCAATAAGTTGATTTTCTTTTGGTGAAATTTAACACTTACAAATCCAAACATTGCAAGCTATTGGTTTTTGTTTTTATCATCCACACTTTAGGTGATAGAAGCAAAAGAAAAAGAGGATGAGATGTTAGGAATCACGGGCAAGTCCAACAAAGGGAAAGGAGGGAAAGCAAAAGTAAAAACCCTGCAGCTTCAGGAAATCCTGCCTTCTCCCCAAGGGAGGAGAGTTATCCCCCGAATAACTGAACAGATGAAATTGGAGGCAGAGAAGAAATTAAAAAGAAAAATCAAGGTAAACAGCCTTTGGAGGGGTGTATGTGTTCAGTTTTCTTTTCTAGCTTCATAACTTTCTTTCACCTATACCAGTGGTCGCAAACCGCGGCTCTTTGGCCCCTCGAGTAGTAGGTACAGTAGGTACTCTAAAGAAAAGTATTCCTCCGCTCAGCCACAGGCAGAGTCCATCTGTGACATAGGCGGCGTTGGGCAGGGCCGCCGGGTGCGTCTCCACCGGCTCCCTCCGATGGTCACCACAGCACATGTTCCAGGGCTGCCCACCAAGCGAGGCTGGGAAGAAGGTGGGCATGTGGCCCCCGGGCGGTCTTGGCGGCGCTTAAGGTGGCCGCAGCCTTGGGTGCTCCACTGCTGCGGGAGGATGCAACCGTAGCCTCCCTGGCCAGCATGCCAGCCCTTCCGTTGCTTCCCGGGGGGGAGAGACTGACAGACAGACAGAGACAGAGCCACAGAGGGGGAGGGAGGAAGAGGGAATAAGGCAGACAGAGAGACACAGTGGGAGGGAGAGACACATAGAGTGAGTGATTAAGTGAGTGAGAGACAGACAGACACACACACACACAGTGGCAGATGGGTGGAGGGAGGAGAGACAGGCAGAGACAGACAGACAGAGAGAAAGAAAGAAAGAAAGAAAGAAAAAAGAAAGTGGGAGAGAGAGATCAAGCAAGCAAGAAGTTATGACCACAATTGAGCCCAAAATTTTGGTTGCTAGGCAAGACTGTCATTAAGTCAGTTTCAACACATTTTCCAAGTTCACTATGCCCACCTGGTCACATGACTGCTGAGCCACTTCCACAAAACAGGCCACACCTTCTTTTGGCTCTCAAAAGAAATTTCAGTCGTTGTACTGTTGATATTTGGCTCTATTGACTAATGAGTTTGCCCACCACTGACCTATCCCCAATAATGATAAACTCTCCTTCCCATTGGCTAATCTATAGAGTGAAAAAATTGAGCTTGATGAGAATCAAGATTTTCCAGGGACCAGCAAGGAACCAAAGAATCTTAAACAAAGATTGATCAAGAAACTGAAAATGGAGCCAGGTAAAATCTTTTAGCAGGAATCAATTTTTCCTGTGGGTTTATGTTTTCTATGAGATGTGTTATAAGTGGTCTAACAAACCTGCTAAATTTCAGATGACAAGAAACAGTTGAAACTGCCATTCAAGCCAATAAAAAAACCAATGAGAGTAAATCCTTGGTCTGACTCAGAATATGGAAATGAAGGTTCTGCTGACTCTGAGGTTGAGTCTTATTTAAAACACCAAGTAGAAGGTAAATTTTCAAAGAATTTAAAATTAGCTTGGAATCTTAACTTGAATGGTACCTTTCCCAAACATTTTTGCTATAAACAATCTCAAATATGAAGTGGGACCTTTGTGAAATTTTATTTTGTATTATTATTATTATTATTATTATTATTATTATTATATCATTCTAATCCACAGTTTCTAGTAAGGTTGTACAAAATTGTTGCATGCAGAACTGTACAGTTTTCTAGGTATCCTAGAATTGAATTGAATTGAATTGAAACACAGCTGTTTTGATCCATGCACAAAACAGCTATTTGTGATCCAGATAAAAGTAGGGTGGAAAGAGAGAATGGGACAAAGCCAAAGGCAACAGCAACTAAGTACATAAAGCAGGGATGTCCAAACTTGGGAACTTTAAGACTTGTGGACTTCAACTCCCAGAATTCCCCAGCCAGCATAGCTGGCTGGGGAATTCTGGGAGTTGAAGTCCACAAGTCTTAAAGTTCCCAAGTTTGGACATCCCTGACATAAAGGGAATGTCGCCAGCTCACCAAGGTAATAAATTGGTCTGGAAAGTAGAGTGGAGAGTGAAGACTAGGCTTATCAGCTTTGATCTGTGTTTATCCTGCCCAGATTTTATTTTAATTCTTTCAAACCATAGATGCTTAAACAGTTCAATAAAATTTCCACAATGCAATTGTTTGTGCTGCGTTTGGAGCAAAATACTTTCCTCTTTTGCTATATTCCCCTATTGCTTAATATACAGGTAGTTCTCAACTTTCGACCACAGTTAAGCCCAAAATTTATCTTGCTAAGCAAAAAATTGTTAAATGAGTTTTACCCCATTTTATAACTTTCCTTGCTTATTATATTAAGTGGTTGTTAAGTGAATCTGGCTTCACTTGATTTTTCTTGTTAGAAAGTCACAAAAGCTGATCCTATGATCCCGGGACACTACAATTATCATAAATATGAACCAGTTAGAAGCATCTGAACTTTGATCCCATGATCGAGGGGTTGTTACAAACCGTTATAAGGGTGAAAACTGACCATAAGTCACTTTTTCCAGTGCTGTTGTAACTGAATAGTCACTAAATGTAGTAAGTTGGGGACGACCTGTACTTAGCCTTCCTCCCTCCCACATTTTGGGGTTACAGCTGATTTTTTTTTCCTCCTATTTTTGGCAAAAGCAACATGTATGCAGAATTCTAATTCAGATGAAGGGGCTTTGACTGACGACTATATGGCAACAATAGTAAAACCAAAGGCTATGTAAGTTTCAGATGTGATTCTCCTATTTTGACTGTTTCTTTAAAAATATTTGCCTGGATAACAGACAGCATTTTAAGCTTAATCAGATTGAGAAAATAGTTTTTGCAAAGATTTGTTTCATTTCATGGGGGTGGGTTTCTTATGTCGAAATGCTGACAAGACCAGAAATAATTAGTTCTTTAAAAAAAAAAAAGTCAATAAAACTGCCTTACATACAAGGTCAGGTTATTTGCTCTTTTTGACCTGTACAATCTGTGTCAGACTTAGGCATTTTAAGGCCCCAGGCCACATTTGCCCTTGGTTGGGCGTTTCTCATCCATGAAAGGTCAGTCAGAAATTAAAAAGGGCTTTACTACCAGAAGTACCTACAAGGGAGATGTTACAACAAGTGAACCCAACAGGCTGGCCCCTCTTGTACTTCAGAAGGCAGTTAGATACCTACTTGGGCTACTGGATGCACAGTTGACCAATCTTTCCTAAGATCTCCAGAGGCCCTGTAGATCAGTCCCACCTGAGGTCCAGTAAACCCTCCTATGTAATGCGCACAACACTGTTGCACTACTTTTATTTTGAGGGCAACTGCTATTTTTTCCCCAATTTATATATGTGCACACATGCGTGTCTACACACCTTCACAAAAGTCCGTTTCTCATGTGGCCACTTGGGAAAATTAATTGCCCATCCCAGATCTATGCAGACAGGCAATTATTTTCAAGGATGTTAGGCAGTTATCCAAAGTCAGAAGGATCTGTGGAATTAGAACCTGGAATCATCTGCATGCAGAATAGATGCACCATAAAATAGATGGGCCTTTCCAGTTCCCACATTTTGCTGATGAAGAGCTCCACAAACTTTAGGTCTATATATCCTATCAACTGGTCATACAAAAGTGACCTGGAGTTGCTATTGTAAGCATATTCAAACCTTGTATTATCCTGATCTTTCTGCTAGATGGATGACAGCATTATATGTTGTTCAAATGTTCTATGAAAAGTATCGCTTTTAATTTTAACCATAATGTTGTTACAATAAGTTGCTTCTGTTTTATACTTCCAACCCTCACTCCCCACAGTGGAATGCAATGTAAGAGGTTCACAACTTTTTTCAGGTGTTTGCTTTCACTGCAGTGGTGCAAATTTTGAAAAAGAATAATTTTAAAATGGAGTAAATCTCAACATTTGAGCAATTGCAATCTCTTGGTAAAGTTTTAATTTTTTCCAGTTAGGAATGTCTATGCCTGTGTATTTCTGGCCGCGATGCAAAATAAATGCATAATTTAATACAGAATTTGTGTCCTAGGAAAACAAAGGGAAAGGGAGTTGAAACCAAGCCAACAGAAGTACAGAGTAGTAGTTTGGGTGAGTATATAATTCACTTGTATCATCATCTCTGTTTAGCCTATAAAAGCCATTCATTCTCCACCTCCCCACCCCATTGCCATTTTTAATTCAAGGTACTACCTAACCATAGCCCTAGGTCAGTGATGGTGAACCTATGGCACGGGTGCCACAGGTGGCACGCGGAACCATTTCTTAGGGCACGCGAGGCATTGCCCTGTCAGCTCCAGCACGCATGTGTGCGCTGGCCAGTTGATTTAGACCTTCTTTTGAGGCCATTTTTCACCCTCTGGAGGTGGAGAGGGGAGGCTGTTTTCACTGTTCCCAGGCTCCTAGAAAGCCTCTGGAGCCTGGGGAGGGTGAAAAAAGCCCGCCAAAAGCAGGGGGTCACCCACATAGCATTATGGGTGTGGCACACCTACGCACAACCCACCTGTGCTCCCCCCGATTTTGGCACACGAGCCAAAAAAGGTTAGCCATCACTGCCCTAGGTATTATGTCACACAAATGAGTCTGTAATATGTCTACAGTGTATAAGGTAAAGGTTCCCCTTGCACATATGTGCTCGTTGTTCCCTACTCTGAGGGTGGTGCTCAACTCCATTTCAAAGCCAAAGAGAAATTGCTGTCCGAAGACATCTCCGTAGTCATGTGGCTGGCATGACTAAACACCATAGGCACACAGAATGCTGCTACCTTCCCACCAAGGTGGTCCCTATTTTTTGTACTTGCATTTTTACATGCTTTCACATTGCTAGGTTGGCAGAAGCTGGAACAAGTAACGAGAACAAACTCAGTTACACAGCACTAGGAATTCGAATCGTTGAACTGCTGATCTTTCTGATCAACAAGCTCAGTGTCTTGGCTACTGAGCCACCATGTCCCTTCTGTAGTATATAGCCAATGATTATTATTTGTCATGCATTGTATTACACTACAATACATTTACTCTTAGTTTAAACTATATAAAGCATTACGGATTGGTTCAAAATACAGGTAGTCCTCAACTTATGGCCACAATTGAGCTCAAAATTTTTGTTACTAAATGAGATAGCTCTTAAGTCGATTTTGCCCTATTTAATTACCTTTCTTGCCACATTTGTTAAGTGAGTTGTCACTGCAGTTGTTAATTTAGTAACATGGTTATTAAGTGAACCTGGCTTCCCCATTGACTTTGCTTGTCAAACGGTGATCCCATGACCCCTGGACATTGCAAATGTAAGTTAGTTGCCAAGCACCTGAATTTTGATCACGTGGCTATAGGATGCTGCAATAAGTATGAAATGCAGTCCTGTCACTTTTTGTAGAATTGTAACTTTAGACAGTCACTAATGATGTAAGTATATATTTTACTTCCTCTAATTCTTGAAGCATTTTTAGAACAATTCCAACACAGAAAAGTTGAAACAGCATGAATATCAGAGATGTTTCTCATATTATGAAGTTTTTGATTTTTCCATATTTTTCTTATGACCATTAGTCATTGTTAACATTCCAGTGAATGACAGCAATGCTTTTTTAAAAAAAAAGCTTTAGAATCCAGTGTGCAAACAAAAAGGCAGTCAGCTCAATATTTTGCTCTAGTTGTTCTTTATTGTCCTTTTGTTTTGCAGCCTCTGTAAAAACAAGGTCTAGAAAGCATTTCACAAAAAGCATTTTTTCCCAATATTATTCTTTCATTTTTCATACTATTTTTTCTTGTACCTAGTAGCAGAATAGTTGTCTTGGCATGTATGTGTGTAACATTTTATTTAAAACTTTTGATTACAATAATAAAAGGTAATACAAACTGAACTTTAAAATAGTACAGAATAAAAAGTGCAAGAAAAAGAAGTAAATAGAGTGTAATAAAGGAAAAGAAAACCATCCAGGTCTATAGAGCCCGTGTCCTGAGCACACTCTTGTACAGCTGTGAGTCTTGGACCTTTTATGTACAACAGGAGAGAAACCTTAACACCTTTCATATGTGCTATGTCTAAGCTGGCTTGGGCATGTTGTGAGAATGGCTGATGGTCGGATTCCAAAAGATCTCCTGTGTGGAGAATTAGTGCAGGGAAAGCGCCCTAGAGGGAGACCACAGCTGCAATACAATGATATCTGCACAGGGGATCTAAAGGCCTTGGGAATGGACATTAACAGCTGGGAAACCTTGACCTCCGATCGTTCAGCTTGGAGGCTAAAGAAGCAACATGGCCTTCTCCAATTCAAAGAGACACTTGTTCAGCAGGCTGAGGCAAAGAAGCAATCCTAGAACTAGCGAAATCTGGGGGCTGGGCACAGAATATATCTGCCCTCAGTGTGGAAGGGATTGCCATTCTCGAATTGGTCTTTTTAGCCACATCAGATGCCGTTTTAGAACCTATTTCCAGAGCACGATACCAAAGTCTTTTGAGACTGAAGGGTACCAATAATAATTAGCAAATCCAGAAAACATTTTCAGTTCTCGGGTTGGCAAAAGTCCGCAAAAACAGCTAGTACTTTGCAAAATAAAAGTTTTACTTTAAATTTGATAAAATAAACCAACTTTATTTTTCTTTTAGGGGGTGTGCTGGCTCAGTGGTCAAAGACACTGAGTATTTCAGCTGGAAAGCTGACAGCCCAGGTTTGAGACCTGAGCATCATGTGATGGGATGAACTCTGTTGTTCATCCCAGTTTCTGCTCATCTAGCAGGTCAAAAACATTCAAATGCAAGAAGATAAATAGGTACCACTTTAGTAGAAAGGTAACAGCATAAAGTGCACCTTGGTTTATAGTCATGTTAGCCACATGGAATTATCTTTGGACCACACTGTCTTCCTAGGCTAAGAAAAGGAGATGAGCACTGCCTCCTAGAGTTAGACACAACTGGACAGGAAACCTTTACTTTTATGCTTCTATAACTTCTAAGAGCCTTAATTTTTGGATCATTCAAATATTGTAGGATGAAATGTCTCTAATTATTTTATCCCTTGATACAGACTTCTTCAAGGGTTTAACAAGTCTCTTATACATCTAATAAATCATTTTCCAGGTCACTCTTCGTTTGTCATATATCCTATCTCCTCTATTTCAGTTTGATAGTCAAGAAACAACTTCTTTTGCAAAATATAATTTGTATGAGAGCAGCACCGTAGAGATATTATGCAGATCAAATAACATCCTTGAATAAGTATTCTCAGCTGCCAATGGAGAGAATTCCCCAGAAATTCTTTCCTGGTGTTGAATGAAATATTTATTAAATGTGTGTAAAATAAATTTGTGGGATATGTTCCCTATATTACAATTGTATATGTAATAATTACATTCACCCCCAAGTTACTGGTAGAAGAGCATGTGCGATAACAAAGCCTCCATTAAGCCTAATAAGGACACGTAAGACAAATAGCACATCTCATCAGGTCTTTTGGATTCTAGGGAGGAATAGGCTGCACAGTTTACACAAGGAAGGGAAGGTCCTGGCCCTGTGCTCATTTGTCAGAAGCCATATTCCCATTTCCATGGATGAGCTTGCACTCCTGTTATTCTTGGGGAAGATGTATCCTTAAGCGCTTGGTGTAATTCAATGAAAAGACCACCAACTGGAATATGCAGACTCATGCACAAAGGAAGATTGGGACATGCAAACAATTATCCTCTACCATATTTTCTTTGGGCTTTTTTTATTTAAAAAAAATCCTGCCTAATAGAACAACTAGGAAGTACAACTTAATTATTTTCTTTGATTAGGAATTAAGCATTTCCAAAGCTGTTATCAGTATTTCTTGGTAGAAAGAAACTAAAGATATGGTGCTGACAAGAATTTGTTTCTCTTCCTTTAGGTAAGCAGCCTCCTGTTCCGGAGCCTTTCACTAAGAAAAAGGCAAAAACAAAGCACATCAAGGCTAAGAATCCAGGTTCCACTTTAGATGATGACCCCAAAAAGCTTACCAAAATAAAGAGAGCTGCTAAAAGAAGGATTTCTTCATCTTGCAGTAGTGAAGACTCTGATACTGACTTTGGCCAAAGCCTTAAAAAAAGAATTGCACTTAAGGTTTGCTTGTTCATATTTTCATCACTATCTCTGATCTTTTAATATAATTTTAAAAGATGCCCAGGGTTAAACCTGGACCACAAACTTTATTTGGCATGTTTAGGATGAATATATATATATTTCAGGCAGTTCAACACCCCACCCCACCCAAAAAAAATTGAGGATTAATTGAAGCAAGTAACTTGCCTAAGTTTCTCATGCTGAGCTTTCTATGCTGCAACAAACCTAACTTGTCATTTGGGAAAAATAACGTCACAATATGCTAATTCATCTTTCTCTAGATTAGATGCTTATTGCATAAACTAGAAATCTTATCCTCTCCTTAAGGCCTTTGTAAAACAAAGACAAAGAGCCAAGGAGTTTTTTAATCTTGACATAAAGCTCCAATTTGTTCTGTCTACCCATCACAGCAACTATGAAAATGAGAAGGGAGCAGAATTATTAGAGCTCTTTGAAAAAATAGCTTGGTGTCTGGTGTTCAGCATTCCCCCAAATCTGCTGCCTTCCTTTTTTTCCTGTTAAGAGATACTATATCATAATGGATTTTTATCACCTGGTGCTCAAGAAAGCACAAGCTGTGATGATGAGCAAGATGTGGAGTGTTGAGTCAGTTAGCATCATTTCTTTTAAGTCCCTTTATTCTGAATATTATAACCCCATTTCTTTTTCTAGAATATTATAATTATTGTTGTGGCATCCATTATGTAGAAGATTGCAGTGCTATGCATGGAACTGTCCTAAGAGTTTATTGTTCTTTATTCTTGCTTTGTAGAATTCCAAGGATGTGGATGAAACATTTTCCCTTGATCTAGGCTCTGATGAGGACTTTCCTGGTCCACCCAAACCCTATGAAAAATCACTTCGCACTAAGAAGCTAGTTCAGTATCTGGAGCAGTCAGATGATGAGTTCTTCTAATCTAACAACAAAATATATTTGCATTTCTTTTCATTGTAGTTAAAAATTAGCTCTTTAGTAAACAGAGAAATTGATTCCAAATGCTTTTTATAAACTGTCATGGTGTGAAATGTTATTGTGGATTTTCTAATGCTGTAAATATTTTTCTGTGCTTTTCATAATTATAGCAGTCACTTTTATTGATAAGACCATAAGTAGCAAAAAGTGGTAGTTTGCATTATTTTATGTCTTTCTTTCAATAATAAAATATATATCCTTTATTCTCTAGACTCAAAGGCAGCATTCAGATATTAGAACATCTGATCTCAAAGTTCTCTGTGGATTGTTCTATCCAGATTGCCATTCTAAAGTTCCTTGCATGCACTATGGAAACTGAGTGAAAGCACTTGTTAATGTTCTCTAACTGCATCATAAATTGGATAATTAAATGTATGTCTTGTTTAGCAATTTTCTTCATTTCAATAGGAAATAAAGTTTTATAAAATGCTCCCTTCGTCTAATTAGATACAAAATCATTTTCAGCTATTTCAGTGCTTACCAACTAATCACAAAAAGGCAATTACTTTCATAAGTTGTAGTTAATTGCTGCACCTGTGTTCCTCATTCTCCAAAGCTCCTTCACTGGTCAAACATATTCTAATGCATGCATTGCATTTATTCACAGAAGGAAAGGTGTCCTTTCATTAATAACATTGGGAAGGGGGGGGATATCAGCACTTTGCTAAACAACTAAAAATGAATATATTGATTTCTGCAGACTTCTCCAAGGGAGTACCATCTTGACAATTGTTTTAATAAACTCCAGTTCAGGACATCACATTTTCAGTTAATCATTCATATACTGAGGGAAGTGTGGAGTTTTACAAACTAAAATCCTGAGAATAATTACAGTCAATCTAAAATATGAAATATTGGAACAATTAAAGATAAGCATTAGATTGGAAGGCATAAAATCTAGAGCAAAGGCTCATGCAGGTACATAACAGGCAGTCCTGGTGATACATAATTTTGTCACATGGCAGCAGTGGGAAAGTGTTGGTACTTACCTGATACGCCTCTTCTAATAGGGTGGAGATAGCATCTATGCATGGGTTGATATTGTCCACCTGATTGGACTGAGTGATTAAAATGAGTTAAGACATGCCCCTTGTATCCTTGTCCAGCTTTTCGACTCAGTTCACTTCATGTACGATCATGTCATGTATCTCCTAAGCACTTTGCTGATGATTGGTTGAAGAATTAATTGATATTGACTTTCTTTATACTGTGAGTGGGACTGGAATAGTATTCTGAGCTGTCAACTTGGGCTGGAGCATGAGGGCTTAGGCCCATAGCTCACCCTGTGGGCCATCTGCCTCCCAGGCCATGACTAGGCAGGAAAGAGCGTAGCGCTCTTGAAAGGTCACTAACTAGATCTCGAATCCCCGCTTATTGGACGGCAAGGAAAGTTCACAGTGCTATTGTGGATCCCTTCAAAAACATGTTTTGACAGTTCTGGAGGCCTTGGGGCATTTAAAAACCCTCGCTGAAACTCCCCTGCAAGTGAAAGCAGGAGGTGAGACCCTTAATCAGCCCACGTCTTTCTCCCTGCAGTGTTCTGCCCAGAGGCTATTGCTTGTAGCAGGGCGGCTAGAGAACCTTAAAAAGGAATAGCCATTTCGGTTGCTAATTCCCTCTCAAAATGGCAGGTGCTGCAATTGCCGTTCCAAATGCGGGAACTGGGACCCAAGGGCTTCTAATCACGGTGGAGCTTCCACTTCCCAGGCTGCAGCAGAGCCTAAGGGACACAAAATGTCTGAGAAAGACACTGCCCATGCCAAACGAAAGAAGTCCTCCAAGTCAGTCCCACCTGACAGGAGATGGTCTAACTCCTGAGGACAAAAATTCCAAGGCCTCATCTCAAAGGCATTCCACATCTTCCTCAAAGGGGAATACTATGCCCCAATCTGGCAGAAATATTTCTGTCCAGATTTCTCCAGTTACATTGGAACAGGTCCCTGGTCCCAATAAATACCTCTGGGCTGTGGGGCTATGGCTCCTATAGGGACATCCTTTGCAAGTTGCCCAGTTTGGGACTGGGCAGCATTCACTCCAACGGCTGCGGGCCTTCACCCAGAACTACCAGGTTCTTTGACCGTGCCTGACATACAGGAAGCCACAGCTTCAGCCATTGCCCAGAGCATAGCTGCAGGTCTCCAGCAGAAGACGGACTGCTACACCAGCAGCTTCTGAGACTAACACTGCCAAAGTGCCTCCTGTGGCCTATTCTACATCTCTGCCAGCCCCACCAGTGCAGAGGCCCTTGTCACCAGCTAGATTCCAGTGTAGCCAGTCCCCTGTCTCTGGAGATGGGGAGATTAAGGATGCTGAGTTTTCTGGGGATGAGGAGGCTGCCCCAGAAAAACACCATTTTTGGGTTTGTTCCAACCTTCCCACTTCACATCACCCTATTAGAAGAGGCCAGGGGGTGCAAATCTTCAGATAAATCTGCTGGCCACTCCAAATAAAAAAGGCCTCAAAATCAGGGGGGGGGGGGGAAAGCAGGATAAGGCAACCAAGGGGCAGGGCTCTACTACTGCAGGTCGCACTCTTCATCCTTCAAAGGTGACCAGTTTCCCAGGCCAGCAGTAGATCATTCCTGCTCTCCCCTATTGGACTGGGCCAGAAATATTAATTCTGGGAAAAATTACTGCTGTTATTATTCTGTGGCTACCACCTGATTCTGATCTGTCAGTGAGGGCTGGAGCAAAGAGGCTTCAGAGCCTTAGCTCGCCCTGGAGGACAGCTGAGTGTACAGAGGTACAGCAGGGCTGCAGAGAGTCCAGCGCTCTTGGAGGGTCACTCTTTGTGGCCAAGATCCCCGCTTATTAAATTGCAGCCACGATTGCTTCTAATGAAGCCATTGACAGCTCTGACAGATGGCTGCAACGCAGACAGTGCTCGCTCTCTCAGTGCTGTGCATTCTTGCCTGGGAGGAAGAAAAAAAAAGCAGGTAGCCTTTACGATTATTCTAAGGCGTGAGAGAGACTGGCTGACAGATCACCGCTCACACCGCTTCCCAGGCAGCTGCAGGACCACAGCGAAGAGAGAGAGAGAGTTGGGCAACCCTTGTAGCGCTTTTGTGCCATTTTTAAACAGCCTGCTGAGTCGCACTGCCGCTAACGTCTGCCCTAGGATTCGGCTGAGTCGGGCTTTGTCGAGAGAGTTCTAATTTGTTGAAGGTGCCTGGGGATTAGCAGAGACTTGCAGACAGGCAGGTGAGTGCCTCAAACGTTCATAGCCACGATCTCCTCCCTGCCTGATCTGGTTCACAGCCTCTACTTAACACCAGAGCCTTCCTGGACCATTGAAAAAGGGTGTGAACTGCCCTTTTGGTTTGCAATCAGTTTAAAATGGTGGACGCTGCTGTGACTGAAGGGACTATGAATCAGGATATTGATGGTACCAACAGGGGCTCTTGATTGTGGTAGAGACTTCTACTCCCCGGGCTAGCTCTGACCATAAGGGGAAGAAAAAGACTGAGACTGAGGCTTCCCATTCTAAAAGTAAAAAGACCTCAAAATCAGCCTCCTGTTCTGGCAAGGATAAAAACCATGCTCCTGCCCACTCAGACACTAAAGTCCCTCGCATATATTCTTCCCCCTCCTCCAAAGGAGATCAGACCAGTAGCAGTAAGTCTGTCCAGCCCTCACCTATTCGACTGGATCAGAGCCTTGGCCCCTTCCCTGTTTCCCATAAACACCTCTGTCTATGGGGTTCAGGAACCAATTTACAGGAAGTTATGGGCAGTTATTGCAGGATGTTCAGTTTGGGGCAGTGGGCAGCAGACCTGTCACAGCCATATTCATCCCTACAGCTACAGGTCTCCACCCTGATCTACAGTTGCATTTTATGGCTGTGCCTAATAAAGGGGGTGCCCATTCAACACCTTACACCAGGAGGCAGCCCTTTCGGGCTCCAGACTATGGTACCTCCTTTCAAGGTCGCGATTATGATTCCCAGTGTTTCAGGGCCCAGAGGGGGTATCACCAGATGCAGCAACAGCAGTCCTATAGATACCATGGGCAACCAGGCCAAGAAGCCCTTTTGGGAAGCGGGGGGCGGTGGTCACAGTTTCCGCAAATCCTAGGCCCCACCAGCCTTCAAGCTGGACAAACAGGCCTTAATGAATTCAGCTATACAACATCTCCTGGACATCAGGGGGCTCCAACTGGTTCTGGATAACCAATTACATCAGGGTTTCTATTCTATTCTTTTTGTCATCCCTAGGCCTCAGGGGGTTGGAGAGCAATTCTAGACCTAAAACGGCTCAATCTGCCCTCTACGGCTCATTTACAGACACAGATGGCCAAGGGGCAATGGGACCAAGTGGACAGGACTTGCAACATAAACTGGTTAGAGCTCAGAGCATCCACCTGGCCCTCCAGAACTTCCTCACGAGCATTGTGAGCCAGCATGTACTGGTCTTGATGGACAACATGGCCACCAAGACCCACATCAACCATCAAGGCAGCACAAAATCCAAAGAACTCTCGACAGAAGCCATGGGACTGGGCCTCTGGGCAGAGAGGCATCTGGCTTCATTGACTGCAGAACTTATCTTGGGGGTGGCAAATGTTCGAGCCAACTGGCTCAGCCAGGCCAAGGTGGACAATGCAGAATGGTGCCTCCATCCATGCTTTTTCCAGCAAATCTCAGCCCACTTCGGCCCACCTGCTGTAGACTTTTTTGCCACCCCAGACAATGCGCAGCTCCTACACTTTTATGTGAGGTTCAGGTCATGAGGGGTGGAAGGGATGGACAGTCTTAGGTGCCAGTGGTCCCTCGGACTACTCTATGCATCCCCTCTGCTACCCTTGATTCCTCAGGTGTTGCACAAGGTGATAATCGAATGGGCAGAGGTGATCCTGGTGGCCCCACATAGGCCACAATGGCCGTGGTTTGCGGACCTACACACTCTATCAGTAACCAGCCCCTGGAGGATTCCTCAGACTACAGGTGCCCTCAGCCAGGGGTCGCTGGAGCATCCAGGCCCTCAGTGGCTCCAGCTGATTGCCTGATGTTTGAGTGGGACTCTGAGGGAGTACAGTCTCTCATCCAGGGTCATTGGCACTATCCAGTCCTCCAGGAGGCCTCCCACGGTTCGCATATATCAGGGGTGGTCAACCTTTTTATACCTACTGCCCACTTTTGTATCTGTTAGTAGTAAAATTTTCTAACCGCCCACCGGTTCCACAGTAATAGTGATTTATAAAGTAGGGAAGTCAATTAAATTTAAAAAAGGAAAGTGCTTCAATATCAGACAAAACCCCTACCGCCCACCATGAAAGCTGGAATGCCCACTAGTGGGCGGTAGGGACCAGGTTGACTACTACTGGCATATGTGATGCCACTTGGCGTATATTCTGCAAGTGGTGCGAAGATAAGACCATTTCTGCCTGCACTGCATTTGTACATCGGAGTTTCTCCAAGATGGGCTGGAGAAAGGGCTATCACCCAACACACTGAGAAAACAGGTAGCAGCTCTGGCCACGATTCTGACTTGGAAGGGGAGGACAACCCTTATTGCACCACCTGGTTGTGAAAAGGTTTCTCAAAGGGGCAGTCAATCTGAGACCACTGGTGATTCACCGTCACCCCACATGGGACTTGCCCATGATTTTGTCTGCCCTAACTGACCCTCCATTTCAACCCATTCAGTCAGTGGAACTACAGTTCCTCTCTTGGAAGGTGGCCTTCCTGTGGCCATCACCTCCGCCAGGAGGATCTCAGGGCTGCAGGCTCTGTCAATGAGGGAGGATCTTTGCATCTTCCACACCGACAAGGTTATGCTTCGATTAGATCCTTCCTTCATGCCAAAGTTCTCGTCGTGGTTCCATAGGGCATAGGAAGTCGTTCTGACCAACTTCTGTCTCTCTCCTGCCCTTGGAGAGGCGTTGGCACAAGCTGGATGTGCTAAGGGCACTTAAGATTTACATCTCTCGCACTTCTGAATTTAGGAGATCTGAATCTTTGTTCATCTCCTTTCAGGCTGAGACCCTAGGTAGAAAGGTGTCTTCCTCTACCATCGGCAGGTGGCTCTGCAGTTATATAGCCAGGGCATCTGCTTCCCAACATCAGACTGTACCCGATGGCATAACAGCGCACTCCACAAGAAGTGTCTCTTGAAGAAATCTGCCGGGCAGCCACCTGGGCTTCCCCTTCTCCATTTATTTCTAAATATAACTGACAAATTTATGTCGACTGATGCTGCATTTGGCTGCAGGGTCTTACAGGCCATTTATTCTGCTACACCTGTTCCAGATCAGTCTAGTTTCCTCCCATAGGGACATGTGGGCTTGGGTATATCCCAGGTATGGATGCTATCTCCACCACTATTGAGAAAGGGCTTGGTACTTACCTGATACGCCTCTTCTAATAAGATGGAGATAGCATCCATCCCCTCCTTTCTAACTGATCTCATGATGTACCATTTAGTGCCATAAGAATGTGTTTATCTGCTAGGACTCACAATGAGCTCGGTGTTCAACATTTTACTGTAAATATGTGGTTCATTTGTCTGGTTTGAGACGTTTGTTTAGTAAAAGGTTTGTGCGATGACACTCTGAGTCTGTCTAAGTTCTTCACCAAAAAGAACTGGATAAGTCTAGCAACAAGGGACGTATCTTAACTAACTTTAATCAGACTCAGTCCAATCAGAAGGCAGACAATGTCAACCCATGTATGGATGCTATCTCCACCACTATTGAGAATAACATAACTCCATAGCCTTG
Organism: Rhabdophis nuchalis; assembly: GCA_039707465.1. Taxonomy (NCBI): domain Eukaryota; kingdom Metazoa; phylum Chordata; class Lepidosauria; order Squamata; family Natricidae; genus Rhabdophis; species Rhabdophis nuchalis. The sequence continues at coordinate 125,244,912 of CM077647.1, read as the reverse complement.
AAAAAATAATGTATCACCTGCAAAAGGTTATTCAGAAAGCCTCTAGGGCCAAACTCCAAATTATATTTTGCAGGTCCATAACAGGCAGCTCTGGAGATACATATTTTTGTCACATGGCAGCAGTGAGATAACATAACTCCACAGCCTTGAAAAAATAATGTATCACCTGCAAAAGGTTATACAGAAACCCTCTTTAGGGCCAAACTCCAAACTATATTTTGCTTTCTCTTCCACTGATGAATCTTTCAGTTTTGAAAAAACACAGATCTGAGCATGATGTTATCTGGCCCGGACCTTTGGTGTGGCCCCTTCCTCTCCACCCAACATGGATCATCCAAATGACATTCCAGGGCCCTCTATCAGTTAGGCCAAAGTGTTTATTGGAAAGCAGTCAAGTGTCGAAAGAACTGTCAGAGTTTCCACTGTGAGGGTGGGGGGGGGGAGCGTGGGCGGGGGATGGAAAGGGATGGCTGCAGAATTTCAACCAACACTCCAGTCTCCTGGACTGTGCTATTTAAAGGCTCTCAAATCACTAAGAAAAATCTCCGCAGCAATGAAGGCACCTTATGGAGGAACCAGATGTCCAATTCCTTTGTCTAACAAGCTTTTTCAGAGTTATGGATGTGCTGTTGGAAAACAATTTTGCGTTATTTATTCTTTATAAAATGTATAATCTACTGTCCCCTTGTTTTTACAATAATGTGCAATCTGGAAAGTTCAGAGATATCAATACACAAAACTGTATTTTTACTTTTTGGCTTAATACCTTTCCTGAACATAGCCATGATGATTTGCAAACCATAATTCATATTAACACTAGTATTAGTCTTTTTTTTTATTTGATAAGTCATGGTTAAGTATTGAATTGCCATGATTTGCAATCCAAATTTAATCATAAATTCTTGGCCAAGTAGGAAATTAATATAAGTCCATCTTAATTATATGAAAGCTAATAATTAAATTTAAAAACTGACCTAACAAAGCACATTTTTGCACCATATTTTATCCAGTCTCAATGATATTCATCTTTGCCTTGAAATTTGTCTTGTTGAATCTCATATCTAAAGTCTTGAAAGTTGGTAGAGCTAATATCTTTTATTTTTTTTATATTGAAAAAGTTTTATTGGTTTTACATTTTTTCTATAGGATAGGGTAAGGGATACAAAGAAATTTTGAAAGCATTCACGTCGAGGTCGTCGGCTCTTCCGGAACCTCAAAATACATTAATAACAATAAAGAGAAAAACATTTTTCATCAAACAACAAAGTGAAAGCGTGTACATATATCTAAATTCTCAATTCAATACTGTCAGTCCTTTACAAAAAATCCAAATACAAATATTATGCAAAATTGTTCAAAAAGAAAAGTCAAGGCAAAGTTATTTTTTTGATCTAAGTCTCTTGGCAATTGAATCTTCTTTTTCTCCTTCCAGGCCCCCAGTAGGCGGGGCCATGGCCCCCTCCGTCCCCCCTGGATCTTCCCCCAGGATAGAGGAATGTTTTTTAAGAAAGGCTTCCGCCTCAGCAACTGTTTTAATCCTCACTCTTCCTCCTTCCCAGAACACCAGCATCCCTTCGGGTGTCACCCACTTGAACCAAATCCCGTGATCAAATAAAATTTTTGACAAGAAGGAAAATTCCCTTCTTGCTTCTCGAATCTTTCTAGGGATCTGCTTCAAGATAGCAACCTCTTTTTGTTGGTAAATTAATGGACTACCTCTCTGCGCTTTCAGGATTTCCTCTCTGGTTGACCTTCTAACAAATTTCACATGTATCTCTCTAGGCACTTCATTTATCCTGGCATATGCTGAGTTAATTCTGTAGGCTAGGTCAATGTCCCCCCTGATCTCATCTTTAGGTTTTTGTAAATAGTCTGCTAAAATTGTGCTCATAAGATCAGGGAGGCATTCACCAGATTCCTCAAGAACGTTCTGAAATCTCAAAAAATATGTCATTCTTTCCATATCAATCCTAGACACATGCCCATTTGTTTCCCCAACCTCTTTAGTAACATTTTTAATCTCTCCCTTAACCCCCGCCAACCCCCCTTCCAATTCTTCAGTCTTCTGTGTGTTTTCCAGCACTTGCTTCCGCGTATCCAATAGCTCCTTCTTGAAATTGATGTTTTCTGCCCTCTGGGCTTGAATCTCCTGTACCAAAGTTTGTATAACAGTTTCAAGAGAAGCCATCCGTTGTTCTAAACTTGTCAGTGCTGTTTCTTGAGCCATGATTAACTGTTAAAATCACTGCCACCAAAATGGCGTTTTCAGGGTGGGGTTGGTGAGACTAACCGGGAGCCAAAAGTTCTGATCAAGGTTGTAACGTTGTAAAATACAGGAACCAAGAGAGAGACAGTTTTCCAACTCAATAGATGTAATAGCGAAGGTACTCCAGAAAAGAAATCACAAATCCAAAAGAAAAAATTTCTTCATTAAAAACCAGAGATAATCCAAATTGCAAAGAGACACTGGAAATTTTCCATAAACAAAATAGTCAATCAGGAACAAAGAGAGGCCATTTTCCACCGCCCAGCTCAGAGCCTGCAGGAGAGAGTAGTGAGAGAAATTGTATCAGCCAGACCTAGAAACATTGTTGCAAGCAAGCCGCAATCCACTTTCCCTTAACGCAAACAGTCAGGATTGAAAATTTCCGCTCCTCGCCGCGAGGAACCATTTCCAAGTGCCGCTTAGATCCGAGGGTTTTTTTTTAAAAAACAACCCCCCCTCCCAGTCCTTTCAGCCCGGCTGACGGTAGAAAAAAAAAGTTTTTGAACACTCACTCTCCCCTTGCAGCTGAAGCCTCGGGAAGCCTTCCGACATCGACGTTCAGCCCTCTACATAGATGTGAATGGCGCCGTCATCCTTAGGCGAAGGGAGAACCCCCCGCAGCATGTTCTCCTTCACCTAGGCCGCGGCAAAAGGGTCGCCTCCCCCACCGCCATGAGGGGGGGCGTCCCTGCCGAGCCGGCCCTACGGGAGACCCCCAAAAAAGGGGCGTCTCGCCCCCGTGGGGGGGCAGAAAAAGCAACAAAACGGCGAGCGAGCGCTAGGCTCGCTTGTCGTCGCAGGAGCCGGAACCGGAAGTCGAGCTAATATCTTTTAAACCTCAAATTATTTTCAGTGCTTTAGCATTGCAATTACAAAATATAGATTATTACTTTATGTACAAATTATTTTTCTATTTTTGCAACATTTAAGACATATTTCAGAAGTGTTCCTTAAGCCAGATGAATGTTCTGCACTGGTTCTGCTTCTTATAAACATATTAAAAATATAACACATAAGGCAATGTCTATTATCACCTCAACTTCTGCTTCAAATATTGGAAGAAAGCCCTCAAAGCTACAGAGAACTACTCTTCTGGTGTGTTAAAAGCCTGTATTTGAACTTGAATGCTGGACATCCATGTGAGATCATGTCAATAAAAAGAAAAAAATGTGTTAAGTTAGAAAAGGACAAGACAGTCAAATTATCAGTATTAATTTTAAGGATAGCTACTAGAGAGCAACTCAATATTACATTGGAAAGCAACCAGAGATTAATTTATTAATAACTTCAGGATGAACTAATGCCACACTATGGTTTATTAGTGAACCCAATCAATGAAATTGGGTCAAAGGTTAACCTGTTGTCATATGTTTCCAAAATATTGATAGCCAGTAGCAACCAACATTCCCATACTGGCCCTCAATAATGCCTTATTAGGAATAACAAATAAATGTTCTAAGGGAAGCAGAGCTTGTTAATGATGGCAGCCTATAAACTATTGTTGAGGGCATGATGTCATAGCTGGAAGCCAAGACATCAGCTGCTTACCCTGCAACAACTATACATCTGGTTGTCGGAGTTTTCCCTGATCTCTCTCTCTCTTTTTCTTGGCTTCTGGAAGAGAGATTAGGGGTGGGGGAACAAAGTCAAACCTGGTGTGGCTCTGTTTATGGAAGGAAACAAGTCTGCTCCACGGGTGGAAAACAAAAGAGTGTCCCAAACAGAATTCCACAGCAGACATTGGCAATGGTCTGGACTAGATGATCTTTAACAATCCCCTCTATCTCTCCAATTATGAGATAGATATATTTATTTATTTATTTATTTTTATTTTATTAAATTTATACCCCGCCCTTCTCCTTGCAAGGACCCAGGGCGGCGCACAGGCAATATTAAAAACCATACAAAATACAAAAATATATCATTAAAAAACTATTAAATTATTCCCGTGCTAAAACCCATTTTAAAACCCTAAGAATTTAAGATTTATCCACATTTAAAAATCAGAGGTGAGTTGTTCCCGGTTCAGCGCGGATCGGCCGAACCAGTAGGGGCAGCAGCGGGAGGCTCCGCCCATCCACCTGGACGCTTCTGTGCATGCGCAAAAGCTTTTGCACATGCACAAAAGCATCACACGCGCGTACAAGCACGAAAAAACCAGTGATGCCAGGATTTGAAACCCACATCTGGATAGATACATATTGACAGTAGCCCAGAGATACATCTGTCTGGTTTGAAGGTCTCATGTTTAGTTCCTGGCATGTTTTCTACAGAGCCAAAAGGGGAAAGAAAAAGAGTCCTTTCTGAGAAATGAAAAATCCCTAGCTTTCCTCTTGGGGGACGTTTCCAGGTCTCTTCTAAATGTAAGAACCTCAGAATCAAAAATAACAAGGAAGAATGAGGAGGGTTAATGATACATGTTTCTAACACTTCTTTTTTTTAAAAAAATTCTAATCTATTCTCTTTTATTGGAGATTCCTATAACACTTAGCTATAATGTTAGTCAGAATTCTGTTTGCTTTTTAAAATGAGGTTAAATCTGAATAGACATCATCCTTGCCAGCTGCCTCTAAGGCATGAAAAAGTATCAGCTTCTTAGAGAGGAGAAGAAATGGGGCATTGATGTCCTCTTGCTGGGAAGACCACTATGCAGGCCAGAGAGAGCAGCCCTGTCACTTTAACAGTTGAATGTTTCCAGGCTGAGCTAAAGGAAAAGCCCACCCTCTTTCTCTCCATGCCACTGTCCCAGCTAGAGCTGGAGTTGCAGGAAGAGAACAAAAGATGCCAGACAGGCTCAAACCCAGCTTTAGGTAAAGCAGGTGCCAGCATCCAGGTGACAAGATATAATGGAGAGCTGAGGTCCTTGAGCAAGGCAGAAGAAGGCATCACATCAGAGCTGAAATACAGGTAAGAGGGAGAAAAGTTGTATCTGCTTTCCAAAAATAGACCTCTGAAAATTCTACTGCCCTATGGATATTTTTATTTAGAAAAGGGGGATAGGGAGAAATGCAATGCAGTGTCTAAAGGAGAACACCTTGGTGTGTGTGTGTGTGTGTGTGTGTGTGTGTGCGTGCATACGTACACACACACCCCACACTTTCTGTATACCATATACCTTTACGGTATACAGGTGTTTTCTTAGAGTGAAGATTATCAGAAGCAAATATTTCATAGAAAGGAGTGAGCTGAAAAGGTTTTCAACCCTAGTGAGTAATTCTCCACATTATTTCCAATTAATTATATGCAAATATTCAATGATTTCTATTCTTAGAGGTGGACTCAGCCTTCCATCCTTCCGAGGTCGGTAAAATGGGAACCTAAATTGTTGGGGGCAATATCCTGACTTTGTAAACAGCTTAGAGCGGGCTATAAAGCACCGTGAAGCAATATATAAGTCTAAGTGCTAAGTGCTACCGCTATTCTATAAACTTTACAGGTAACGTGGGGACAAACAACTTTTTTTTTTTAGTGGATCGCAGTAAGCATTAGTAGAGAATCAGATAAGTAAGAGAATAGAATCATAGAATCATCAGGCTGGAAGGGACCTTGGAGGTCCTTATTCCATTCCAGACAAATAGTTGTCCAATCTTTTCTTGAGAAGAAAAGCGACGGAGGATTCATACCTTCAGGAGGCAAACTATTCCATTGATTAATTGATCTCACTGTCAGGAAATTTCTCCTTAGTTCCAGGTTGGATCTTCCTCTGACAAACTTCCACTCATTGATTCTTGTCCTGTCCTTTGGAAAATAATTGATCCTCTCTTCAAGTACTAGATGACTATGATGTCACTATAAACTTTCTCTTTCTAAGACTAAACATATTGAGTCCCTTAACTGTTCAGATTATTATGCAGTTTATTTTCTTATTTGCATTTATACTCCACTTGTTTCTAGATTGGTCCAAGCACTAATACTTCAAATAAAATATGAATAGTTAAAACCCTAAAAAAATAGCAAAAATTATTTGTGCTGCAAAATTAAGAATCATTCTAGGTATAATTATCAGCATTACTAAAAGGAGACATTTACAATTTATTAAAAAGATTTCCCTTTATACAATAGCACAGTTGGAAGGGACCTTGGAGGTCATCTAGTCCAACTCCCTGCCTAGGCAGGAAGCCCTATACTGTTTTAAGGCAGCTCTATACTGCCTAGGCAGGAAGCCCTATACTGTCCCTGTTTTAAATACGCAAATATTATTTTGCTTTCCTAAACATTTATGCAGCAGCTTTTTAACTGCATTGAAATTATGTTTGTTTGTATGTGTAAGGCTATTAGTGAAAATAAAATCATAGGTAAATAAATGAGAAATCACTGTGCATTTTATAAATTAATAATATTGCTGGGCATACAGTTATTAATCTATGAATTTGGACTATGAATTAAGGCTTTGGACTACTGAATAGCCTGATAAATGCATAAATGTGTAAGTGCTGACATATTTCTCTATAATATGAAATAATGTAGAGTTCAGTATTCAAAAGTTACTCTGGGCTAGAAAAAAGTATCTGTGATATATTCTGTAATATATTCTAATTTAATGCACATACAAATCTTTGGTATTGAATTTTCCTATTAGAATAACTTAAAATAAGAAACAACAATGAGTGTGCCATCCGCATAGCGGAAGATAAAAATCTAAGCACTTTTTATTATTCTATTATTGCTCCATCCTATCAGAAGCAGATCATTTATTGAAACTATATGAAAAGGAGAATTCAAAATAAACTACTTCCTTACAAAATTCATAGTATATTTGTGGTAAACAATCTCCCATGAAATCCTGATGGCTACAGGTAGTCTTCAACTTACAAACATTCATTTAGCAACCATTCAAAGCTAAAACTGAACTGAAAATGTGACATACAACCAGTCCTTGAATTTAAAACTATTGCAACATCCCCACGATCATATGACCAAAATACAGGCTCTGGGCAAATGGCATGTATTTTATGATGGCATCCTAGGGACAAGCGATCGCCATCTGTGACTATCTCAGTCAACTTCAGACAAGCAAAGTCAATGGGGGAAGACTGATTCATTCAACAACCATGAATTTAGAATTGCAGTGATTTGCTTAATAATAGTGGCTAAAGAGATCATAACATTGGCACCACTCATTTAACAAATACCTTGCTTAGCAAAGGAAATTTTGGTGCCAATTCTTGTTGCAAGTCAAGGACTACTTGTACAACCACACAAAGCCTCTCATGGTTCCAGAATGTTCTCACAGCTTAAATTCTGTACATTTCGACAGTTCCTTTTTCTTTTTTTTTGCTGCAGAAAGTTTTTTTGTGGAAAATAGGACTGGTTAGCATGGGTTAGATATTTTGATCTAACCAGTGGTAGATATTGTATTTTTTTTACTGAGACTTTTCTCATGCTCTTGAGAAAAAGAGCTTTATTTTTAGGATGAAAACTTCCCGCCAGAGCCATTCCTAAAAAATAGAAAATAAAAATGGTGGAAAATTATAATCCAGTAGTTGGAAATGGGCGTTCCTGGCCAGATGTTCAAAGATTTCTGAAGTGAAAGAGAACAATGTGGGAGGCTCGGAGAGGTGGGGGAAGACAACCTCAGCCATTTGTCTTCTAATAAAATGTTTATAGAAAGATGTTTATTGAGTCTGCCTATTTTCAAAATTCTAATTATGTCCACTAACGCCCAAAAGTTGTGAACCTTTTGCTCTAAAATCATACCTTTTGAAGTGTACAAATATACTTGGCTTCTTTTTTTTAGTTCCAAAGATATGCTTCATTCTCTTACTGTACATTTAGCCCACATTGATGACTGTTTCTAGGCATTGATTTTCTCCAGGGACTGCTTCTGTCTCTGCAATGCCCAGTGGAAATTCTTGTCTCAGCCTAACGAAGCAATCTTTCCCCAAAGCAATTTACCCACTTAGCTAACTGGGATTGGGATAAGCTGCAAGATAGTAGTTGAAATTCCTTCTTTCCAGATAAGTTAAGAACAGACCAAAAAAAATCCATCTCTGTCTTGATGTTGCCAAGAGTTTCATGTTCCTTTCAAAGCAAAATTAATTCCGCTAGAATAGTTGAGATGAGAATGGAGAGAGTGATTCACATTGAACTTTGGTACTACATCGACAGTATAGACATTTAGTTCATCCATAGTGTAGCTAATTGGTTCGTTCAATCCCACTTTCTTGAACACATGTGGATTCTTGGACCACGTATGCTACAGGGGGATGCTCTTGAAGACCATTCAGAAGCTTGTTGTTAGTTGCAAAGTCATGTCAGACCCATCGTGACTCTATGGACAACTTTCCTCCAAGCCTTCCTGTCCTCTACCATCCTCTGGAGTCCATTTAAGCTCAGAAGTTACAGTTGGTTCAAAATACACCTATGCCTTAATATGTCCATGTAAACCTATGTTTTGTTAGCTGCACTGGTTTGCCAATAAGCTTCCTGAGGCTATTTGAAGTACTGGTTATTTGTAAACATGTAAAGCCCACCTGGGATAGGGCCTGCCTACTTGAGGGAACCTGTGTCTCCCATCACAAAGGTGCTTTTCCAAAAGACAACTGGACTTCCTTGATTATTTTCTTTGAAAATATTTCAATTCCCCTCCCACTCTTCTGAAGAAATGTCTTGGATGAGAAGCAAAATATTTTCAAGGGGGAAAAAATCAAAGAAGTCCAGTTGCCTTTTGGAAAAGCACCTTTGAGCGACCATGACTTGGATGATTGGGAGCCTCCATAGACATGTGTCTCCCACAATTTCCAACATCCTAATCTGTTCAGGCAGAGTCAGGTGCTCTGGATCCCACCCATCTGATGGGATCTGGGAAGTATGATTTCACTGCTATAGGGCCTGCCTGCAGGAATAGCTTCCCTCTGGAAATTCACATGGTCCCAGTCTCACTCTCCTAAAATACTTTGAAGATCTTTCTCTTCCCCAAAACCTTCGGATACAGTGACTGCACAATTCCTTTAGGATGGTGTGTGGAAGCGAGACTGGTGGTGGAGGAGGATCACTTCAGGATTAACCATTAAGGTTTTTTTATTGTTATCCTGAAAACATGTTATGTAAATGTAAATAAATATGCAGTATTGTAATGCCTTTAAGTTGATTTAGATGCACAGCTGTCAGCAATAAAAGGTTCGTGTGGAATTTTATTGCATGGCTGGAAAGGGGCTATTCCATTTATGTTGCATGTTCGTTGTTTATCTGTGTAACAATTATGTGAATAAATCTAGACTAAGATAGGCCCAAGATCATAAAATCTGCTTCTTCTCTAAAAGAGGATTTGAACCCAGACATCTCTTATCCTAAACCAGCATGCTAACCTCTATTCTGGCTAATTCAGATAGGTTTGTTCCCCCCCCCCCCCCCAAGACAGTCACCACATTTCTAGATATGTGCAGGTTCTAGATCTAGGAGCATTTAGCTGAGCAGAACTTGAATCTCTTGGGGATTTTACTCAGTTACAACAACAAACCATGGATAACTTTAAGAGTTGCATAACTTAAAGCTGTCATGTGTACCTCTTAGATTGCTCATAGGTTACTCCCAATAACGCATTTATTTCATTAAATTTAATGTTATCTGCAATCCTAAACTTCTACCAGGATCAAGACCCACCCTCCTCTTTCTAGGCAGAGAGACTCACGACTGAAACAGAAAGATCTCCTACTATTGAGACATTCGTTTTATTTGACACTCCACTATTAGTAGAGTATTACCACAGGCGGTAGATCATTCTAAATTATTCGCTGCTTGTGGAGGTCCATCATTTGACTGCATTTCTCCTCTATTTGTTATTTAACCATTTGCTTTTAGCAAGTCATCAATTCCCTCAGAGAACTTTATTGAAGATGATCTCTCTGTTCTTCTTTCCTTTTTCCTGCAGCAGCCATGGGCGAATGGGGATTCTTGAGTTCCTTGCTAGATGCAGTGCAGGAGCACTCACCCATGGTCGGACGCTTCTGGCTGGTGGTGATGCTCATCTTCCGTATCCTCATTCTAGCCACAGTGGGCAGTGATGTCTTTGATGATGAGCAGGAGGAGTTTGAGTGCAACACTAAGCAGGTGGGATGCAAACAGATTTGTTACGACTTGGCATTCCCCATTTCCCATTACCGCTTCTGGGTTTTCCACATTGTAGTGCTCTCGGCCCCAGCTGTTCTGTTTGTCATCTATTCTATGCACCAGACCACCAAGATCAACCGTGGTTTGAAGGAAATTGAAGGAAATCAGGAGGAAGCCAATCAGGCAGGGAGGAAAGTTCAGGAACAATTTGAAGTCCAGCCTAGTCAACGAACCCAAAATATTCAAACTTTCTACATAGTCAATGTCATAGTAAGAATCTTGGCTGAGATGGGCTTTCTGGTAGGGCAGTGGATGTTGTATGGCTTCCAAGTAGGATATCAATACATCTGCAAGCATCGTATGTGTCCTCATCTCATTGATTGCTTTGTATCTCGGCCAACCGAGAAGACTATCTTCATTCAGTTCTATTTCATGGTGGGGCTTGTTTCAGCTTTTCTCAGCCTGGCGGAGCTGGCTCACCTTTTGCTCAAGAAGCGGTGCCGGAGACGTCATGTGATTGCTCCTCCTGCTATTGCATCATATGAACAGCAGGACAATTGGTCCAATCAGAAACAAGAGAAATCACAGCACTTTCTAGCCCCATCTGATGGAGGTACCAAAGGGACATCATCTCATGATGGGATTCCTAACCATTATGAATCCAAGGCTCATTTTCATCATAAGAACTCCACCAAGAGCATCCGATCTTCCCGATCTTCTGCCAGAGGTGACTTAACAGTATAAGAGCCGAGAATGCTTCCTTATCTCTTTGATTTGTTCCCTGGATGAGCTGGATTCTTCCAGGGCCAGGAGTATGAATGGACATCTATTTTCAGCTAAAGTTGAATAACTTAGATCAAAAATGCAACATTCTGCACTATGGGACTTAGTCATCTTTGTGACAATTCATTATTTACTTTCACATACATATTAAGGGTAGGTTGATATGTCTAAAAATGCTTAAATTTACTACCATGTAAAATAGATTGATAAGGCTGCTAATATTTTAGAATACTGGGAGCAAAGGAGTGAGATGATTTTTCCACTATTTTCCTAAGTAACTGAGCAATGCCCACTTGAATTAGCAAAAGCTGGAATTTATCTGGTAATAGAAGAATATGAGTATCAATGAAAAAACAAGCAAGGATACATTTCTTTTTAAGCAAAAATGCCAGGGCAGAGAAAATTCAGGCTTTTGATTGGCTGGTCAATGGATGTCAGGAGTCCTCCTAGTCCAGGGGTGTCCAAACTTGGGAATTTTAAGACTTGTGGACTTCAACTCCCAGAATTCCCCAGCCAGCATGAGGACTATAAATCAGTAAATGGGTCTAAAACAGGGGTGTCAAACTCAAGGCCCAGGGGCCGGAAATGGCCCATGGGCTGCTTAAATTTGGCCCATGGGGCCTGCTGGAAATAGCTTACGGTGCCTCTGCCAGCCAAAACAGGGTGCGGGAGGGACGCATCCCCCCGTGGCCCATTTTGGCCAGCAAAGTGCTGCTGTAGGCCATCCAAGCTGAAATTCGGGTGCAGGAGGCACACACATTTCTCCTGCACCCCATTTTGGCCAGCAGGGTGCTGTAGGAGTTGTCCCTCCCATCTCCCCCCTCCCCCAGTCGCAAAGGAAAACTACCATGTTGATTCAGCCCATGAAGAAACCCAGTTTCTTCACCCCTTATAAACTATTGTTCAAAAGCAAGACTACCTAGCTTCTACTGAGATATCCACTACTGCTTAATGTGCAAAAGAAACCTGGGGTAGATATATGGTGGGATGTTCTCTCACTGTGGTGTATCCTCCAGAGAAACAAAAACTGCCCATTGGCCCTGAGGAATCTTTCCTAAAGAATTTAAGTTTATTTTTTTTTAAATGTGGGTTTCAAATTAAAAAAACAATAATCATGGGGAGAGAGGTGCAATATGTTGCAGAATAAAGCTTCACTTTAATATCTCAATTTACCAGGATGACTTTGAATCCCACCTAGGATTGATGGACTTTCTTTATATATATAAAAGAGGCAAGAAGCTGTTTTGCTTCAAAATATCTCACTTTCCTAGGGGAAAAAAGACACCAGTAAGCCAAGAGCAGAAGTCATTCTGTTAGGTTGAGAAAAGGGAGCAACCTAACTTAATTAACTTTGGGTACACAGATGTTTTATGTTGGGCTTAAACGCAACCTGTGGCTCCCATCTGGTGAATAAGCATACATCTCTGTAGGCAGTCCTTTTCCGATTGGATCCATCATATGCTCTCAAGATAACAAGAATACCTACAGCCAAAGTTTTCTGTCCATGTGTACAATGGGAGTTTTCCTCTGAGAAAAGTATTTAGGATAAATCTGTACTCTATAGAGGGGTCTCCAACCGTGGTAACTTTAAGCCTGGCGGACTTCAACTCCTGGAGTTGAACTAGAGTTCAAGGAGTTGAATTCCTATATCACTGGAGCTGAAGTCCTCCAGGCTTAAAGCTGCCAAGATTGGAGACTCTTGTTCTATAGCTTTGATTTAAAGAAAACATTCTACCTAAGTGATGTATTGAAATACGGAGTTGCCTTTCAGTAATTAAATCACAAGAGACCTTCAAATGCTGTTTATTGGGGCAGTGGCAATCCAACCAGAGGTGGTCTTCATTTAGTTACCAATCACACTTAGAATGGTAATGAAAAAATAACTCACATTTGAGACCTTCGGCAAAAGAAAGCTGGAGTAAGTTCAAACTCAGTTGAAGTTTCATTTAAATACCCAATTTGCTTAACAACTGTGGTTGTTAAATCCCAATTGTGGTTACTAAACAAGGACTACCTATACATATTAGGCACACCAAATGTTTGATGGCTAGTTCTGAGAAAGGATTGAATGCCCACATTAAATCTTGTTCTCCAGCTGTCACATAGCTCCAGAGCTAATATAGATTGCACATATAGTGGGAGACAGACAGGGAGAAGGCTGGTTGTACTCTGGATCCATCCACAGTAAGTCTGGTTTTTTTTTTTTTTTTTTTGCTTGTCTTATTTTTATTTATTTATTTAATTTGTATACCGGCCTCTCTCCCGTTGGGACTCAGGGCGGTGCACAGGTATAATAAAAGATAAAAAAGATAAAATACATATAATACAATCAATAAATAAATTTAAAACTAAATTAAACAAATTTAACCCGTGCTAAAATATTAAGAAACCCTATTAAAACGATGGTAAAAACATTCAAACATTATGTTGAAGACTTACATTAAAGAACAGTTGCTGGAATTGGGTATGTCTAGTTTAATGAAAATAAGGTGACATGATAGCAGTGTTCCAATATCTCAGAAGTTGCCACATAGAAGAGTCAAACTAGTCTCCAAAGCACCTGAGGGCAGGACAAGAAGCAATGGACAGAAACTAATCAAGGAGGGAAGCAACTTAGAACTGAGGAGAAATTTCCTGACAGTTAGAACAATTAATCAATGGAACAACTTGCCTCCAGAAGTTATGAATGCTCCAACATTGGAAGTTTTTAAGAAGAGATTGGACAACCATTGGTCTGAAATGGTATAAAGTTTCCTGCCCAAGCAGAGGGTTAGACTAGAAGACCTCAAAGGTCCCTTCAAACTCTGTTTCTGTTTCTGTTTCGTTTCTATTCCATTCTATTCCATTCTATTCCATTCTATTCCAGCCCAGCCCAGCCCAGCCCAGCCCAACCCAGCCATTATTCTATTCTATTCTATTCTATTCTATTCTATTCTATTCTATTCTATTCTAGCCCAGCCCAGCCCAGCCCAGCCCAGCCCAGCCCATTATTCTGTTCTGTTCTGTTCTATTTTTTCCCAACCCTAGAAAGCATTCACCATGGGAACTCCTGAGGTCTTCGAGAGGAGTCAGTAGTGGATTGTCCCTCCACCTTACATCAAAAGCATTGCTCCAATCTCATTGAAGGAACTTATTGTTTTTATGAGTAATGTAGTCATTTTAATAGCAATCTGTTACATTTTGTACTTTAAGCAACCATTCAAAAGATTTTAATTATATCATTATGCCACGTATTATATCCTACATTTGGGTAGGAAAATGAAAGCACTGGGGCCTTTGCAGATTTGCTTCTGCTGTCATGACAAATGAACAAGAAATTGTGTTTTTCCCCCCAGCCTATATGGAAAAGCCACAACAGCTTCTTTTCCCAGCTCCTTGTACTTTCTTTCCACATGATCCTTTTTTTGTCTCCCACAAGTCTCAGCAGGAATATTTTCATCTGCTTTTAAAGAGAAGTGCAATTTGAACCATCTACACAAGGTGTCTACAGCCATTTTCCAGATATCTGTGTGAGGAGTAATATTTTTGAGACCACAACATCTTCAGGTCAAATTTTGATATCTTCATTACCGAAATCATGTAGTGGTAACCAGAGGTGGTTTGCCATTTTTTCCACGATGCTGATCCAGCCTGAACTAAATTCGTAAGTTCAATGAAATTTAAGTGGCTTTAAAACTGGCACCATAATGTTTGTTATTTTTTACTTTTTCATTCTGGATTATATCTTCTTTTTTAGTCAATGGTCAGTTTAAGGGAATCTGGTGGTTACAATGTATCTTGTTAAGCATTCAACAAAATCTTGTACAATATCCTAGAGAAGAAGAAAAAAGGCAAAATGTAGGCTTGGTTAAATTACCATTATATGGATAGAGAACTGGTTGAGCATTTGTGTGCCATTCATACAACAATGTCAAATTGGAAGGAAACTTCACATGACATACTACAGGGTTCAATTCTAAAGCCAATGTTCTTCATTTTACTTATAAATGTTGGATGATGAGCTACAAAATACGATTCTTACATCTACAGATGACACAAAGATGAATGATAACAAATACACCATGGAGTACAGCTTGAAGCTTTAGGAAAACGTTGACATACTGGAATAATAGGTAGAAATCCATAAGATGAATTTCAGTTAGGGCAAATGCAATATCCTACATTTGAGTAGGAAAAATGAAACACAGAAGAAAAGAGTAAGAAACATATTGAGAAACATGTGTGAAAATGATCTGGGTGTCTCGGTGACTCACAAATTGAATGTGAGCCAAAAAATTGACATAGCTGAAAAAACTTCAAATGAAATTCTAAATTACATTAAAAGAAGTATGGTGTCAAGATGAAGAAGAATCACAATTATCCTATCTTTATTCTCTATTACATGTTGGTCATACCAAGAATACTCTCTCCTATTCGGAACACATTTTAGGAAAACTGACAAACTGGGAGATATCCAAATAGCTGCAACCCAAATAATAAGGGATAGAAGGAAAACTTCACGAGGAACACTTGGAGACACAGGAAATATTTAGCCTGGGAGACTTAAAAGCTACCCTGACAAGATACCCTGACAAGGGCTATCATTCTAGAAGACATGGCAGAATGGTTCAAAACTAGTCCAGAAAACAGGATTTAAAAAAACAATGGGTTTAAAGGACAATTTTGGGTATGACATTGGAAAAAAAACATTTTTAATACTAGAAGTTGGAAGAGATTGCCTTTGAGATGTGGTGATCACTCTTTCACTGGAAACATTTAAATGAACTTGGATGGCCATCTGACAAGAATGCTTTACTGGTGGCTTTCTGCCTTGGGCAGGGGTTGGGCAAGGTGATCTCCAAGGTTCCTTCTGACCTTTACATACCATGTATCCATATGTTCTCAAATATAGATAAATAGTGTACATAACAGTTGACCCACAGAATAGAAGAGGCAGCTGTTTCCTTTTCCTCTCTGTTTAATATCAAAATATTAAACTTGGAATATTTCATTCAATACACACACACACACACACACACACGTTCTGCACCATTTTATTTTCTAAATAAATTTTGCTCATCATGCAATGAACAACTCTGAGGTGATTTTGGACATGGTTGTGTAGTATGCTAAACCAAAATTGTCAGCCTTTCCAAAAATATATATTTATCCAAGACTATTTTTAATATTTCCAGTAGCAAATGTTCCTCTCCTCTTCCCTTGGGACATTATTTCCCTGGCCAATTGTTTTTAGATTAAAGGCAGTTTTTTCTCTACTGTATTAACTCTTGTGTTGCATTCAGTAAGATGATGGTTAATAACGTCAGTCTCCGTGCATTAAAAGTAATTCACCTACTGGGGTTACAATTTCTGTGCTGGAGAAAATTTAGTATCTAATCTATTTATGGATGGAGAAAGAAATTACACTGCCAAGGATGCATCCTTTCAAACCTCAACTGAGGCAAGCTCCAGAATCTCACCCTCTCAAAGCTGTCCAGAAAATGTCTTTTGAACCTTGAACAACTGAGAATAAAAAGATGATTGTGGGCTTATTTTTAACCTTACCCTATTTGCCTCAAGCCTTCCCTCTTCAACAGAAAAGAGTGAAGAAAGCTGCTACTAGTTATGGTCCAGTAAGCTCAGTTGTTTAGGCACATTGTGGCTTACAACTGTCAGTCCTGATTCTATGTAGCTTTTCAAACATTCACAATGGGCATAAATGCATATCATCATCATCATCATCCACTTAATCTTCAATTTGCTTCAGTCTGGGACTGGTAAAAACTTAACAATTCAAATCCTAACTAAGGGCCTGTTTAGGTAATGTCTGAATATATAGTTCTGAATAAGGTGGAATGATTATTATTATATCATGCATCAATGCATCACAAATATCATTGATTGGCACTGATGGTTGATACAGGTTGCTGCCAGCATCCTAGGTATCAACCAAGTATTTATTATTATTATTATTAGTAGTAGTAGTAGTAGTATTAATATTATTATTATCATCATCTCTTTTATTCACTAAACATGAAACTCAGTCAACTGGACACTTAAAATATATCACAAATATCATTGACTGGCACTGATGGTTGATATGGGTTGATATCAACCAAGTATTATTATTATTTATTATTATTAGAAGTAGTAGTAGCAGCAGCAGCAGCAGTAGTAATCACACAGTCAACCAGATGTTCAGACAGGGTTTGGCAGTTTTTGTCTACCTATCGAGTCCTTACCAAAGATAGACAAATCTGGATGTTAGATGGTGATACAGATATTGTTGCAGGATGGAAGTTATTCTAAGTAAAGCCGCTTTCTGCAATTGACTGATGGCAAATTTGTCAATGCCGATGGTGTTCAAGTGGCGCTCCAGTTGTTTTTGAATTGTACCCAAGGTGCTTATTACTATTGCTAGTACCTTGCTTGCCTTTGCCATAATTGTTTTATTTCTATTTGTAGGTGTTTGTATTTTGTTATCTTCTCCAGTTCTTTCTCTTCTATTCTGCTGTCTCCAGGCACTTTCACATCCATTATACAGACTTTTTTTGTCTTTCTTCTTATTGTTAAAATGTATATGTTGTCCAACTCCTAGAAACTCTGGACAGTTTACAAATAATTTAAAACACGAAAACAAGACAATTAAAAACAGGAAACAAAAAAAGGGAGAGATGGCAGAATATCAAACAGATGGAAACAAAAACCAAACGGGGTTAAAAGGAAGCTTCACTCATTACCAGCAAAGGCAGGTCCTTTGAAACACCAGCAGGACTAAGGCTAAGGATCGGTGTTCAGATCTCAAGGGGTTAATCTTTTTCCAGATGACAGGAACTGAGAAAGAGAAGGCACACTTCTAGGATCCTGATAGATAGTGTTGCTTAATTGATGGCCAACTCTGCCAGATCCACCAAAATAGGCCCTATGCTATAATCAAGATTTAACAATGCCTTAAACAGATCTAATTTGGGAAAAATTTGTTGCTGTTTAAGTGGAAAGCCTTGACGCTGTCTAATGAAGAATTGCATCCCCTCATAGTACCAACTTCTGAAGGACAGACGTGCTCAAACAAATCTCAAACCTGTCAACACCAAGAATATAAGACAAGACGGCAGGATCAGGCCAAAAATACTTTCATTCAGCATTTTATGTTCCAGGGTGGCCAAGCAGATGCAATCACTACCTTCACAAATATGGACAAGAGAGGAATGCCTTCTTTTACTCCCCAACAACTATTTCCAATTAGATCTGCAAGTTTGGATTATCATAAATTATTGTCTAGCCTAATAGCCCATGGATTCCTTGGTCCATGGAGAATTGCTACCTTTGGTCTTGGATGGGGTGGAATTGCCCCAATCTACCCCTCCAGGAGCAGGTGAAAGTCATGGCCAGAAAGGTTGAACCAGGTCCTGGAGATTTCTTGCTTACATTAAATGATCCATGGTGTGATGGATGTGTTCTCTGCCTTTAAAAATAATAAAGATGGGATACAAATAAAAATATGTATATAGTTTTCCATTGCTTTTTTCCAGAATATCTTTTGATTCAATATTCTACTAACCCCTCTTGACCTTATTGAATTCTTAGCCAACCCAAAGTTATTCAATTTACACATAACATCTGTGGGCTCATGGTTTATCTCATTTATTAGACAACCTGGTTTTGTTGTTTACTTTCTATTTTGAATCATGAGAGTGTAAAGAGGGGCGAAAGGTGGCATGTGGATAGCTGTAGACCGCAGGTTGTAAAATAAAGGATGCCAAAGTGTTTGCAAAAATGAACAATTCCTGTCCTTTGCTCCTCTGTTTGTGTTTTCAATACCGCTCACTGCTATTTGGGGGAGGGGACTGCCTCTGCAGGGGTGGTGGCAGAGGCTGATGGCCAGGGGTCAACCATGGTGCTTCCTGTTGCAGATGGAATTGGACCCCAAACTCAGAGGTGGCTCTCAGGAGAGGAAAAGAAAAAGAAAAACAAACAGGGTCATCTGGCACTGTTCACCCTCCACTTCTTTCTCGTATTAACCCCTTTTTTCCTGACATGCATAAATATATATAGAGCTTGCAGGTAGAACTTCATTAGAAGCTGTAACTATGGAACTGTCATGTAAATGCAAGTTTTCTAGGTTGATCTGAGCATTTTACATCAGAGCAGTGCGAATAATGTCCTAACATCCTCTTCCAGTCACTCTGCTGCGCCTCCTCATTCCCTACTTGTCCTTCAGTCTTCCTCCAGATGTTTTTTGTTTGTTTGCTTGTTCCTAGAGGTGATGTCCTTGGGCTTCCTGGATTTTGGCAATACAGACTGCTGAAGGGGGTTGCATCTTTCATGCACACTCAATATTCCTGCATGGGGTGACTGTTGAAGAGAGAGGCTTCACTAACATAAGAGAAGGAAGTCTTGCAGAAACAAAGGCCTCGGGTATTTTTATAATGAGATGTCAAAGCCAAAAAAGAATCATTAAGATTCAGAAAGATTTCCTCACCTTGCGCCCCCTCCCCCAGTCAAAAAGTCCAATAATAATAATAATAATAATAATATTTAATTTTGTATACCGCGTCCTCTCCCCAAGGGGACTCGGAGCGGTGCACAGGGAAATTAAAACATATAAAAATATATACAAACAATAAATACAATAAATAAAAGCAGATTAAATTGATCGTCCCTGCGCTAAAAACCCCATTAAAACTAAATTCCCTAAACACCCCAGAGGTAGAGACTAACCAAGGCCGGCCAGACAGAAAAAGTGTGTTTTCAGTTTTCGACGGAAGGAACGGAGGTCCGTAGTTGTTCTAATGTCGGGTGGGAGGTCGTTCCAGAGGGCTGGGCCCTCCACAGAGAAGGCCCTTCCCCTGGGCGTCGCCCGCTGACACAGTCTAGTGGACGGCACCCGGAGAAGTCCCTCTCTGTGGGAGCGGATCGGCCGTGAGGATGTATGGGGCAGGATCCGATCCCGCAGATAGCTAGGTCCCGAGCCATGGAGCGTTTTAAAGATGACAACCAGCACCTTGAAGCGCACCCGAAAGACGACAGGCAGCCAGTGCAGCTCGCGCAAGAGCGGTGTTATATGGGCGTACCTTGCGGTCCCCATTATTGCTCGCGCGGCTGCATTCTGGACCAGCTGAAGTCTTCAGGTGCACCTCAAAGGGAGCCCCATGTAGAGAGAGTTACAATAGTCCAGTCGGGATGTCACGAGAGCATGAGTGACTGTGCAAAGGGCATCCCGATCCAATAGGGGGCGCAACTGGCGAACCAGGCGAACCTGGTAAAACGCCCTCCTAGCCACGGCTGTCACTTGATCTTCCATGGACAGCCGGGCATCCAGGAGGAAACCCAAATTGCGCGCCCCATCCACAGGGGCAAGATGTTCGCCCCCTATGGCCAGCGATGGAGTGAGCTGGTTGAATCGGGCGGCCGGAAACCACAGCCACTCGATCTTGGTCGGGTTGAGCCTGAGTCCAATGGCAGCCAATCCCCAAAACAGAGCCAAAACTGGTACTCAGTGCAAAAAGAGTTTGACCTCTTTGTCCTTAATTATTTATTTTCCTTAAAATGAAAGAAAACGGTCAACCTTTTCTCTGGAAATTGACAAAAATCAGTGGACTTCAAACCAGCACTATTGATTGGTTTCAAATGCTGGGGAGAAGTGATATCTCAAAGGAAAGCACCTGCTCAAATAAATCCCTTTCTTTTTAGCTTTTCTCAAAGTATTTGAACACAGTTACTGTAAGGATGAGAATAACTAAAATAGGTTGCTAGGAATTATAGTGGCTACAAAGATAAAATGAATACAAAGGTCGATACAAAGAGGAGACAGGTGCATCAAAAACACTTCTCTTTGAAAAGGAGGCCTGTAACTATGAATGCTGTGGGTAGGTAGGAAGGTGGGTAGGTAGGTAGGTAGGTAGGAAGGAAGGAAGGAATCTGACACATGTTTAGGAAGATTTCACATGCAGAGAATGTGAATAGTGAACAGTCAGAATTTGTGAGGATTTTGCTAATGGGGAACTTCAACTTTCCTTCAAAAAAGGAAAAAGGCTAGATCCAGGAAACTACAGACCCATCAGCCTGACCTCAATACCAGAAAAGATTCTGGAAAAAACAATCAAGCAACAAATTAGCGAACACCTAGAAGCAAACAAAATAATAGCCAAAAGCCAACATAGGTTTGTCAAAAACAGATCATGCCAGACAAATCTTATTGCATTCTTTGACAAAGTGACAAAATTAGTTGACCAGAGGAATGCCATCAATATAATTTACTTGGACTTCAGCAAGGTATTTGATAAAGTAGACCATAACCTACTACTATATAAAATAGAAAAATGTGGGTTGGACAGCATCACCACCAGATGGATTCGCACTCAACGTGTGGTCCTCAATGGAACTGCATCTACATGGACGGAAGTATGCAGCGGAGTACCCCAAGGCTCTGTTTTAGGCCCAGTACTCTTCAACATCTTCATCAATGATTTGGACGAGGGAATAAATGGGGAACTCATCAAATTTGCAGACGACATCAAGCTGGCAGGAATAGCCAATACTCCAGAAGAAAGGCTTAAGATACAGAAGGATCTTGACAAACTTGAACATTGGTCACTATCTAATAAAATGAAATTCAATTGTGAAAAGAGTAAGGTTCTACATTTAGGCAACAAAAATGAAATGCACAGGTACAATATAGGTGGTACCTTGCTCAACAGCAGTAACTGTGAAAGGGATCTTGGAGTCCTAGTAGACAACCATTTAAATATGAGCCAGCAGTGTACAGCAGCTGCCAAAAAAGCCAACACAGTTCTAGGCTGCATAAACAGAGGGATAGAATCAAGATCACGTGAAGTGTCAATACCACTTTATAATGCCTTGGTAAGGCCATACTTGGAATACTGCATTCAATTTTGGTCACCACGATGTAAAAAAGATGTGGAGACTCTAGAAAGAGTGCAGAGAAGAGCAACAAAGAGGATTAGGGGACTGGAGACTAAAACATATGAAGAACGGTTGCAGGAACTGGGTATGTCTAGTTTAATAAAAAGAAGGACTAGGGGAGACATGATAGCAGTGTTCCAATATCTCAGGAGTTGCCACAAAAAAAAAGGGAGTCAAACTATTCTCCAAAGCACCCGAGGGCAGAACAAGAAGCAATGGGTGGAAACTAATCAAGGAGAGAAGCAACTTAGAACTGAGGATAAATTTCCTGACAGTTAGAACAATTAACCAGTGGAACAGCTTGCCTCCAGAAGTTGTGAATGCCCCAACACTGCAAGTTTTCAAGAAGATGTTGGATAGCCATTTGTCTGAAATGGTATAGGGCTTCCTGCCTAGGCAGGGAGTTGGACTAGATGACCTCCAAGGTCCCTTCCAACTCTGCTATTGTATTGTATTGTAATACATTACCCTGTAACCCCATCTTGCTCAATTTACTGCTTTTGAGGTCAGTGGTAATTACAGATTCCAGAATCTAAGCAAAAAGAGAGACCCGACCTAATGATAAAGATATTTCCCCTTTGCCTTGTATCCCTACACTGGCTGGATGTGCTGGGAATAGTCATCCTAACGTAGGCTGGGGGTTAGAGTTTAAAGTTGAGAAGCATCAGCTATTCCCCCATTCCCCAATTTTATGAAATCCCTATTTCAACCTCAGTGGTGGTGATGGTGGGGGGGGGGGGGGGGGATGGGAAAGGATTTCTATCAGAATTGTGGGCTTCGGTGAAGTTCAGAGTCCCAAGCACTTCTCAAGGACAGAAGAGGGGGAGAAAGGGAAAGGGAAAGAAAAGAAAAAAAATAGCCAGAAGACAGATCGCAGGCCTGGCGATACAGGAGTAACCACAATACATCAGCAGAGCTTATCTGTAGATGCTTTGGCTCTGCAGTTATCTGAGCCTCTGAAGGACACTCCGAATCCCCATATCCCGAGACCAGGTGCGTCTGCCAAACAAGCTTGCAAAACTTCATATAGTTTAGTCTAAGTTTTATCTTTGTCTAGAGATAGGCACTTGTTGCATGTTTTCCCTCGGGGGTTGCGAAGGACGTTTGAAGAAAGAATAGTTGCTTCTAGAGAAAATGCCCAAGCCATTTTGTTATAGTCTTCAAAGTGTCTGTCAATTGTTTCTGAGCCAGGCTCCTGTGTTAATGCTTAGCTAGCCATGGGATGAGACCACTGGTTGCGATTCTTGGGGTTCTTTGTGGATAAGAATGCAACTAGCCTTTCACCCAAAGCCAGTATTAACTCAAGTTTTTCTTCCAACAGCTCCTAATGATTACAAGGACATGGGCCAGTTGCTTTCTTAGAAACAAATATGGAAGGGCTTTGTCATAACGTTGTTCCAGGATACCTTGATTTATGACAACAACTGATCCCCAAATTTCTGTTGCTAAGCAGAGGCGTAGCGTGGGGGGTGCAGGGGGTGCCGGCCGCACCGGGCGCAACATCTGGGGGGGCGCGCTCCAGAGACCCGACTCGGAAGCTCTCCTCCGCGGGTCTCTGGAGTTGGCGGCGGCGCCGCCTGGGCGCTCCTGGGCCAGCGAGAGTCGGGGAGCGAACAGCGGCCAGTAGGGGCCAAACCCTCCCGGGCCATCCCCCGGCTGAGGCCAGCGCCGGCTCCTCGCACCCGCCAGCGCCACCCGAGGGGGCCAGGCGAGACTTAAAGGCGCAGGTCTTTCGAAGCAACGGCCGTGCGGAGACCCTGGAAGACTCCTCCGTTCCGAGCCAGCCAGAGGAGCGGCGACCTGGGCCCCGCGGCGGCCCGGGAAGACCCTCTTGCCCCGGCTTTCGGGCCGTCGCCCTCCGTAGAAAGGAGCGTCGGGTGTCCCAGGCCCGCACCACGCAAAGGGCGCCCGCTTCTCCCCAAGGCGAGGCAACGAGTGTCGGACCCGGATGGCCGAGCCCTTTGGGCAGCGGCTGCCCGCCGGATCCTCACGGGAGGTGCGTGGGCTCGCCGCTCGACACCACAAGAAGAGCTGCCTCCCCCGAGTGCTAAAATCCACGGTTTAGGGGGCGCAAATTACTTGCCTTGCCCCGGGTGCTGACAACCCACGCTACGCCACTGTTGCTAAGTGAGACAGTCCTAGATTTCATGGCAGTTTCTCAACCAAACACTAACTAGATCAGATCTTGTTTGGAGGTTGTGGTTTTTTTGAGACTACTAAAGACTGACTACATACTGTTCAATTTAATTTGGTTCCAGACCTTCCACTGGTTTATAATATTCTCCAGCCAGCCTCTGTGAGAAATTGTTAACTCTCAATCAAGCTTGCACTCTTTTCTTTCTTAGTAGAAGCTTGATTGAGTTGTACCATAAGATACCGCAGTATTCAGCCCCCAAATCACCAGAACTGTCTACAGGTAGTTCTTGATTTGCCACCACAAGGGAGTCCAAAAATTTTGTTGCTAAGTGAGACGGTTGTTAAATGAGGTTTGCCCCATTTTACAACCTTTCTCACCACAGTTGTTAAGTGAATCAATCCAGTTGTTAAATTAGTGACATGGTTTTGCATGTCAGAAGGTTGCATCACATGATCTGGGGATCCTGTAACTATCATAAATATGAACCAGTTGCTAAACATCCAAATTTTGACCATGTGACCATGGAATGCTGCAACAGTCGTATGAACAACAGTTATAAGTCACTTTTATCATGCTGTTGTAATCTTGAACGGTCACTAAACAAATGGTTATAAGTCAAGGACTACCTGTATCTTGGAGGGCCTGTGCTTTTCACACTGCCACATTCAGCTGCTGGATTCCTTGCCTAAAGCAGCTGGAAAGGGAGTCATATTAAGAAACCCTTGTTTGGATTTCAACTCCTTCCTTCTCTATGGCCACAATGGGGCGGGTTGCAGGTCTGACTTTTCAGGTTGAACTTTTTTTTCCAGTACAGGTAATCTTCCACTTAAAACCAAAACTGGGCCCAACATTTCTGTTGTTTAAGCAAGATAGTTAAGTGAGTTTTGTCCCATTTTACAACTTTTCTTGCCACAGTTCCTAAGCAGATCACTGCAGTTGTTAAATTAGTAAGGTGGTTATTAAGTGAATTTGGTTTCTTCATTGACTTTGCTGTCAGAAAGTCACAAAATCCCAGGACATCACTACCATCATAAATGACTCAATTGCCAAGAGTCTAAATTTTAATCCCTTGACTATGGGTGGAAAACAATCATAAGTCACTTTTTACAGTGCTGTTGTAACTTTGATTGGTCACTAAATGAATGGTTATAAATTGAGGATTACCTGTAGTCTGGTTGGGGTGTGGTTGGGATGGAAGACAACATTATGTCATCTGCACCAAGCTGGCAGGAATAGCCAACACTCCAGAAGATAGGCTTAAGATACAGAAGGATCTTGACAAACTTGAATATTGGGCACTATCTAACAAAATGAAATTCAATTGTGAAAAAAGTAAGGTTCTACATTTAGGCAACAAAAACGGAATGCACAGGTACAGTACAGGTGGTACCTTGCTCAATAGTAGCAACGTCTTGGAATCCTAGTGGACAACTAGGATCTTGGAATCCTAGTGGACAACCATCCTAGTGGACAGCCGGTTGTGAGTCCCTATGTGTGAAGTGGGGCCACGGGAGGCAGTTGGGTTTGCTGATAGTGTACCTGGCTCCCCGCTACATATCAACAGCCCTACCCGAGCTCCTGGACCTGATCGCCGAGATGGCAGTTGAGACCCCCAGACTTCTAGTCATGGGGGATTTCAACTTGCCATCAGTAGGCAGATCGTCTGAGGTGGCTCGGGAGTTCATGGCCTCCATGATGGCCATGGACCTGACTCAATTAATTTGTGGCCCAACACACACTGGAGGACACACACTGGACCTAATCTTTGTCTCCGGCCGGTGGATGAGTGATCTGGGATTAGGGGAATTAGTCATCGAACCCCTTCATGATCAGATCACTCTCTCCTTCGGCTTGACTTTCCAACCACTACACCCCACTTGGGTGTAGCGGGCGGAACCTGATATTCCAAGATGGTTCCACCCCAGGCGCCTGATGGACCCAGAGAGGTTCCAGACGGAGCTTGGGCCAATACCTGACTCCCTGGCCCACGACCCGACTGAGGATCTAGTGGCCACCTGGGATCTTGTGGCCATGGGGGCCATGGACTGGGTCGCGCCACTGCGTCGCTCTACCTTGGCTCCTTGGTTTTCTGAGGAGCTGAGGGAAGAGGGGGCGGTCTAGAAATCCAATAAAATAATAAATAAATAATAAATGAAACGCCGGAAGATGCCTAGAGAGCATTTGAAGGTCAACTCGTACCGAATCTGACCGGACATAGGTGAGGTCGCATTTGCGGACCTACCTCGTGGCGCTGAGAGTGGTGAAACAGGATCATCTCACCACTCTCATCGCATACGCAGATAACCGCCCTGCCGCCCTGTTTAGGGTGACCCGCTCCCTCCTTCAACAGAGGCCGCGGGAAGATCCCTTGCAGGGTAGGGCAGAGGAATTTGGATGTTATCTGCAGGATAAAATCGCTCAGATCTGGGGCGAGTTAGCCTCCAATTGGGTTGGTCCGGACGAGATGACAGAGACAGGTCTTGAGACCATTATTTGGGCTGAATTTGATCCCGTGACTCCCGATGGCATGGACAGGATGCTGCGGCAGCTGAATGCCACCACATGTTTATTGGACACTCCCTCCTGGCTTGTACTGGCCTCCCAGGAGGTGACACGAGGCTGGCTCCAGGGAATTGTTAATGCTTCTTTGAGTGAGGTGTTTGTACCAGCCATCTTGAAAGAGGCGGTGGTGAGATCCCTCCTCAAGAAGCCCTCCCTGGATCCAGATGTTTTATCTAATTACTGTCCGGTCTCCAACCATCTTCGCTTTGTGGCGAAGGTTGTTGAGAGTGTGGTGGCACGACAGTTCCCCCAGCACCTGGAGGAAACTGCCTATCTAGACTCGCGCCAGTCCAGCTTCCAACCTGGGTACAGCACAGAGACGGCATTGGTCGCGTTGGTGGATGATCTCTGGAGGGCCCAGGATAGGGGTTACTCCTCTATCCTGGTCCTATTAGACCTCTCAGCAGCTTTCGATACCATCGACCATGGTATTCTATTGCACCGGTTGGAGGGGTTGGGGTTGGGAGGCATCGTATTATGGTAGTTTTCCTCCTACCTCTCCAACCAGTCACAGTTTGTGTTGGCGGGGGGGCAGAGGTCGACGTCGAGGCCCCTTACTTATGAGGTGCCTCAGGGGTCAGTCCTCTCGCCCTTCCTGTTTAACATCTACATGAAGCCGCCGGGTGAGATCATCCGTGGTTTTGGGGTAGAATTCCATCTGTACGCTGATGACACCCAGCTGTACATTTCTACCCCAAACCACCCCAACGATGCTGCCAGTGTGATGTCCTGGTGTTTGGAGGCCGTGTGGGCCTGGATGGGGAGAAACGGGCTCCGACTCAACCCATCCAAGACCGAGTGGCTGTGGTTTCCGGCGACATAGCCAGTTAGTTCCATCTGTGGCTATCGGGGGGAAACTGTTAGCCCCCGCAGAAGGACCCGCAACTTGGGTGTCCTCCTGGATTCCCAGCTATCCTTAGATGAACATCTGATGGCTGTGGCCAGGGGGGCCTTTTATCAGGTGCACCTGATACACCAGTTGTGCCCCTTTCTGAATCGTGGCGCCTTACAGACAGTCACTCAAGCTCTTGTCATTTCTCGCCTGGACTACTGTAATGCTCTCTACACAGGGCTCCCCTTGAGATGCACCCGGAGGCTCCAGTTGGTGCAGAATGTGGCTGCGCGGGGGATTTTGGGAGTTTCAAAATACTCCCATGAAACACCTCTCCTGTGCGAGCTGCACTGGCTGCCGGTAGCCTTCCAGGTGCGTTTCAAGGTTTTAGTGACCATCTTTAAAGCGCTCCATGGCAGTGGGCCTGGTTACTTGCAGGACCGCCTTCTACTGCATACCTCCACTCGACCTGTCCGCTCCCACAGGGAGGGCCTCCTTAGGGTGCCGTATGCTGGACAATGCTGGCTGGCGATGCCCAGGGGAAGACCCTTCTCTGTGGCAGCTCCCGCCCTTTGGAATGACCTCCGCCCAGACCTCAGGACTATCACCGACCTTCGCCTCTTCCGCCGGACTTTAAAAACCTATTTCTTCCATATGGCTGGTCTGCCATAGCTGCTACAACCATGTTTTATTAGATCTGGGTTTTAAATTAACTATCTCCTTTTTAGCATGGGTTAAATTGTTTAATAGTAGTTTTAAATTTTGTAGAATTTGTATTATTTGTATTGTTGGATTTTATGTTCCTGTGCGCCGCCCTGAGTCCCTTTTTGGGAGATAGGGCGGGATAGAAATGTAATAAATAATAATAATAATTTAAATATGAGCCAGCAGTGTGCAGCAGCTGACAAAAAAGCCAACACAGTTCTAGGCTGCATAAACAGAGGGATAGAATCAAGATCACGTGAAGTGTTAATACCACTTTGTAATGCCTTGGTAAGGCCACACTTGGAATACGGCATCCAGTTTTGGTCACCATGATGTAAAAAAGATGTGGAGACTTTAGAAAGAGTGCAGAGAAGAGCAACAAAGAGGATTAGGGGACTGGAGCCTAAAACATATGAAGAAAGGTTGCAGGAACTGGGTTTGTCTAATTTAATGAAAAGAAGGACTAGGGGAGACATGATAGCAGTCTTCCAATATCTCAGAGGTTGCCACAAAGAAGAGGGAGTCAAGCTATTCACCAAGGCACCTGAGGGCAGAACAAGAAGCAATGGGTGGAAACTAATCAAGGAGAGACGCAATTTAGAAGTGAGGAGAAATTTCCTGACAGTTAGAACAATTGGTCAGTGGGACAGCTTGCCTCCAGAAGTTGTGAATGCCCCAACCCTGGAAGTCTTTAAGAAGATGTTGGATAGCCATTTGTCTGAAATGGTATAGGGTTTCCTGTCTAGGCAGGGGGTTGGACTAGAAGACCTCCAAGGTCCCTTCCAACTCTGCTATTGTACTGTATTGTATTGTATTATATGTATTTCTGCCAAATCCCCTCCCCAAGAGAGAGTCAGTAGTTGTTATTCACATTGGATAAACTTGTTTGTGAACTAAAAGCCATCCTCTTATTTTTACAAAATGCCAAGGACGAGAGTAGAGATTTGGGGGAGACATAGTCATCACAACTTTGGAATGCAGGCTGCCGGCAGGCTGCTTTTTGTTTTTTAGAAATGTTTTTACTATACTCTATTTCCTCAAGGTCAAGTATTTCTACAGCTGCAATGAACTAAGCAGAATAGAAGACTTGGTAGATTTTTATAAATGTCAAGTCAGCGAATGCATCCAACCCACCTTCCTCCTCCTCCTTTTTCCACAACAACCCCGTGAGGCCCAAGGTCACACAATTGGCTTTCATAGCTATAGTGGGACTTGAACTGAGTCTCTTGCCTTCTAGTCTGGTGTTTTACCAGACCGAACTGACTCTTTGCAAATTAAAGTCCATGCTTTGCCTTAGCTTGTGACAACTTAGGCGAGCTTTAATTCAACAGCCAAATTACCGGTAAATGCGCAGCTGCATAGAAATTTAAAAGGAACTGGACACCCTGCTAAGAATTATACAATACAATACAATAGCAGAGTTGGAAGGGACCTTGGAGGTCATCTAGTCCAACTCCCTGCCTAGGCAGGAAGCCCTATACCAGGGATGTCCAAACTTGGGAACTTTAAGACTTGTGGACTTCAACTCCCAGAATTCCCCAGCCAGCTATGCTGGCTGGGGAATTCTGGGAGTTGAAGTCCACAAGTCTTAAAGTTCCCAAGTTTGGACATCCCTGCCCTATACCATTTCAGACAAATGGCTATCCAACATCTTCTTGAAGACTTGCAGTGTTGGGACATTCACAACTTCTGGAGGCAAGCTGTTCCACTGATTAATTGTCCTAACTGTCAGGAAATTTCTTCTCAGTTCTAAGTTGCTCCTCTCCTTGATTAGTTTCCACCCATTGCTTCTTGTTCTGCCCTCAAGTGCCTTGGAGAATAGTTTGACTCCCGCTTCTTTGTGGCAATTCCTGAGATATTGGAACAAAGCTATCATGTCTCCCCTAATCCTTCTTTTTATTAAACTAGACATACCCAGTTCCTGCAACCGTTCTTCACATGTTTTAGTCTCCAGTCCCCTAATCATCTTTGTTGCTCTTCTCTGCACTCTTTCTAAAGTCTCCACATCTTTTTTACATCGTGGTGACCAAAACTGAATGCCGTATTCCAAGTGTGGCCTTACCAAGGCATTATAAAGTGGTATTGACACTTCACATGATCTTGATTCTATCCCTCTGTTTATGCAGCCTAGAACTGTGTTGGCTTTTTTGGCAGCTGCTGTACACTGCTGGCTCATATTTAAATGGTTGTCTACTAGGACTCCAAGATCCCTTTCACAGTTACTGCTATTGAGCATGGTACCACCTATACCGTACCTGTGCATTTCATTTTTGTTGCCTAAATGTAGAACCTTACTCTTTTCGCCATTGAATTTCATTTTATTAGATAGTGACCAATGTTCAAGTTTGTCAAGATCCTTCTGTATCTTAAGCCTTTCTTCTGGAGTATTGGCTATTCCTGCCAGCTTGATGTCGTCTGCAAATGTGATGAGTTCCCCATTTATTCCCTCGTCCAAATCATTGATGAAGATGTTGAAGAGTACTGGGCCTAAAACAGAGCCTTGGGGGACTCCACTTCATACTTCCTTCCATGTAGATGCTGTTCCATTGGTAATTGGAACTGCAGTTCCAATTACTTGGGAGGAAGCCTGGATAACTGATAAACTGAATTCATTGGGGAAAGGGGGCTGCACCCCAGGTGGGCCCACAGGATGTGGTCAAAAAAGTTGAGATGGCAGCCACAATAGTGAGGTGCCTGTTCACAGGATAATATCATGTAAACTTTGCACTTGTGACAGACAGGTAACCCAAGCATAATTTCCATCACAGTGCAATGGCTGTCATTTTGACTTTTTTGACCCTACCCCTTGAATATTTTGCTACATGTCTATCTTCCAACTAAACAGCAGCATCTCCTTCCTTCTTACCTGCGTGGTTGGGATTTGCAGGTTAACAAGGAAGAATACTGCCATGCAAGATTTCTCCCTCTGCTCAAGCCTTAAGAAATACATCTTCACCATATTGTCAGCAACTGCTAAAGGTTTTTGCTGGCCTCTTGTGGCCAAAAGTAGCAACAATAAATCCATTAGTTACTTATGACTCTTTTTTTGTGCATACTCAGGCCACCAATCTTTTAAGGCAAAACTAGACAAGGCCTTGGATACATGTGTGTGTCATGCATTTACTTAAGCAACATGTTAAGTTAAGCAACATATGAGCAAATGAGAAACCTTGGATGTCACAGGAGATCCGTGTGATGTTGGAGGCGAGAAACACCACTTTCAAATCAGGTGATGTGGAAGCACTTAGAATAGCAAAAGCTGATTTGAGATAAAATCAAATGCTATAAAAACAGCAAAGTGGGCCTATAGTCAGAAGATCCTATGGACCTGAGATGCATGGGGCAAGGTATTTGGGTCATTACTTACTCTAAGGCAGCTTTCCTGACAAGTAAGGGAGACATGGATTCTCCAAACAAGCGGTTTTTTTGGTTGGTTTGAGGCCACAAACAACATTCCAACAAGGAAAGCTGTTTCCCTCCCTGATGACAGACACTCAGGCTTGAGACAACTCCTCTTCGGAAGATCCTGTGAAAAGTCAATACTCAGAAAGTTGCTGGTTCTGATGATATCCCTGGGTGAGTAGTTAAGGAGTGCCCTGACCAGCTGGCCACTGTTCTCACTGACATCTTCAACCTCTCACTGCATCAGGCAGTGGTTCTGTCATGTTTTAAGACAGCCATCTTTGTACCAGTGCCCAAAACCCCCAATATCACATGCCTTAATGATTACCATCCTGTTGCACTCGCTTCCATTATGATGAAGTGTTTTGAGAGATTGGTAAAGGATTATATGGTTTCATGCCTTCCCCCTACATTTGACTCACTAGTTTGCCTATCGGGAGATCCACTCTATAAATGTTACACTTCCTATGTGCTTCATCTTAGCTTGGCACACCTGGAGGAGGAGAATACTCCTGTGTGAATGCAGTTTAGTTTGGCATTCAACTCAATCATTCCTCAGCATTTAGTGACCAAACTGGGTCTATTGTGTAATTGGATACTGGATTTCCTTATTGACAGGCCCCAGTTTGTGTGAGTTGGAAGAAAAATCTCCATCTCCTTGAGTCCAGGTTCCCCACAGGGCTGTGTCTTGAGTCTGCTACTGTTCACCTTGATGACCCACAACTGCTCTGTCAAATCTGCTACAGATCATATTGTGAAGTATGCGGATGACACAGCAGTGGGGAGTCTTATCCAGGATGACAGTGAAGATGCATATGGGGAAGAGGTTATGGGTCTGGTTGACTGGTGCAATAAAAGTAACCTGGTTCTAAACGTTAATAAAATAAAGGAAATCATTGTAGATTTTAGAAAGAGCCAGCATGGTCATACTCCACTCAATATCAAGGATGCAGCTGCAGAGGTGGTCAACAGTATTAAGTATCTGTGGGTACAGATAAGTAACAATCTTAACTGGTCTCTCCAAATGTCATCGTTAGTGAAGCATGCAAACCAGTGTCTGCATTCCCTGCGTCGGATGAGGAGATCACATCTTTCTCCTCCTATCCTGACCACTTTTTACAGAGGCACAAACAAGTGTGCAATGTTTGGTGGCAGCAATGCCTCAGATATAAAGTCCATTCAGAGTGGTAAGGACAGATTATAGGTAGCTCGCTTCCTGTCATTCAGGATACTGCTTTTAAGTGCTATGCGCTTAGAGCGCAAAGCATTGTTAGAGACCCCACACACTCACTTTCTGCTGCTCCCCTCTGGGAGGTTTTTTTTTTTTTGTCAAAAGAATTTTATTGGTTTTTACAAATTATAATAGGGGAAAGGGTATACATTATATATTTTTGAGCTTCCATGTCAGAAATGGTGGTTACATCCGGGTCTTCATACATCATATTGTTAAGTAAATAGTGGTAAGATATATATATATATATATATATCACATTTCAAAATTCATACATTCAATCTTGCATTTTGCAATAACATCCGTTTCAGGAATTACAGTAATTCAAGGTTAATTGTTTTTGAGATCTGAGTCTCTTTGCTATTGTATGTTCTTCTCCTCTCCCCCCAGTGGGCGGCGCCATGGCTTCTCCCATTCCTTATTCTTCGACTCCCAGGATTGAGGAGTGTTTTTTAAGAAAGGCCTCTGCCTCTGCTATTGTTTTAATTCTAATCCTGCCTCCCTCTGGGAGGAGGTTTTGAAGTATCTATAGTAGGACTACTAGATTCTGCAACAGCTTTGTTCCCTATGCCATCCGTCTGGTAAACGTGCAAGATTTGTTTCTTACTATGTATATCTATATATCCAAACTAGACTGTGTTGTTTCCATGTCTCATATATGTGGGTACCTGCATAATTTTATATTTATTTATCTCGTCATGTTTATGTTTATATTAGAGGTGGAGACCCTTTGAGAGCTGTATGCAATATAACTTCATTTTAATGTACGCCGATTAGTGTACATTCAAACTGATAATATTCTATTCTGTTCTGTTCTAATCTACTCTCTGTTCTGCTGTACTGCTCTAGGATTGGGCGGAACACAAGGAAACATGAGGACTAGTGAGCTACCACTCCCACCATTTCAGCAGCAGTCAGTTTAATTGGAGAGGTCTGGGCAAGGAAACATTGGCTTATGAGCGGAAAGGGCTGACATTGCATGAATAAGATCCACAATTGAAACCAAGTCATCCTTTGAAAAATGCCTAAGTAGGAGAGCTAAAACACATCTGAGACAATCATTGTTTTCTTTTCTTTTTATTTAGGAAAAACTTTTCATAGGGTTCATAGTTAAGAATACAAGTCCACAAAAAGGTGTGGCTTCTTTAAGCAGACACCAACAGGTACAACAAGCATGGCCACTCCCTCCCAGAAGCCTTTAGGACTCAAAGTCCTGCACATCCCATATTGAATGCCATTTCTGAGTTATTATCCCAATATTTTGTGTGTTATCTACAAATCTGATAACTACTTTCTTTACCCATTAACATTATACCAGATCTCCAGGATTTCTCAAGCGCCATCTATGGAGGGTTTACCAGACATCAGCAAGACTTCCCAATAACTCAATAATTCATCTGGGACTGAGATTCAAACTTATTTGAAATAAACAGATATATTGAGCTGTTGTTGTTGAAATTATTTTATTTAACCTCGTGCTTCACCTGCCTCTTTGTCTTGCTCCTCACAACTACCTCTTGTTGGAGAAGCCTGAGCCAAAATAGATGACAGGATCTATATTTGTTACTTCACTTCATTCAGCAGCCAGCATATGGATTCTTTTCCCTCTATTTTGAAGACCTCTAAAGATGACCTTTGTGATGTCTGAAATATTCCTCACTGAGCTAAACTCACACCGAGCTTCAGCTTTCTTGATCCCATTTCTACAGTTCTGATCCATTTATATGTCTTCTTTCTTGGTGACGTTGAATTTTCCATCTTCTATACATTGCCTTTTGCTTGTTTCAAATTTTCGCAAGTTTTGTGCACCATCACTGGTTCCTTCTACTGTCCCATTTCTTTTCCCACTGGAATGATTTGTAATTTTCTTTTAGTGTTTCCTTTTGTGGGAATTCAGACTAAATTTGAGTTCTTTTTTCATTTGCTCTCCCTGCTATGGAATTCTAATTAGTATGTTATTTTATTAATACCAGAAGGCCTGAAATGCAAGATATGAATTTGGATATATTTAACTGCCTGAAAATCAAGAATTCCATGGTTACATTATCATTATCCCATAACACTTTCCAATATTTCTACTATTTCTACTTCCTCAACTATCTTTATTAGTTGGTATCAAGTCAGAATAAATGCTCTTGAGACTTCTGCCATCTTCTGAAGGAGAAATTGTAAGTGACACGTTAGGAATTTACTTGTTTCCCAATAGATTTTGGTGGATTTAACATCCCCTATTATTTAAGAAACCTGCAACTTGCTTTTACAAATAATTATCTGCAATTCCTTGAGAAAACACCAGCGGTAATCCTTTTCCCCCCACAGGTTTTACATTCCCAACTCTTCCTATAGGACAGGTCTTTGAGATTCCCACTTCAGAGTTTTCATTTCAATCTCTCAGATCAGCGTGCTTTGGTCGACACATTTCTACCAGGTCTTATGAGGAACAATTCATGTCAAAAGCCCATCATTTAGATAACTCTCGTAACTCCAGAAGTAAATGGTTCTTACCAACACAATTTGCATATCCAATAATTCAAATACAGGTAGTCCTCGACTCAAGACTATTTGTTTAGCTACCTTTCAAAGTTACAATGGCACTGACCTGGTTTTCAGCATTCCCACATTCATGTTGTCAACATTCAGGTGCTTGGTATCTGGCATGTATTTATGACAATTGCAGCATCCTGGGGTCATGTGATTGCCATTTGCAACACTCCCAAGTTGCTTCTGACAAGCAAAGACAATGGGGGAAGCAGGATACACTGAACAAGTGTGATTCGCTTCATAATTGCACAGATTCACTTAACCACTGTGGCAAAAAGGTTGTACAATTGGGTGCAATTCACTTAACAACCACCTTTGCTTAGCAATTCTGATCCCAATTGGATTATAAATCGAGAACTACCTGTAATGGGTCTAGTTTGGAAAGTTGAAAAAAAAACATATTGGAAGATAATGGCACGTCACCTTTATTCGGTTGTCAGGAAAACTTAATGGATTGATCCATTAAGTCACTAAGCTTTGAAATTAACTTGGAAACTGTCTTATTGGTTGAATTATCACTCCAAACCTTTGATTCTCCATTCCCCTGGCCTGCAGTAACTGCTACAAGCCTGCATTTAATGCAACCATATGCCAATGGATTGGGAGCAAGAGTAGCATGCTATAAACATTGCAGATCATGAGTATAGACTACTTGGTTTGTTTGTATTTTTGGTTACTAAGGCATCGCTAACAACCAGCTTTTATTTCTTGTTCCTTCTGAGACTGTCAGGTCAGTGCAGTACAGTGCTTAACTTATTTCTTTGGAAAATGTCTATTTAATCCCTGTTCATTTACTCACTGAGCCCACTCCCTGGAGGCTGTCTACCTTGTATTCCTCTTATAGTCTCTGCTTAGTCAGCAAGGTCTTTTCTCAGTCATCCACAATGCATCAGCCGCAGCTCTTCAGATGATTTTTCTTGAACAGTTTCTATGGCCATTCTTTTCCTCCTGCTAAACTCCTGGGAAATATTTACTGTCACTATTTACTCAACTGAATGCTGCACAACGTATAAGAAGCAAGCTGATGGTGCAACTATCAGTTCTTTAGATTAATTAAAGTGGCTTCTGAATAATTCCATTTATGAAAATTCAGACTGGCTTGTGTATCTCATCTGCTTCTAGTAGTCTTTTGCTCTCTCTTCCAATAAAATACTGGTAAAATACTGGGTCCAGGCTTCCAAAGATAAAGAATTCAAATACCATTCTGTCTAAGGCAGATGTAAGGCTCATCACATTCCCTCATCAGAGAGTTATTTTCCAGTACAAATCTTCAGTTTACTCCTATTTCAGAGGCAGTTTATCACAAACATCCCCATAATTCTCATTACATTTCTTTGATTTTAAAGCCCTCCCCATCTTTGGCTACTGTTCATCATTTTGTGACTTGCACAAGGGGTGTTCTCATCATTCTTGGATTGATTCCACATTAGTGTACAGTAATCCCATGCTATTGTCTTCGTTATGCCTACAGAGATGATATACGTTTGGCTCAGCCACAGCGCAAAAGAACCTACTTTGAAGTTCTTTTCAGCTGGAAAAGCTCAAGCTCCAGGTCCTGAAAGGGAAACGCTGGCCTGACAGCTTTGCATTTTCCTCACTAGCCTGGCGAAGCAGCAGGGGTGCCATTGACTGTAACACTCTGACCTTCAACAGGAAACCAGCATTTGTCAGTCTGTTGTTTCCCCCAACCAACCATCTTTCCCTTTGCACAGAGAGAGGGAGGATGCTACAGAATGGGATCAGTTTAGACCAAGGCAATGATATTTTGAAATAACAGAAATAGCGACCAAGGTACCATTTTTTAAATTGATGGTGCAGAAAATTGTTTTTGCGGAATAAGCTTAATCAAGACACACTAATACATGCTAGGCTGGATTCTGATACATTTGTAGTCTCAATGTTAAACTTGTTTACCTGTGGGCCTTATATTGAGGGAAGGAGCATTGTGCATAAATGAGATATTGCATACTTTGTAATTTACCTTCTCACAACATTTGGCAAAGAAGCTTGATTAATGAGTGGCAACTATAGCCATGTTACACTATTGTGTACCAAATGTACCTCTGAGCCTTCAGAAGCAAAGATTTCAGTACAGTGTAAATGAATTTCAGCTACGCTTGGCTTTAGAACAGTTCAAACCAAAAGCACTTATGCAGACTTATACAGACTGAAATCAGATGAAATTTGTTGACACAAGTATTTGCTATACTTACTATCATACTGCAGCACAATGTAGAAATTATTCTTCCCTTCCCCACCACATACCCAGATAGGCTCCATGTTTGTGTTGACCCCTTATTTCATTTTTTTTAACCAACTCTTACAATGTATGTTTTCCAGTGCTAAGAATTGCAATTTTTAAAAGAAGAGCTGAACTTCGTTTCCAGAGCTGAAATTATTCCATCGTGATTAAATAATAAAATACCCTTAGCCCCATTTCCATGTCCACTGCTGAAAAGGTGGATTGCTGTACTCCATCTCTTCCTGGAGTTGGTTCTAGCTACTGGCATCTTTAAAAGTAAAGTTGAGTAGCCTCTATATTGCTTAGGTCACTAAGCATGCCCACCCCATCATATTGTACAACTGATAAAGAGGTGAAAAGCCTCAGAAAAGTCTAAATGCATTCATAAATCCCACCACCAAAAAGAAAATAGAAAGAGACAACATTTCCAACTCCATCTACTTCAATCATATGACTGGCTTACTTTAAACCCTGTGATTCTTCTGAGTCCATTCAACATTACTAGATGATAAAGCAAGATCCTAACAAAAAGGAACTGTTCATCCTTACATTTAGGGGGTGCAGTCTGGTAGGCCTGCTCCATCGAACCTGTCTGCCTCGGGGTAGCCATGAACAAACAAACGAAAAAGCACAGAAGCACAAGAGGTGACTTGTCCCACTTGACAACTGATCCATATTAGGATTGCTCTCATGACTCTGTGCAACAAAACACTATTCTGATTGTCAACCTCCAATCTTTAAAAGGTTTTATGAGAAACACCAATGGAAGGAGAAGAAAATGCCACTGCATGTAACAGAAGAAAACAAACATAATCTCATCATTTGAGAAGTGTCAATGATCAAACAAATATGGTATATTTTCTGAGTGCTAAATAATGTGAAGTGGTATATCTAAACCAGTATTTTACCTTACTTTTCCAATCACAATTTTGGGGCACCCAGGAAACTAATAGCAATTATAAAATGGACACTTGTTATTTTTTCCCCATTTTATTCTGTTCACGCCAGAGAAAATTTATCTTGCAGAATTTCTGCCTGAACCATTCTTAAAAAGTTCTGGTGGAGTATTGGAATAAAGCTGCTGCACAATCATGTCTCTTCTACTGGAGGTGAGTTTTATAAAATATTCTCCCAAGACACCTCCATTAGGTGTCTTGGGAGTCAGATGTCCTAACCACAAAACAGTGCATTTTGCTACTTAAAAGATTACCTTCTATGTTTTTTCAAATGTTATATTCTCTAAAACAAAAGTATGAGAAAAACTGACTTTTTTCTCAAGTGTTTTTGAAATGCTAGAAGTATGTCCATATTGGAAGATTGTCGTCCAACATAACTGAAGGGCAGCAGCTTAAGGAAAGGGGGTTTACAAACTTAAACTTCTTCATCTTCCTTACATTTGATTTTCAGCTTCATCAAAGAGATGCTCAGAAGAATGACAATGTTAAAAGCTGCTGGTTTCCTATTAGAATGCTCCAAGATGAACTAAAGGAGTTCACGCAACTCTCTAAATAGGAGTGAATCTGGTAAAAATTGTCTTGTCCTGATGAAGCATAACATTTCTAGTCCAATATTTTGTGATTTTTTTAACATAGGTCAGGCAAGATGATTTGGAAAGAGCACAGTAATTACTTACTTGTTAACCTACTTATTACTCTCAGACTGGAACAATACTGACAAACTCATCGGGTTTTTTGTAACTAATCCATATATTAATGATATGTTTAATATGAGCATGTTTCTCCACTTTGACTGGACAGCACTGAGTTGTCATGCAGAGTATTTCTGCCTTTGCTGTCAAAAACATACAATTGGGTAAATGTCTACGGAGATTCTCAGTCATCCAGGTCATGGTTGTCCCAAAGGTGCTTTTTCAAGAGGCAACTGGACTCTCTGGTTTTTCTTTGAAAACATTTAGCTTCTCATCTTTCATCTTCAGCTGAAGAAACTTCTTGGATGAGAAGCAACACGTTTTCAAAGAAAAAAACAGAAAGTGCAGTTGCCTCTTGAAAAAGCACCTTTGGGACAATACAGTTGGGTAGTTCTAATTCATTTAGTAAAAGCTGTCTAAACTAAACAAATCTCACTGTGCCATTGAAATTCCACCTTGGTGCCCTTACAGATGCTGCCCTTTGCTTTATGCAAAGTTATTACACATTGGTGTAATAAGAATTAAGGTGTGGATTCACCTTATCATCAGTCTAGTTCTATTTTCAGGGCAACCAGCCAAATATTTCTGAAATTTCAATATATAATTGTAATATACAAAGGTTTTCTTTATGGTTACTCCTTGGTATCTAATATTTAAAAGTATATTACCTCATTGTAGGAAAGGTCCATTGACTTTCCATGGCTAACCCCTGCTGACTTAACCCTTCAATGAATTGCTGATCACTTAATGCAATAGGGCTGAGAATAAGGTAATTCATTTACACCAGGCAGTTATTTCTTTATAGGGACACACATAAGACATCTCACAAGCCCATCCTCACCCAATTCAACAATTATGGGAGGATCTAAGCTCACCAGGATCTTTTTATATAAAATAGCAACTTTATATACATATCTGAGAAGTGTGAAGCACATGCCTTGCAATCTGAGGGAGGAGGGGCTTTTATGACAATAAAAATCTTGTTGCTATTCCCACCCTCCAAAATTCTGTTTAAATGTCATGTCACATATTTTAAGACAATCAAATCTCAACACAAAGAAAAAAAAACCTAGAATAAATCATACTGATAATCTCCTCAGCCTGCCCTAAAGAGACTTGGAGCTGGCTATATCTTTAAAGCATGGTGTGTTCTCTATAGATAAATCAGGAATCCATCCAGGACAGTTGTTTTGAACCTAATGAGGTGGGAGTTTGAAGGGCCTCATTCCTATTTCCATGGCCTTGGAACTAAGCCTCTCTGATTTACTTCTGCATAAACACAAGTAGGATTGTACAGCTGGAAAACAATCCTATTTCCAGATAAATAGAAATAGGGATGAGGTCTAGTGGTATCATGTTTTAGATGGAACTCAAAAGCTAGTCCTATTATGTTCAAGGACTACGGTGATTGTCTATCTGCCTTATTCTCTTTGAAAAGCGATCTTCCCCAAGCCTTTGGATCACAAGACACAACAAGTTTGTGATACTTATGTGAATCATTATAGAAAAGAGACCCTTCACCCACCGCAAAGCTTCCAACATTAACTCTTTAGAGCCCGGCCCTTAATCTTTCTCTTCCAAAAGAGGATACAAATTATTCAACCTAGAAACCAACAAAGTGAACAAAGGTCAGTGGACTGAAGAAAAAAAAGTAAGATGTTTCCCCTGCTAAATTCTGTGCCTTACAAAATTAAAGTTGCTCTTTCAAAAGTATTTTATAACAAGAATCAGGAGTTGAGTGAGAGGGAGAAATTGGCTTTTTGTTAGTAAGAACATGTAACAACATAGGTGTTTTTGACACACACACACGCACTGACGCACACCTTTAAAAAACAAAGCATTTTGCTCAAAACAATACTTTTATCACAATGTTCAGAACCCCCTCATTTTTCAATTTTTCATTTGCCAAAATAGAAATAAAAAAAGAGAATGGTGAGATTTTAGCTTTGTATCCACGTGATCCAAACAAGATGTATTGCAAATAAAAGCAGCCAGTAAGTACATGACTAGTCAAAATTAAGTATCTTTAACTCATACTAGCCACAGTTGCAGGAAACACTGAAACTTAAACACACTCCAGGAAATTCTGGCAGCAAGGAATGTTGTCCTATTGCTTTCAGTTAGCTCTCTCTGAAAATAGGACCAAAGCAAATTAGAGCAGTGGCTTGTGGGTTTTCTTTTTAAATATGCCTTGCTCTGCAGACTCTGAATTCTTAAACAAGAGCTCAGCCAAGAATTGTTTTGAATGCAAATGATAACTTCTTTGCCACTGGGCATTTCTGGCTGTTTAAGCTGAGCAGAATTCATTAGCAACTGTGCATGAACTCGTGATTACTTACCAATAAGCCAGGTTTCTCAGTCATTCCTGGCATAGTGTTCGCAGAAGAGTGGCTACCAAATTCAAGTACTTGGCTAGGTAACAGTTTTGAATCTATAATGAGAAGCATGACCAACCCCATACATGAATTCTCCATGGTTTGGTTTGGTTTTTCTGGCCTTTTCCTTGCCACCCTCTTTTTAGAAACCCTTCAAATTCCAAACTTGTACAAAGTTTTTTTTCCAAATGTATTTATATATATTTATAGATATTTGTATATATAATAGTTATTCTTTAATGAATCCTTCCCTCCATGTTTTTCACTGTACTTTAAAAAAAGAAACTGAAGAACTAATGTTTCTTTTTTTTTAAAAATTGCTGGTGACATTTTTAGGCATATGTGAGTGAACAAGTAGGAGGCGGCAAGTAAAGAGACAAAGGTAAGATTGCACAGTCAAATTGAGGATGAAGAGAAGGTTTGAGCAATTAAAAAAAAACCATTATACCCTTTCCCCGAAATATCTGAAATGCAAACTCAACTGGAAAAAAAAACCCACTACTTCATTTTCACTGCAACAAGAAGCAAGCAACACTTTTGTGGAGGCATGTTTGTGTGCATGACAAGACTGAAGAAGAGAGTGGGAGGATACGTGCCACACAGAAGGTTTTTTTTTCCTGTAACTAGTTTCTTTTGAAAAAATAATAATAATCTTGCTCCTAATTTTGAGCAGCCGTCCTTCAGATCTACTTGCTGATCTTCCTTCAGAGAAAGTCTGTGCCTCCCTCCACGGCAACAGGGCCCTTCCTTGCAAAACAAAACAGAGCCCTGTTCTGTTTGAACAGCTAAGTGAGAAATAGTGTGCTGGTATAGGAGAACATAAGAAGCCTTCTCTCTTGGGTCTGAGCAGGACTGATGTGGTACAGAGAGGGAGGAGAAGAATGCCTGCAGCAACAGTCTGTCCCACTGCTACGCCTTCACCCCACCTCTGCTCCTCCTGAGACGTGTGTCCAGGCAGACCCAGGAAGCAAAAGACCGATGTGTGCAGAGGGGGGGATCAAGCAACTAGTTCAGGGGTCCAGCATGGTCACGGTGAATGTGTGGCAGGACTGTTTCTGTT
Source organism: Rhabdophis nuchalis (assembly GCA_039707465.1). NCBI lineage: Eukaryota > Metazoa > Chordata > Lepidosauria > Squamata > Natricidae > Rhabdophis > Rhabdophis nuchalis. The sequence continues at coordinate 125,202,174 of CM077647.1, read as the reverse complement.
GGAGCTGGGCGAGGGGCTAGGGCTGCAGCTGTCTGGAGGTGGAGCTAAGCTACTGATACGGGAAGGAGCTCCTGTTGAGCCCCCCGAAGAATCCATGCCTTCAGAGTTTTCCAGCATTTCCTGGATGAGGGGTGGCATTGATCCAGGAATTTCCATTTTCAAAGTTATCACTCTTTCAGCACCTGTGGGAGGGAAGACAGCTGATTTACCAATACAAAACATAACCTGAGCATTTCCTAAGTAAGCCAAGAGAATATACTAAGGATGCAAGCAATATAATTTACTTTCAAAAACCTTCAGAAGTGTGGTATATATGGAAGAATGCTCACTGTATTCCTAGAATTACCTTTCAGTTTTGAACATAATGTTCAACACGGTCATACATATCACAGTTTTTAGTTGTGGATTCATTTTTTTAAAAAAATCTTCCTTCCTAAAGATTTAAGAAAGAAGAAAAACGTTTTTATTCCCTGCAGGGTCTGAAACTCTGCCGTTACCTTTTGCACTGATGCTCCGTAGATCTGTAATCTTCATCAGCATTTTGGGGAACATATGGGGTTTGCTAGGCCTCCTCTTTCTCACATAGATTTTCAGGGCTTCCAACAGAGGTTCTTGCAATTGATCCACTCGGTCTGATTGTTCAAGATCTTGTCGGTCTGAAGAGGAGGGAGAGATGAGGCAATTAAAAAGGGAATAGAATACATTTCACTTTTCATATCTTCTCTGTGCCAATACAGTCTTTGCCTTAAAATGTATCACTTAACATTTCTTTTGTGGGTTTCTGAACTTAGCATCCTCCAGATAAGATTTGACCAGTTCCCATCATCCATCAGCTGGCAAAATCTTTTAGAAGGCACTTTATTCGGTGTGTGTGTGTGTGTGTGTGTGTGACTGCTACCTGTGCATAATCAAAGAAACTTGTGTGCCACTGTCATGCGTAACAAAAACTGAGCATGAGACGAATTTGCTCTAAAGTCCTGGGAGATTGTGAGTTCTAGTTTTCCCTTAGGCATGGAAGCAGGCTGGGTGGCTTTGAGCTAGTTAATCTCCATTACCTACCTTGCAGGGTTATTATGGTGGTGGGAGAAGGGAGCGCTAAGCTCACCAACTTAAATTAACCAAAAATAAAGGTCGGATATAAGTGAAAAACAAACCCATGATATTTATGTTTTTACCTTCCATAATGAAAGTAAATGTTTAGCAGCATTCAATGAAAGCTTTGTCATAGGAACAGAGAGTTGTGGGTTACAACAGCAATTGGAGCCAGGATTGCTGTGGCTAAGTGATAGAGTCATAAAGCGCATTGCTACATGAGTGCATCATTTAGCAGTGACAATCCTGATAATCCTGGCTGCTATCCTAAACCCAAAACATGTAAATTGCTAAACGGGAAGTGGTGGGAATCCCAGGGAAAGAGCTGGGGGGGGGGGTGTCAAGAACAGGTCTTGGAGGGCCAGGACAACAAGCCATGACCGAGTTGGTGGAAATGGGGTACTGTAACATGTATGCGGGGGGGGGGGGGTTCCAAAGTGACTTGCAACTTTCCCAAACGCTGATATTGCTTATGGAAAGCCAGCCGGGAAGATCTTAAATGGTGATCGTATTGCCACGGAATGCTGGAACTGCTGTTATGTGCAAATCAGTTGCCAAAGCCCTGTGATCACATGACTTATGAGGACTCTACGATGGCTGGGATTTTGAGGACTTGTCGTAAGTTTATTAAAACTGAATGAATTATCATTAAGCAAAGACTTCCTGCATAATGAACACGTTTACTTTACTTTACTTTACTTTAATTCAGTGCTTCTCAAATAGTGGGGCGGGCCCCCCAGGGGGGCGCGAGGCTCCGTAAAGGGGGGCGCGTTTGACCTCGGCAGTTTAGTTTAATTAAGGATTTAATTTTTTTTAAATTTCTAATGCACTTTAAATCTTTTCTGCTACAGTTAATAAAGCTATTCTTTGTTGTAAATTGATCCACATTTCTTTCTTTTTTTATTCTCTTATACGTTAATAAGGATACAGTGTTATGCAGAGGTGTACTTATAACAATTTTATAGACAAATGATACTATTTACAGTCGCGCGGGAGGCGCGAAATGTTTTCTTCTTCCTAGGGGGGGCATGACAGAAAATAATTGAGAAGCACTGCTTTAATTCGACTTATTAACTGCCCCCTCTCCCCGAAGGGACTCGGGGCGGTGCACAGGAAATATAAAAAACACAATATATCACAATAAATTACATAAATATTTAAAACTATATTAAACTAACTCCTATGCTAAAATCTTCCCGTTAAAATTACCATAAAACCCAATATAAAAATTTCTCTAATAACTAAGGCTAGGAACAGTAGGTTAGGCCAGGCTGGCCTGTTGGAAAAGGTAAGTTTTTAATTGCTGGCGGAAGGAGCGGAGGTCTGTGATGGATCTAAGTTCGGGGGGTAGGTCGTTCCAGAGGGTAGGGCCCGCCACAGAGAAGGCCCTTCCCCTGAGCGTCACCCGCTGGCATAGCCTAGTGGATGGCACCTGGAGAAGTCCCTCTCTGTGGGAGCGAATCGGCCGAAGGGATGTGTGGGGTAGGATGCGATCCCGCAGATAACTAGGTCCCGTGCCATGGAGCGCTTTGAAGATGGTAACCAGTACCTTGAAGCACACCCGAAAGACCACAGTGCAGCTCGCGCAGGAGCGATGTTACGTGGGAATACCTGGAGGTACCCAATATTGCCCGCGCAGCTGCATTCTGAACTAGCTGTAGCCTTCGGATGCACCTCAAGGGGAGCCCTATGTAGAGAGCGTTACAGTAGTCCAGACGGGATGTCACGAGCGCATGAGTGACTGTGCGAAGGGCATCCTGGTCCAATAGGGGACGCAACTGGCATACCAGGCGAACCTGGTAAAATGCCCCCCTGGCCACGGCTGTCACATGATCTTCTAAAGACAGCCGGGTATCCAGGAGGACGCCCAAGTTGTGTGCCCGATCCACAGGGGCTAGATGTTCACCCCCAATGGCCAGTGATGGAATCAACTGGTTGAACCGGGGCGCCGGAAACCACAGCCACTCGGTCTTGGATGGGTTGAGCTTGAGTCTGTTCCTTCCCATCCAGATCCGCACGGCTTCCAGACATTGGGACATCACTTCGACGGCATCGTTGGGGTGGTTTGGGGTAGATATATGCAGCTGTGTATCATCAACGTAGAGATGGTACTCTACCCCAAAACCATGGATGATCTCACCCAGCGGCTTCATATATGTGTTGAACAGGAGCGGCGAGAGGACCGACCCCTGTGGCACCCCACATGTGAGTGACCTCGAGGTCGACCTCTGCCCTCCTGCCAACACAAATTGCGATCGACCGGAGAGGTAGGAGGAGAACCACCGTAAAACGGTGCCCCTCACCCCCAGCCCCTCCAGTCGATGCAATAGGATACCATGGTCGATGGTATCAAAAGCCGCCGAGAGATCTAATAGGACCAGGATGGAGGAAGAACCCCCATCTCTGGCCCTCCAGAGATCATCAACCAACGTGACCAATGCCGTCTCAGTGCTGTGACCGGGCCGGAAGCCGGACTGGTGCGGGTCCAGATAATCAACTTCCTCCAGGTGACGGGGAAACTGTTGTGCCACCACACTCTCTACAACCTTCGCTAGAAAGTGAAGGTTGGAGACCGGACGGTAATTTACCAATAATGCTGGGTCCAGGGAAGGCTTCTTGAGGAGAGGTCTCACCACCGCCTCTTTCAAGATGATAGGCAAGAATCCCGCACTCAAAGAAGCATTCACTATTTCCTGGAGCCAGCCTCGTGAAACCTCCCAGGATGCCAGTACAAGCCAGGAGGGACACGGGTCCAATAAACATGTGGTAGCTCGCAGTCGCCCACGTAACCTGTCCATATCTTCGGAAGTAACAGAGTCAAACTCCTCCCATAGATGTATCTCAAGACCTGCCTCCGTCAATCCCTCTGGACCACTTTCAATGCAGACCATCTCGCTCCGAATCTGAGCGATTTTTTCCAGCAGATACTCTCCAAATTCCTCTGCTCTGCCCTGCAGAGGGGCTTCCCGCGGCCTCTGTTGAAGGAGGGAGCGGGTCACCCAAAACAGGGCGGCAGGGCGGTTATCTGCGGAAGCTATAAGAGTGGCACAATGATGATGTTTGGCCACCCTTATCGCCACAAGGTAAGTCTTCAAGTGGGCTCTCACCTGTGTTCGGTCAGATTCAGCCCGTGTGGATCTCCATCTACTTTCTAGGCGTCTCTTACAGCGTTTCATATCCCTCAACCCCTCAGTAAACCAGGAGGCCTGGGTAACTTTATATCTATATATCTTTTCAGTCACTAGTATTAGTATCTGAAGGAATTAGAATAAATCGATTCAGGCATTTCCCACATCTTATCTCATTTATCAAAAGCTTTAAAAAGTACCAATTATCATTATAAATCTCTTTTTTAAGATCTAACCACTTGGTGGCGCTATTGATCAGGACACAGCACTCTTACTTTTAGTTTCCCTCCCTCTCTTTTCTTTCCAGAAATGTACACACATACAATGAGTACCAGTAAAAAAACAACCTGTATGTGTTACTCTCTAACATAGAATTGTGACTTCAGTAAGCAGATAAACCACATGAATTGCCTTTTAGTATAACTCTGCATATCAAGATACTGCATATATCTTCCTGGATAGCGTATTGGCTTGCAAGAAAATTTTTAGATTAAAGATCCTAGCATGTAAGGCCGTGATGGCGAACCTATGGCACAGATGCCACAGGTGACACGCGGAGCCATATCTGCTGGCACCCGAGCCATCAGCTCCCGCACAGATATGTGTGCCAGCCAGTTGATTTGTGGCCTTCCAAAGGGCCGGGGGAGGCCTTTTCCTGAACCCTCCCTAGGCTTCAGGAAAGCCTCCAGAGCCTGGGGAGGGCAAAAACACCTACCAGAAGTTCCGTTTCTGGAGGCACCTCCTCAGGGTGAAAATGGCCTCCCCCAGCCCCCCTGGAAGAAATACCAAGCTCAGCTTGGAGGTGAGCAGTGTGGCACATGTGGGTTGTGTGTGTTTTGAAGCTTTGAAGACTTATTTATTCCGTGCAACCTTATTTATTCCGTGCGGCCGGCCTGGCATAGTTTCTAAACTGGCATAGTTTTAAATGTTATAGTTTTATATGGTTTTTAGTAGGGATTTTAACTAGGTTTTAAGACAGGCTCCATTATTTAATGTATTTTTAAAGGGTTTCTATGTTTTTATTCGTGTTTTTACTGCTGCCTGTACACTGCCCTGAGTCCCGGAAGGGAGAAGGGCGGTATAGAAATTTTAATAATAATAATAATAATAATAATAATAATAATAATAATAATAATAATAATAATAATAATAATAATAATAATAATAATAATAATAATAATAATAATAATAATAATAATAATAATGTGTGTGAGGGGGAGGTTGTGCACACATGTGCATGTGGGGGGGCACTTTGCATTATGAGTGCTGGCATGCATGCGCACTATTACGCACGCGCCTTCGCATTTTCTCGTGTTAACAACAAAAAGGTTTGCCATCACTGATGTAGGGAATAATGTGGACATCCTGATCGACAAACTTAGCGTCTTAGCCACCAAGTCACCACGTCCCTCTTTTTTAAAGTTAAAAAAATACAAAAACAAATATATTTTTTTAAATCTATAAAAAGGCTTAAAAGCACTAAGCAAACATAACCCACCCCCCCATAAAAGTTCATATATGGCTAAGTAAATCAATCATAATACAAAATCCCCCTTAACTAGCAGGTATATATTATATTTTTAAACTTTTAAAATTATTATTGTATTCTACCCTTCTCGTGGTCGTAATAAAGATTAATAATTGAAAGTCATATGGAAATCGTGACTTGGAATGTAAGAGTAGCAAATACCGCAAACTAAAAAAATAAAATGAAAGAAAGAAAAACAGATGTATAATAAAGGAGAAGGTTGTAATAGATATGACCGAATGTGGTTTGATCTTGTGGAGCAGAGCTGATTAATCTTGTGGAGTTGATGAATACATGTAGAGAAGTGAAGCTGTAGGCAATTTATAAATAAAAGGACTAAAATATATGTCAGAAAACGCAAGGAAAGTGTGCAGGAAAGCAGGAATCCATAGGCTGGTGACAGCTACAAATTATGCTCCAATGCATGACAATGTCAAACTGGTTCTCCTCACATTGTTACATGGAAGTAAGAGTTGGATGTGTCAGAAGACACATTAAAGTAAATTGAATACAATGGAAATTAGTTATTTTAAAGGGTGTGATAATTAATCAATGCTGGATTGAATACGGAAGTGAAATGAACAGTATAAAAAAAAAGAATGGTTTACAGAGAGAATGAATGAGGATGAAATCACAAAACAAGGAAAAATGGATTTTGAAAATGGAACATACTGACAAAATTGTGGTTGTTTGGAGTTAATAAATCCTTAAAAGAGAAAGATAGATATCTATTTTACAGGGAGATGCAATTCCAGAATCATGGAAAAAGACCAATATTGAAGGACAAGACTTAACCTCTACTAAGAATTACAGACCAATTTCCTTATTGAATAATTATAAACGATTCACATCAATTTCTACATATTTAAAATGTTTTACAAGATTTTATTCACTTTATTCAATGTGGATTTTTATCTAAAAGACAATTAAAAGATAATATGAGAACTGTATTGGATGTAAAAATATTGCAACATAACATAAAACAAACCACATTAATCTTAGATGAAGAGAAAACTGTTAATAATTTGAACTGGCCTTTTTTATAATTAAAATTCTGGAATATATGAACTTAGATGATAACTTTATTCAAGGATTCAAGTTGATACATATGCCTCAGAAGGCTCCAATTACGGTTAAAGGTGATTTCACTAAACTATATGATCTCCAGAAGGAGACAAGACAAGATTGTCTTTTGTGCCCTTTGTTGTTTATTTTGGTTCTTGAATAGAGATATCAAATAAGGCAAGAAGATAATTGTTTGATGAAAAGAAGGGTTTGATGAAAAGAAGGACTAGGGGAGACATGATAGCAGTGTTCCAATATCTCAGGGGTTTCCACAAAGAAGAGGGAGTCAAGCTATTCTCCAAAGCACCTGAGGGCAGAACAAGAAGCAATGGGTGGAAACTAATCAAGGAGAGAAGCAACTTAGAACTGAGGAGAAATTTCCTGACACTTAGAACAATTAATCAGTGGAAGAACTTGCCTCCAGAAGTTGTGAATGCTCCAACACTGGAAGTTTTTAAGAAGGGACTGTATAACCATTTGTCTGAAATGGTATAGAGTTTCCTGCCTAAACAGGGGGTTGGAATAGAAGACCTCTAAGGTTCCTTCCAACTCTGTTATTCTATACCTATAGATGGTGACCCTATGGCACGCCTGCCACAGGTGGCACACGGAGCCATTTCATAGGGCACGTGAGACGTTGTCCTGATAGCTCCAGTTCCCATGTGCATGCTGACCAGTTGGTTTTGGCTTACATTTTTGCTTTCCTGAAGCCTCCAGAGAGCGAAAAACAACCCAACCTGCAAACCGGAAGTTCGGGAATAAACTTCTAGTTTGCGTTTCGGCTGTTTTTCTCCCCCCGGAGATTTCAGGATGGCATCGCAAAGCAGCGCTGAGAAGAGGAAAGTCCTCCCTCTGCAAAACAGCACTGTTTTGAGAAGCCTCCCATCGCAAGGCAGCACTGAGAAGGGGAAAGTCCTCCCTCCGAAAAACAGCACTGTTTTGCCTCCCATCGCAAGGCAGCACTGAGAAGGGGAAAGTCCTCCCTCCGCAAAACAGCGCTGTTTTAACAGCGCTGTTTTGAGAAGCCTCCCATTGCAAGGCAGTGTTGAGAAAAGGAGGTTTCCCTCCCTCTCAACGCTGTTTTGAGATGCAAGGCTTTTCCTCCCCCCCAGCACTATTTTGGGATCTGAGGCCAAAAGTGGGGGAAGTTGCACACACATCCACACAGTGATGGGAGTCGTGCGTGCATGTGAAGGGGGGGTGAGGAGCAGGGAGGCGGTGTCACACATGGATGCGCAGGGGAAGGGACGTGTGGGAGAAGCATTGCATTATGGGTGTGGGCACGGGAGCACGCACAACAGCGCACGCACGCACGCTTTCGGCACCCAAGGAAAAAAAGTTTAGCCATCACTGTTCTATACCGTTCTGTTCTATTCTATAATGGAACTCTAAAATCAAAACAAAACAGACTTTTAAGCTGAGAGCGTTTAGGGATGATTTGGTTTTGATTTTACAAGTTCCTTGGAAAGGGATTCAGTTATTGATGAAAAATATAGAGGGTTTTTGGTATTCTGTCAAGTTTTAAGATTAATAATCAAAAACTAGAGATGTTGGTAAAAATATGAATTTATAAGATCAGGAAGATCTAATGAAAAAAGTGGTTTTAAAATTGAGAAAAAGGTTTTGGGTGTTACTTGACTAATATTAATATTAAGTAATATTTAGCAATTGTCCACTTGAGTTATAGTAGATAATCACTTAAAAATGAGCCAGCAGTATGCTGCAGTTGATAGAATCAAGATCATTTGAAGTGTCAATACCACTTTATATTGCCCTGATAAGACCACATTTAGAATACTGCAGCCAGTTTTGGTCGTAACAATGGAAAAAAGATGTTGAGACTAGAACAAGTGCAGGGAAGAGCAACACAGATGATTAGTGGACTGGAGGCTAAAACAAAGAAAAGCTGCTGGAATAGAGTATTTCTATTTTAATGAAAAGAAGGATTGGAGGTGACATGATAGCACTGCTCCAATATCTAAGGGGATACTACAAAGAAAAGGGGATCAATCTATTCCCCAAAGCACCTGAAGGCCAGACAAGAAGCAATGGATAGAAACTAATTGAGGATAGTAGCAACTGTGAGAGGGATCTTGTAGTCCTAGTGGACAACCATTTAAATATGAGCCAGCAGTGTGCAGCAGCTGCCAAAAAAGCCAACACAGTTCTAGGCTGCATAAACAGAGGGATAGAATCAAGATCATGTGAAGTGTTAATGCCACTGTATAGTGCCTTGGTAAGGCCACACTTGGAATACTGCATACAGTTTTGGTCGCCACGATGTAGAAAAGACGTGGAGACTCTGGAAAGAGTGCAGAGAAGAGCAACCAAGATGATTAGGGGACTGGAAACTAAAACATATGAGGAACGGTTGCAGGAGCTGGGTATGTCTAGTTTGATGAAGAGAAGGACCAGGGAAGACATGATAGCAGTCTTCCAATATCTCAGAGGGTGCCACAAAGAAGAGGGAGTTAAACTATTCTCCAAGGCACCTGGGGGCAGGACAAGAAGCAATGGGTGGAAACTAATCAAGGAGAGAAGCAACTTAGAACTAAGGAGAAATTTCCTGACAGTTAGAACAATTAACCTCTGGAACAGCTTGCCTCCAGAAGTTGTGAATGCCCCAACCCTGGAAGTCTTTAAAAAGATGTTAGATAGCCATTTGTCTGAAATGGTATAAGGTTCCTGCCCACGCAGGGGGTTGGACTAGAAGACCTACAAGGTCCCTTCCAACTCTGCTATTGTATTGTATTGTATTGAGGAGAGAAACAACCTAAAATTAAGGATAAATTTCATGTCAGTTACAACAGTTAATCAGTGGATCTAATTGACTCCAGAAGTTGCAACTCCTCCAACAATGGAAGTTTTAAAGAAAAGATTGGACAACCACTTGTCTGAAGTGATATACGGCTTCCTGCCTAAGGGAATTGGACTAGAAGAACTTCCAACTCTGTTATTCTGTTAGAAGTAAGGATAAATTTTCTGACAGTGAGAACAATTAATCAATGTTTGATTGTTTGTTTTTGTGGGTGTGCCATCTCTGGAGATTTCAAAAATATTTAAGACAACTATTTGACTTGAATGATATAAGGTCTCCTGGCTTAAGCAGGGGATTGTACTATAGGTCCCTTCTTCCAACCCTATGATTCCATGTTCTACCTATGTTCTAATATGAATTGTATCCCTAGAGTACATTGGAGCTGGATGATAGTAATAAATGTAAATAATAAATCATACATACATACATACTTTGGTCATTTGTTTTGTTATCATCTTAGTGCTTTGTTTCTACCATTATTTGTCTTTATTAATTTTGCTGATCAATTTTTTTCTTTCTAAAAAGGTCAGTGTATATTGGTCTGACATTTAACTATTTATTAGTCTTTTAAAAAATCAGTCGTTTTCCCTTCCCATGCATTATTTTGATTGAAGGTCTGCATTGAAAGAAGCAATTACAAACTTGAATTAATTAATAAATAAATCAAAATAAACTTCAAAGAGATGGTAAAGCTCACTTTGGAATGCAGGTATATCTGTGAATGTTGGGATGAGAGGCGTATATGGTTGAAAATTTGTTTTGTTTTTAAGTCGCAAAGATTTTACAATGCAGGAATAATGAAATCCCTTACCTCAAAATGTGAAAGCTCACAAACATTCTGTACCAATGAGAACTAGCTACATTGGTACTCATCATTAACTGGCTCCGGGAGGCATGATGAGTGCCAGCAACGATCAGTACTTAACAAACTTTTCTTCTAAGAAATAATGTAGGGAGCCACAAGGCAGCTGACAATGACAAGTTCAATTAGTTTTGTATCAGTTGTGACAGTGGTTGGAGTTTACAGAGTTTTCTTATTTTCTCAGGAGCCGTCACACATAGAAACAGTAGACCCGAACAGGTATTATGGCACTTTTCATCAGAGTGCTATGCAATATACTTTTTTCTTAGCTATCTGAAATCAAGATACCTGGCTGCATACGTATGCGCACAGCATGAGTAGCCTGCTCTCTGCCTTTGGCAGGTAAGGGTCAATGCCTCTGTGCATTCCATAGGCAAGCCCTGAAAATATGCAAATGTCCAAAACTTAATCTTGATCTTATTTAGTATTTATTGGCCCAGTAATGGCACTCACCTCCGCATATGAGGCAGATGGCGCTGAGGAGTCCAGTTTCCGCATCATCCATCTCAAGTGGCAGCAGCTGGTTGGCAAAGGCAAAGACCAGGTCTGTGAGGGGTCCAAAGCCTGCATTATGCATCTGAGTGCGGTTGAGGGTCAGGCCATCAGAAAAGGTCATGGTGTCCTGCTCTGGTGTGTAGCGTGTGCATATCCGAAGGATCTGTGATGGAAAGTATGTTAGAGGTATGCACTACAGTTGTTCCCCGTCATTTCTATGTTCTACCTGTAACATTGATCACATTCAGTGTGTAATATATTACTGCAAAATTCAGCTGCAGGACTTGTACTATTGTTAGACAGAGTACGTCATCTGTTTCAGGTGGCAGATCTCTGGGAAGACACAATAGCTATCTTTCAAACTATCCTCTTAACATCCTGGCCACTCTGTTCTGCTGGGCATTGTTACATATGACCCAACACCTGTCCTGAGCTCCTAAACTAGTTTATCACAATAAGTATGATGAACAGCATTTTTTTTGTTGCTTCCTAGAGTTTTCTCACAAGTGCAGGGTCTGCTATTTTTTTTTTAAATCAACCAAGTATTGATCCATCGGTTATGAGAAGACTGACTGGCACAAAGCTTATACAGCCAGCTTTCATGCCTAATGCGAGCTATAATGCAATGTCCTGATTCCTAATCTGGCGCCTTGCCCACTAGACCAAATTGGTTCTTCAAATAATGATTATGCATGTAAGAAATGGCAATAGGTACCGACCATAACATTCTCCTTTAGCATTGGGCTGACCCTGTTAACGTATGGCTTGAGTGCTAATTAATTCCTACTGCTCTAAAATTGTATATATTTCCTCTTTTTTTTTAAATTGCTGAATTTTGTTTGAAAAGGAAAAGGACTCATCTACTTACCAAGATGTCGAGGCAGGCCGCTTTGAGGAGTGTGATCTGGTCAGCAATTGTGAGTGTGGTGAAACCTGGCAACTGCTTGGCAAATTCAACTGTCTTGATGATGCACTTTGTGGACAATTCACTGAATTTGTCCCACAAACCAATGTCGAGAGATATCCGCTGATCTGAACTGTTGTTCTATTGAAGACAGGGGAAGAGAAAAAGGAATTGCATTTGACAAAACAAGAATGGCTGCATTTGTTTTACAGCAGTAAACTCGTATGCTTGAATCCAGAATTTGATACTACAAATTAGCTTTGGGGTTATAATTCTTTGTGTGACATGAGAAAGGCAATACTTTCTTTACATGGTTTCCTGAGTTTATTTTGTAACCATGCCAGTTTAGGACAAAAACAGTTAAAAAGGAGAAAATGCAGACAAGGAATTGGCTAAACAAGCCACAATTATACTTCTTATCTAAAAAATTGACTTGAATTGGTTCAATGACCTATGCCTATAATAAATCAGGGCTTAGCATGATCTATTGAAGTGGAAGATTTTAAAAAAATGTTTCCCAGGTTATTTCTGGTGATCCAGGTATTTTGTCAACTCATGGAATAAACAGCTTTATTGCATGAGTAATCCATCAATCAATCAATTCTGAACTGCCTGTTTTCCCTAAAAAATTGTCCAAAGTTTCCTGTAGCCTTCTTCTGGCTATAACATAACTAATTCTTGCATATTAAATAAATTATATGGTAATAGTTAAGCCAATTCTACCAACAGAAATGATGACTTCTGCTCTTACTTTCAAAAAACATATGCTGAAGGCCATCCTTAGTAGATTCTATACAACCAAATGAATGAACAAGGCGATTTTTCTTCTTCATTGCTAAAGAATTTTTTTTTTCAAATGTAGGAAATTGAAAGTCAAGAAAGCTAAATAGACCATTTAGTCTGAACAGTAACATAAAACATAAAACTTTATTTACAAAACTGATAACTGCTTATATCAGTCCTCAGAACATCTAAGATTTTAATTCTGAATCATCTATTATTTTACAAATTTCTCTAATGGGCTGCAAAGGCTTGAGTGACAGGTGTTAAGATGCTAATTCATCTGGAGTTTGAGAAAAGTTGTCCTGCTGAGCTTTCCCACCCAGTCCTCTTTGGCCCTTATTTTGCCTGTCACTCACGGTGGTGTATTTGCCCAACTGGCAGAGGGAAGGGAAGGTCTCCTGGTGAGCCTTGCGCACTTTCTCGATGAGATCCTCCACCTCAGGTGTAATGATGTAGCTCTCTGAACATTCCTGCTTTGGAGCATCTTTTTTCTTCTTGTTCCTATCATTCCGGACAGCTGCAAAAGAACGCAAATGGACAACAATCAGAAGCTTCAATGAGCAGCTAATCCATTCCTCATGCAGATTTATAAAAATGATAGCAATAGCAATAACACTTAGACTTATACACCACTTCACAGTGCTGTACAGCCCTCTGTAAGTGATTTACAGAGCATATTGCCCTCAACAATCTGGGTCCTCATTTTACTGACTTCGGAAGGATGGAAGGATGAGTAAACCTAGTGAGATTTGAACTGCCAAATTGTTGGCAATTGGCAATCAGCAAAATTAGCCTGCAAGACTGCATTCTAACCATTGTGCCACCACTGCTCTGATGATGATGATGATGATGATGATGATGATGATGATGATGATGATGATACAATACAATACAATAGCAGAGTTGGAAGGGACCTTGTAGGTCTTCTAGTCCAACCCCCTGCATAGGCAGGAAACTTATACCATTTCAGAAAAATGGCTAGCCAACATCTTCTTAATGATGTCTTCCTGATGATCATCTTCTTGATGATGATATAGTTAATTAACATACAATAGGGATTTCTGTAATCAGATAATCAATTCTGAAAACAGAGTTAGTGGCACTAGCAAGAACTGGTTAGGTGATCTGGCTAAATAAGCCGTGTCCTGCCTTCCTGCAAAGGTTTTTTTTCCTTTTCAAAACATGTGCATACTTCTCCTTTTGTTTTTGGTTGCTGATCATTTGTGAATTTTATCCTGCCTCCCCACCTTCATTTTTATTACATAGTCAATGATCCTAAAAAAGTAGTAATGTTTACTAATCACCCTTATCCAACATGTAGCTGATTTAATTTAAGCATCAAAAATAAAGGGATGCTAAAAGAAAGTGTTGCATTTCCCAACCTGGTGCTCTCCAGATGGGATAAAAACTTATGTTCTCAACAATTGGTTGGATATTGGTTGGAATTTATGGAGGTTATAATCTATTCAACACCAAGTCGGGTGTCAAGCATAGAAAATCAGGCAGTTCAAATGAATATATAGTTTATTCTGTGCTTAAGCTCTCTACAAGAATCTGACCTACTAATGGTCAAAGCAAATTGGTAGTAGGTGAGATTCAACAGAATTCACAATACTATCCAGATAGTTGGGAATATTTAAACATTGACTGAAAAGGGGGGAGGGGGAAGAGTATTCGTGAAAGAGTACAGAGAGAAGGCAAAGAGAAGGAAGAACAACAAAGTTGCTGAGTTAGGAAGAAGAAGAACTAAATGGGAATGCTTGATAGAAAGCAGCAGGGGTCAGAGGACAAAAGAAGCTATGTGGCATTTGCAAGAAGGTGCTGAAATGGAGATTTAAAATATGCATTTAAAAGGGGATGTTGAAAGAAGGAAAAGTCCCAGGGCAATTGTGCATTCCTAGAATCTGAATACTAGTTAACTAGAAAATTTGAAATAATTTTACATATTGTGTAAGAAGCAAGTTTAGTAAAGGAAGGATAGAACAAAAAATCCATAACAAAAAATATATCCCAGGATGGAATATATTTATACAACAGAAGTAATTTCACCCAGAGAGAAAAATAATGGATTTTTTCTGTATCACCATCTTCTCTAGAAGAAAGTATATCAGACTTGGAAATACAAGACTAAAGCAGCTCTCTCTATAATGCAGCTGATGTTCCCTAGGACTCTTGCAGGTTGGATTCCAGCAGTCACTACTGCCGGTTTGCTTATGGGCACTTTGCGCGCATGTGCAGTGCAATAAAAATTGTTCTGCACATGCACAGAAGCAAAAAAACAAGATGGCGGTGGCCGGAGAACTAGTTCGGGGGCGTGGCAGGCCTGGGTTGGTGCTGGTTCCAGCAACCCAGGCTGCCAAACCACTACCGGTTTGGCTAAACCGATCTGAACCAGAAGGAACCCATCACTGGAGTGTTGGTTCCCAAGAACTTAAGAATCAGTGTTAAGAGGGCTACAGCTAAGAAGTGTTAAGAGGGCTACAGCCATGAATAAACAGTAAAAGACTGCTTTCTTCATATCTTGTAGAAATTACCTAAATGCCTTCTAACTAGTAATAACACTGCGTAGCTTCAAATCAGAGGTGGGATTCAACATTTTGTACTACTGGTTCTGTGGGCGTGGCATGACTTGATGGGCATGGCAGGGGAAGGATACCGCAAGATCCCCATTCCCTCCTGATCAGCTGGGATTCAGGAGGCAGAGAATAGAAGGTGGAGGGGCCAGTCAGAAGTGATATTTAACATTTCTCCGAACTACTCAAAATTTCTGCTACTGGTTCTCCAGAACTGGTCAGAACCTGCTGAATACCATATCTGCTCCAAACCAATACACACTGCCATGATGTGCTCCAAGTAATAACATTAAACATAAGTTACAATAGTGCAACATCATGTTAAATGGCAAGTAAAATATTTGTTGCATATTATTTCAAACTAAGAATATAAACAAATAATCCATCCAATCCAACAAAGTATCATATTTATAAGTCAATAACTTGTGCCTTTTGTTATAACATTTAATGCCCTAGTAGAAGTGGAGAAAACAAAAACATGCTTTTATGATATGTACCGTATTTTTTGGAGTATAAGACGCACCGGAGTATAAGACACACCAAGATTTTGAACAGCCCCCAGCCCCCAGGAGCTCTCTGGAAGCCTCCATAAGGGTATGCGCGTGGCCATTTTGGTGAAGGGGCAGGGTTTCAGGAGGCAAAAAAATGTTGTATTCAATGTATAAGACACACCCAGATTTTCAGCCTCTTTTTAGAGGAAAAATGGTGCGTCTTATACTCCGAAAAATACAGTATGTATGCATGTGCATAAATATGCTTGATCTAAAGCTGAGGCAATAAAAAAGAAATCTCACAAATAAACATAATCTTATCCAGTTCTGAGAGATTCCTAATTCCTACAACATTTTTGAATTATTCTGATTCCTTATTCAATTCCAAATTGCCAAAGCAACGCTTGAATAACAATTATCACATTGATCATAAGAATCTAAAACAAGAACTAAAATATATAAATTTAATAACAATCTAAATGTGCTTTCAAACTATTAACATGAAAGTTAGCAAACATCATTAAAAGCATTCTAATGAAAGCTGAAATTTTAAGAAGCCATTGAAATGCCAAATTGGCCTTCAGTAAATAAAGGTATTCCAGAATGTGAGCACTACCTGATACCTTAATACTTCTCATCACAATTAATGTTCCCATTTTCCAGAGAAGATCAAAGGGATCTAGAAGGAATAAATGGAAGGTGGTCTTTCCAAAGTATACAAGGGTCCAGAATTCAGCCTAGAAGCAGTTCAATACCCAATACAGTTGGCCAGAATATGAGTTTGCTATCCATTGTGCATACCAGGAGGCACAACTCAGCACTCAAGATTCAAAGCAGTACCTGTCAATCCTTCTTCTAAGGTCTTCCCCAGATATTACAGCAATCAAAGTACACAGTAACTAAAGGACTGAGGAAGTATTTCTATCAATTTATACAAACCAGAGACCTTTCGTTTGATTGAATGCTCTCCCCACAGCTGTCCTAGAAGGGAAATCGAGAAAATCCCATATGGAACCCAATACTGCCCGTGTGACATGGGTACCATAAAAATGGAAGAACAATCCTGCAACCTAATCTAGCCTGCTCTCATGATCTCTGCTTTTTTCTGTTATGGTCTACTCAGAAATTTTCATATCTCATCTTTTTCTTTCTCTCTATTAATGCTTCCTAAGACCTATTTCAACCTGCCATTTTACACACTCTACTAACGACCTACTACGTGTTCACTAACCTAACAAGAACATTCTTAGATCATTTTCAGTGTGAGTTGTTTAAGAACGAGCGAACCTAAATTAACAGAATTTTACTTTGCTTGACTAATTATTAATTAGGTATATTATTCCAGACGCTTAACTTAAAACAAATAACCTACTAGAAACTTTAAATAAGTGAAGCTTCAAAGTTCCAATAGACAGCAGCTCCTAAAATAATGGAAATTAATCCACAGAAAATAAAGCTAAGTAATGTTGGCTGAAAAAAGCAATAAGATTTGAGGCACTGCTTTTTTGCATGCTGGATTTATGGAAGCATTACAAAGCCTTGTTTGTTGTCATTGTTTTCTGTGTGGTGTATTTTTATAAAGAATCCATATGAGAATATCCTGGTGGAGGAAGCGAAATAATCCTTTTCAAACTGCAAGATTTCTTGACTTTTATTTTCTAGGAAAAAGAATCTTCCTTTAAATTAATACAAGTGGTGAGGGAATGCCAGATGTGTCTTTTGCTTGGGGTAGGCTGGTACATATCACCGTCCTGCCTGATGGAGGAGGGGGCGAGGGATAATTCGGAAATCAGTCATGTCTGCCTGGCAAATTCAATAAAGCACAGACCAGACAGCCAGTTAGGAGAGGGGGGGGTGCATCCATCATCACATAGAGGTTGTGGGGTAAGAAAAAGCAGCTGGCATGAGGAAAAGTGAAGAACACCAAAAGAAATGATTAAGGAGAGATTCAAAGCATATTGTGGGGTGTGTATATGTGTCTGCACACGCACACATCTTGAAAGCACTCGGTTAAAACAGTCTATATTTGCAATTCCTGGCCCCTCTCTACCACACTGTATTTTTTTTAATTTATTTTTTTGCCTACCAGAAATTTCTCCCTTCTCCCCACAATGCCCAGCAAAAAGATAGAACTCTCTATCCAAGATGGATGTTTCCATTTTCTCACTGAAACCTCAGAAAGTCCCTGGTTAGAATGGAATCCTTAGTCTCGCTATTGCCATACGCTTCATCAGCAGGTAGCGTGTGCTATTTGTTAAAATCTGGGGAACAAAACCAAACCAAACCAAACTTTTCATCCCCACTTTTTCTACCCTCTGTGGCAGACAGACCTAGTTTTTGGAAATACAGAGTCAAATTCCTGGATTCCATATTGTTAGCAAGCCAAAGAGAACATAAAGTCACAAAGAATACAGTCTGCCCCTTTTTCCATCATCCTCTTCTCCTCACTTTTGAATGAACAGGGAAAAAGAAACAATAGAATTTGGGATGCCCCAAATTAACCATTGATTCTCTACACATTTGAGACATTTCTTTTCATTCCACGGATTTATCAGTCCAACCCTTGCAAACTGGGGTTCTGTTCCCCGCCCATTACAGTCGGGAGCCATGACAACTAAGCACTGCAGACGCCAGGAGGGTCCTGTCTGCGTCATTTATCTCTGACATCATCAATCATGGTTGCCGGGGAAACACCCTCAAAATTAGAACAAAGCAGAGGGGTAAGCCCCCTGCACCAGGCCTTTGGGAGAAAACTAGAAAAATTCCCAGGTTTTCTTTTTCTTTTAGATGGAAAGAGAATGCAATTTGACAAAATATGCTAATGCCAACTTTCTGAAGAGTAGCTCAGTTAAGAACCAGTCACAGGAGAAAAGAGTCATCCATTTCTCCCACCTAACATACCATTTTGTTTAAAAAATAGAACCAACAAATCAGTCTTTTTCCAAACCAATGCTCTCTGGTTTTATTGGGACTGTTCCCTTAATGTGGAATTGCTAGTTGGGAATTTTGGGAATTAGAGTCTAGTTCCTCCAGATAATGTCAGGTGGGATTAATTTTTGTTGTAAAAGTGCAAATTGAACAATCACTATTTCCATAATAAATGATATCAATAAATCTGTTTTTCGTATAGTCAGGTGATCTGCCTCTCTCTTAATTTTTGTTCTCTCTATACTACAGAATCAGCAATTGTTTCATCTTTGTTTTCTAACCCACTTCAATTTCTCTCTTTATGTCAATTCGTTTTCTTCTTTCCTTCTAGGGCCATTGAAATTGTCGCCTTCAGAATTCTATATAGCTGGGGATTTTATGCAGCATTGTGATTTGAATTATAATTTGAAAATGCCTTAGCAAATTGGCTTCTAATTGTCAATGGATAACTGAGATTTAAGTCTGGGTCTTCATATGGATGGACATTTGAAATTTGCTATTAAAACAAAATATTAATTAATGGTCAACAATTTGGCCACCCTGTTTTTCTTTTCTTCACCATTGACTCACATTCTTTGGACATGCCAACTTCAAAGCACTTCTGTAGGCGGCAGTACTGACAGCGGTTCCGTGTCACTTTGTTGATGATACAGTTCTTGTCCCGGTGACAGGTATATACCATGTTCTTCTGGATACTACGACGGAAAAAGCCCTGTAGGGTTCAGAGAAGAAGAAAAAATGGCATGAGCAAGTCAACTCTCTCTGCTACAGTGTGAAAATATATGGCTTGGCTTCTTCTCTTTGCTGTAGTATCCTTGCTCCTTGAGAGTAGGTATACCATTAAAAACATTCACAATGTCTCCAATTCAGAATTAACCATAACTTGTGTACTAGGCTTTAGACAATTATCATGTCACTTGTTCCTAGCATTTCTCGGCAGATTTAGCTAATGGTATTAAAATGATACAATTCGACCATTTCAAAAACTGAGTATAACATTTTGAGATCGTATTAAAATGGACTCAGAAATCAAAAACGGCATGAAGCACAGTGAATTATCTGGTTCATCAATGCATTCAGGACAGAAGAATATTTGTCAATTCATTCATTCAATTTTTGTGGTCTCCCATCTCAGACTGACCCTAAGTGGCTAGCAGGAGTAAAACAACAACAACAACAACAAAAACCAGCAATAAAAATACAAAATAAACAATCAATAAGCAGCCAGAATAAAAAAACAAAACAAACAAAACCCTGTATATTTGCTTTCTTTCGTGAAAAAAACAACCATCAATAAAAATACAATGCAAATAATATGAGGTCCTTGTATTATCTGTCATCCAAACCTGCTCAGATTCAAAAAGATGGCAAAGTTATATGACCTCAGATTACGTGCTGTGCCTATAGCTTTTTCATTGTCCAAATAGTACGGGAATATATTTTTCTCAATAATCCTTATAATAGCCTTATAAAATAGGTCAATACTTTTATCTCATATTGCAGATGAAAATAAATACTAAAAAATCAGTAGCAGACTTGCCTAATTCTCCTCTACCTCAATACCGTAATAGTCATAGCTCCTGACCCATTAGATCTGTTACAGAATTAAATGGAATTAAATTTATAGAGAGATAATTTAGAAAGATAGTAATGGCTGAGTGTGCATATTATGTAAGATTTTCTCTCTCACACACACAGACTATCTTCTTACAGACTAAAATCTTCTAACATTTGGTGTGCTGAGAATCAATTTAGTCTTCTGTCTTCCAAAAAATTGTGGAATTCAAAAAGGAATGCGGTTAATCCTCAATCCTCAGTTCAGTGGAGAAAAACAGCAGTTTAGTCAGTAACAACTTTACCCAAAATGAATAAGCCTGGTAAATCTTCATGATTTTTAAGCACCTTTTAAATACAGGATATGTATGCATAAAAGGTCATTTGCCACTTACAGATACAGTATATAGGTCTAATAGACGCTCCATTGCCCTACCAGTCCATTAAAACGCACACACACTCTCTCTCTCCCTCCCCTCCCCCACTCTCAATACAAACATACATGCATATATTCATACCAGCAGTGGTGGGTTATGGATCCCATTGCAACCGGTAAGGTGCAACTGGGCTGGGCGTCTACCACATGCATGTGCATAGCACGTGCATGCGTACTTACCGCCCATAACAGCTCTGCAACGCTGCAGCTGCTCGGCGGAGCATTGCGCAGGTGCTGTACGCTCCATGTACAGAAGCCCAGATCGGCTCAAATATAGGTAAGGAGGGTGGGCAGGAGGGTGAGGTGCTTCTGGAGCACCTACTGGAACAGTACCTGGTGCTCCCAGCAGGCACCGGTACGCCCGTATTGGGGCGTACCAGTCATATCCCACCACTGCATACCAGGCATGAAATTCTCTTACCTTCACTACTGGTTTGGAACAGGGAGTGTGCGCATGTTCACACTCGCTTTGCTCATGTCTGGACCTTCTGCGCATGCACATAACCTTTTGCGCATGCACAGAACATCCATTGGGTGAGTGGAGCCTCTCGCCACCACCGCTACTGGTTTGCCAAACTGGGGCGAACCGGCAGAATACCACATCTGATCCATACATATCAGAAGTTGTTCATCCAGCTGCCTTTGTGTCTAAAGTGGGACTACAACTCATGATCAAGTTATAACATGATGCCTTAGCCATAAGACCAGCGCTCTGCAACCTTAAACACTCAAAGAGCCATTTAGACCCATTTCCCACAGAAAATAAAACACCGGTAGCCACAAAACCTGGGTGTGCATGGACAACTCGATGTCATTTACTTCCAACCAGTCACATAACACCCCCCCCCCCAGCCATGTCTATTCAACTGGTCATTAGGGCAGAGAACAGGTTGTTAAAAAACACAAGGA
Source organism: Rhabdophis nuchalis (assembly GCA_039707465.1). Lineage (NCBI taxonomy): Eukaryota > Metazoa > Chordata > Lepidosauria > Squamata > Natricidae > Rhabdophis > Rhabdophis nuchalis. Next base: position 125,180,608 of record CM077647.1, on the reverse strand, counting down.
ACCACAAAATTCGTTGACATCTCTCTCCCTCCCCTCTGTATCTCCCTCTCTCTCCCATTATCTTCCCCCTCTCCCACTCTCTGTATCTCTCTATGTCTCTTTATCTTTCCCTCTATCCCTCCTCTCTTATCTGTTGGTGTGTGTGTCTCTCTCCCCCCCCCCCCTCATCCCCCTCTCTCTGTATTTGTCTGTCTCTGTGTCTCTTCTCTCTTTCTCAGAAAGCTGAGGCTGGGCCAACCCAGTCAGCTCTCCTTGGGACTCTTCGCTACTGCTTTTCTTTCTTTTTGGCAACTTTTTGGAAATCCGGACTGGCTGAGGAACAAGAGTGAGCTACACTCTTGTAGTTTGAGCTACACTCTTCCTCTTCCCTCCTTCCTTTTCCTCTTGTGACCCTCTGGACAGCTGTGGCAGGACCGGAAGGTGCATACAAGTGGGGAGACCCTCCTCAAGTGAGTGGCCAGGCTTGGCCAAAGCGCAGCAAAAGTGTGCGGGTTTGATCAGCTGACGGGCAAGCGTCTTTGGTGAGAGTGCTTTGGCTCTCTCCAGGCCTGACCCCCAGGTGGGTATGCAAGGTTCAGCGGGGCCAGTCCCCTTTTCCCACTGCCCCGAGCTTCTTTACTCCTCCAGCGGAGTGGTACCGCCACCGACTTTCATTTAAAAGACTCTCAGGATGGTGAAAGTCCCCCATGCAAGTTTTAAAGTTACAGGTGGGTGATGCAGGCCCATCCTCTTTCTGTTGTTCCCTCCTCTTGGATCCCATTCCCAACCCACCAGTCCTCATGTTAGGACGGCCAGTGTCAGTTGCGGCCATGTTGGGCCATGTCTCAGAGCAGGTTGCGCATCTCCCCAAGCGACCAAGGCAAGTCCAGCACCAACAAGGGCTGGAAGAAGCACCAGCAAGAGAGGAGGCAACAGAGAATCAGCCCTGGTCGCTTCTCTAACCCCTGCCATCACCTTAGCTTTTCAGGCCAGCTGAGTTGTGACTAGGAGGGGAGGGTGAAGGGCAGGCCTAATCAGTGGTGGGACCACCCGACAGGGAGCCACAGCAGAGGGCCCAAAGAGTCACATGCAGTTCCAGAGCCACAGGTTGCCAATAGCCGTACTAGACCAAATTGGATTTCTAACTGTATAAAAATTGGGCTTCATATATTTGGACTGTATGTTACCTGCAAAAACAACCCACCTAACTTGGGAAACACAGATCTCATATTCAAACAATGCAAGAAATCAAAGTTTTTAGACAGGAAAAACTAATAGAGAAGGGAAGCAGGAAAATTATTTCATTATTATTTTAAAATTATGTAAAGATTTTAATTAAATTTGTTTAATTAAAATTAATTTAATAATACTTTAATAAAAGCCCACACATGTACAAATCATCCAAAACCAATTTTTAAAAATAAGATCATGATTTTAATCTGATTTTGAAACCAAAATGTAGTAGAGAAATAGCTTTTATTTTTAACGAAAAGGAGGCTCTGGGTGCACCTGACTGGTGCACTTAAAGCAGAAGTCAATTGATATGGAAAGAGAAGGAGGAGGAGATGGTAAACACAGAAGCAGCCAGACTGCTGCTCAGGAACCCAGGGGAATGAATCCCTTAATGAGATTAAGGGACTTGGGGTGGAGAGGAAGAAAACCCTTTCTTTTGTGTCAGAGGCATATAGAGTTCTCTGTTAATGAGCTGGAGGGAAAGATCAGCTGATTGGGCCATGTCTTCTTCCCCAGTCTGATCTCTGACAGCTTAACTCACAAAGTCATGGTGATGGCCTAGTGCAAGTGGGAGCATGTGCCTGAACAGGTAATGTCACAGCAGTTCGTCTTTTTTACATACTGGACTGAGGAGTACATTTAAAAATAATAGATAACGTATCATTGAATGGAACAAAGAAGAAGTAAATAACTGGTAGCTTCTATTACAATTCTAATCAGCCCCAACCACCCAAGCAAATGGTTTTACATAACGGGAGTTGCATCCTCAGAGCCAACAAAGCACAGAACTCAGCATTTCCTAGAGAAGTAGAGGGACTGGGAACTTGGCATTACTCTCAAATCTTCCCAGCTCTGTAAGAAACACAGTTCTGCTCCTCCATATTCTTAAAGTCACATGCCATGGGTAAAGCCCATGATGACAGTTGCCCAATGATGACTGGACACTTCATCAAGCATTCTTGAAGCTCTCTGGAATAGTTGGAAAAGACAAGAGAAAATGGTCCTTCTGGGTCATAGTTGATACTAGAAACTGTGTTCTAACATTTGTGACTTCCTCTAAATCTCAGTGCTTGCATTAGGATTCTACATTCCACAATTCTTCTTTGGAACCTGTATATTTGAGTGACCCTTATTCTCTGTAACTTTCCTTTTTGTAGATATGCCTCCATCTATTTTGACTCTCACCTTGCATCCTTCACAGGCGCTAACACCATAGTGGTAGCCGGATGACTTATCCTGACACACAAAGCAGGGTTTGTAGATTCGGGGCAGTGGGGGTGGTGAAGGAGGACTGGGTATAATCTCTTCTGAGCTGGTACTTTGTGTTTCAATGGCTACAGAAAAAGAGAGAAAAAAAAACACATGAAAGTACTGGTGAAGTTTCAAACCTATCTGGAACCTATATGTGAGTTACTTAATCAATTCCCTTTAGTTACACTACTTTTCAGCCAAATGTGCATGGCATTGCTTGATTTTCCAGTGCTTGATACGAAATGATGCTGTTAAAAGGATTTGGTTTAATATGTTCTAGGGGGGAAAAAGATGAAAGATTGGTTCACAGAGTTTTATCTTGGTTTCTTATTCACACGTACACAGATGTTAATGCTCTTGATGTGGAATGTATTTCTGATCTTTTGCAAAATGGACACACATGAGGAAGGACTAAGCAAGAACTTATGCTCTTAAAATGCTTGCACACCAGAAATGCTTACTCTACCTTACCATATCATCATTTTATATATATTTTTTTTAAAAACTGCAACATTTCTGTTGAAGAATATTGGCATGAATGACAAGAGGAAGATACATGTATAAAATTATCTACAATAACAAATTGATTGCTGTCTTTGTAATTCAAGTGGATCCCTTACCCTGACTATGGATTTTCAGAAAGGAATATGGAAACAGAGAAAGGGAAATGTCCTGCAAAGTCTGGAAAGGTTGCTGATCAAAGACAGTCTCAATATAAACACCAGTTAGCTTCTTGGGACCACCACTTTGTGGTTTTAACAACATCATTTAAGAGTGAACCATCTCACCATGTCCTGCTGGGGAATGCTTTCCCGTAACTTACATTTTGGTCAGACAGATTTTGCAACCCAAAAGCTTTTAACATAGCAGATACTTCACAAGGAAAATGGAAAAGGAATGCAGCAGTGAGTAAGAAAAGCCCCAATTCTGTAAACCTGAAGGCCTAAAAGTTTTGAAAGCCGCCTCCAGCATGCTTTCTGCAAGGGAGGGATGGCATCTCTTCAAGATGCAATCTGACATTTTCAGGCCAGTGAAATAAAATCTGGAGTTAAGCCAGCCATAACCAGTCCCAGGTGCATTAAATCTTGGTGTTGCAGCTTAAGGTGGTGGAGGAGAGAAGCAAAAGGGGAGGGGGAAGGAAGGCAAGCAGCACAGCAATAATTACGCTTCCTGGAGTTGAAAGCAAAAAGGGTTGGATTTGAGTGAGGAATGATAAAACCATAATTTTAAAAAGTGTCCCAGAGCACACACAGAGTGTTTTTTCCTTTCAGCAAAACAGTAACTAATTCCATCTTCTTGTTCATTTTAATTTCCACTACGCAATATACAGTATAAAATAGGGCAGGGGTCTGCAAAGTTGGCTCCTTTAAGACTGGTGGACTTCAACTCCCAGAGTTCCCCAGCCAGCATAGCTGGCTGGGGAACTCTGGGAGTTGAAGTCCACCAGTCTTAAAAGAGCCAACTTTGCAGACCCCTGAAACAGGGAATCGTCTATCCGTCAAAGGACAAGAAAGGGACCAAAAAAAATGCAAGTTATGCCATAACAAAAAAATTAATATTTGTTAGACATAGAAATAATTAATGGCAAGCAGGCTTAAACAGTTTTTTAATGCCCCTAATTAATAATTTCTAGAGAAAAAATGGATAAATAACTTAAGAGTTAACAATGGTTTCATTTAACCGGGATAATAGGAGTGGGAAGCTGGCTACTATCTCAGCTTGTAAAATAAAATATTGCCTTATTGAGTAACATGGGGAATGGACAGCCAGGATTCGGAAAGGCTAGTCTTCGAAAGTAGACAAGGAAAGAATTCCATCCATCAAAATTCCATCCGCATAAAGCATGCAAGCTTCCAAGTTATACAGAACTCATCAGCAGGTAAAATTAAAGCAGCACTTAAAGAAGTGAAGGAAAGGGTGATTGGGGCAACATAGATAAAAGTGTGGCATTTCTCAGCAAGGAAACTGAAACTGGGTACTTCTCCTGTTTTGGGATTGCTAGTCCTTTTTATATACGTATTTCAACTTGAACTCAGCCTTGGTCTATGCCTGTCAAGTATCAAACAGGAACCATAATATTTTTGTTCTGCTTTGGCTGGTAAACTAGTGTTGCTTTCTGTTCAAGATATTAACCTGAGATCTGGATTTAGATTCCTATTGGTCAGGAAGCTCACTAGATGTCATCATTCAGTCTCTCTGCTTAACCAATCTTCAAGGTTGTCGTGAGGATAGCCTGAATTTGTCAGAAGCCAGCCTAATTTGGCATAGAAATCTTGGCCATGTTCATGTTGGATCAGTACAGTGAGGGCTGCTTTTGAATTACATTTGGAAAAGACAACCGATGCAAAATGCTGCTGCCTGGGTGGCATTGGAGATCTGTTACATGGAATATATTGCTCTACATTTTTGCATTTGGACTGCTTTGCAGTTTGTTTTTCAGGGGAAAAAACACCTTTTTTTTCATTTTTAAAACCATAATAAGTTGGGGCCAGTCCATCTGGAAGACGGCAGATTTCCCTACAATGCTGCTATCATGCTGAGATCGTTGGCAGGCCTTCCATGGTGTAATGGGTGAAGGCCTTTTCCCCCTGAATGTTTACCCTTCCAATTTTTAGTCTTTCCTTCCATCTAAGAGGGTGGACTACACTCTTCCATTAGGTTTCTATGCCAAATTGAATGTTGGCATAAACTCAGTTATTTTATTTAAGCTTTTGTCATAAAAAAGATTAAAAAGTAGCATTACTCTATTACTCTGTAATAAAACCTTTGGTTTAAAATTAATTTATCATTTTCATTAATTATCGTGTCTTTGTGTTGTTTAGCAGAAGCCTAATGTAACACATAAGATGGCACAACAGATAAGAGTATAATGTAATTGTATGTGGTTATATATCTTATCTAGTACCTGTTTGCACCAAGCATCTATACCACATAGACACTTCTAAGGAAAATTATATCCAATGACATCTAGATTCACATGGAGACCACCCTCTAAACTTCCAGCAGGCTGTCCTCTAGCTCCATGAAATGCATTAATCCTCCTGACACTCATGCACATAAATAGGTTTATTGATATACCCTCCATTCTGGCATAGCCTATTTCAAAAGGCTTGATTCCCATGACTCCTTGTTGAAGAAATAGCTCTGATTCCAGACACAAAAAAGACAGGGAGATAAAACTTGCCTTCCTTCACAATCTGGGGAAAGGTGATCTTAAGGTTGGAGACAGTGAAAAGATTGGGGACAGGGTAACTTGGAGGCTGCACTGCTGCACTGAAAAGCTGCAAGGGAAGAAGTCACATGCATCCTGGCAAACCATAATGGCTGCTCCAGGCTTGCATGTGCACTGGGCAACAATAACAAAAAAAGCATAGCCCGCACATGCGTGAAATGTTTGCTGCTCCCCCAGTCATTAAAAGGTTAAGGCATTTGGCTGCACATCCACAGCTCCTTTCCTGTAGGATGTCTGCCGATGTTTTTCTTCAAGTTATAGTCCGGAGTAAACCAGTCAGACAGGATATTAAAAAGCTTGGCCCCACTCAGGGAGAACAGGCCTTCAGATGGGAAAGGCCTCCAGGCCAGTCCCCCAAGGATGGCTTTGATTACCTCCTTTTTAGCCAAAAAAACAAGCAATCTCCTACACGTACATACGTACATGTGCGCATACACACACATACACAATTCGCAGGGAAAGGAGCCAGGATGTGAGCCCAGCAAACAAAAGAGCTGGCACATGCCAGGAGATTAGACATGAAAGGGGATGCATTGAATGGGGCCTCTACTCAGGAAGAGGCTCACAGCTGGGGAATGCACCCTGAGGATTTCCACCAACTCGCAGCCCATAACATCCCCACCCTGACAGTGCAAAACACAAGGTTTCTCTGGACTAATCCCTCCCTCTGTTAACACACAGAGGCGTGGCCCAGAGCCAACTGCAAGGGAGACTAGAGGCACACAGCTGTGCCACAGAAAAGCAATAAGGCAGACAGCTATACAACTGAGGTTTGGTTTCCATTCCTAATTCTGGTCAGGATAACAATGGTCAACTAGGAGGAGAGGCTAGAAGGCTTCTCTGATCTGTCTGATCAAGCTACGACAATGAGTTAATTATAAGGTAAAAGGGTGCACTGCAGATGATCAGAGGAACTCTTTCATGTTATCAGAAATTCATTGCATAACTGTGGAATAAGTAAATATTAGCTATCCAGTCACACAAGAAGACATCACTGCTTTGAAGAGTTGCAGACACAAATTAAGTTGAAGGATCTCTGGAATTAAATCAGAAATGCTGCACAGCCTTACATTTTAGAGGATTCCGAAATGTGATTATTCCTTCAGCTAATGTGGTATAATCCAAGAAATATTTTATTATATAATTCTGCTGAGTAAATTTATTAAAGCTCAGAGTTTCTTGCACAGGAAAAGAACTAAAGTTTGGGTAAGGAAAATTAGGGCTCTTATCTTAAGGCAGTACTGTGGCCTTCTGGAATGGGAAAACATGGATATTTGGGGAGCTGAGCCTTTGGTTTTGATTATGAAAATAATTCAATCTAGCAAATAACCATGGAAGAAGATGACAAAGATCTAATAAGTAAACATTTCAGGGTCCTATCTTTATCCTTATTTATACCTCTCAATCTATTGAAATATGGATTCACACTGGCCATGGTAGGTGCATAGATGCTCTCTATAAGTGCGGTAAAATACCATCGTGGAATTGTGACTGGGACAGAAAAACAAACTATCCAACATATAGTATCACGTTGCCAAAATAGAGCCTATAGTGGAGACTTTGCTGATTTCCTGACTGTGACAAATGAAGCAAAAACTACACCTGTAATCTAGACATACATTTATAATATTTTGGATTTCATATTTTGTCTGTCTGTCTTTCTTTCTCCTGTATTTTTATCAAAATGCGATGTGAATATGACACACAATAAATAAATACATCTAAATCCAGCTACAGCTCTCTTTCTCTTTGAAGAACAACCCAAATATCTTGAAGTACAAGAACATATTCTGATTCAGAAATTGACAGAAGACTCCTTTTCTGATAAGAGTTGCCATACAACAGGGAGTTAACAGTGGGCAGAATAGGTAGGGACATGTAGACTTTCTGATTCTGCAATTCTTTTTCCTCCCTTATTCCCATTTCTTGTCATCTGTGTAAAATAAAATTATTCAAGCGTCACAGACTTTTCATCATTGTCCTGAAGTATGTATGATGAGATATAGAACATAATCAATGCATTCTGAGGCATTTATGGTCAATAGTCAAGACATTGAATGTATATAATTCAACTTATTTTAAGTTAGTCACATGTGTCTCACTTCACTATACCTGAAGGGGGGGGGGGGAAAACAAATTTGTGGATTTATACCTTCCTCTACTTGTCTGCTTCTCTCTCCCCCCCCCCCTTAAACGTTCTAGATCTCTTGAGATATTCTCTTGAATGCACACAGATTTGATTTGATTTGATTGGACTTCTATACCGCACCACTCTCCCAAAAAAGGGACTCGGGGCGGTGCACAGCAAACTAAAAACATCAATATAAACATATACTAAAAAGAATAAATACATCATAAATGATCGATAAAATCTTATTAAATTAAGCTATACCTGTGCTAAAAACAGTGTAAAAACCCATTTGTTAAAACTTTAATTTAATTTAATTTAAAATCAGTCAGTAAAATAGTCTCAGGGAATTAGGCCAGGCCAACTAAACGAAAGAAGTGTGTCTTTAGATGTTGGCGGAAGAGGCAGAGGTCGGTGATGTTCCTGAGAGAGCGGGGGGGGCAGCTCGTTCCAGAGGGCAGGGCCCACCACAGAGAAGTCCCTTCCCCTGGGCGTCGCCAGCCGGCATTGCTCGGCTGTAGGTACCCGGAGAAGACCCTCTCTGTGGGATCGAATCAGTCGAAGGGATGTAACATATGCCAAACCTCATTTCCTTTTTAATGTCTGCCATTTTTTGTTTCTTTCTAATGTTTGCAATTTTGCCATACACATCAAAATTTTACAAACTTGATGTTGCCAAATTAAACATAAAACAATGAATAGTGTACATTTATTTTTCAATTACAAGCTTCTTCAGCTGATTTAGAGGACATGAACTTGGAGGCAGACAGTACAGACTATGCTTCCTATTAACGTAACTATGTTCTGAAGCATTGCTTATTAAAGCTTTTTCTCTCAGGATCCCTACCCAACTTTAAACATGATGGAGGGCTCCAAAAGAGCTTTTGTTTATCTGGGTTATACTTATTGATATTTATACTGTAATAAAAATTATAATGGATGCATTCATTGACACTACCATTTGTTGCAATTTTTTGATGGGATTTTAATATAGTATTATTTTTCAATGTAAGCTAGCAAATGATTTAGAGGATCCCTGAGATAGTCTCAGGGATCCCTAGGGGTCCGAAGACCACATTTTAAAAACCACTGTTCTAAAGGTTAGTTCTAGCTCCACCAGTCAACTTGGGCAAAAATAAGCATTTCCCGAATTTTTCTTTCCCCACTGAGCTTATCAATCTTACCAATCTTAGTATCATACCAAAAGCAATCTTGCAATCTTACCATCTTAGCAAAAGTTCCAACATCAACAATAAAGTTCTAATTTATTACCATTTTCTGGAGTCAATATTTCCAAGTAAAAACGGTACTTTCTTTTTTTAAATCTTTCAATACGTTTTGCCTCAGATTTTAAGGAATAGTAGCTACCCAATCTACCTAACGTGGTATCTTAATTCTTCAAAATGGGGTAGTTGCCAAAAAAGAAAAAGCTATTCGCCACCTTACACACAGGCCTAGTGCTAGGAAAGGGAATGTATAATTCAGAATGGATTGTTTCCAGCACCCCCGCTGTTGTAGACAAAGACAAAAGGCAAAGCTAGTAGCTGGAACAACGAGTCACTGTTCCCCTGGCCAAGAGAATGATTGTTGGGTTACCCAATTATGCCCACGGAGGAGCAAATTAACTGTTCCCTGACATGCCCTTACTGGGTCGATGCCCACCTCCTACCCAAAGGCAGAAAACAAGAGTTTGCTTTCTTTGACAAAAACTGCAGGTGGGGAAAGAAGAGAAGTCGACGTTTCTGGATTTTGCAGAGGAGGGCACAGGAGCATCATGCTTCCCATTCTATTCTCACACTCACCCCTTTAAGTCACAGAATTTGAGGAGGGGAGAATTATTCCAAGGAAAGTTTTCATGTTCCTCTATTTTCATTGCAAAATAGGAGATGTTTCCAATGTATATCTGTAGAATAGATAGAATCTGTAGTGTGAATTCTTCAGCCCTTGTGGAACAAAATTGTACAAAGTGCGCTCATCTTGGACTGGCAGCCCATGTTCTCTCTTTAGCCACATCCATTCAGCAACATGTGCCACTAATCCTATGAAGTTACCTAAAGTAGTGGATATGAATGAATAAAAAGAGGACTTCTGACCACAGATGCATGTCTTCTCTTATCCTTGAAGACTGATTCCACAGACTTACACCTAAAAACCAAGATTTACTTCTAGAACATAAGGCAGGTTTAGCATTGTCTCACACCTCTTGATAAATTTGGAGAACGCTCTCTAAAAACCAGTTTAAAAACACAATCTAAAACTCTTTTGAACTTCTTAAATCTGTTGTTTTAGTTTTGATAAAATTCATGATTATTCTCCGCACCGTGTCCATTTAATTTCAATAAATGGGATGGGGATGGGAAGGGAAAAAATGTCAGAAAATGTCTGCTAGAAGAAAATTCTTAAGAAAATAACCAAAAAGGAGTGTAGACAAGATTGGTTTCCATTTGGCAGAAAAATGCCAGCAGTACCTTTTGATAATCCAGCTAAACCAGAAGTCAAATGAGAGAATATCTGAGAGTCTTTCAGATAGACAACAGTTACTGCAAATGACATTATAGAATTAATAGTCCACTTTTCCATCTTACAAGTTTTATTTATTTAAGGACACTGGAAAGCACTGGAAAATTAGAAATGGAAAACCTTGTGTAGTAAATGTATGCATTATCAACTTTGGTTTACCAGAAAACAGAGCCACCTAAAAGATTTCTTAAGTAACAAATGTTTTATGCCTTAATACTGCTTTTCAGTACTATGCAGAAAAGTGGCAAAGTTCTGTCAATTATAAAATGCAGGATGAAGAATTTGCCCAGGAGCACCTGTTCTATTAACTGAGAAACAAAGCATGTATAATAGAAGCTAATGTACATATAGAATAAGACATTATCTTAGGCTAGTAGATTTTATAGATTAATAATATATTCTGTGGTAAAGTTCCCTCTGACTATTTTAACCAGGATGCCTAACAAATGATTTTATTAGGTTGCCACAGTATGGTGAGTAAGATGAAAATATTTTTCTATCTATACCCTGTACCAACAAAGTGAAAAAAATAACACCTCCTGACCAATTCACTGAGGAAGATGCAGTTCATTTCCAAAGCTACTTGGAAGCCAATAGTAGGGGAGGTATTAAAAACAGCAGTTGACAAAAAATGCAGACTAGGAGGTACATCAAAGCAGGCGGCTGGTGCGACTGATAGTCACTGCATGACAAAGGGGAAAAAAGGAGGGATTCTAGCAGAGAGCTGATAGAGTGAATTCAAGTTAGGTGAATTATCTCCCTCATCCAGAAATGCCTAAGGAACGCCTAGCCTATCTCCGACATGTGCAGTGTTGGAACCTTCAAAACAAATAATGGCAAGATATAAACTATGATTTAATTCTCTACACATAATGTATGCATGACTAACTAAGGAAAATTAGGTTTAAAACATTCTTAGAGAAATCTCTTTGAAGATCTATGAAACATTTTATATTGAGTTGGATTGCATCAGTGTCTGAGTGTAAAAGTTTACTGTGAGCATAGGACGTGTGCATGGGAGGATCTGATGGGGCATAAGAGAGCCCAGTGACTGATCAATCCCTCAGTGGACAGTGCGCGCATGCACCCTTTGCATTTGATCACTGTAGGAAAGAGAGGCTTGTATAGGCCTCCCACATCAAAGGCCAAGCCCTTGACAGAGAAGAAGGGTGGACAGGATGAAACGGGAATTGGGAAAAGATCAGCTTCACCTTCCTAGAAATGATCTGGTGTGGAGATTTTCCACATGTAAGGAAGGGGAAAATAGAATCCTATTTGTGCGTCTTGGGAATTTCTCCATCCATGAAGAATGTATCAATGGTGGACAGAATAGAGTGCAGTACATTTATCACATATTAAATGTCAATACCTCCCTAAAAGACATTTGCTCTGAAAATTAATCACCAGCTTTTTGTTTATTACCTTTGCAAGAATCTGCTTTATATGAGATTAGATCATTATCCACTATTATCTGGGAGCAGTAAACTAAAAACTACTGTTTTCTCTATTCAGCTTCTTTCAAACAAAGCAGCTAAAAATCTCGTGAGCAAAATAAGCACAATGCTATTTGGGGGTGGGGGTACACTAATATTTGTAGCCAATGGATGGCAACATTATTATACTGAATTTGGAAGAATAATGTTATTAAAGAAAAATAAAAAAATATGCATTTTAATTACATTTTGAAATTTCTCTTGTTTTCAATCACTGTCTTAATTATAAAACATAATTTAACAACACACCTTTCAGTAGAACATGAGAGGAAACAGAGATTAAAAGCAACTTGCCAAAAACCCTAAAAGTAAATATCCAAGCAATTTGCTTAAGGAGAATTGAACGACTTTTTCAGAGATAAAAATCAAATCTAAATAACATGACGATTTATTCTGGTCTGAGTTGAATGAAAGCTTTTAATAAGTATTACAGATTGCAAAGATATGTACAGCCAAAAAAGAGAGCAATAAGCAACTTAAATTCTGAGCATATCCAGCTTCCCCAGCAGATTCATAACAAGATCATTCAAATACATACTTAAATAATAGAAGAATATGTATGTATAGTATGAGTGGCAGAACACACAGCTCATAAAATATATCACCACAAAGGTGGCTCAAACATATCAAAAGGACACACTCAAAATATAAAATATATGTAATGAGTCACAGGTGAGCCTAAGCTACAAATAGGCACAGTTCTAAAACTAGCAAAAGTATATTATGTCAAGAATACACTAGGCTAAACTGCACTGGATTAGTACTAAAACCAAATTCACTGTGCTCTGTGGATAACATCGTATCAATATTTACTGCTCAGCATAACCTACCTATTTTATCCTACTTTAAAAACTCTTTGAAGGTAATAATGAAATTAATATAGTGTTCTGTTTTATATAAAACAAACTTGTATTTAAGAAACTAAAAAAACACAAATAGGTTAACTTGTTTGGAGACTGGGAGAAGTAGAGAATGTGAAGTGGCCCTAATCATTCTTACTAAAATTGTCTGCCAAATTTCTCTTGAGCAGGAACATAGTAAGAGACCAGGGACTGTGGAATTTTAGCAACGAGATATTTTAAAAGTTGACCACTACTTCTAACTTGTACTGAAATTACTTCCTAGGGGTAAAACAAAACACAAAACTTTGTATTAAGCAAGGCTATATCAATATATTTATGTAATATTATTTGACAATAGGAAAAATTGCTTTGCCATTGCCATCTTCAGAGGTTGTGTGTGTGTTTTTTTAAAAAAGTCTAGCCTACAGACTTGGGATTTCTTAGTGGTCTACTATTCAAGTCCAATATTGCTTAGGTTTTATGAGCTAAGCCCGGTGGTGGGTTCCAGATCCCACTGCAACCAGTATGCTGCGACAAGGCGGGGCATCCACCTCAGGCATGCGTGTTGCACACTCACGCGCACCCACCACCCTGTGACGCTCCAGCTGCTCAGCGGAGGTTGCACAGGCACTGTACGCTACGCACACATGTGCAAATTGCCTGGTTGGCTTAAATACAGGTAAGGAATGTGGGCGGGCGGGTGGGCCCTCCAAAACACCATTCCGGTACGGTGGCCGCTGCTCCCAGCTGCCACCAGTACGCCCATACTGGGGCATACTGCCTGGAACCCACCATTGGATCAGCCATAGCTGTCTTGTTGCAAATGGCAAGCAAAAACAACCCAGTAGAATGGAACAGCAAATCATGTTTTTACCTTCTAGGAGGATGCTATTAGTAGTCAGGAAACAACCCTTTTATTAAGAGCACTGGAGGCTGTTGATAATAGATCATTATTTGCTTACTGTTCTTAATGTGTATCTTGCCCAGGTTTCCTGGGATCAGAAGAATAGTAGAATTCAAGCCACACATCTCCCTTAAAGATTCAATCTGTTAAAAGAGCAGGTAGTTTGATGAGAGATGCATGCAGGTAGTTCTTGATTTATAATCATTCATTTATCAACCATCCAAAGTTACAATGGCAATGAAAAAGAGCAATTTATAGCCGCTCTTTACACTTAGAACCATTGCAACATCCCCATGGTGACTTGACTGAGATTCAGATACTATGCGACTGGCTGTATTTATGATGGTTGCAGTGTCCCTGGATCTAGCGATCACCATTTGCAACCTTCCTAACCAGCTTCCTGAAAAGGAAAGTCAATGGGTGGAAGTCAGATTCATATGACTCCATTTTAACTGCAGCAAATGAGGCTGTAAAATCAGGCACAACTCCTTGCCAAACAATGGAAATTCTGGTCCAATTGTGGCAATAAGTGAAGGACTATCTGTATTAGACAGAATTGGAACACTTCCACATTTCCAGATTTGTGTTTCTACTATGTTGTCCGTGTTTTCCTGCAGAGCATATTTATTTGTAGCTCGGTTATGTAGTCTAAATCATTAAAAAGATTGAATTTTTCCATTATCAGCAAAGAGACCAGAGTAAGTCCGTTGTTTTTTTTAAAGCAGGAATTTTTGGTTGACTTTGTCTTCTAAGTTGTGAGCGAAGTAGCATTATTTACAGGTCTTTAAAAGGGAAATATGACTTAATGGCTTTATAGGTTCCATTTCATAGCACAAGTTGGGTGTTTTGTTTTTAATTTGTCAACAACTTGCCATTGGGACTTCATTTTAAATGCAACTGGAATTGATTTGATCTGTTTTGAGAATGTTCCATCTTCAGAAATGAAACAAAAAGATAGAAATAGATAGGGAGCCAACTTCCCCACGCCCCACCTTTCTTTTTGAGAAGGGAGTGATGGCTGCAAAGAATTGGGTTGCATCCTGTGCTTTGTTTTGTTTGAATAATTGTTGCATGGATTGAGACTGCTAAAGTTTCTTTTCTTTCCATTTTGTCTAGAATAATGGGAGTGGTGGGATTTTTTTATTGCTGCAAAACTTCTCCCACATCCCCGTGTAGGGAACTTTCAGCTTCCTGTCCTGCTGACTGACTATAGTTATTGTTTAGAATGTCTGTCCCTCGTGATAAGGTATCTCACCCTGTCCTCTATATAGCTGTAACACACAAACGGAATTACAGCTGAGAAAAAAAATACCTCACTGCAAAATAGCGAACACACTCTTTTTTCACCACCGTGGAAAGCAATTTGTTTTTAAATGTAATAAACAAATGGTGAATTGGCAGTTTCATAGTTTTCGAGCAACCAGATACCTAAACGGAAGTGGACAACTATGGCCCTGGGAATATGCATTAAGATGTGCACCTCTATTGAATCTAGAGCAACTTTTCAGCCAGCAACACATGTGGACCAATCAATATATCCTGAAAACCTGGATTGGGGAAGTATAGCATTTGGAATGTATGTCATTAGGTTTTTTCATGAGGGCCTTCTTTTTCCTCCAAAATCTTCAGTAGCCTAGAATAGGGCATTAACAGAATGATGGTTTTCACACTCTTCAGCTGTAAAAAAAGCATTGATTAATAATGAAAATAACTGCATAGCTAACTTATAGACCAATAAGTCCAATAAAACCTAAACCTTATAAAGTCTTTAAAGTAACGGCATGTGTATGTGCATACACATGAGTTTAAAGACAGTGGGATAGAACCTATATATCTCTGAAGGCACACAGAAAGAATATACCCATCAAAGATAAGCATCCAAACCTTCTTCGTTCATATGATTCCCCCAAAGCCCAAAGTACCTTTTATATTCCTTTAAAAAAGAGATTATGCTATAGAATGATGACAATAGCAAGATACATGGACTATTAGTAAAGCTAAAGATTTCCTCTGTCCAGTCATGCCTGATTTTAGGGGCTAGTGTTCATCTTTGTTTCTTAGCGGCCGATCCACCCTGGCCCCTTGGTTCACCGAGGAGCTAAGGGTGATGAAGCACTGCAAGAAACGTCTAGAGAGCAGGTGGAGGACCACTCGCTCCGAATCCGACCAAACACGGGATAGGTCCCATTTAAGGACCTACCTAGTGGCGATAAGAGTGGCTAAACGTAGCCATCTGGCCACTATTATCGCATCCGCAGATAACTGCCCTGCCGCCCTGTTTGGGGTGACCCGCTCTCTTCTCCAACAGGGGTTGCGGGAAACTCCTTTGCAGGACAGAGCAGAGGAATTTGGAGCTTATCTGCAGGATAAAATCGCTCGGATCCGGGACGAACTGGCCTCCACTGAGATAGATCTGGGCGGACCGTCCAAGGTGGGTCTTGAGACCATCTTATGGGACGAGTTCGACTTTGTTGCTTCTGAAGACATGGACAGGTTGCCGAGATGGCTGAATGCCACCACATGTTTATTGGACCCGTGTTCCTCCTGGCTGGTACTGGCCTCCTGGGAGGTGACACGAGGCTGGCTCCAGGAAATTGTGAACGCTTCTCTGAGTGAGGGGTTCTTGCCGGCCTCCCTTAAAGAGGCGATGGTGAGACCCCTCCTCAAGAAGCCTTCCCTGGACCCAGCATTGTTAACTAATTACCGTCCGGTCTCCAACCTTCACTTTCTGGCGAAGATTGTAGAGAGTGTGGTGGCACAGCAGTTCTCTCGGCACCTGGAGGAAACTGCTTATCTAGTCTGGCTTCCGGCCTGGCCACAGCATCAAGACGGCATTGATCGCGTTGGTGGATGATCTCTGGAGGGCCAGAGATAGAGGTTTCTCCTCTATCCTGGTCCTGTTAGATCTCTCAGCGGCTTTCGATTCCATCGACCATGGTATCCTATTGCACCGACTGGAGAGGTTGGGACTGGGAGGCACTGTTTTACAGTGGTTCTCCTCCTACCTCTCCGGTCGGTCGCAATTTGTACTGACAGGAGGGCAGAGGTCGACCTCGAGACCACTCATTTGTGGGGTGCCTCAGGGGTCGGTCCTCTCACCCCTCCTGTTTAACATCTATATGAAGCCGCTGGGTGAGATCATCCGTGGTTGTGGGGTAGAATACCATCTGTACGCTGATGACACTCAGCTGTACATATCTACCCCCAACCACCCCAACGATGCCGTCGAGGTGATGTGCCAGTGTCTGGAAGCCATGTGGGTCTGGATGGGAAGCAACAAACTTTGGCTCAACCCGTCCAAAATCGAGTGGCTGTGGCTCCCGGCGCCCTGGCATGGCCAGCTGATTCCATCGCTGGTCATCGGGGGCGAATCACTGGCCCCTGTGGAAAGGGCCCGCAACTTGGGTGTCCTCCTGGATTCGCGGCTGTCCCTGGATGACCAGGTGGCGGCCGTGACCAGGGGGGCTTTCTACCAGGTACGCCTGGTACGCCAGTTGTGCCCCTTTCTTGACCGGGATGCCCTCCGCACAGTCACTCAAGCGCTCGTTACGTCCCGCCTAGACTACTGTAACGCTCTCTACATGGGGCTCCCCTTGAGATGCATCCGGAGGCTCCAGTTAGTACAGAATGCAGCCGCTCGGGGGATTCTGGGAGCATCTCGAAGCTCCCACGTAACACCTCTCCTGCGCGAGCTGCACTGGCTGCCGGTGGCCTTCCGGATGTGCTTGTTACCATCTTTAAATTGCTCCATGGCACGGGGCCTAGTTATTTGCGGGACAGTCTCCTGCCGCATACCTCCCTCCGTTCGATCCGCTCCCATAGAGAGGGCCTCCTCAGGGTACCATCCGCCGGTCAATGCCAGCTAGTGGTGCCCAGGGGGAGGGCCTTCTCAGTGGCTGGGCCATCCCTCTGGAACGACCTACCCCCCGAACTTCGGATTATCACAGACCTTCCCCTCTTTTGCCGCTCACTTAAGACTTATTTTTTCCATCAAGCCGGTCTAGCTTAGCCAATGAGTAAATGTATTTTAGAATTTTAATTGGGATGTTTTAGCACAGGTTTTTAGTTTAATCTATTTTTAGCTATTCTGTATTTATTGTTATTTATCGATTTTAACTCCCTGTGCACCGTCCTGGGTCCATTTCGATGGAGAAGTGCGGTTCTATAAATCGAAATAAATTAAATTAAATTAAATTAGCTGAGGGGGCCAGCATTATCCAAACACACTTTTGTGGTCATGTGACCAGTGTTTCACAGACCACTGTTATCTTCTCACCAAAGTGATACCTTTTTATTTACCCATATGTGCATGCTTCCAAACTGCTAGGTGGCAGGAGCTGAGAAAAGTAACCCCATTGCATGACAGTTTTCCAGCTGACAAGTTCAGTATCTTTAAACATTGAGTCATTGTGCGTGTGTGTCCCCCTAGATTAGGGGTGTCACACTGGTGGCCCGGCAGGCTGGATACATCATGTGCAGGCCACACCCACCTCCGCTCAGCAAAGGCAAAAATACCATGACATCATCAAGTTTGACAGCCCTGCTCTAGATGGACTACTATCTGACTCGTTATTATAAGCTGGATCCTGGACCAGCTGACTGGTGGAAACATACCAGCATTACTTTCAAAGCATTAAAAAATTGAATTAAAGACAAAGTCATCTCTTTTCTCATCCTACTCCACAATATCACTGCTTTCCTTGAATAAGGAGAACAAGCCCTGATTTTGAAATAACCAAGCCAGGGTCAAAATTGTTTGGGGAGCTTATCCTCCCTCCCACTCTGTCTTCTCCAGAAGGATTACTAAGAGGCCATAAAAAGAGTTTTTACTTTTGTGTTCATAGTGCACACCTTTATTTGACCAAATGAGTCAACTAATATTATTCCCCAGGGTTGTTTAACTTCTAGTTTACAAAAGAATGACTTAGAAAGTTAAGGGGATAAAAGGAGGTGGGGAAGAAAAATTTTGTTAGTTGGGAAATAAGTATTTGAAAGTTGCTGGTTTTTAGAATTGTTTTATCAGAAGATGAAGGAGCCTTTCTCTCATTTAGAGGCTTCAACTTAATTATGCTATGGTTGCTACTAAGTGCTGTTCTTGAGCACACTAAAATCTGATGGAGGAAAATAGGAGCATCTGGAGTTCAAAATACAATCAGAGCTTTGCTAAGTGAACCAAATGATTCCTTGAGGTCTGGACGATTCTGCTCTGCTATATAAAAGAGCTAAAAAATATAAAAAGAGGAAGTGGATGGCTTGTCAACCAAGTGCTAATACACTAAAAATATGTTCTTCTTCTGCCTCTTTATAAATCAATCAAATAAATTACTCTTGGGTATTTTTGTACTTACCAGATTATTCATGATGGGGAACAGGAGAAAGTTAGAAATTGTGAGGCAATTATAAAACAGTCAAGAGCAACCTCTGGTACCTCTTTGTGCTGTGTTACCACTTTTGTAATTTTCAGTCATCACTTGAAAACTACATTTTAATCAATGAAAACTACTCACAATTAAGATAATGGAAAACCCTAATCCCTAACTTCAAAGACTGGCACTGAAGAACTAAGAAAGATCAACAAGGTCATCTGACACAACTAGAGGCAGGTTGGGTAAATTCAGAGATGACTAAGAATTCCACTCATAATGCTCTTCATTGTGGTCCCTGTGATTCATGTACATAGCTGAGTAACAAACTTCATTACCTAGTGAAGTATCTGGTAATAAGGTGATCAAAGGGGGGGTATCACTGTTGTTGCATCCTTCTGAGAATTGGGACAGTGTGAAAGAAAAGTGTGAGCCCACAGAACTGCCTGGCATTAGTCCAGTGAAAAGGCTTCCAGATGAAAAATACAGATGTCACTGTTGCTTTTTCATGGAGTACATGCATATCTGAAGACAGCACTATTGTTTCACCTCATAATGAATTTTGATAATTATCACTGTTTGATTGGACAAATGGTTGAACAAAGCAATCCTTTAGATGGACCATAGAAAATCAAAATACCGGTAAGTGTTGTCTTTGGAATGATGCTGTTTGGTACCCAAAGAAAATCTCTGGACATCAAGATGGTAGAGTGATGACAATCTTTCCATTATCAACAAATAACCAAAGAAAAAGCAGATAACATAATGACCTGGTTTAAATGGAATGCAGAAATGGATTTTGAAAGATTGAAGAGATTTAAGGGAAAGACTATTTTTATTCTTATGAAGAATAAGCATGAGTGGCTCTTTAGACAAGACACATTACACCTTCATTTGAAGGAGCAATGTCACAGCAGATAAAAATGCTATCTTTCATAATAGGAAATGAATAGGAATAGTAGACATCAATTTGACATTCATGGCGGCAAAATGAGACAAGTTCACAAATAGGCACAATAAAAATGAAACCAAACCTTTCATGACAAGCTTTACAGAGAGGAGATCTACATCTGCAAAGAATTCTAGTTCACTGCATGTGTTAAAGGACGGAAACTAAAGAAGCAGAAACCATTGTACTCAAGCCAGAAAGAATCATGTTATAAATAATGTAAATGCCTTCCAATTTCAAAGAAATGCTAAAAGTTCATGGACATGAAAAGATAGGAGGAAGAAAATTAAAACTTAAATCCTGGAACTGATATTATCATTATATAAATATTTGTAACTTGACTTCAATATTCTGCATTAGGCAGGTCTCCTACATATGTATGACTCCTTTCCTGTCTTTTACAAAACAACCGGTGGGGCTTCTAATGTTATCTACTCCATTAATATGAGAAGAGTTTCTGAGGAGTAGAATTCTGAGCACACATAGCCCGAATGCTACTGTAAAAACTCCCACTAATGGATTTCAAGAAACTAATAGTACCTTCTTTACTTTGGGTTTGAAAGTAGGCAGGATCAAATTCTTCAAACTGAAATAAAAGAAATTGAGGTGCAGGTGGTACATTAACTTTTGATAGATAAAGAGTAAGTTGTGTTGAGATGATTGAGGAATTAGAAAAAGTTTCAGCAAGTAAAATGCAATAGGAGAACGAGTTGTGACTATAAAGGTCATGTGACAAGCATTGACCTGGTTTCATCTTTAATGGTCTTTGTAAAGACTATGGTGCATTTGCATTGCTAGGCTACTATTGTTTAATGATGTAAGGATAAGGGTGGAACATAGGGTGACCAGTATAAAACTAACTTATTTATGGACTACTATGTTGCTTGATGCAATCTCCTACTTCATACAAAATCCACAAAAGCTCAACATGCCTTCCAAATTATGAAAAATGCAGCTCACTGACATTTTGGGATGACTATAATATAGACCAATTGCTTTGGATGCAAAGAAAATATGTACCTTATTCAGAATGGATCAGAAAGTTTACAAAGCTATGAGATATTAACTTCTAGACCAAAACTTTTCAGACAGAGGGGAAAAAAGAACAGAATAAAGAAATATTTTAAGATAATTGTGAAAATAGAGAATGAATATGCTACTGCTATGGTTATTTAAAATGGAATTTATTTATTATTGCATTGTATGCATATAAGTTGAAACTCCCACCAAGAATTCTGGAAATTCTGAAATTTCTAAAGAGTCTCTGTTGAGGAGCATTAACAAACATTACATCAAACAACATGTAGTAACTGCGGGAGAAAAGTTCTATTAATCTGGTAATAGTTTTCAGGCTACAAAATACATAATCATAAAAAAGCATAATTTCAAATGTTCAGGTCCTATAGCTGTCTTCATTAGATGCATAGAGTAAGTCATTATGGATAGATTAGCTGTATGGAATTGTAGCCCTAGACCAAGGGTCTGCAAAGTTGGCTCTTTTAAGACTGGTGGACTTCAATTCCCAGAATTCCTCAGCCAGCCACGCTGGATGAGGAATTCTGGGAGTTAAAGTCCACCAGTCTTAAAAGAGCCAATTTTGCAGACCCCTGCCCTAGACTAAAAGGTTCTCCACATCTGGTTTAGAAACTTTATCAAAAGTATTTTTCTGAAAGAACTGCAATAGAAAAACATAAATACTGTACTGTAAGAGTTACCTGATGGATAAAACTAATTTGCTCTAGTATCTCATTTCCAGTGATCAGCAATTCACCATAATTATATGTATGCGGAAAACAAATTCATTCCCCCTTTCAAGTTTTCATCCTATTCTTGAATGTCTTAGACAACCCTAATACACAGATCTGCCTACTGTTTTTTTGAAGGTACCTTTGGAGTGTACTCAGCACATTCGGAATGGTAATGAAGATTGTGTTCCCAGGTTGGGGAGAACAGAAGCCATTTTCAATGCATAGTAAAACTACACACACAGCACTTCTTTTGAACATCCTCCCCATCCCCTGGGCCTGTACACTGAATAAATCACAGTTCCCATTTGAGCAAGGAGATCCATTAAAGTGATGGAGAGAGAGGTGTCAATAATTTATCACTTCTTTTATATAATTTAAGAACTTCCTCAGTGGAGAGCAAACACCACCAAAGTATAGATTTGACAAGGTTTTGATGCATGGTGGCCTGTCGCTGGAGGGAGACGAGGGCTTGAAGATGAAGGACTTCCTTCAAACAGAAAAATAAAGACAGAAAATAAGAAGTACTTTGCATATTTGGCATTGTTGCTCACAAATAGAAGGATACTGGAGCATTCCCTTTATCCACTAGAATGACAAAGGGATGTGGCTGAAAGTTCTAAACTATCCCACATTATGTACATCCATGATGGAATTTGGAATTTGGACCAGATGATTCAACTGGAATGGCAGATTACCTGAATGCTTAACATAGAATATAATACTTCAAGAATAACCTGGTTTAATCAAATTGAATATCCAAGAATTAGCCAAGTATATTATTTCTAACCATAAAATCTCATGCCTGGATGTGCATAAGCAGGACATGAATTGCATCCCCTCCTTTATCAGTTAGTTGCCAACAGCATCTGGTATCCAGAAATACATTCTTCCCAGGGGGGCCCATTTAAGTAATATCTCCCCTATCTCAACACCATTTATTGAGGCTTGTTTAACTGCATCCTAACATGACTAGATTTATTCATATATATATTCCCTTCCCATACTTCCAGATGTTCTGAGAGGATTTATGAGATGTAGAAAAAAGAAAGAACATGACTAGATTTAAAGTACTTTGCATTGTAAGATTTTGACACTTGTATAAATTAATGCTAATTTACAATTATTTTCTTTTTTAAAAAAAAATATTTCTACTTGTCAAGGGTAACAAAGGAAACAGCACAAAAACTTTCTTTTTTCTTTTTCTCTCTTCATTCTTTCTCCTTCCTTCCTTCCTTCCTTCCTTCCTTCCTTCCTTCCTTCCTTCCTTCCTTGTCAAAGAAACAAATAATGTAGTACAAAATAAACAAATATTCAATTACTATGTTACAGGGACAAAAGTTAGCCCTGTCTGTTGAAACCTTCTATATAAGACAGACTAATCAGCTTATCCAGCCTTGAGCATAGTTCAAACCCAGCATCTTCTAGCAACCAAACTTTTCACAGAAAAGACCAGTCTCCTAGTAAAAACTGCACAAATTCAATTTCAAACCATCCTTTGCATTTAGTAATAAGGGGAAAACAAAGTTCCAACTATAGAATATAAGGAATGGTAGAAAAAGGGGGAATTCATGGGGAATTGTCTCAATAGCTTCACCAAGCATGGAGAGAGGTTCTATGATTATATTATTGACCTACTTGTTCAACATACTCAAAGGTAAAGCATTAACTGTTGCCAATATAAATACCTTCCTATGTATAAAGAAGAGAATGGAAGAAAGATAATTACAATCAGTTTATATAAAAGTCCACTATAGAGGCTCCCACATTATTTATTTGAAATTTTGAATCTATTGTTTTGAACAGGGGTCCCCAACTTTTTTGTCACCAGGGACCGGTTTCATGTTAAAAAAATTCCACAGACCGGTGACTATGGCTCGGCCAGCATAGAGGGGTAGCGGGGGGGGAGGGGGAACAGGCGGCACATGTGCATGTGGGTGGGTGTGAATCAGCTCACTCACCCCTCTCGGGCCCCCAACGGCGGGAGTGGCTACACCTGTGCTCTCATGCCCCTGGTGTGCGCTCTGCCTAGAGGGCTGCCCGCTCCTCCCTCCTCCTCCTCCTCTCCGGCCCTTTCTTAGAGTTGCGCCACTCACTGGCTCCTATCAAGCCACGGACCGGCACAGGTCCATGGCCCGGGGGTTGGGGACCCCTGATTTTGAAGATTAGTGGCATACAGTTTGAGCTGTACCATGGCTTTCCTTGGAGCAAACTTTAGCAGAGATGGGACTGAGACAATGCAGTAAGACAATTCCAAGGCTACCTATTTTTCCAGGTAACTTTCTCAACAAGAAATGATTGGACAGAGAACCTACCACAGAAAATCCATCTGGCCAATATTTCAAATAGCAAATTATCCTGGCCACTTCAAAAGAGGAAGTCCAGGTCCAGTCAAATAAGTACACTTGGCAGTGACTGAACCCACATACATTTTTATTGAATTGTTTCTCAGGCCTTTGTATCTTTAAAAATGCAAAAACTGTCCTCATATAGCGGGAGTCTTAGCCTCTTAGTTCTAAATAATTTACTGTTGTAGAAACCAAGTTTTTATTGTTGTAACTAGTAAATCTATTTACAGAATTGGAAGCCTCAGGGGTATACCCTGTGGTTTCTTGAGTTTGTTGCTTCCAAGCTGTGATAGATTAAAAAAATAAATTCCTAGATATTTAAAAACGTTGATCTGTTCAAGTTGAATGTCATTAATTTTGTGCTAGTAGAGGCAGCTGGCACAACACTTAGTAAATAAAGCCACTTTCATTTTTAAGTAATTAATTTCTTATTTTTTGTCATGGCAATATGCTACTAGAATGTGTAGGCTCAATCAAAGGCTAACCTGAATTTGATACAGAATGATGACATTGTCAGCATAAAGGATGATAAA
This sequence comes from Rhabdophis nuchalis, assembly GCA_039707465.1. Classification (NCBI taxonomy): domain Eukaryota; kingdom Metazoa; phylum Chordata; class Lepidosauria; order Squamata; family Natricidae; genus Rhabdophis; species Rhabdophis nuchalis. The sequence continues at coordinate 125,156,088 of CM077647.1, read as the reverse complement.
TATACAGTTGTTGTTTAACATCTATGAATGTTAACATCTTTTTGAAAACACATGTACAACGCAAATCTCTACTTCCATCACAACAAATTATTTAGGGGCATTCTTAGAAGTGACACCTATTACATGACTACTCAGCATCAACATGGAATATAAAAATCCAAGATCATTCCCAGTTAGAAATTTATCACTAAATTCTCCAAGCCATCATTTAATATAAAATGTGTTTTTAAACCCCAAACACGTCAGTTGATGCATGTTGAGCCTCTACATTAAATGAATAAAAATCATCTCAGAATTATTATTTTTTAATTTTGAGGAGAGGGAACTGCAACATGTTGAAAAAGAATATGTCCAATGGGGAGAAGCTGTCATGACCAACTTGAGAAGCCAATACAAGCAGATATGAGAAAACCTCTTCTGCTTCAAATGACGTGTTGCCACTTCAGCTCCAGAATCTAGTTCAGGATTGAGATTTCAATTATGTCTAAGTCATGAGTCAAACAATTTGTGAGCTATTTAAAACCATATAACAGTTAGCAAATCTAACCTGTCAATGGTAGTTCCTAGCTTTAGCCCTAATTGGTCTCCTACAATTATTTCAGAGACCATTAAGCTTACCACACATGAAAAAATGGGAAAGATAATTGAGATGTGGTAGATTGCTTGATTCCTGTAAATTTCAACTTTTTTTTAAAAAAAGGTAGAAATTTAACCTGCCACTTTTTTTTTTATCAAACAGCTTATCAAGAATGTAATCACTATATACCTTAAGCTCCTATCTAAAATTTACCAATTGGATAATTCAACACACAGTGCTAGCTCAGGAGATTTAGCTATCACCCTATGATCAATATATCATTTTAAATCAGTTGCTTGCAAGCAACTATGTTGCTTCAATTCAGCAGTGGGATTCACTTACCTTCCCTACCAGTTCACAAATGTGAGCACACGCACACTCACTTTGCTTGTACTGCATCTGTGCATGCGCACCGCCTTCGCACATTACTTCAGGGCAGGTAGGCAGAGCCTCCCGCAGCTGTTGCGGTTCGCCTGAACTGGAGAGAACTGGCTGAATACCATGTCTGCTTCCATTGATAGAAAGATTTTGATTAATTTCCCTAAGGTTGGTTATAGAGGAAATTAGCAGTGACATCCTTAGTTACCAGCTACTTCTGCTTTTTATGATGCTAGTTAAGAGTGGTGCCCTTGTGGTCTTTCTGTACCCATCTCTACTCTAAAGAGAATCAAACAGGACTCACAGCTTTCAATCACTGGAAATCTATTCTGAGATTTTATACCAGTAATTTCAGTGACAGTAACCCCCAACTTCCAGAATTCCCAACACAGACAGAGGACACTAGTTTGAAAAAAGACTGGACTATACTTTTTTTTTTTTTTTTACAGTTTTTAAGTAATGGAACTTAGGTTTTATATAAAAAAGGGTCAGACTAAATACTTGACAATATTAAGGCAGGAACCCTATATTTTTTATTTTAAATAAAAATGACAAAACGTTCTCCTCATACACAAGACCTCTCATTCTCTCTACACAAAATAAAATTAAGAAAGAACAAGGCTAATAACTTCATCAGGAGATCTTTCTGTTTCTTCTACATACTGTATTTTTGTAGTATAAGATGCACCGGAGTATAAGACACACCAAGATTTTGAACAGATTTTTTTTTTTTAAAGTTTTGCCCTCCCCGGCCCCCAGGAGCACTCTGCACTCCGTTTTTTGGGGAGAGGGCAAAAACACGACACCTGGGGGCTTGATCTTCCTAAAGGGTAAGACTTTTCTCGATTTCAAATCCACTTTTCTCTACCCCTCCCATGGCAGGGCAGGCCTCTCTGTGCTTTATTTCCCTCTCCCCCCCCCTCTGATCCGGAGATATTGGGGTGGGGGTGAAGGAAGGGAAGGGGAACAATCGCTCTATGAAGGTTTTTCTCAGAATGCTAGACTGGGAAGTTAAAAACCTAGAATGAGGTACAATCAAGCTTGCCACCCGAAAATGCTGTTACCACAATCTCTGCCACCTGGAAAGGCCTGAGAAGAGGCAGGTAAAGCAGGAGCTGCAAAGATCACGGTACCAGTGTTTTGGGTGGCAGCGCAGCAATCTCAGGAGCCAGAGCCTTTGAATCAAGCTTGATTGTTCCTCTTCCCACCCCACCCCGATCTAGCGTTCTGAGAAATCTGCCATCTCTGAGGCACCTTTCATTTGCAGGAGGAGGAGGAGGGCGGCTTAAAGCAGCGCCTCCTTAAGCCAAAACCTATGAGTAATTGGGAAAGAAAGCCATGCTTTTTAGGCAGCAGCTTTCAGCAAGTTCCAAGTGCGGCTTTCTTTCCCAGTTACTCAGAGGCTTTGATATACTCCACTTTCGCCCTCCTCCTCCTGCTACAAGCGAAAGGTGCCTCAGAGATTCGGTGGGCAGCTCAGGGGAGACAATGGCCACAATGACCATTCCCCAGCAATGTGAGGAGCCACTGCCACTGCCGCCACCGCCTAAGCCCTCCCGGGAGCCAAGCCAGCCATCACGATCTCTGCAGCGCCCACTTCACTTGCCCCTTTTCCAGATGACCCAGGTGGCTACATTTGGAGTATAAGACACACTCAGATTTTCACCCTCTTTTTTGGAGTAAAAAGGTGTGTCTTATACTCTGAAAAATATGGTAGATAATGAAGTGAATGAAAGACCAACCTTCATTATGAAAACCAGGGACAATCCTTTGGTCTTGATCAAAGCATCCTATAGCTATGAAATAACTAGACATTTTTTTGAAACCTTGATGAAAGACACTCTCAGTATAATTTTGCCCTCATTTTTTCCCTCACTATGCGAAGGGAAGTGAATAGTGTCTTGCCTCATAGAAACCACTGTCAGAGGAACACCCAAAAAGGAAAAAACAGAGCAGGAACAAGTAAGAACAGAACCACCCTTACCCCCCTGTAAATAATTCAAGGTTAATTTCATCTCAGGGTAAAGCAGGGACTTATTGACATATATTAATTTAAAATAAACAAGGGATTGTATGCATGTGCTTGCCTTGGAGAATCTCCACATTTTATGTTTTAACCTACTACCCTTCTGTTTCCTTTCCCCTCAAACAGATAAGTGTGGAAACAGAAGTTTGGCTTTGAACCAGATATTAAGACTGCATCCAAGAGAATCTTCCTTTATTCCTAAGAAGAATAACAGCTTCATTTGCCTGCCTGAAATCCACAAAAATTTGCTTTCCTTGAGCCCTTTGCACAGGAAACCCAATCAGACACACTCAGGCACCTTCACAGGAGAAACGGCTCATGCTGACTGCATGTTTTTTGCCATACACCAGAATCTCCAACTCTGATCCATTGAGATACCACTGAATAAACAGGACCCTTGTCCCTGACATTACATCTGCACATTACATCTCACAGCTGGATCAACATATACCCTCGTGCACAACCCATTTTAGCTGGTAGTGTTTGCACTTAGTTCTTACAGTCTTGGAATAAGGACAGAGAGAAGGTAAAACATCTTGCTCAGATCCAGTACTTAATTTAATAGCACTCAATTCTTATAAAGTAAACGATATATGGAATAAAAGAATAATCAAGTTCTGTCCCATGCCTAAGATGTATATACTAATCCATTCTAAAAAAGGGGAGAAAACCAAAAATATAACCGTTAGCTTCAATAAAACAGAGATTATATAAAATATTGGGATTCCGGTCTACTTGATTAACACTATCTCATTCTGAAACTAAGATGTCAATTGTCCAAAGGAAATAGGATGCAGATATGCATATTTATTTAGTTATACATGCAGAAATTCAAACAATAAATTAACATTTATAATCATTATATATTAAACAAGGGGACATTTGCCTGCTCCGTTTATCAAATTTTTGCCAGGCTCTTCAGAACATCCTCAAGATTCTGTGGGCTATGTGAGATTATAGGGCTATTTTGTGTTTCTCTGTTTCTCTGTGTTTCTCTGCTCCTTTATGGCTGTCTCCCTTTATCCAATACAGAGCCAACACTACCAAATAGGAAAAAACTTAAAATTATTCATTGCTTTCTTGATTATAAAAATCAGTTGGTGAACTGGCAACTGAAAGCAGGTCTTGGGTTCCTAAAATTATTTACTTATTCTTTATATGATCACTGAGGGCAAAGTTAGGGCTCCAGTCTTTTCCATTACCACAAAGCCATGGACCAATATTATTTTTTACTAATAATACCTTATGTTTGTAAAAGGATGTTTAAGTGGAAGAGAAATCTAGACATTCTATAAAACGGCATATATCTATTTAGTAGACCTATCTTTTATTGACTAAAGATTTTTAGCTCGCTTACAATATTGATAAAATAGATTTACATTTTTATTAAGAGCTATTTAACTCATAATGGCATAAAATAATATTGTATATGTGTATTTTATAAGGGAGTTGGTTTATCAATTTGGATTTAAATTTTGGGCTCTGCTATCCTAGCCCATTTTTTGGCCATTTTATGTATTAGATTACTTGTTTCATCTTTGTCCTTTTCAGCAACAACGCCTGGATCTATCTGGGGATTTGTAGGAGTTATAGGATTGTATGTATCTGCGTATTATCTATTCTATTGGAGAATCTAGCTAAAAGGACAGTATCTAAAATTCAAAAGTTGGGAGTAATTTGGATTGGGAAAATGAAGACTCCGACCTCTCTCCTTTCTGATTCAGGGCAGCTGCATTTCAGGGTGTGGCTGAAGGGCTGTATGTGGCTTCCTGACTAATGATAAGATCTCAGCACAGAAGGGCCCCAGCATGCTTCGCATTCCTATGCTGGTTAGAAAGTACAGAGACCCAGTCTTTTACAAATAACAGCAAACAGATAACACAAACCAGGGAGGCCAGAAAAAATCATTAAGCTCAGTGTCTTAAAACTTCCCTTATTCCTGACTCAGGGCTAACTAGTTTTCTGCCAGAAGCTTCAACAGAGCAATGGGCTCATCCTTTGCAATACATTTCCCTAAACCTGCCCAAAGGGAAGGAAAACTTCCGGCCGTGGCTTCTAGATAGGAGTATCTGTAATATCTAATAATTTTCCATGAATGGTTTTTCTTCTTGCTATAGTAATTTTGCTTATTATATTTACCTCCCTGAACTGTTATTAGTGTTATGTCAGCATTTCTATACAGGAAATCCTTGACTTACAATGATTACCTTAGTGACCATGTGTAGTTAAAAATGTTGACTGGAAAAAAATGACTTGTGAATAGCTCTTACAACTCATACAGTATCCTTATAGTCACATGATCAGATTGTGACAGATATAGCATCCTAGGGACATGTGATTGCCATTTGTGACCTTCCCAGTCAGCTTCTGACAAAGCAAAGTCAATGGGGGAAGCTAGATTCACTTAACAACTGATTTGCTTACCAACTGTGGCAAAATAGGTCATAAAATCCAGCACAACTCACACAACAACCTTAATTTGCTTAGCAATGGAAATTGCTAAGTACATCATAAGTCAAGGGCTACATGTAGTTAATAGGCCTGGTATATTTACAATTGAATTTTATTTAGTGTTTATAGTTCGTGCTAGCCTAAATTAGTCTCAGAATAGTCTTTAAGAGTCATTGAGAGTCAGTCAGCTTTGAATATTATTATTATCCCAGGATGTGGGTCAAATAGAAAAACAGCTGGTGAGGACAAAACACTAGTGGTGATCTAGAATATTCTTTTCAACAGATACTTATCAGTTGAGAAATGCCTGAAATCTGGAGGTCATATTCAAGTAATTTAAAGAACAAGCCTGAAGATCTAGCCTCATATACACAATGTCAGTCCTAAAGCATGTTCAACACCTTCAGAGCACCTTCGGGCAAAAACAGATGAACCAACACATTTCAATGAAGCTGATACACCATTCATTTTTCCTCTTAATGAGGAAAGGTGCTAGTCTACGTTTCATAATAGTATTCAAGAACCTCTAGGGGTTAATACAAGCATGTCCTTATATTTCACAATGAGTATAAACAGATATCAAAGTCGTACATAAGGAAAAAACCTCATCTCACAATTTATACGATTATGCAAATGAAAACCTATATTTGCTTAGGATAAAAAATATATAATATATTGTAGGAAGGAAAGTAAACAGTTTTCAGAACCCTGAAATGTTGAAATTCTGATCTGCCTCATGAGGTAGGTAGGTAGGTAGGTAGGTAGGTAGGTAGATAGATAGATAGATAGATAGATAGATAGATAGATAGATAGATAGATAGATAGATAGATAGATAGATAGATAGATAGATAGATAGATAGATAGATAGGTGTGCATAAATGTGTATACACACACGCACGCGCACACAATTGCTAGTTTGTAACGTATCTCCTTCTTTTACACACACACAAAATGGAATCTACGGATTCTTATCTGGTTGAGTGGCATCATACCTATTTCACTGCAAACACTGGGGAAGGGGAGGGAGCAGGGGGGACATTAGCAACATTATTACATCTCATCAATTTGGCCAAGAGCCTTCTCCAACTCCTCCACTGAGAGTCATCCACCAAGCAAACAAGCTGCATTTCTTTATTAACCTGTCTGTAGGTCCCAAAGAGAGAATTTGCTTTCTCACAAATAGCACTTTTAATTTCCTTTTAATGAAATAGTATGGGGTCTTTTTGTGTGGCCACTGTTTGACTAGATCAGATCAAAAGCCCTTGGAAAAAAATCTTTACTTTTACATTTCAGTTGTTTTTTTAAAAGCTATCATTTGTTATACCAGGGACCTTATGAAAGAACTCATGTCAAATCAACAAGGAAAGCTGCAAAGTGCTGTAGAAATGCAGAAGTTAATGGAGCAATTACTCAGCATTGTGGTAGCATATGCATGAATTCACAATATTTTTTAAAGTGCATTTCAATGATTCTTCTATAAACCTCCCCCGTATAATTTCAAATGTTCCGAGTTTCCAGATTAAGAATTGATATTGGCAGAAGGGAATCAAACAAAATACATGATTTTTAACATTAATTTTAAATTTACATAACTCTATCTTATCATTACAATCTGATATTATTATGTTTCACTTATCTTTTCCTGGTAAAAGTCCAATGAAATTCTAACTTCCTTTGTCTTCTTTACTTCTATGTTGCTCTGGCTTGTTTATTTTTATTATTCATATTGCATCAATAGAGTAGAATGTCCTACTCCAACTCTTCCTGTCCTGAATACTTGCTATTTAGATCCAAGAGATAAACAACTGAGCAGTCACAGACCTTAAACTAATCCCATGGTGGATGGCTATCAAACATATTTTGCGCTATTCCTTAACTAGGGCAAAATTAAGCTACAGAGGCATTTTTACACTAACCATCCAAATCAAGACATATAATGCTCCTTCATCAAAAGACTAAAGTAACTATTGCTGCTCTCTGAAGATTCATATTTGCCTTACTCCCTTGCCCTACAACACTAATAACCTCATAGGAAAGAAGTAAGGTCAAAGGGAAGGTGATATAAAGTGTGGCAAGAATGGGAGAGAAATAAATAAATATACATAGGCCCTTTCTTCTGCTGCTATTTTCCTTCTCAGCAGGACTCGTGCAAGAAAACTTCCTAATGGGCCTCATTGTTAACTTGTAAGTAAACAAATTGTGTTTCTTTCTTTTCTTTTTTTAATCTGGGACTACAAAACATATGGGGGGAAACTGTGATAACATAGCTGAGCTGAAAGATAGAAGGCACAATGACCACAGTTACTTTTGAGAGTTCGAAGTACTTCTTCATACATTATCTCAGTAATTATTATGATAAGCCTGAACTAGACCACTAACTTAAGAAAACATGAGATAATAGAGGCCTTCCCAAATATTTACTGTAGGGGAAAGAATATAGCCAGAATGCCCCTCATTTACAATTACAATTTGGACAAGGATGATAGGAGATACAACCCAATACACAACCCAAGCATTCAGCCCGTATGATGTGTGTGAAAAATTAGTGTTGAAATTATCGCGAAACTAAAATGGATATAAAAGGGTGTGGGGAGAAGCAAGACAAGATAAAGTTGATAGAGAGAACAGAATAAAAAAAAAAGTAGATTTATCAAAAGCATGATTTCCAATCTCATTGTCACATATTAAATACAATAAGAGCAATCTAGTCCAGGACCATAATAGCCTGAGATGTTTCAGATTCAAGGAAATCCAGTCTCCTCAATTTTCCTTTGCTATATATTATATTTCTCATAATTGTGCAAAGTAATAACTCCAGCCTCTAAAGTAAAATAAAGATCAGTCCCCCTTCTTGAGTTTATCGTATAATATCTTTATAAGAGTCATAGTATATAGGACTGGCTATGATAAGCTGTCCAAGGAAGAATCGTATAATATCGAAACTTCATTCTTATTGAACCCATATATTTGTTATTTGCCTTAATTGTAAATGCTCATTTGACTGAGCCTCCTCCTCCTCCATAAAAAGCAATACAATTTCCTGTACAACTGGAAAGTATATTTCAGGGAGAAAATCTAGATAAGCTACCTTTTATCTTACATGTTATTTTTAAATTTGTGGAGACATTTCAAATTGCTGAAGGAACATTTAATAATATCACTTTCCAACCAAAATGCAAAGGGTACAACTGATGTAAAGGTTTGGGAACCTAGGAAATTGCAGGCAAATCCTCTACTGGCAAAATTGACTAACTTAGGTTTTCAGGTAAAAATATTTCTGGTTTTACCTGAAAACGCTAGAGGGATAGACCTAGAACTTTCTGTATCCAAAGTTGAATCTCCAAAACTTAGACACTAAATAAGAACATAAGAACAGCCTTGCTGGAACAGGCCACAGCCCATCCAGTCCAGCATTCTGCCTCACACAGTGGCTCCCCATTTGCTTCAGGGTATTCCCAAGCAGATGTCTTCGCCTGCTTATGATTCCCTGCAAATGGCATTGAGAGATATCCTGCCTATCTCTCCAACCCGGAGGGTGTCCTTAGGCATCCATAATGATAGCCATGGATACCCTTGTTCTCCATGAACTCGTCTAATCCTTTCTTAAAGGTGTCGAGGCTGACAGCTGTCACCACTTCTTCTGGCAGGGAGTTCCATAGACCAGTGATCCTCTGGGTGAAAAAGTATTTCCTCTTATTTGTTTGAGGTCTAGCTTCCAAAAGTTTCATGGAGTGCCCCCTAGTTCTAGTGTTGTGCGGTAGGGAAAACAGTTTTTCCTTTTCTACTTTGTCCACACCGTGCATGATTTCATAGACTTCAATCAGGTCACCTCTCAGGCGCTATTGTTCTAGAGTGAGGAGGCCCAGCCGTTGCAGCCTCAGATGGTAAGGGATCTTTCTTTTCCTGTTCAGCTAGGTCTGTATTTCTGAAATAAAAACTGAACAGACCAACAAACCTCACCACACTACCACACCCATTAGCAGTACCCCCTTCCTCCATGCCATGCCTTCAACTTATTCAAAGGCTCGAAGATGTTTAGAATATTGCATTGAGTGTTAAAGTGAGGGGCTTATCCAATATAAAAAAAAAAGGAGCAAAAATTTAACTCTGGACACAATGAAGTATGTTAATGATCAGAAGATTTGCTTTGGAGACAGGAGATGGCCTTGAAGGAGAGGAGAAATCTTGTGTGTTCTTGATATCTTCTATCTTCTGCAACTAGATCCTTTCACAAAGATTTTAACCGGTAAATTAAACCCTACTTGAAGAGTGGCTTCTAACATATGCATGAAACATATGCATATGTCTCCTTCAAGTGTATAAGTGAGTTGTATGATCCTATGTTGCCAAAACACTTCAAATCGCCCTTGCAATAAAATATTGCTGGTCAAGCTTATTTTAAAGATATAGAGCCATGATGGTGAACCTATGGTACGCAAAGCACAGTTGGCACGCAGAGCCATTTGTTAGGACACATGAGGCATTGCCCTGTCAGCTCCATCATGACTTCGGCCTTCATTTTCGACCATTTTTCGCCCTCCGGAGACTTCCCTTAAGCCTCCAGAGGGCAAAAAACAACCCAACGTGAACCGGAAGTTCGGGAATGGACTTCCGGCTTATGCATTGGGTTGTGCTTTGCTGAGGATGGAAGAATTCGTTCAGGAGTGATGCCATGTCGGAGAGAGCCCAAGCTCTCTGGGACAGGTAAGCAAGTGTGGGGAGCAAATGGGAGAGAGAAGAGAGCTGGGCAGGAGCCACAGGAGGAGTAGGGCGGCGGCTTTTCTTCACTCCTGCCTGGAGAAGGATGCTCCCAGCGCAAGGAGACCGAGAGAGGGAGGCTCAAGGCAGCTCCACCCTAACCCAGACGTGGCCAGGGTTGCTCTCGCTCTTGGGCAACAGCTCCACCTCCTCCCCTCAAGCCCAGCAAGGAAGCCTGCTCCTCCCGCAAGATCCACCGAAGGAAGGAAGGAGAGAGCCCAACTCATATAATAATAATAATAATAATAATTTAATTTTATATCCCGCTCTCTCTCCCCAAGGGGACTCGAGGCGGGTGCTTCTCCTCCCACACTGCCTGAGAAAAGGAGATGCTTCTCCTCCCACACTGCCTGAGAAAAGGAGCTTTATTTTCTCGCTCGTGCTGGGGAGCATCGCAGTCTGTGACCCTTAACTGCTTCTTCTAGCTCAAGGAGAGGCAGCTCGCCTGAGCCCAGCTCTCTCTTTCCTTTGTTGGGTGGATCTGGCGGGAGGAGTGGGCTTCCTTGCCGGGCTTGAGGAGGGAGGAGGTGGAACGTTTGCCCGAGGGTGAGAGCAACCCCCAACCACCACTGGATGCGGACAGATGCTGCAGGACGTCAGGAAAGAAGCCGGTCTTGGCAGAGACCAGAGAGCCCATGCAGGGAGGGAGGAGCTGGACTGGGTTGAATGCAGGTGGGTGTTTTGCGGCTGGCGCATCCTTCGCTTGTTGGCAGGGCCTGCATTTTCCCATCGTGGCATGGCAGAAAGCCTCTTTTGGAAGAGCGGGGTGAAAGGCTCCGTTAAGGCAGTCAGAGCCCAGCGGGTCCCAGCCAAGGGGGTGAGGAGATCCCAGCTTGCATGCAGGAGCAAGGGCACCTTTAGGCTTGCGGCTTTCTCATCGCCATCGCAAACCAAGCAGGGACGGTGCCCCCCAATGCCCAGCGCCTTCCACTCGCATCAGCAGCGCCCACCAATCCCCGCCACCTTCAGAGGCAAGCACTCCTATCAGTGGGGAGTGGTCACGAGGCTTTGGACCAGAACAGCACGAGCACAGCCACCTCAACAAGAGGAGCGGTTAACTCCATTGCCTCTGAAGGCGGCAGGGAGCGACAGCGTTGCTGCTGCGGGTGCAAGTGGAAAGTGCTGGGTCCATTTCCTCCAAAATAGCCATTATCTTCCTCCCTCACTCAACTTCCCACATAAGCTCCGCCACCATCCACGGAGGCTGGCAAGAATGTTGAGAGGCACTACTTCTTCCCTCAGCCAATTGACACAAGAGTGTTTTTATACCAATTGCTGGTTTCGTGGCTAAGTGGAACCAATCACAAGGGAGATAGGCACCTGATTGTGGGGTTGGGGCGGGGGGGGGGGGGAAGAGGCTTTTTGTACTTTTGCCTCCACTCGCTTTCCTTGCCTTCGGAGCCAATTTGGCCAATCAGAGGGCAATTAGTCTGGGGGGTGGGCGAGTAACGGTTTTGAATTGTCAACAGTGTCTGCTGCTGCTTCTTTGTCTCTTTGAGGAAATAATAGCAGACAGAGCAAGAGCCCAATGCCAAGCCCATTAGCCACAGCCACCACTTCCAAGAACTGGCTGCTCAGCTTGCCCCCAGCGCAGTGCGGGAGACAGCAAAGAGCCTCTGGAGGGCCTCCAGGGGAGATCGTTTTCACCCACCCCAAGCTCCTAGAAAGCCTCTGGAGCCTAGGGAGGGCAAAAAACGGGTCCATCATGGACCAAAAGTGGGAGGAGGGTGGGGGCCACATGAGCATATGTGCATGGTAGTTGTGGGCACACCCTCATTCGCACCCCCCTGTGCTCCCCCAGCTTTTGCACGTGATAGCAAAAAGGTTAGCCATCATTGATATAGAGTTAATTTTCCAAATAGTTGCTTTATATATCGTGCTAATGAAGACAATTTAAAAGCAACAATTTAAAAACCTAACTACAATTTATCGACAGCCCAATATATAATTTTAACTTGGCCAAATAAAATATGCTTGTCAAGACAAAAATACCACACATTCCCCCCTCCCCCAAACACAAAATCACCCATAGGAGAACCATTATAAAGGCGGCTCACAAAACAAATAAAAGTTGTTGGAGGCCATTTTCCCTTATTCATACAGTGTCTCTCTTCAGGTTTCCTGCACTGATCACCAAGGTCTGCACAAACACATGTGTGAAAAGAATTAGACTTGTTAAGGTTCCTGTAATGAGATTGATTATAAATATTCTCTGCAAAGTACACTAAATTAAAACATTAATTAGCATTGTGTAACACAGTACGATTCTATTTTAAAAGTTATTTGAGAGCATTTAAGATTATGAACATAACACTTGCATGCAGTCTTTAAAACTGTTGTGTCTTTTCTCACATATTCCTAAAAGGTAAAGGTAAAGGTATCCCTTGCACATATGTGCTAGTCATTCCCATCTCTAGGGTGCAGTGCTTATCTCCGTTACAAAACTGAATAGCCAGCTCTGTCCGAAGATGTCTCTGTGTTCATGTGGCCAGCATGACTAAATGGCAAAGGTGCATGGAACACTGTTACCTTTGCACCAAAGGTGGTTCCTATTTTTCTATTTGGGTTTTTACGTACTTTCAAACAGCTAGGTTGGCAGAAGCTGGGACAAGTAATGGGAGCTCATTCTGTTAAGCGGCACTAGGCACATATTCCTACAGGAATCCAATTACAGAATTACAGAACAACAGAGTTGGAAGGGACTTTGAAGTCTTCTAGTCCAACCCCCTGCTCAAGAAGAGACCCTATACCATTCTGGATAAATGGCTGTTCAATATCTTCTTAAAAACCTCCAGTGATGTATCACCCATAACTTCTAAAGGCAAGCTGTTCCGCTGATTAATTGTTCTCACTAGGAAGAAATTTTCCTTAATTTTAGACCGAATCTCTCTTTGTTCAGCTTCCATTTTTAATTTCTTGTCTTGTCTTAGTTTGTCCCTCTACTCTCTGTAATAGTGCCTCAAATATTGAAAGAATGCTATCATATCACCCTTAGGGTGACATGAGGGTGACATGATAACAGTGTTCCAATATTTGAGGGGATGTCACCTATCTTGCAAAGCATCAAAAGGCAAGACAAGAAGCAATGGATGAAAACTGAGCAAGCAAAGAATCAATCTAGAACTAAGGATAAATTTTCTGAGAGTAAGAATAAACTAGTGCAGTGGTCGGCAAACCGCCACAAGCGGCTCTTTGGTCCCTCGAGTGCGGCTCTTCCTCCACCCTCATCGACGGCGGGACTCCTTGGGCTCCGGGGATGCGCTCTGGCTTCCCCACGGCCAAGGAGGCAGCCGTAGCCTCCCTAGCCAGCCTGCTGGCCACTCGTCTGCTTCCCAGGGGCTGAAGAGGCTCTGCGGGGAGGGGGGGGGGACTGACTGCCGGGGCAGGCGGGCATGGCGCTGCGGTGGCGTCCAGCAACATTCCCTGCCTGCCCGCTCCACTGGCTCACCCACCAGCGGTCAGTTCCCTCCCTCCCTCCGTGGAGTCCCTTCAGCCCCTGGGAAGCAGACGAGTGGCTGGCATGCTGGCTGGGGAGACTACTGGAGCGCTTCCCAGGGGCTGAAGAGGCTCCGCGGGCGGGGGGGAGGGAACTGGTGGCTGGTGAGCCTGATAGGCAGAAGCCCCACATAGGACGGGGACAAAATATCCCCAGAATGTAAAAAAAAAAATATTTACAGAATGTACAGGCCATAGATTTACAATAAGTTGCACAGTCCTGGCTTTGCACAGGCAAGAATCCAAATGCTCAGAAATCCAATTAAATTTGAGTTTCTTTTCTGTCCTTGCTTGGAGATGGCTTTAGTGACTCCTGGATTGCCTTTGGCTGCTCTTTCATAGCTTTTGCCTCTGGGACATGTCGGCCACTCGTCTGCTTCCCAGTGGCTGAAGAGGCTCCCGGGGAAGGGGGGGGGGAGAGACAGACAGAGAGAGAGAGACTGACAGACACACAGAGTACAGAGAGAGAGAGACAGAGATGGTGAGGGAGGGAGGGAGGGAGCGAGACAGAGAGAGGCACAGAGAGAGAATGACAGAGGGAGGGATTGAATCAGAGACAGAGAGAGGGAGGGACGGAATCACATTGACAGACACACAGAGAGAGACAGGGAGACAGAGAGGGAGGGAGAGAAAGATAGACACAGACACAGAATGAGTGATTAAGTGAGTGAATGAGAGACAGACAGACAGACACACACACACACACAGTGACAGATGGGCAGAGGGAGGAGAGAGAGACAGATACAGAGAGACAGAGAGAGAGAGAGAGAGAGAGACAGAAAGAAAAAGAGAAATAAATAAATAAATAAATAAATTTATTTTATTTATTTTATTGGATTTCTAGACTGCCCCCTCTCCCCGAGGAAAAGAGCTTATGACCACAATTGAGCCCAAAATTTTGGTTGCTAAGCAAGACCGTTGTTAAGTGAGTTTCACCACATTTTCCAAGTTGGCCATGCCCACCCGGTCACATGACTGCTGAGCCACTCCCACAAAATAGGCCACACCTTCTGGCTCTCAAAATAAATTTCAATCATTGTATTGTTGATATTTGGCTTTGTTGACTAATGAGTTTGTCGACCACTGAACTAGTGGAATGGCTTACCTTCAGAAGTTTGGGTGGTCCATCACTGGAGACTTTTAAAAGAAACTGGACAGCTATTTGACTAAAATGGTATAGGGTCTCCTGCTTGAGCAGAAGGTTGGACTAGAAGACCTCCAAGTTCCTTCCAACTCTTATTCTGTTAAAACAGTACTAACACTTCTTGTGATCTTAATACTATACCTCTGTTGATGCAACCTGGCACGTATTGGCACCTGCAGCACACTGCTGGCTCATACTTAATGTTATATGTAACCTGGATTTTTTCACATTAAGAAGCCTGATTAATATCAGCGTGTATTCTTAGGTGTTAACTAAATTGAGTTACAATAAAAAAATTATGATACGTATGAATAGAATCAAATCAAGTTTATTACAGTCAATGACCAAGAATCAAGCATTGGCCTGAATCTACAAACATCAAATTTTTCCAAGTGCTCGATATCATAATTCATTTTCTGGCTAATTTTGGGAAATCTTTTAATATTGTTCCTGACGTAAAAGCAAAACCTTTATTACTTCTCATAAACTTAATAGCTTTTATTGCTTTCTGTTCTTATTTATCATCACATTTTTGACAATTATATCATCAAGACTGAATTAATGTCTATTAAGACAATTATAGCTATCAACATGTTATTAATATAAATCCCATCAGGAATTATATATAACATTGTATGGTTTGTAAAAATAAATATTTATAGTTATATAAAAAAACTGAAAAGTAATTGTTCTCGTACATCAACTAAGAAATTATCCTGAAGCAGTTTCTTGTTTTAAAACAAACTTAGTTATACTCTTCATATAGGATTGGTTATATTTCATATTTTATTCTGATTATATTTCATCAATTCTGTTAAAAATATGAACTCAGGTAAAAGTCAAATTTGTTAAAAGAAAGGAGACTGATTTAATAGCCACTGCAGCTTTTGTTTGCAAAATAGTATGCAGTATTCTGCCATATTCCCCTGAAATTCTATGCTTATATGTTCCTGTTCATTTTTTCCCCAGATTATAATTTTTGTAATTTTATCCTGTCTTAATCTGAACATTTTGTTTATATTTCTAATGAATGCTAGTTGGAGGTTTGTTAAAAATGTAAATTAACTTTAATCCTACTCTGTAACTGCTGAATGCAGCACATCTTGACAAAGAAAGTTATCAATGTAATATCTTTATAGAGCAGTTATCAATGAAGGCTCATCAAGTCTAAGTCTGAAAAGATTCTTAAATATTACCTAGGTTGTCATCAATCCATTTTATGTCTCTATAAAAGCTCTACAAAGGTTAAAACATTTGGGCTCTGGAATTGCACTTAGCTTGACTTCCTGTAAAAGCAAACAAAATATTATTTCTTCCTTCAAATAATTTCTAGTTTTAGTTTTTGGATATGTTGTAACATAACCAAATAACCAAAATATTCTCCCTGGAAAAGATCAGAAATGGGATTAGAATAAACTTCCTAAGATTAAAAGTATGAAGTTTGATTATCTATATACTTAATAGCAATCACTGTTCCTATTACCTGGTACTGCATGTTCTTCATCCCTATTGTTTTTATAGGAAAACTCCAAATTTAAGACAGAAGAAAGCAGATTATACAATATTCACTACAAAGTAGCTTGTTTTATTTGCTAAATGATGGTATTTGGGGATAAAATATGATTAGCGCACAATATACTGCATAATTAATTGGTATAATTAAAGCACAATGGATGTGCAGAAGAACGTACAAAATAAGTATGAATCCATAAATGCATGGATAGACTAGCAAATATGTACTGTTATCTGGGTCTTTTAAAAAAAAAAATGAAGTTGTCCCGTGAAGAAAAAAAGAAAAAGAAAGGAAGCCCTATAGAGCTTGTGATAAACTTTACCATCTTTTCTGATGATGTAGGGCTCCCTTTCCCATTTAAATCTGTGCCAAAAGGATTTCCCTTGTGAGCCTTACGGAACTGGTAGAGATTTCCCTTCTGCGCCATGCAAAGCATCAAGAAAGCCAGCTTCAGCTATAAATAACCCCTCTGCAGACATCCCTGACTTCCGGTTCTGCAGCTCCCTCCTGCTGCCTGCCCATCCCTCCCAGCCTGTTTTTTTTCAAAGGCAGAGATGAAAATTACCAAGGAAAAAAAGAGAACGCAAATTCCCCAAAGATTGCAGCCAAATATGGGGTTTCTTTCTTTCCCACCCCCTGATTTTCTCATGGGAAAAGCTTAAGTCAAATGGGGAATGAAAATGACAAATATCAAATATTCCCTCCCGCTCCACACACAGAAAAAAAATATCGTTGGACTACATATTTATGCATCCATATGCATTCACTTACAAGGGTACAGATTTAAAGGAGGGGTGGTTCTGTTTTATTTTGTTTTCCTTTAAAACAGCAGGAACACATCCATAGGGGTGGCAAGGAGCTGGGAAGCTGGGTGGAAATCAGCAAAGCAGCTATCCCAGGGGGAAACTCTCTTGTTTTATTCGCTAGTCTATTCACAGGAGAGGGGAACAAAATACCAAGAGCCAAGCAAAGCAAACAAACCTGACTGCTAGAGAAGAAAAGTGGGGCTGAAAGAGAATTCCCCAGCCAATCCAATGTAGACAGTGAGGGGATGTCAAGCATTTAGGAGAGGTGTTTTTTTTTTCAAAGATGAGTGGGGGGGGGGGAGAGAATCCGATAAAAACAGCTCTTAAAGATCTAATGAGCCCACTTGCAGATTAAAGGCCAAAAGGAATCTCCAGGGCAGCTGTTCTACTATAGCATTTTCTTCAACATCTATTAGTCCTAGTTGTGTAAAGGATATGAACAATCCCCTTTGGAGAGCAGGAGTTGTTGATTTTTAATTCAATGTTATTTTGATACTTGAAGAAACACAGGAAAGGAGAAGCCATTAAATAATTTAAAATATTAATAGAAGCAGTCATGTATTGTGCCTCACAAATCTTCATTCCTCTGCCTTTCTTCCACAGGAAACAATATGATTTGTTTATTGATTAATTTATTTATTTCGTATGGCCGCCCATCTCAAAAACTGATTCTGGGCGGTGAACATTTTTTAAAACAAAAACAATTAAAATACAAAAATGAAATTATTCTATACATATAGGTCACATGCTGTGCTCAGATAGCTTTCCTCACATGTGATCACACTGTGATGCATACCGTACATGTGGAAACTGAACTATAAGGCTGAAAGGAGCCTATGTTTAAGCCAGTCAGATTCTACATTTGATTGTGAGGTTTTTTTAAATTTAATGGCATTTCAAACTGCTTGAGAGTATGTCTTCTTATCTATAGGTTCTTGAATACATACATATATGCTTCTCTATTTTAACATTCTTTATAATCTTGTATATTTCAATGTTAATGTCTGAAGATTCTTTATACGTCTTTGTTAATTCTTTGTGACCAATGAGCCACATTTTCTGCACCCTAACGGGTCCAAAGTGGTAGCTAAAATGAAAGAAAATGTAAACGTTTCATGGAAATCTTGAACATAGCAATGCCTCTTCTATGAGACACAACTATCTGAGAACCAAAAGGCTAGGCCTTTTGAAATAAGAAGGGCCTTTTAAAAATGTTTATCAGGTCTACATTGCTTTATCTATATTCTGATAAAGGATATAGATATGATAAACCATTTAACAGAAGTCTATCTTAAATAAATCCATAAACTTTAGGGAAAGACAAGGAATCACGATTAGATTGATAATCTGTGCTTTAAAAAAAAAAAGAGTGAGCAATAAATTAACCTATTGGAATTTTCAAGAAACCAAGATTTAGGCCCGATCTAAGCCCTAAAATCACTAGTGGATTTGAGGCAACTGTATACTAGCTAAATTCCACCTACATGACATACAGAGTCTTAGAAAGAGAAGTGATTGCAGCAAAATGATTTTTTGTTCCACAATTGTATGCTTTCTTCCCACCAAAGTCTTCTGGGTGGCTCATAGGGGATTATTCATTTTATCCTTGAAGCAACCCTGTTAATGAGTCTGTTATCTAACATGTTTTCAAATATAGCTACATTCTTGTCCTTGTGATTCAATATGAACTCAACTATAGCATAAGCAGATAACTAATTGTGGGCCAGAGGAAGTGCCACTAGGCTTCTTATGAATCTGCTGAATTGCACAACGATGTACTGTATTTTTCAGTCTATAAGATGCATTTCCACCCTCCAGATGTGGGTGGAAATGTCTGTGTGTCTTATAGAGCGAATGTTGCCAAAGTCCCGTCCATCCCCACCCTTCGGCCTCTGCCTCCCAGCAATTTGCCTCCTTTCAGCAAATAGCAAAAAGCCTGATCAGATTCAGCACAGTCTGATTTAGCACGAGCAGCTGATTGGCAGTTGGATCTGCCTCCCGGACTACTGCCTATCAGCTGTTCCAGGCTGTGGGGATCGCCACTGCCTATTGCTGCCACTACCTATCACTGCCTCCATGCCTCCCATTTTCAGCCTCTGCACATCCCATTTTTGGCCTGTTCCAGGTGGTGGGTATAAGCGGCAGCAGTGGCAATTCCCACCGCCTGGATTAGGCCAAAAACAGGATGCGCGAAGGCCGAAAACAGGGTGCAAGTGGGGTGCACGGAGGTGATGATAGGTGGCAGCGGCAACAGGCAGTGGTGATCCCTGCAGCCTGGAACAGCTGATAAGCAATATTCCAGAAGGCCGATCCAACCACCAATCAGCTGCTCATGCTAAATCAGCTGATTTGTAGTTGGACTGGCCTTCTGGAATATTGCCTATCAGCTATTCCAGGCTGCAGGGATCACCACCGCCTGTTGCCGCTGCCATCTATCATCACCTCCGTGCACCCCACTTGCACCCTGTTTTCGGCCTTCGCGCATCCTGTTTTTGGCCCAATCCAGGCGGTGCGGATTGCCACTGCTGCCGCTTATACCCACCACCTGGAACAGGCCAAAAATGGGATGTGCAGAGGCTGAGAATGGGAGGCATGGAGACAGTGATAGGTAGTGGCAGCAATAAGCGGTGGCGATCCCCACAGCCTGGAACAGCTGATAGGCAGTAGTCCGGGAGGCAGATCCAACTGCCAAGCAGCTGCTCGTGCTAAATCAGACTGTGCTGAATCTGATCAGGCTTTTTGCTATTTGCTGCAAGGAGGCAAATTGCTGGGAGGCAGAGGCCGAAGGCAGTAGTCCGGGGGGCAGATCCAACTGCCAATCAGCTGCTCATGCTAAATCAGGCTGTGCTGAAGCTGACCAGGATGTTTGATGCAAGAAGGAAAATTGCTGGGAGGCAAAGGCAGATTTTTTTTTTCTTCCCCAAAAGCTAGGTGCGCCTTATAGTCTGAAAAATACAGTATATCCTTTCTGTTCCAGCATTTAGTTCAGAAGATGCTCTGTAATACCAGCTTCCTCGCTTGAAACAATAGTTGTTGGTACTGAATAGTCAGGCCCGCAAGAGGTTTACTATACAGCACTGGTGCTTTATGTAGAATGTTGCTATAAGGAGAAGTTCTCATAACAATGGTTGAGCAGAGTTATTACAATACCAGAGATTCATCCATATCTGTTCTGTAAAACCCAATATAATTTTTACATTTTGCCAAAGCTATTTTTTTTGCAAAGATAATACACCAAGAAGATTGTTATTACCCTTTCTCTATGCCATTGGCTTCACTAAAATCTTACATTAAATTATTCTTATTTTATCAGAGATGCATTTGATTGTGAGAGATGGTTGGCACATGAACAAAGGTAAAAATAGAAATATTAGTATTCACACAATTTATTTAGGTAGATCTTAGCTTTAACCTATAATTCCTAGTGCTCACTTTTGTAACTGAGATTTTCCCCATTCAAAGTTCCTATGAGACATGAACTCACTGGGTGGTCTTAGACAAATTTGTATTTTCAAGTCTTACTTTTGCAAAATGGAGATAGTGCAGTCTAGCTTTAAATATCACTGTATGGACTGTCTGGAACAGGCTCAAACAATAAGCATTACCAACTTGTCAAACTTGCCCTGGATTACTCACTGCAGGAAGGCAGTTGTGTGTTGATCAATAAAAAAGATTAAGTGAAATCCTTTTCTGCATATAGGAAATAGCATATTAGGAAAATTATGCCAGAACTCAACTCTCTTGACATGCTGATTTTCTGCAGATAGAATAACACCCCTTAGGGAAGCATTAAACACAGCAGCTTTTCATCTCTAGGCTGAACTGGTATGGTCCAAACAAAAACCCTTAACCCTCAATTCTGTTGACTGAACAACTGCCTCTAAATTAGAATATATAAAATGTTTTGGATTCTCACAAACTTTTATTATTAGGAAAAGACAAAGTGGACCTATAGTATAATATAGTCCATGAAAACAAAGGTGTTAGGTACTAGAAGGGCATTTTGTAAATGAAGAATCCAAGCTTATATTTATCCCTTGATTTAAGTCTTTCTGCTGAAGAATAAAACAGGAGTTAAAGATTAAATCAAAATAACAATTTATGCAACAACTATTCCAAAAGGCATAATGCTATATCTGTGAAGTGCTTATTTCTCTTAACTTTGGTGGGTGGTTCTCTAAGAGAAAGTTTATCATTCAGTCCAAGACATTATAGCAAATTATCTAAGTAGGTTTTTTTTTTTAAATTGCTGCAAACTCCACCCTCAATGCTGCTTCTCAAGTCAGAGTCTAACTGTGCTTCATAGATTATTCCCCATCCCTGTCTCCACCCATATCCAACCTTTTGGAAAGAAATTAATTTCAAAACAAACAAACGTATATCTCTCTGGGAAAGAACAAAGAGAAAAACAAAAGAAATAGAAGGGAATACATACAATTAAAATCCACATTATTCTGTACACTCCAGGTAGGACCTGGGATAGATATTAGTGAAGGCATTAGAAACAATAATATCTACTTTTAAAGAAAATGGTTAAGCTAGGGGGGAAAGTGTATTCAAAAATGTTCATAAGAAAGACGTGTGATTTTAATAAGGAATGTTCGTGGCAGAGGGAAGATTACAGTGGGATGCATACAACATTTTTAAAATAAATTCTGACAAAAGATCCTGAAGGACTACACCCAACTTTTTATTATTTTCCAAAATCCTACTTTCCCCTTTCCACTTGCTAACTCATCCACCTAGAGGCAACTCACCTATATATTTATAGAAAGATTAAAGATGTGGTGTACTCTTTAGTTAATTGGATTTTGTCACCAAGATGGAAAAAATAGGGGGAGGGGTTATTATTTGGCACCACAAGTCTTTCTTACATATGCTTCCCTAAAATTTGTTCACATTTTTCAAACACACACACACACACACAAACCCTTTACAAATTTAAGTTTCAAGTATTACTTAGAGTGCATGGCTTAACAACAGAAGGATCAAATTAAACAGGTTGTGGAAGTAGCTATCTAAAACTGGGAAGTCAGAAAGGCTCAAAGAGGGGGAAAATATATTAAAATGTGTATGTGAAGAACAGACAATTTTCCTCCCTGCAAATGTGCAGGAAGGTATTTCAATCTGGGGTGACGATAACATAAAGTTTCACAAGAATTAGAAAGAAATGCCGATTCATGCAAAATTATTTTAAATACCATAATACTCTTGTTCTAATGTGGAATTTTACTTTTAATGGATTCACTCTGCTTTCTGTTGCTTTTCATAAAATGGGGGGGACCCCCAAAAACCAAAGCAGAATTCAACACTTCAGATGGATTAAAACAAGAGGTGAGGATGCGATGCATTTAAGGGGGAAAGTATATTGGGAAGTCCTCTATCACCGGAAAGGGGAGAAGGAGAAGGAAAGCAAGATCTCAATATGCATACCTTTGTAAAAGCAGTATCCAAGCGCTACAAAAGCAATGCATTCTCAATCTTTCATCCTCACCTCCACACACCCAATTATCCTATAATACAACAGAATAGGTTTCCACTTGCCATAAACCAACCAAGGATTTCAAATTCCATGGATGACAGATTCCCATACTGCGAATGTCCGCACCATTGTATGGCTCTCTAGTCTTTCTTAATAAGGTCACCTTAAAAGCTGGGAATAAGGAAACAGGGCAACGGGGTGTCAACTTAACGCAGTCGGGTCCCGGAGGATCACATTATACGTACAGTGATTGGAACTGTTCCAGTGCTGGTTACGAACAGGGGTGCTGTAGGGATTGGGGTTCACAGCTCCTTTGTCCTGGATCAAGCATGCACGGTTCTGGTTGTAAAAATCCATCATGAAGAAGGAATTAGGGCTGCTGTTTAAACCAGCTACCTCCACGCTTTCATACATCTTCTCCAAGCAGAACAGGGGGTAAGAGGGGTTGGGATCTAGTGTGGAATGGGAAGGAGGGAATCAGAACAAAAGTTTGATGATGAAAGAGCAAAATTCTATAGTGATATTTAATTCACAGAGCTGAGGGGAAGTTGAGTGGTTGTTTTCTGTTTTCTGTGCTGCTCTTGCTTGCTTGCTTGCTTGCTTTCACTCCCCCACCCCCTTGATCCCTGGTGGAGAGGTATTTAGGGAATCCAAAAGCAGCTGGGGAATCCACCAAACAGACCAGGTTGGTCACAGAAGGTCTTGCTGAAAGTTTTGGAAAAAAACACATCCAAAGGACAATATTCAAATCGCCATTCTTCTATTCCAAAGATATCCCTTGAAAATTAGGCTAGCAAGTTAGCCTGAATGAATGCTTCACAATCAAGATAGATTCATAAATCCAAACAAATACTTTTTAGAAAAATAAAAAAAATGTATTTTTTACTTTTACAAAAATAATAGAATCCAAGCCGTTCTGCCTTCTGAAGAGTAAAATTCTTTATAGAAGTAGGCTCCCTGGTATTAGATAATATTTTGGACACATTTCCACCTCCCATTCAGTTCCATGCTCCCTTCTCCCAAACTAACAAGAGGAAAGGAAGGGAGGGAGGGAGTTTTTTTGCAGTAACTCTTTTCAGAAAAAAATGGGAGAAAAAGTTTCAAACACACATGCATACAAAAAAAATTAGACTTCCTGCTAGAATTCAAGAATTGTTTTGCTATCTCTCAGAGAACTGGAGGCAATCGTGGATTGCATTTACATGTACTAAAATCACATCTCTATCCCACCGCAGAAAGAGGAGGGAAAGGTAGGGAGAAAAATAATGGAATTATACAAATGTGTTGTCAGGTTCTCAATGCTTGGGAAGATGCCAGAGGCCTTGAATTGTCTTGGATGCAGAAGGATTTTTCTCCAGCCGCTTGGTTCTCCTCTCCCTGGGAAAAAGGTGTGTGTGTGTGTGTGTGTGTGTGTGTGTGTGTGTGTGTGTGTGTGTGTGTGAGAGAGAGAGAGAGAGAGAGAGAGAGAGAGAGAGAGAGAGAGAGAGAGAGAGCTCAGAGAGAGCGCTTACGCGCATGTGTTTTGTGTGTGCGTATGTATGTGTGTGATGTATAGGACTGATAGATTAAAGGCAGCACAAAATCTTTCCTTGACTCGAAAAGTCAGCTCTCAACCAGCTTAACTCTTTCCTTACCTGCTGCGTGCTGTGTCTTGCGCAGCCCCAACCAAATGTGGAAAAGCGCAGGCTGGGGGAGGAGGGAAGAAGGAAACAGAGAGAAATGAATGAATGAATGAATGAAGTAAAGGAAGGGGAGGAGGAATGGAAGGGTGGAGAGAAAAAGGACGGGCATTAAAAAAAAAAGTGCCTCTTCAGGAGCTGTCTGTAGCTACAAAACTGCAGACACTGCATCATCATGTGTTTTCTCCATCCCTGGAGTGCCGCAAGGAAAAAAAGCAAGCAACCCCCCTCTTTTTTTTGTGGCAAGGAATTGGCCAGGGCGGCCCCTTTTGCCTGCATCACCCCTCTCTAAATCGGAGGTTTCTGCTGTTCCTTCAGCCACCCCCTATTTGCGTAATGTTATGCAGCTGAACTCCGCCTGAACTCTCCTCACAAAAAGCTTCACCTCCAAATGACCCACTCACAGGCCTTCTCCTTCCCAGTGACATCACAGGGGCGCTCCCCCCTCCTCCTCCTCCTCTTCGCCTGCCAGGGCTGCCACCAGCATGCGGCAGCCACACCGCTGAGCCAAAAGCAGACCTACCACAAACAGATAAAAAGGTGTTCTGTTCAGCGAGCCGGTAAGGAATTTTTAAAAAAAGGCTGTTCATATATTTAAGAAAAAGAAGGCTGAGCCACAAGGACGTACACACACACACACACACACACACACACACACACACACTTAGAATTCCCAGTATTCCATCACACTTGCCAGCCAAGTGGAAAGAAAGCAGACACCCACCCTGATGTTCAAACTGATACTGTTAAGGAGAATTACTCCTGTAGTTCTTGCTCCTGCATTGGAAGGCAGGGCACATAGCCTAGTATAGTAGACAGATGCTTGCCCCAAATCACCTGAGTTGCCAGGGATTTAAATAGGGAATTTCCAGTTCGGAGATCATACTCTGAGATAACATATTATGTCCATACATTTGGTTTGGTAATATGGAATGTACTTTGTCCTTAAGCCCTGTGGAAGAATAAATGTGGGCAAATATATCTCTGTGTTTCACACCACAAAATTACTATAGGAAGAAATCTATTTTCACATGAACGATGTTCTTTAACCGATGGGTCCTTACAAACTGCGGTTACATTTTTTTTTATAAAAAAAATCTACTGCATTACATATATTATTCTGCACTTGCCTTTAAAGCAAAGAGTATTAACACACCATACTCTTTTATTTTTTCCTTAAGGATCTTTCTTGAATGGCCAATTGAAATGTTAAATCTCACAAGAGATCTGTCTACTGAATAGCTGTAACATTCTTTCAGCAATATTTAGTATCCGCAGTCATCAAAAGGGATATTCAGTCTTTATATAATCTCCAAACTGTCACAGTTTGCAACCTGCCATTCTAGACACGTAATTATCCAAATAATATCATATAGCTCAAAATGAGCACAGCAGTTGCAGTGAATAAAATGGTAGGCTTTGTTACAGACACAGACATATTCACAAGCATGCACTAGATAGATAAGAACATTAAGAGCTTACTGGAGAAGACCAGTGAGCTAATCTAGTCCAGAATTCTGTGTTCCGAGGTGACCAACCAGATGCTTTCAGGAAGTTCGCAATAGCCTTCTTCCACTGTTAACTCCCTAGCAGCTGGCTAGTATTAAGAGATACAGATAGTCTTTTACTTACGACCACAATCGAGCCCAAAATTTCCATTGCTAAGCCAGACATTTGTTGAGTGAATTTTACTCCACTTTATGAGCTGTCTTGCTACATTTGTTAAGCAAATCACTGCGGTCATTAAGTTAGTCGCATTGTTGTAAAGTGAAACTGGCTTCCCTGTTGAGTTTTCTTGTCAGAACGTCACAAAAAGGAATCACATGACCCCAAGACATTGCATAAATATGAATCAGTTGTCAAATATCTGAATTTTGATCACGTGACCATGGGGGGTACTGCAATGCTAGTAAGTGTGGAAGTTACTGCTGCAACTTCTAACCGTCACACTGTTGTAATTCTAACTGTCATGTACTGTTGTAAATAAACATATTGTTGTAAATTGAGGATTACATGTATTGCCTATGATTTTCATGATAATAAAAAGCCATTAAGACAACTACCCATTGATAGCTCAAACTTCTACAAATTTGCTCTGTCTTCTTTTAAAACCACCTTAATTTTACATCACTGCATCTGGTGCCAGCAAACTATGCCAGTTGCTGGTTTGTGTAAAGAAGTACCCATAGGCTTTTTTAAAGTTCATAAATACCTTTTGTTTTATTGTAATAGGTGAACCTCCAAACTCTACCAGAGAAAATATGTATCTGAACCCACAATGGCCACACTATGCACAATTTCATACTCCTGCCCACTTTCACTTCAAATTAAAAATCCCAGATGCTTTAGCCTTTCCTCATAAAGGAGTTTCTATATCTCATCATCACTTCCACTGGTGTTTTTTTTGCACAAGATGTGCTTTTCTCTTAAATATTTGATTTACAAAAATTGCATGAAGGAGGCTGAAATAAGGTAAAATAGTAACAAAGTATTAATTATAAAGAGGAGGAGCAACTGTGATAAAGAAAGCCACCTAGATCTCCTCAGAGCAAAATTTTAATCACATAAACCAAGAATGCAGCCTTGCACTGATTCTAACCACTGAGCTATATTTTTTTCAGTTCTGAATACATGAATGAAGAATTGCATTAACTCTCTAAAGTAACATTTTGCAGTTTAGTGCTAAATTATATATTAAAAAACCTGAATTAACATTACCTATGATGACAAACTCTGCAAGCCAACATACATTTGCAGGCCAGGACTACAAACAGATATGAGCCCTTTGTAGGGCAAGCATAATTGTCACATATTCAACTCCATGTAATCGTTCTCTAGATTTTGGGCTTTATAAAAAGAAAAATATGCTTCTTAAATTTGAAATATTACATATGAAAAATGTCTAATGTAGCCATGAACTCCTAAAATGTTCGGGAGTCAGGAATTCCATTCTTCTATCTTGCCCAAGAGACAAAGCAACAAAGCAAATTATACAAAGTAAAATACTTAAACCAAACAATTCAAATTTGTTGTCTTGGAATTCAGATAACATACTGCTCATGGATTTACATTCTGGCATAAATACTTCAAGAAAGATCTATTCTATTCAGATTATTAGTACAGAATGGAATAATGACTGAACCCAATAAACTAGAATGGCTTCTCCAGAGACAGAAAGGGGCTTGCAGAATTGTGTCCACTTAATTAAATGTAAGTACAGATCAGGCACAGTCATCATTTACAAAAATTTGGAGGGATAACAGTAGCCCAGGTTTCTTACAAATACTTTTCATTGGGTTTCTTTAGGCTTAGGGAGATCAGTACTGAAAAGAGTTCATCTTGAATTCTAGCATTCCAACAAAAAAAACTATCATCAGATCAATGGAGCAGGATATAATTTACTATCCAGTCAAATGCCTGATTTAAACTATGCCCAAAAGACTGATGAGGGGGATCATCAAAATAGCATCAGGATGGCACCATTCCTAACCACCAATCAACTGATACTTGCCAAGAAATCTCCAATCACTAACCAATCAAGTTCCTCCTCCATTCAAATTCAACAGAGACCATAATATTGCAAAACAACCCATACTTCTAAACTTGCACCGAGAGAACCTTGTTGGAACATGAGGTAAAATATCTGTTAAAATGCTATCTATATTTCAATATTGATTTCCCCAATCAAAAGATAACTCCAAAGAAAGACATATTCAACATTTACATTGTCAAATAGATAATACAAAAGAACAAGTAAAACTATGCAATCAAGACAATCATTTCTGCATTTCTTCTTGCCCTGATTGCTTAGGCAGACTCATGAGGCAATTCATTTCCAATGTGAAATGTTATCCTTAGCCCTTGAAGAATTTGTAGCATCACCATAGGAAGCTTTTCAGAGGTAGTTATCTACAGTAATTTATCAAACATTCCTTACAATTAACTCTCAATCTCCACCTCATTTTAAGTAATGTTCAATGCTCCGTATCTGTAATAAATATCATAATTTCCCCCAAATCCACACAAAGATGCACAGACTCATAGATGCAATCATAAAGTCCATATAATGCAAATACTACTGCATGTTTGACTGTTATACAGAATTTTACCTGCTTATGTAGAAAATTCTGGTCCTCTCAAAATAAGCATTTTAATGCTCTTATTTGCATATATTGAAACAACCTTTCTCCAGATATCCATCTAATAGAAAAGACAAAATCTATACCTATAAAGCATGCAACTTAGAAAGTTCAGAATCAAAATAATCATTCAGCATAGCTTATGTGAAGTTCACATAAGATCTTCTCTAAAACACTAATTGTATATTTCTAGACAACAATGTCATGTGCAATATTTAATCTGTGCAATATTTGTAATATTAAATACGCAGGCCTTTCATATTTGTTTAATGCCAAGTTCTATCAAGGATCATGGGACATAGGAAAACAAATCGCTATGCGATTTCCTATTGAGGAACAGCATCTTGAAAGAAAGGATGAGTTTTCAAACAGCTAAATGGTCAAACCATATTTTCCTACAAGTTAAATACTATCAGAACTCAGGGATTCACAACAGCAGAAAACTAAAAAAGACAAGATCACACTCGCATTTTACTTTTTTTTCTTCAAAAAAGTTACTATTGGGAAATGAAAAGAACTCTAAAACCCAAACACAGAGAATAAAAAAAAATAGTAATAATTCTTCATCTGATAAGGAAACTCCTAAGGGCTTTTTGTCAAACTGTTTGATATAGTGTGAACGTGTTTTTATGGCACTCCCATAAACATATACCAATCCAACCTAAGTGTGCCTTCCAAGCCCCCAAGGCTTCAGATCTTTCCTAAGAACATTCAGAAACAACACGCACGTACCCCCATTCTTTTCTCCCTCTAAAAAAGAAATTCTTGCACAAGATACATAAACTTTCTAATATGGGGGAGTTGTATATGAAAAAGATCACTGGAAAAAAAATCATTTTTTTCTTTCACAAGACAATGCTCATTCTGGTTAAAACAGTTAACAGAGGTATTTTCAAACCTTCAAAAGTTTTATTATCCCATACTTTTTAAAAAAATCATTCAAAATATGATATATTCTAATCACCAAAAGTGTGTTTTAAGAATGCTCAAAAGTTTCTCCTTGAACCCTGGATCTTCTCCCATGGCACGTTAATTTCAGATGAAGAAGGGATATATTTCCCCATCAGAGGAATTTTCTCTGTTGCTGTCCAGTAACTGTATTTTGTAGCTAAATCTGCTAGCCTAACCTTAGAAAGAGGTGACTTTCTAATTAATGAACATGTGTACTGAATGCTTTAGCTGCTCAAATTTTCTGTAACTGCAATGAAAAAGAAGCAAACATAGTTTATCCTCATTTTTAAAAATATTGAAGTTATAGCAACAAATAACACATTTTATGAAATACAAAGAATTGTGATATATGATTAAATCCAATACTAAATGTGCTGGCTGAGTCTATTCAGCTTGATTTACATCAATGAAAATAATGATAATATACACAATATTACAATATGATTTAGAAATCTATTATACCAGTATGTTTATAAAGGTTCTTAGTGCTCATAAAAAAGTCATTAGCTTAAACCTTAATGGCAGAGAATTAAAATACTTCAATTTCTTCATTTCCACCACAAATTGAATCATGGAATAATTAGTTTTACGCTGATGCAACATAATGCAGGGTCTTCAATAAAAAAGAACAGCCTATCCTCTTTAGCAGGTTCTAAAGAGGATGAGCCAACAGCTGGTCCTTTCTGGCCTACCCAAAATCCCTTTTCTCTATCACAGATAAAGAGCAGAGGGAGTAAAAAATATTATTTCAAGTCATGATAAATATATATATATAGCATAGCTGGCTTCGGGGATTTTCCCGTGTATAAGGCATAGAAATGTTATTGCAATGTTTCGACAAGATCTCACTTGTCATCATCAGGCAGGCTTCTGTCTGTAACTGTGACTATATATATATATATAGTCACATGTATATATATATATATATATATATATATATATATATATATATATATATATATATATATATATATATATATGATTATGGATTATGTATTAGATTATGTATATAATCTAACATATATATATATATATATATATATATATATATATGTATGTATGTATGTATGTATGTATGTATGTATGTATGTATGTATGTATGTATGTTAGATTTTTAAGGGCTGAAAATAAAGAGACCAGGATGGATCCATTTCAGGCTTATTAGCCTTCTTCAGCTGGCCATACTCCTTCTACTGGGATTTGAACCGGTGCTTTCCAGCATTTGAGGCAAGCCTCTCTATGCCTTGAGCTATCCGGTATCCCCGATACATCAGCCAATTTACAGGACTCTTAAATGAGAGAATATTATCACAGCTCCGGTTCAGAGGTCCCTTTAAGGGGAGGAGACTTAACGTCATCCCTCTCTGCCCTTCGACTCAACCTAGAGATCATCCAGACAGAGAACCAAATAGATTACTGCTGTGTGACATTTTTTAGATATGTGTTAGATTTTTAAGGGCTGAAAATAAAGAGACCAGGATGGATCCACTTCAGGCTTATTAGCCTTCTTCAGCTGGCCATACTCCTTCTACTGGGATTTGAACCGGTGCTTTCCAGCATTTGAGGCAAGCCTCTCTATGCCTTGAGCTATTCGGTATCCCTGATACATCAGCCAATTTACAGGACTCTTAAATGAGAGAATATTATCATATATATATATATATATATATATGAGAGAATATTATCACAGCTCCTGTTCAGGGGTCCTTTTAAGGAGAGGAGACTTAACGTCATCCCTCTCTGCCTTTCAACTCAACATATATGTATGTATGTGTATGTATGTATATATATATATATATATATATGCTGGCATAGCTGGCTTCGGGGATTTTCCCGTGTATAAACCTTATACACGGGAAAATCCCCGAAGCCAGCTATGCCAGCATACCTACACCCGTGAAAATCTACGAATATATATATATATATATATATATATATATATATATATATATATATATATATATATATATATATATATATATATATATATATATATATATATATATATATATATATATAAGATTTTTAAGGGCTGAAAATATATATATATTCATATTCTCCCTCTCTAACATAGACATTTGCATTCATCATGACTTGAAATAATATATATATGTGCGTGTTTGTGTGTTTACATTTGTGACACATATATATATATATATATATATGTTAAATTTCTTTTAAGGGATGATTAGTAATAATTAATTAAGAGACCAGGATGGATCCATTTCGGGCTCCTTAGCCCTCGTCAGCTGGCCATACTTCCCTACAGGGATATATATATATTTGAAGACTAATTACCACAGCTCCTGTGAAGAGGTCCCTTTAAGGGGAGGAGACTCAACGTCATCCCTCTCTGCCCTTCGACTCAACCCAGAGTCATCCAGACAGAGAACCAAATTAGATTACTGCTGTGTGACATTTTTTAGATATGTGTTAGATTTTTTATATATATTTGTAGATAATATATATATATATATATACACATACATATACATATATAGCTATTGTTGTCTTCGGGTATTTTCCCGTGTATATAGCTGTCTTCTATATACTATATACACTATATACTTCTATATCTATATATACGGGAAAATACCTGAAGACAGCAATACCAGCATACCTACACCCGTGAAAATCTACGAAAGCAAATATATATATAGAAATAGAAATAGAAATATATGCATATATATGCTGGTCTTGTTGTATTCAGGTCTTTTCCCGTGTAAGATTGAGATTATTTTGGCAACGTTTCGGCAAGGTCCCACTCGCCATCTTCAAGCTGGTGTTTTCGGCTTTGTGCTTGTGCGAGTAAAGCGTAAAATACCAGCCTGGAGATGGCGAGTGGGACCTCGGCGAAACGTTCACATGACAATCTCAATCTTATACCAGAAAAGATCCGAATACAAGGCCAGCATACCTACACCTGTGAAAATCTGTGTGTGTGTGTGTGTGTGTGTGTGAACACTGTTTGTTTTCAAACAGAATTACCTAACAATTGTTTGAATGTAATTTATGAATACTATGTAGATTCAAGCAATGAATGTTTTGAAAGGATTAGAAATACTGTATGTGTCATACATACATACATACATACATACATACATACATACATACATACATACATATATTATAGCTGAGAGGATTTCTAACTTTATTTTATTATTCCAACTTTGACTCTTCAGAGATCCTACAGTAATTCACGGCAGCTTAGATTTTAAAAGCAAAAAGGAAACAAAATGTATCAAAGAAAAAGAATACAGCTGACCAGAAAAACCAAAGGGCTAATACCATTGTAATGCAAAGCCATGAAGAATAACTTCTTTGACAACTCCTTCCCAATATGACATCAATACATATAATATTAAACCCATTTCAGCATTTCTATAGCATTAACCAGATTTGATACAACTGAAATTATTATTTTAAAAAGCCTGAGTTTTTAAACTCGACCCCCCAACCTGAACAGAAAAATGCAGCTTATGTGTAATGTATGTGCATGCTGCTTGCATTCAACAGAAAAACTCAGTGGGGCCTGTTTAAATAATAATAGAAAGTCAGAGGCTCTGCTTAGCTAGCAGATTTTCAAACAAAACCCCCCAAACTTCCTGTAGGGAACATGACAAATGTCTGTTTTGACTCATTTAGTAAAAGACTGCCATGAAAGAGAAAGGAGGAAGCATACAAAGAAAGAAAGAAAGAAAGAAAGAAAGAAAGAAAGAAAGAAAGAAAGAAAGAAAGAAAGAAAGAAAGAAAGAAAGAAAGAAAATAGAGCGTAAGTGAGGGACCAAAAGAAAGATTAAATATAGAAGAAGAAAAAGAAGAAATGCATGTGAAAAAAGCTACATAAGACAAGAAAGAGAAGGAATAGAAAGAAAAAGTAATAGAAAAAAGGGGGAGGAAAAAAACAATTAAAACAAGAATAAAAGAAAACGGGTAAAGATTGAAACATACAATAAAGATTTTTTTTAAATATGTATATGAAAGAAGAGTGAAAAGGGAAACAAATGGAATATAGTTGATATTTAGAAAGAGAATAGGTTGTAGGAGGAAAATACAAAACAAGTTTGAGAAACTGTTGATTTTGTTATTAGAACAACCTTTCCTATTTAACTTTCCCAACAAAATTAAAAAGAATTCTGGCAAGATCACATCCTGAGTCAGAAAGGAAGTTTGGGGTCTACCAATAAATCTCTTGCTGAAATCATGGATTCCTAATTTTCTCAGCTCCTTCAAATTCAGTTCAATTTCTAATGAATGCTTGGAAACATCCATGCATTTCCCTGGGAACAATATGAAATCCCTAAGGATTTTCTGATTGCTCCCCATCCAAATAGTAGTCAGGTCCAAACATACTACTCTTCCACCAAGATTAGCTAGTTGTTGCCATAACCCAAAGTTCCAAACAAGTTATTGAAAAATGTTTGTGTGCACACACAGTAAAAGAGAGAGAAAAAGATATAGCAAGGTTTTTCAAGAAGAGTAGATTTTCACATTGAAAAATATGTGAGTTTGCTTCTGGCACTTTTATACATTCCTATGCTCAGAAATATCCCTTCCTTAAGATTTAGCACATGTCTTTCTCTGCCTGAATCATTACTGTGCTTCAGACAATACTTGGTAGAGCTCCAGGTTCTAATAAAAAAGTAAATTAGTTAGATTAAGTGAAATTAAATTACTATGTAATTCCTCTGGTTACTTAAGGCAGAGTAGTTTTTTCAAGAATAAATCAATGTAAACTCCTCATTTGAAAATATATTTTAGCTGCCGTTTCTAGTGCTTCCAAATATTTTAGCCGTATATGGTTAATGTTGCATAGGTAGTCCTCCAATTACGACCACAACTGAGCCCAAAATTTTGTGGATAAGCAAGACATGGGGATACTACAATGATTGCAAGTGTGAAAAACAGTCATAAGTCCCTTTTTCCAGTGCTGCTCTAAGTTTGAATGATCACTAAATGAACTGGTGTAAGTCAAGGACATTATATATTATATGACATGTATATGACATTGAGTATATGGCAATCTTGTATGTTTCACTTGTATTTTTATGACACTGAATGGCTTGTATGAGATTAAGTGAAACTACAAAAAAAGTTATGTGTGAATACATTCTGTCATCACAGTAGAACAGTGGGGGTCAATGTTCTATTGGGACATGCTCAGGGAATGTGTATCGTTGTGGCTATTTTTTAGACAGGCATTTAAAAAAATAATTCAAAGCACATATAAGACAGATCACAAAACATTAAACTTAAACACTCTTAACTATTCCTGTTTTGCTTGCTGTACTACAAGCAAAAGACCACCCCTTTCTACCAATTCAGCAAAAGCAGAAGGGCAGGTTTTTAGTAATTTATATCTAACAAATATAAGGCAAGACTACACAATAATTGACAGCTCCAGGGCCAATTTTGAGCAGCACTATAAAAATTCCTTCTCTATCGAAAAGTACTCTGAAGCTTCAGCAGGAAAATGCTGGAAATTAAGGAACAAACCCATTACAAGCCAGCATTCTCAAGAAAGAAGATGAGCAGGCTAAATTCTCTTTACCTGTTAAGTTTGTTTTACTGATGGTTGTTTTTTTTTAAATTCTGGAAAGTTCATTCTTCATTTTATGGTATATACAGACCAGGCCTCATTCAGGCAGTTCCACGTCATCCTTAACAATCCTTTTTATCCCTCTCACTCCACTGGGCACTCAGCCTCTAAAAACAGGTTTTGTTCACCGCTCGTGATAAATGGTTGATGTGGCAAGTTGTGTAATTCACCCTTCAACTGATATCCTGCAGATGTGTTAGGATTACAACTTCCAAAATTACTGGTGAGATCTGTATATGCACGCAATGAGACTTCAATCGCAACAAATATTTATGCATCACAAGACTGTTCAACAAATGATATGAAATCCACCTCCAAGTTTCTTTCAGGTTTGTGAGAATGTTCATATAGGTGATTATTTTTAACAATTAATTTAAAATGGAATACAAGCATGCTTTAAATTGTAACCAGTCTGAAAATTAATATTGACTTTACTGATGCAAGGAATGCCAGAATCAGTCGAAGTTCAATTTACGAAACAACCTAATTGTTTTACTGTGTTCACTCAGAGAGAAGTTAGTGATTTATTTCCATTCCTACTTTGATGCCCTCCAGAATTATTGAGCTATGATTCCACAATCTCTTTTAATGCACCATTCCTATTTAAACACAGAACACAGACATACTTTATACACATACATACCCAATTTCGACATCCTATCAAAAATGCTTGTGGATTCCATTTCAATATTCGCATACTCATTTCTAAAATGCTATTCCTCCCTAAGTATCTTAAAATGCTAAGCTCTTTGAATCCATGTTTACAGGCCAATCTGTAAGGAGAGTAAAATGAAATGGAGAATTATATTAAAAGGCAAAAGAGTATAAAGATGAAAATCATATTGGGGAAAACATTGCATGATCAAAGAGAAAGAGAGGACATACAATGGTTTTGATCTTCTCAATTTCAAAGCTGACTCTTAAAACTAATTTAGAAAATCGAAACACAAAGCCTTTCCATAGATAGTGGCTAAAGAGATTCACAGAGCAAGCTACAGACAACACTAAAACAGGATGAGCAATTTGTGATTCAAGGGGCTACAGGAAGCCACCCATTGCCACAGCATAATTATAGGAACTAGGTCTTCATGATTTATTGGGGGAAGATAGCATGTCATGTGAATATACCTGTAATGTTTTCGTTTTTCATTGCCATATATTTTGAAAGCCAGGAAAACCTACAGAATAGCTTGGCTGCCAGCAGTTGCTGAGTGATGGGTCCTTTCAGATAATAATGGGGGACAACATAAGTAAGAATGGAAGATTAAACAACAGCCTCACACAAGGCTCTGTAACAGCACCAACAAACACTATATCAGATATGTTTGTGATAAGGGGACACAAATTTGGATTTGGCCATAGCGGTACAAGAAATATACATGGAGGTGGCTGATAGGCTTCTGTCCAAAGATGTTAAAATCTTGGGGAAATTCTTCACTGACCTGAGGATCAATCCTAGCACCAGCAAAATAATAACTATGTGCTTCCACCTTAACAACAAACTAACATACTTAAACAACAACTTACTCCCCTAAGATCCAAAAAGGTTATAGCACCTTGGAGTAATATTGGACCAGATTCTCTTCTACAAGAAACATCTAGATAATACGATAGAAATAGTCAATATTGGGAACATACTCCAGAAATTATGTGGAACCAAACGGGGAGCTTCAGCTGCCACCCTCAGGTCATCAGACCTAGGGTTAGTCAAATCCGCAGCAGAATACTCTGTCACTATATGGCTTAACAGTGAGTTAAGTGCCAGACTCAATGATACCATGAGGATTATACCTTGCTGACTTCCTGTTCTGAACCATGTAGCACCTCTAGCTTTACGAAGGCAAGATGTACTAGTGAGATAATACAGAAAAACTATGAAAAAAAGTATTCCTACAGGTGCACGATGACTATCCTCATTTATCAGCAAGAAGACTCAAATCCAGGAAGCCCCCACTGGCACTTGCACAACATCTTCCCAACAACTTTAACATCAATTCCCAACGGAAAGCCAAATGGGTTTTGGTCACCACACTATAAAAAAGATGTTGAGACTCTAGAAAAAGTGCAGAGGAGAGCAACCAGGATGATTAGGGGACTGGAGACTAAAACATATGAAGAACGGTTACAGGAACTGGGCATGGCTAGTCTAGTGAAGAGAAGGACCAGGGGAGACATGATAGCAGTGTTCCAATATTTGAGGGGCTGCCACAGAGAGGAGGGGGTCAAGCTATTTTCCAAAGCCAGAAAGAAATAATGGATGGAAACTGACCAAGGAGACATTCAACCTGGAAATAAGGAGGAATTTTCTGACAGTGAGAATAATCAACTAATGGAACAGTTTGCCTTCGGAAGTTGTGGGAGATTCATCATTTGAGACTTTCAAGAAGATATTGGACTGCAATTTGACAGAAATGGTGCAGGATCTCCTGCTTGAGAGGGGGGTTGGACTAGGTGACCTATAAGGTCCCTTCCAACTCTGTTAATCTGTCTGGGTCACTGAATACCTAGTTATAGGAAGACATGTAAATGATGCCATTAAAAAAGTGTCAGACTTTGAACTACCACATCAGCACTAGACAATCCTGAATAGGATTTGTACCTCAATTGGCATCTGTCGGGACTCTCTATATAAATGGTGCATAGTATCCATCCTCAGTGTGACTGCGGGGTCCTGTCAAATCACATAGATCACATTGTGACCAGCTGTAAGCTGAGGACATATAACAGTCCAGTATTTTATTTTTTAAAAAATATAAATTATGCCACGATTAGTTGTTGAAAATCAAATCTGCTGTCAGCAACAGATGTACATCAATCCAAAGGAAAGACTGCAGAATGACCATTGGCTTACCTGAAGGGTCGTTCTAGGTACACTGCGATGGAAGGGTCCGCCTTCATGGAAGGGTCCGCCTTCATGGAAGGGTCCGCCTTCAGACGGTCAGAGACCTTGTTTCTCTCCTTCCAACCGGCGACCATGGGCCGCGGAGTCTCTTCTTCTATCATCGCCAGATGGCTCAAGGCCTGCATTTCCCTCGCCTATGAACAGCAGGGCCAGCCCAAGCTGCCCGGTCTCACGGCTCACTCCACCAGGAGCGCGGCTACTACGGCGGCCTGGGCCACCCAAGCCCCCATCGAAGAGATTTGCAGGGCCGCCACATGGGTGATGCCTTCCTTGTTCGTACGGCACTATAGACTGGACAAATACGCTTCTGCTGACGCGGCCTTCGGTCATTGTGTCTTGCAGACCGTAGTCTCCCAGGACATATCTTAGTAGTATTCCTTATGGACACCCGCCCTGGTGACATTTTGCTTGGGCATGTCCCTTCCATGGACACTCTAAGCAGTGCACCTGAGAATGACCATTGGCTTACCTGAAGGGTCATTCTAGGTGCACTGCGATGAGTGTCCATTTCCTCCCTGTATTTCTAACTTACTTGATATGTTCACAGACCGGTTTGCTTGCCGAACATCGTCACGAAATAGCAGATCTTCATTGAAACAACTGGAGGATTGTGGGAAAGGAGGGTGTGATAATCAATTTCAATTCAGTCCAATGGGCAGCGGAGCTGACATTAACCCTTCCATGGACACTCTAAGCAGTGCACCTGAGAATTCCAAGTTCCTAGTTTTGTTACAGGCCTGGCTAATTCAGAAATCTCATGCTGTCCATAATTCACAATTTGCCAAATAATCTTCAAAAAGCTCACTAGAGCTATTGCTTTAAGTCCCAGAACCCCTACCATTGCCCTCTCCATTGCATTGACATTGCAAAGCCTCTGATGACAGTAGAATTCAGCAAACCCTCTGAGACACCAAAAGCACATCAGGCTCAGCATGAGGGAACAAAGAGGAAAGACATGCTTATAGGCATCCTTTCATACAGGAGAAAATCCCAGGTACTTCAAGATACCCCCCTTACTTACTTAGGTTTATGCACATACATACACTAGTAAATATATGGCTGTTTCTTACTATTAATGAACATATGGCTTAACGACAACATAATTAATTGCATGGCAATGGGAAAGGTATGCCAACAGAACACTTTTAATCCATGTTTTAACACCGGAGGTGCTTAATGTGAACCATCCTAATGGGATTCACCACATGGAAACAGGCATAAGATGGCATATTTTCTGTATATAAATACTCATGGTAGACAAGCGTGTTAAGGAACAAATGTGCAATTCCCAACTAACCAAATTCACGTTAAAAAAAACATTTTAGAGTCTGCCAGGCCATCTTTCTTGTAAAAATGAAGAAAATGAAGAAATCTATACAAAGAGATTGTTATTGGTAGCAATTATGATGATTAAGTATTTGCTTCTTCTATGATTGGAACTCCTATCTCCATCCAAAAACTTGGGATCTGAGACAACCCCATTTTTCCATGTATAAAAGAAAACATGACATTTTTTGAGCCAGAGGCTTCATTTTAGGAAGGACGCATTACTTTTTCAGAGGAATAGCAATCCTCCAATCTGCCTGCAATTCCTTTCCATTTTACAATTTAGGTTTAAAACTATTCTAACTTCTTTGACATGTATATATAAAATTATGGAATCAGAAAATGGATAATTACCTGGCAACTGAGCTGGGAGTTGAGGGAGTCCCAGTTATTAAATTTTCACCAGTTTGATTACCACAAAACCAATGATTCCCAGTTAAACTTTATTGCACTTTCCAGAATCATAACTATTCTAAATTTTCATAGAACCTCTTTCCATTTAATTGATGGGCAATTCACATGAAGTCCCTGAGAGAATGGATAAACATTTTTTCACCAACCCATAAAACTTGGGAAAGTGAGAGGACCCACTCAATTCTCATCGTGCTAAACAACACTTTCTAAACCTGCCATAACTGCACATGTTCAGCAACCAGTACAGGCATGCACACATACACAGAGAGAGAATCAGGTCCAAAGATTTGGAATTTATAATCCATTTGAAATTATAACTAGGGCAAAGTCAAAATCATGAATCCTAATGTGTGAAATTTTGGGGACAGGTGTAGAAACTTTGCTCCAATTTTCTGTGGGAGTTTAGCTAACCTAGGCTGTTGTACTTTAAAAGTGCTTTTAAAAATTAAAAAAATAAACCTGGAAAAAAGGCTCTGATGGAAGCAAATGGAACTAAGATCTTTGGAAGGGGGAAATCAAAGAAAAAAGGTATTGGACAGAAAAGATTGAATTGATGAGGGTTTTTTTTCTAAACAACACTTAGCAATGATAAAGGCCAGACCAGCATTGTCAATTCACATGGATAAATCTCAAGGTTTTGATATTTGCATACACTAAGTGAAATTAAAAAAACCAAGATAAATTAATCTATGCAAAATATAGATAAAAGTTTACTCCTTAGAAATCCACTAATTACCTTCTAGGTAAAGGTCATAAAGAGAATGGGCCACTAAAATGATCAACCAAGTTTGGAAGCTGTTCCTAACTATAGGCTGGTTTATATATGCATGTCTAATGCTTTACAACTGCAATGAATCCTGGCATGCGAATCTGCCATCAACATGCCAAATAGGAGCCATTATATCATTAGCATACACATTCAATAAAATCAGTTCAAACATTTAATTTTTCAGTTATGATGCTCTTTGAATAAGCTGTGGTTGCTTAAACGTGTTTTGAAAATAGTTAAACTCCACTTGAAATCAATGTGTCATTTTTCTGAAATAGGCTTCCAATTATGCTTCCGGTAGATATACCTGATATTTTAAATTCCCTAAAATTCACCTAACTTCAAAAATAAGAAAATACCATTTTAGCTTTTCAGTGGTCAACCGGATGCCATTAGGAGCCCAGAAGAAATAGATGTATTTACAGTAGTAGCATTTTCTCACTTTTCTCCCCTAGCAAATTGGTATTTGACCTGCTTACTGTCCTAATATGCAAATATCTTGATGTAAATTATACAACCTCCTTTAAAACCCATTCTGATTACTGGCCCTCACTATCTTGATATAATACATTTTATAGTCACCTACTCTGAAGTGAAAAAAGATGACCTTTTGTTCTTTCACAATCTCTTGAGCTGTAGCTTAATTGGATAATCTCTACACTTACAGCAAGAAAAAGAATATTCTATTGATTCTAGTCACTGTATATTCTATACATTTTTAAAATTCCAACCCCCCACTTTACTCACCATTTTTATAAATTAAAAAGCTCCCAATATTGTACACTTCTCCCATAGATCAATTGTTCAAGACATGCCTCTCCAAATCACCTAGGAAACATTCTCAAAAATGTCATTTGGGTAAGTTATGAGTTTCAAGGTCTCAAAATTTCATCTTTCAAATTTGTAAATGGAGTTGCAACAGGCATTTAAAACTTATTTACAAAAGGAATTGTGTACAAGTTTTTAATACCTGTATCAAGACTTCACTTCAGAACAGAACCAGGAAATTCTGAGTAGGGACACGAACATAACTTAAAGTACATATCAACAGTTGACCGTATCTACTAAAAGCCTTATGACATTGTCAGTTAAATTGCACAGAACCTATATGCTTTTCTGTCTATTGTCTATTCCTTGCCAGACCACAAATCAAACTATATAAAGCAAGTCAATAAATGCAAGAAAAGCGCATATACTTTATTTGATTTTTTTTTAAATTCCATCATTTATTACAACTTAAGGCAGCAGACAAAGATAATAATCCTTTCTTTTCTTATTTTCCCACAGCAACCCTGTTGGCTGAGAAAGAATAACTGGTCCAAAGTCATCCAGCTGACTTTCATACTTAAAGCAGGATTAGAATTCACAATCTTCTGGTTTCTAGGCCAGCACCTAAACCCACTACACCAATCTTACAATAAATCTTCACCTTGCCTTTTTGGTTCTTTGAATAATCCATGCAGTTTTACAACAAAACATAACTTAAAATCAAAATATCACACTGACCATTTGAATAATAGGGAAATATAACTGTTCCCATTTTATAGAATAAGTATAATCTTTATTGTCATTGTACTTAAATACAACAAAATTGGTTGTAATAGAAAAACTGAAGCAAGAGACAGATTGATAGAGTCCTTGGTGATCTCTGAGCTTGGTTGTTTTCTTACAGACATTTCATTACCTAAACTACCGTATTTATCGGCGTATAACACGCACTTTTCCCCCCTGAAAATAGGGGGCAAATTATGTATGCGTGTTATACGCCGATATGCGTGTTATACGCTGATACATGGACCCGGGAACAGTGGACCCTGGCAGGTAGAGCAAGGTCGAGGGGCTTCCCCCCTTTCCCCACTTCCCGGCTCTTTCCAAACCCCGGGAGCTCGCTGAGGGGCGGCGGCGGCAGCATCCCTCCACCCCTAATGGAGCCTTGGCAAACCACTGCCCTTGCGCTCGTATCAAAATTCGGAGCCCGCGAGAGACGGGCGCGGGTGGAAGCGGGCTCCGAATTTTGATACGAGCGCAAGGGCAGTGGTTTGCCAAGGCTCCATTAGGGGTGGAGGGATGCGAAGCAGCGGCGGCGGCGGCCATTGCCGCCGCCGCCGTTGCCGCCGCCCCTTGGCGAGCTCCCGGGGTTTGGAAAGAGCCGGGAAGTGGGGAAAGGGGGGAAGCCCCTCGACCTTGCTCTACCTGCCAGGGTCCACGGTTCCCGGGTCCATCCCTCCACCCCTAATGGAGCCTTGGCAAACCACTGCCCTTGCGCTCGTATCAAAATTCGGAGCCCGCGAGAGACGGGCGCGGGTGGAAGCGACCAAAGGAGCGCCTGGCGGCACGGGGCGACTGCTCAGGAGATCGCACCGCCTCTCCTCTTACCATCTCCCCGCCGGCAGAGAACGGAAGCCCGGCGGAGCCAGGAGCGGCCAAAATCCCGGTGATCCCGCGCGGTGGGAAAGCAGCCGCCGGAGCGATCCCGCCGGGATACAACTTTTCCCCGCGCCCTGCAGGCACCCCCGGAGGGCATGATCGGAGGAGGGCAAGTACGGGAAGCTGCAGTCTTGCGGGAAGGGAAGAAGGACGGGAGGGAGGGAGGGAAGGGACGGGACTGTGTCGCCCCGCTGGCTGGCTGGCTTCCAGCCCCGGCGATTAAAGAAGCCAGCTTCGGCGGTTCGGTGAGCTGGCGTTAGCCCCCCTCTCCGCCGTTATTACCTTCGTGCCAGCTTTTGCCGCGGCGTGGGAAAAAAGGTGATCGGGCGGAGGAGGAGAAGGAGGCTCCGTCCTCCGCGGGGCAGTTTCGATGCCGTTGGCTGGGTTGCCTTGCAAGCGAATCCATGGGGATTAATGGAGAGGTTGGGTTTTTTTTTCTCCTCCTTCCCCTGGGAACGGTTAGCCCTCCTTGCGGTCCCTTCCCTAACGGGAGAGCAGCGCCCTCCCTCGTGTTGCCCTTTTGGGGGGAATTGCCACCGCCGCTGCCGCCGCCGCCCCTCGGCGAGCTCCCGGGGTTTGGAAAGAGCCGGGAAGTGGGGAAAGGGGGGAAGCCCCTCGACCTTGCTCTACCTGCCAGCGGAGAAGGAGGCGCCCGCCACGGGGAAGAGCTCCGGGCCTCCGGGGCCGTCATCTCCTCCTCCTCCTCCTCCTCCTCCTGCTGCTGCTGCTGGAACCAGCGGCCGGGAAGCGCAGGGCCAGGAATTCCTGCGCTTTCCTCCAGCTCCGAGAAGCGACGAGTGGCGCTGGGGCAGAGCCAGGCTGCTGCCCGGAGATTAGCCAGAGAGGGTGTGGGCTGCTGGCAGAGAAGAGGCATGCCTGAACAGTCATTCATTCATGCGGTCCTTGGCCAGCCGGCTGCCGGGTAGCTCCATCCCAAGCCAGGGAAATTTTTTTTCCTGAAATTTCCCTCTTAAAATGAAGGTGCGTGTTATATGCCGGTGCGTGTTATACGCCGATAAATACGGTAGGTAACATCATCAGTGCTAAACTAACACTGAAAATGTTATCTAGTTTGACTAGCACTGATGATGTTTCCTAGTTTGGATAATGAAACATCTGCAAGAAAACATCCAACGACCAACTCCTCATTTCAATCCAGGGCTAAAAATATTCTCCTTTATTGCAAGAGACAGATTGCAAGAATATCTAAAGCTAAGAAAACATTGAGAACATTTTATAGCATCCATTGCAAGACTATCTACTGAGAAAATAGACAACTCTTTCTTAACCATTTTCATTGAGCTTTCCAAATTCAAACTCTAACACAGCATACATAATCATATCCATAGCTGCAATGTATGGCTGTGAAAGTTGAACCGCAAGAAAGGCTTAGCAGCAAAGAATTGAGACCTTTGAACTATAGTGCTGGAGAAGACTCCTGCGAGACCCTTGGACTGCAAGACGATCAACCTGGTCAGTCTTAGAGAAGATCAACCCTGACTGCTCTTTAGAAGGCCAGATCCTCAAGATGAAACTCAAGTACTTTGGCCACCAAATGAAAAGGAAGGACTCACTGGGAAAGAAGAGCCCAATGCTGGGAAAGACTGA
This sequence comes from Rhabdophis nuchalis, assembly GCA_039707465.1. Lineage (NCBI taxonomy): Eukaryota > Metazoa > Chordata > Lepidosauria > Squamata > Natricidae > Rhabdophis > Rhabdophis nuchalis. The sequence continues at coordinate 125,111,643 of CM077647.1, read as the reverse complement.
GGGCAAAAGAAGAAGGGGATGACAGAGAGTGAGGTGGCTGGTTGGAGTCACCAAAGCAGTAGGTGTGAACTTAAATGGACTCCCGAGGACAGGAGAGCCTGGAAGAACGTTGTCCATGGGGTCAGACATGACTTTGCAACTGACAACAAACACACACACACACACACACACACTGACTAAATAGCCTTCAAGGTGGTTTGATATTCTTAGGTGTCCCAGAAAGGAGCATAGGAGCCACAGAATTCTAGAAATACTTCCAAGACATCTTTGGGTTACTACAATTATTCCAGAAGAAAATTCCAGATTTCATTTATAAAACATAAAGAGCTCATTTGCAAAACAAAAGGACTCATTGCTATTTGCCTCCAAGAAGAGGCTATATCTCATATTCACCCACCATTACCCATATACCAAGAGGGGGGGAAAAGATGTTTTTTGTTCCAAAGACCAGGAAGGATTCCCTATCCAAACAACACTCCCCCCTCCCCAATTGAAACAAGACGCTTAAGCTTCCCAACCTTCTATTATAAACATTAACTCAGAGCAGGAATTCATCAGCACATGCATGGTATTCCTTCAGCAAAGCACTATGAGGGCTATTGTCATGTACAATTCACTTCCTCCTTTCTTCTCTATGCATTTTTTAAAGGATGGTCTCTGATGAAATATTTTGGCTATTGTTCAAGGGATTCTCCCCTCCTGCGGTGTCTGTCAGCCCCTCCTTACTCCACCGCCTCCAAATAAGAAAAACTCATTTATCCAATTCAGCAGGCCCCTTTTAAAAGCAGGCAAATTCCAAGCGGAGAATTATGAGGTCCTCCAATACTACCAGCTTCTGACAGAATGATAAAAAGCCATCCTTCTATTAATGGGTATTTCCCATCCCCTGAACAACCCAGCTGGGGAAGACCAGTTATAATTAATCTAACTCTGCATCAAAAGGGAAAAAGGCAGGTGAAAGGAGGTGGTGGCAAAGGAGAAAAAAGGGGAGGGGGGCATTAGATCAGAGAAAAATCTACTTTATTCTCAGCCTCATTGGGAAAATATAATAAGAACTTATTACACAGTTCACAAACTATCATACAGTTTTTAGACATATAATGCTTCCTTCTTGCTTTTCCCCCCTCTAGAATTTAAAAAGCAAGAAATATACTTCTTTAGTTCAAATTGGAAAGAAATCAGTTTACAAATAAGCCTTATCTCATTAGGCAGAAATCTTGAGAATATTAATATAATATTATACAAAATTGCTCCCCTCCCCAAAAAAAACCACCCCAAACCTCCTGAACTACTAATTTCAATTGTAGGTGTCTTCATTGTGACATTACAATAATCCATACAATGCCTATATAAATGTTAATTCCACTGTACTTTCAAATGCAGACAAATTTTAAATGTGGAAAACAAGATAACTCAAAAGTAGATCCAGCACTTGAGGGAAAAGAAAGGGAGAAAAATCACCTAACCAACCATCTACAAATACAAATCTGGCCACCAATTTATTTTTCTGTTGCAAAAATGCTGATCATCAAATATATTGCCTATATTGACGATTGCATTTTATTTGTAAAATAAAACAAATGTGTTTTTATTATACTTTAAACAAGTGTATTCTTAGAAGATGATGATTAATGGACATTTGTATTTTAGTCTCACCACATCCAAATAGACTGGATAAAGAAGCAAGCTAGAATCAGTTTAGAAGTCTTTATAAATTAACTTTTTAAAAAGTTTATTAGTCTTCTTCAATCTGATACCTTCCAGGTGCCTTTGGACAGCAAATTCCAGAATTCACAATCAGCATTGCCAGAATTTCTGGAAGGTCAGTTCAATGTATTTACAAATGTACTAAGTTGGGAAATACTGTTGTTTTCCTTTCCATTTAAAAGTGATTTTTGAAGTTTTGAGTCTTATTAATGTGAGCCTTTACATTAAGGGTAAAGGTAAAGGTTTCCCTTGCACATGTGTGCTAGTTGTTCCTGATTCGAGAGGGCGGTGCTTATCTCCTTTTCAAAGCTGAAGAGCCGGCGCTGTCCGAAGGTGTTGCCGTGGTCATGTGGCCGGCATGATTAAATTCTGAAGGCACACAGAACACTGTTACCTTCCCACCACAATTGGTCCCTATTTTTCTACTTGCGTTTTTACATGCTTTTGAACTGCTAGGTTGGCAGAAGCTGGGACAAGTAACAGGAACTCACTCCATTACGTGGCACTAGGATTCGAACCACTGAACTGCCGATCTGCAGGCTTCAGCAGGGCTGGGGGAAGGGAAAAATGCCCCCCTTTTTGTGAAAAACAGGGAGGGCCAGGGAGGACAAAAAAGTTTTTTTCTTACATAGCTCTTCAAAATCTTGCTGCATCTTATAGTCTGAAAAATATAGTAAATAAATAAATAAGACGCCTCTTGTTTTTGCCTAAAACAGATTTTTCTGAAGCTGTCCTATTTTCTGCTCCTTAACATTTTTGGTATTATAAGGAAAACAATACAATACAATACAATAGCAGAGTTGGAAGGGACCTTGTAGGTCTTCTAGTCCAACCCCCTGCGTGGGCAGGAACCTTATACCATTTCAGACAAATGGCTATCTAACATCTTTTTAAAGACTTCCAGGGTTGGGGCATTCACAACTTCTGGAGAAATGAAACAAATTGAAATGAAAATGAAAATGCAGGAAGATCGCAAAAGGGAGAGAATTGCAAAATTCTACATATAAGTCAAAGTGACTCGACCATAAAGCTTCATTTGAAAATACCCTGGTAGTGTCCCTTTAAGGTCCCTTTAAGGCACTTAGGAGGTGAAGGCTATGTGCTGAATATAGTGAAATAGAAGATGGAAAAGACTGTGAGTTTCAAAAGCAACCCCAGTTCTGCTCCCTAGAGACCTGAAGACCTACCCTGAGAAAGTCTGATTTGGGAAACTCATTTATTGTGAAATATTGTGTGGAACAGAGGTTTCTTTCTGCAAACACGGAAAATGTGAGCAAGGGATCAGTATTTTGAAAGCATGAAACTCTCTGTGTTCTTTTCCTCCACCACTGTGTAAAAGAGAAAAGATTTTGGAAAAGTTTTAATTGTATTGTATGTGGGAGATGACAGACATGATCAAAGAAAGAGTTGCAGAGCCCCCAAAGGCCAGGAATGAGTATAATAGGGTCTGCGATATAGGGAATGGCATAATACTTCTTGCCATCATTTACACCTCCCTCTGGCTATTTTCCTTCACTGTTGGACTGGGAAGAAGGTGGCTGGTACTACTGAAATGGGGAGGAAAGTTTACAAGTGTTGGCGTTTAAGTGTGAAAAGAGAGAATGGCAGGGTGTTGACAGCAAAAAATCAGGGGTGTCAACAAGAAGCATTAATGGACTATACTGGTACTAACATGTAATAAAGGTATTGACAAGGAAATAAAAACTAACTATACATGCGTGCAACAGTACAATGAAAGCAAAAGCTCTTGATTTGACTTACAACCACAAATAAGGACCAGAATGTTGATCATAAGTTGTTGCGGTTGTAAGTTGAGGCATATACGTGACTAGACCTGATTTATTTATTTATTTTACTATTTTTTATTGTGGATGTTAAGGAAACCACTTGGTTGTAAAGTCCAGATCAAGAACACAATTAATCAAATCATGCAGTCATTAAGCAAATCTATTATCCCAAATGATCTTTTTTTGTGGGTTTTTTTGGCCAGAAACCAGTAAAAAAAAATTGCAAATTGTATTCATGTGACTACAGGACACTGCAACCGTTTGTAAATGTGAATCCATTGCCAAATGCCCAAAATGCAGTCATGTGAAGCTGGTGGCATTTTATCACATCCAGAAGTGCTTTTCTATAAGTGCTTTATGGGCACTTAAAGCACTTTTCCCAAGGCTATTACAACTTCAAATAGAACAGTCATTAAACTGGTCGTAAGCTGAGGACTTTTTGTACTCTATGGACAGCTGCTTTGAGAGTGCAGAAAAGAGAGAAAAACAGTCAGAATTATGTGTACTGTTATTCTATAATTGCACTAAGCAGGAAGGTAATTTGATATAATGTGTAAAAATCAGCACTCTAAATATCTAAACTGTCTTTTGAGTTTTTTTCCCTTTCAGTTAAAAAACAGTAAACATTCTACATCTTACTTAGGAAAGAGAAATTTGTTGGACTGTCAGTTTTTCAGTAAACAAATTTAGATAGCCTGTGGTTGCCATTTAAATTTCTGGTCCATGCTCAACCACGTGTGGAATTATAGAAATAGTTGTGTAATGCAGGACCCAGAAATTTAACCTGCGTATGGTTGTAATGCTCAAATGTTCTGTTACCACTGACAAGGAGGGATCACATATGTTCCCCGGGCATCTTTACCCAACACCATTCTTAATTAAGAGGCAAACGTCTTTGTCATCCCTTTTCATTTCTTTTTAACCCAGAAGCAATCACATAATGCATGGGAAGTCCTAAATAATGGACACTCAGTTCGAAGCCCTTTCTGAGTCTTTTAAAAAAGTAAGGGAGATGAATATTTTATTGGCCACACTTGACTTGTCCCATTCTGTTATGGCAAGAAAATAGTCACAGTAAGGAGTAGAAAAGAAAACCAGGGAGGGAGGGAGGGACTCTACAGTACTTGTAATGCAGGTTAAGGAATATATGCTAATTTATCTTTTTAGCAAAACTGGAAGTACCCTGTTTCCCTGAAAATAAGATGTCCCCGGATAATAAGACCAATCAGGCTTTTGAGCGCATGCCTTTCCCTGAAAATAATAAGCCTTTCCCCAAAAATAAGCCCTCCCCGAAAATATTGCAACATAGCAGCAGCCATGAGGTGACCACACTCACTGCCTCCTGCACCTCAAAAATAATAAAATCTTCCCAAAAACAAGGCCAAGTGCTTATTTTGGGGGGGTCAAAAGCACATAAGACCCTGTCTTATTTTCGGGGAACATGGTATTTAGTGGTTTATGAATTGGGGCTGACTCTCATATAAGGCCAGAGCTACAATTGGGCAACAGAAGGTGTTGGCTGTCGCAACTGATAAATATTAAAAAGGACATAATAAAATGTTACTAGATTGATCCAAATAATCTACAAAGAGCAACATAGTAGCCAAACAAATTATTGTGGGAAATCCACCAGTCCCCAGTAAGGCTGGATGTATGTCAGAATTAAGAGTGATAAATTGTCAACTTTTATATTGTTTTTTACACCTGGCAATGGGAAGTGCTACCATTTGATTTTTGGCTACTAATTATAATCTTGCCTATAGTACAGAGGGATTTAGCTCAACAAAGCAAATTATTCTAGATCTAAGATGCTCCAACTCCAACATTAAATATGAAGGGAGACTAAGGTATCATTGTACATAAAATTAGGAAATCACAGCCAAGGCTCTCAAGTCTTAAGTAGCCCTTTCAAATATGATTGGATAATTTCACGGAGGACAGCTATTAGTCATGGGATTCAATGTTATCAAGACAGAGGGTCTGTTGCCTTCAAACATCAGTTGCAAGTAGAGGGCCTTCTGTTGATCTGGTACGGCTATTTTTACCTAGGTCTCCATATCAGGATGGAACAGAACTACTGAGATAAAGTTGTGATTCCGTTTGCAATCTGTATGCTTTGTTTGTACAATTAGTATAATTCTGCACTTTTAATCTTGTTTTCTGCTTGTAATACCACAAAATATGTACTTGCTGTTTTAAATTGTTCTAAATTAAACTGGTATGTATTTATTATAATACTTCAGTTTATATGCTGCTTCAATCTACAGACTCTATGTTTCATGTGTACTAAGAGGTTTTGGAATACAGCTATTCTGATATGATGGCTGAGATTGATGAGTTATTCCTGCAAAACCAAGGTGGTCACATTAGATCAGCAAAGCATGTAAATGCAGGATTCTGTTCTCAAGTGCAAGGGTCCACTCAACAACCAGTCCTAACAAATGTATAAATAGTAGAAAGTTAAGAAAAAAATTTCCATCTTATTTTTCACTGTAGAAGTTAGAAGGAAATGGGAAAATTCCCGTTTCCTTCTACTCACATTAGCTTTCTTCAAATCTTATTGGAATACTGAAACCGATAATTCAGGATGAGAACTTTGCTAAGTGGCAAAGTAGATAATACGGAATGGAAACACATTAGTTGCCTTAGACCAGGGGTGTTAAAATGGCACCCGGGCTCTGGATAGATCACATGGAGGCCACCCCCACCTCAGTTTCACAAAGGGAAAAAACACTGTGAAATGTCACATGATGGCAACATGATGCTGCGAGTTTGACACCCATGCCTTAGACCAAGTAAATATTTTATTTCAGGTAGACTGCTATGGTTCATGGTAGCATTACAAGATCTTAGACTGCCAACTTGCCATAAAGGTATCTTATATTTATTCACTTTAACCAAAGAAGCTAAAGATATTTTAAGTAATTGTACAGTATTATATTATTTGTTTAAATGTCAGGAAAGTTATGATGTCTTGTCGTATTTTACTTAATAATTTCTTGACATATTTTTCTAATTTCTGCCTCTAAAACACCACCTCCCATTCCAACCTGTTATTTTCCACCAACATGACTGCAGAATGATAAGCTTTTGACCTACTTTCATATGCCAGAACAGCAACATGCCCCCATTCCCAGCAGTTGCATCAACACTTCTCACCCTTCTCACCCACCCTCTTCTCCTCTGGCATTTTCTTGGACTAATGGAAATACTAATTCTTCAAAGATACTTACACAAAGTAGCTTCCTCAAACATCTGACTACTTTCCCAAGCCTCCTAAAGACATATAAGTCAGCCATACTTTTTGGTCTATCTGGAAACAAAGTTCTGCTTAAGATCCCCATTTCATCCCTCACAAAAGTTGACAGTTGTGGCCACAATGACAATATGGTGTTAGTTCGGCACATTTAAGTTCCTAACACAGACACAAATTTACATAGTATTATTATAATACAGTATTTTGGAGGACAAGGACTGGTTTCTACCTTTGTGTAACTCCAAAAGTAGCTGGAAGAAAGAGAAAAAGTAGGTCACGGCAAAGTAAATAAATGTGATTGCTCTAATACAATTACATATAATTAAATGCAATTAATATGATTGTCTCCTGATTTAGCACAACCCCTATTTTCTTTCTTTTCATAATTTGCCTCACTTGTTATCATCCATGGAAGGCCACGCTACATGACGAGGCCAACTCCATTAGCTTAAACAGCTTCAAAGAAAAAAAAATATTTATGCAGACAAGCTTGTCAAGGGCTATTAACAGCAATAATTTAATTGAACCTCCATGTTCAAAACCAGTACATCCCTGAACTGCATACAAGAAACAAATAGAAGTTCTGTTCTCAATTTCCCAGAGGCTTCTAATAGGACTAGTTTAGTGGAATGCAAAGTAAACAAAGACATGGTCTAATCCTGCAATGTTCACCCTGTGTTCCCATTTCATACTTCATTTGAGTCTCAATGCGGCTAAGTTTACAAACAAAGGAGACAAACTTAGGCTAAAGGAATTTTTGAAAAGCAGATGACAACAAGCACATTTTCTGGTTCTATCCTACATAGGGAGATAAGGGAAGCAAGACAAAAATAGAACTAGCTTCCCACCCCCACCCCTCTGCATACATAGTAAACCTAGTTTAGCCCCCTCTCTTATTCCATCAACCCCTCACATTCCCACGCAGCCTCCACACAGTGGCCAGCCCAAGAGATTCACTAATAACACCCCTTGAATGCAGCTGACGACTTAGATCACATCAGATGTTCAACTGGCAACACTTTAAATGTCACTGACCTGGAAGGGTGGATAGAACTAGAGAATTAATTCAATTCCAGACCAAACAGGGTGGGGTGCAGAGGGAGAAATGAGATGGCAAGGTGAGCTAAGAGGAGAACAAGTAAAACAACGAGTTGTGTGGACTTAAATTGCTGAGTCCTTCTACTGCCCTGAAAAATGGAATTTCTTCCATTTAGCAAAATCCTAAGATGCAGAACGTAACATACATACAGAGAAAGAAAGAATAATAGTGACGGTAGAAAATTATTTCTGTTTACATTGGTCTTTTTCCTAAAACTTCACATTTCCATTTTATATGCATACACTTTCATTTTCCACCTAAGTCCCCAAATCCTTCAAATTAGACACATATATCTGAACCTACAATCTTAGAGGAATAGCCTCTACTTTTTTCTGAAAACTTCATTCTCTACAGAACGGTCTCCAACCGTTGCAACTTTAAGTCTGAAGGACTTCAGCTCCCAGAATTCTCCAGCTGTGCTGTGTACTATCTCACAGCTTTGCTGGCTGGAGAATTCTGGGAGCTGAAGTCCTTCAGACTTAAAGTTGCAAAGGTTGGAGACCCCTGCTCTACAGAACATTACCATAACATGCTTCTCCAACTTCCTTACCAGCCACTGATTTATCTATTACGCAACCAAAAATATAAAAGGTGGAAAAAGGAACGTTGGTATGATGCATGTTTCATATATCTTTAACAAGTATATATACACAATCAGATTTTTTTAAAAAAAATCACACCATGATTTAGATCTACAACAACAAAAGTCTTGACAACACTGTAGTATCTAATTAATTATACCAGCAATGGGAAACTGAATCCAGATCAAGTGGAGATAAGCTGGGCCTTGGGCCAAAGTCTACAATTGCACAGGACAGGATGCAGGCAGGGTGAACTTTCAAAGAATAGCTGTGCCAGTGGAGCTAAGAAGACCTAGCATCGGTACTTGGGCTGGCAAATTCTTACACCATGGATGCTAACCATAACATCCTCTCTTGTTTGTTTTTTAAAATTATACATACTTTATTACAGATGACAACTTTCTTTTTTCATTTTTAAACTATATGTCTACAACAAGTGATGCCAATTCCTACGAATCAAACATGGCTGCTAAGCCTCCATACATGAAGCTCAGGATCTAAAATCCCCAAATTGAACCACTGATACAACTGATGTGATATTCTACATTCTACACCAATTCCACACATCGTAGCGAACGATTCACAGTTGTTGCATGACATTCATCTTGAAGGATGCGACTCTCAGTTGCCAAGAGCTTAATCAATGCATTGGTTTGCCATTAAACTATCAATTAATTAACTGAAGGAAAATTAATATAGCAGCATTTAGTGGTAATAGTAATCTACTAGTAATATTTTTTCAGCAATTAACTAAGAATAATATCACTGCTTTTCTAACTCCAACATCGCTAGCAAATAAATTCATTGTTTGGGTACTTAGTATAAAACTACTATTAGAAAACTTCATGAATTCAACAACTAGTGCAAATAGATCTAATGCAGTTTGTTACATCAGACATAATAAAAATGCTGCTTTTAAAGGGTATGTGCATGCTGATTTTCAATACATGACAGGGCTAGGCCCCTTTTGCTCACATGAGTATCAGTAGATAGGGCCTTTCTTCAACAAATTTGCCTTTTCTTTGATTGTTCATGCAGCTGATGAGTAGGTGATTCTTCACATATCCATATTTCAATCCATGCAACATTTTAATACAATGCTGTAACTGTGCTGTACTTGAAGCAACCTGAGAGCCAGGGAACTGTTTAGATTATCAACAAATGCATTCCTTCTCACCAACTTATCATTAGCAACCTATTTTAAACTTGTGACAGATTTTAGCTCTTCAAGAATTAACTTTAACTGGGTAGAGATTATAAGGGTCAAAGTCTAACACATTTGCAGGATACTGGGAGGCAGAAAGAAGGTCTTCTCTTGAGAGTGGAATTTATTTTTAATATTTTTCCTTTTCCCTTATTATCCTCTTTGCTTGTTATACTTTTATTTACTCATTACATTTTTATGCTGCCCATCTCCCCTTTAAGGTGACTCTTAAAAGTGTAAATCTATCTATAAAATATGGTCCTCAGCACACCTCTTTAATTAATATACATAAGGCATAATGGGATCCCTGGGAAGAAAATTCTTAATTTGGGTTTGGGATTTACTCATTTCATCTTTCTCTGTGGTTTTTTTGTTTACATACATACATACACACACACACACACACGCATACATACATACATACAAACTATACACATATATATACATTCACACGCGCACACACACACACACACACACACGTATATGTATATGTCTTGGTGTATTCGGGCCTTTCCCCGTGTAAGATTAAAAGTATCTTGGCAACGTTTCGACGAAGTCACACTCATCATCTTCAGGCTGGTACCTTTGGCTTCGTGCTTGTGCAAGCAAACTGTGATCGGAGCTGCCGTTTTTCTATAAATATAAATATATACACAAATACACCAAGACCTACATACCTATACCCATGAAAATCTATGAAAACAAATACACACACACACACTATCCTTAGACAAGAAAACAAAATCTCAGAAAGGTAAGTAATTACATTGAGTGAAAACTATCTCTGACCTCCGCCTCTTCCGCAAGTATCTGAAGACACACCTATTCCATCTAGCCGGCCTAGGATAACCCCCATTACTGACTCTTAGATAGTTTTAAATTTGGGTTTTTTAAATTCGGTTTTTAGCGCAGGGTCTATTAGAATAAGTTTTTTAAAATTTTATATGTTTTATATGTGTTTTAACATCCCTGTGCGCCGCCCTGGGTCCGTTTGGAGAAGGGCGGGGTATAAATTTAATAAATAAAATAAATAATAAAATAAAAACTATTATGTTCTATTTGCTTTCTGTTCTGTAGTCATAAAAAATCACCGATGTGGAGAATAGAACATGCTCTAAGACTGGGACGAACAAAAAAAAATCAAGAAAACAGTGGTAGAGAGGAAAAGGATTTGAACATCTATCATTTTCCACATACATATGTAATGCTACACTCACCTATAGGACATAGATTATGATGAAATTATTTTATTGAGGGGAAATTGGTAACACTTAAATACCCTACTTCACAGGTGTCAAACCTGTCACATTACGTTTCTGTCACATGACATTTTGTGACTTTTCACCCTTCGCAGATTTGGGGTGGGCATGGCCTGCTCATGACGCATCCAGTCTATGGGCCACCCGTTTGACACCTCGGTCAAGTAGAGCCTACTTCAACTTCTCTTTCCCCAAACTTCACTGAATAGTTTTCCTATCATCATCACTGCCCCACCTTCCTCTTCTCACAAGTTCTGGAATAATATCAAAATTTCCTTCAAGAGGCTAGTAGGTATTCAAGAGTTAGCTTTAATCATGGGCATAAGAGTTGCAGGTGAGAGGAGAAAAAATGTGTTTACCGCCTATATGAATGGAAACGAGCTCCAACTGCTCATGGAAACCCACTACTGAATATTGAACACAGTCTCCTTATTCCCCAAAGAACAATAATTTTGTGATAGTAATAAAGGGAAAGGAACAGGCTCTCTTATGCTTGAGATTCCTGCCAGTTTCTCCCCAATTCCAATGACAGTGAAAGTCATGGTAATTAAGCAGGTATAAAGCCTACTCATTTTTAGTACACAATTCATTTTTATTAATTTATTTGTTACATTAATTTACATGCTGCCACATTTCCAGAGATTCTGAGCAGTTTACAAATATGACGGGATTAACCCATAAAAAAAAATCAATTAATGCAGTTATAATTCAATGAACTCAATATGTCACCATTTCGGGATAGTATGGCCCCAAATGCACTAAAAGACTTCACACTTCAGGAATTGGAGAGGTAATCGGAATGAAGATGAGGAGGAGAGAAAAAGAATACTTTCAGTTGAAGCAGAGAGAAGAAAGGGATGATATTATTTTAAATCACAGTATCACTTTTTCACAGAATTAATGCATACTTTAAAACAGTTGCAATTTTTTGCACAGATTGGGGGGAAATAAACATCAGAAGAAAAAAGGACTTATTGTCAAATTGAAGTAATGTACAATTTAACTCATAGTTCTTCACAGTGGAAAAAAGCGGGAGGAATGGATTCCTAGGGACAGGAAGACAAAGCCTTTTCTTTAAATGCAGTCAGCAGAAGGTAGAAAGAGACAGCCTTCCCAAATTCTCTTTGGAAACAGAGTCCCAACAAAACTCTCCCAAAAGGGGGAGGAAGAGGAGGAGCAAGGAAATGCAATGGCAGAGATACAATTCCCATCACTCAGCCAAAAAGACAAGGTGAAGGCATCTCATCAGCCCTTCAACTCCTGTCACCCTGAAATACATCTAAGAAATGAAGGGTCGGGGGAATGGAGAGGCACAAAGAGTAAGTTTAGGTCAAGACACTCAACATATCAGACTCCACAGTTGTTTCTACAATCCCAATAATATAAAGCAATTAGAATGACTATGTGATTCACACCATAGTTCCATGTGTTTGTCTCTCCTGGGGGGAGGGGTGTCTCTGATTAGTACCTTCATCCCCAAAAAATCTTTCATTTCTGAAACAGTAACAGGTGACATACAATTATTTGCTCTCCAAGGGCTTGTTCACAACCCAGGTCATCACTTGATGGTAGACATCACAAGGCCTATACTGACAATATCACTCAACAGACGGGATGTTAGGAAGGTCCCTCTCTCTACATCAGGGGTGGGCAAACTTTGCAACTTTAAATCTGAAGGACTTCAGCTCCCAGAATTCTCCAGCTAGCTTTGCTGGCTGGAGAATTCTGGGAGCTGAAGTCCTTCAGACTTAAAGTTGCAAAGTTTGCCCACCCCTGCTCTACATCAACCAAGAAAGGCCAGGGACTAGAACATTAAGGGCTGCTTATCATATCTCCTAAATATACAATGATCATATGATAAGAACTATTAATTAACAAGAGCTTTCACTTTGAGTCCTCCATAAAAAGTAGATACTGTATTTACATACAAAGGAAATGACTGATCTCCCAAATTAGATGTATTGAATTGTTATACAGACAGGCTCAAAGAAATGCAAAATAATCAAAATGTCAATTCCCTACAATGCAAAATAAGTTTTAAATAGCTATAAAGGTTTTCAGTAAAGCTGTAATAGTAAAGGATTTTAAAGCATAGGCTGCTAGATAAACTCTAGGGGAAGAATAGGTGAAAGCAAGTAGGATTTCCAGAGAGCACTTTTTCAGCTTTCCTATTTTAGCTTCTATTTATTATTTATTTATCACATTTATATAACTGCTCATCTCGCAATAAATTGACTATATGTGGCTTACCACTTTTTATGACTAGCAGCATCCTACATTAATTAATGTAACCTTATTTACAAAGGCAAGGTCATCACTGATTGCAGAGTTTGATTTCTATTCAATATAGTATATGAGTAATGGCTTAGATGTCCTTTCTCTATTTGCTAAGTATTAGTCATAATGCCCACTCCTAATATTTGAGTTTACAGTGAGACGTTGCTCCTCATCCCTTGCAAGGGCTAGATGGAGTAAAGAACATAGAACCCTTATTTGAGTAAGAAACCTGATTCGATGCCAGACAAATTTACGAAGAAATTAAAATGAATGAACAGAAATCAAAGGGCTATAAAACATACGTTTAAAACATTGTACAAGATAAAAATTAATAATAAGTTGGGAAACCTATCATAGCTGTGTAATCAATTAACACATTTCAAAAGGCTTGGAAAATAAAAATGTTTTTAATCTAGACCAAAAGATAATAAGGATAAAAGTCAAGGACGCCTGATTATCCATCCATCCATTTTCTTAATGGTTTACAAAAATATACAACTACTAAAACATCCACAGTCAGCATTTAAACAATAGAAACGTTGAAAAATGTATAAAAGAAGTCATCCTAGACATCTTCCAATAGCTTCTAGTAGACTGATGTCAAAAGGAAGAGACTTTCCAATTATTTCCTAAGGCAAGCAAAGTCCAAACAGCAGCCGTGGTTTTATCTGGACACAGCTAGAGTGCTGGGGGCAGGAGAGAGAGAAGGCAGTGACTTAACAATACTATAAACCAGACACTTCAAGTTTCTCCAAGGCATTACTTACATTGAATCCAAGATGTGTTGCCAATAAATCTCTCACTTAACCATGGAAAAAATATTTAAGTACTCGATATGTTCCACATTTTATATATGAGTGATCACCAGGAGAACCCTCTAAGGTAAGCCAGCATTATAATCCCATTATTTATCAAAAATCATCATATAAACTCTCTGGCTGGTGGGCTTTCTGAATAACATTATGTCAGCTTGCCTCAAAATGGCAAGCTGATATGTTGTACAGGGTCTGCAATTCCCAAAACGTCCATCCATCATTGGATGAGACATATAGTTCCAACACATCTGGAGGGTACCAGGTTTGAGGAAGTTGACATAGATTGTGTTCTTAATCATATATACTGCTCTGGGGATAGGTGAGTTGGGGCCCTCCAGTTATTTTGGACGTCAAATCTCATTATATCATCCAGCATGGTCCAAGAGATTGTGGGAACTGTAGTTCAAAACACCTAAGGCTTCCAATTTGCTTTCTTTTGTGCTGCCTTATTATTTTAAACTTTTTTTTTTGTTTTGATCTGTCAATACTAGCAACCCCAATCCTACTCCCACAAACAACAGTGCTGTTTCCAACATTGTGCTTTTTAATTGTATAACCAATTTATTTCAAAAGAGACTGAAGGAAGATATATTTTTCCCTACAGAAAAACATTGATTTTCACATGGTATTCATTGCCCCGTTGTTGTTTTTTAAGCAAATGGAAAAACTGTCCAAAGTACCATTCATAATCTAAATTCAAGCATCCATGAGGGTTATTAAAGGCTGTTATATCAGCATGGTAAGGCAGGCATTTCATCCCCAGCCTCTATCAATAATTGAGGATCTTAATGAATGAATCTGGCAGAGAAGAGACTTGTTGACAGCATAAAGGCAGCTGGGATCATTTGTTTGTCTGTCACTATTGGTGACAATATTCTGAAAGGTTTCTCCAAGTCCAAGACTATTGCAGACTCCCCTCACCCAGACTTCAGAAGATATATAGATGGGTTACAACCAATATCATCCACTACAACATGGTTGAGAGATCCAGTTCACAAACCTAGCATTGAATATCCATGATATCCTAAGTGCCACATGAATATTGTATTGGCAGATGACACTCTGCATTGTTGTAGAAAGCTCTTTCAAAGTAATGAGTTTACAGAAATTAACTCACTGTAATATACATCACCCTCCCAACTTCTAAAACCCAATCCTCTCCACACTCCTGGAAGTGGGCCCTAGAAGTGTATATGATGACAAGTCCATACTAGAAGGCATTAGAGAAACAGTTGTTGTTGTTGTTGTTGTTGCTGTTGTTGTTGTTGTTGTGTTGTCGTTATTATTCAGATTTATATTGTATCTTTCCCTAGTGTTCAGGACCTCTATTGATCTTCAGGAACATAGATGGTGCTTACCTTATTCCACCTCCCCCCCCCCTCGCTCTCTCACACACATACATGCACACACCATTCTATCGACGGCATGTCTATTCCTCAATCTCAGGTCCTCCACCAGAGGCCTGGGAATTTGAAGTCAGCACAATATCTCAGTTCTTCATAACACTGGCCTCAACAAGAGAGTTCCGATGTTGTTCCTGGGATCTAGGGGAACCACTCTCCCAATTTAGGAGTCACAATCCTGAGTTATCCTATTGCTTCTGGAACAACTTTGGCTTTTACTTTCCATATCCTCTCTAGTTTTTCCTTCAGGACCTGGTATTTCTCTAGTTTCTCATACTCCTTTCTGATATTGCTGTCAATTAACACTGCTACATTTATCACCAATACTATATTCCAGATCTTGACTACTACCACAATGCCTGGTTCATTGGCCAATTAACTCCCTACCCACCTAGCTTTGGAAGTCCCAAGATCTTTGCCCTATTTTTTTCCCTAAACTTTCTGTGGAAACTCCCTTCTGCCCTGGGGTGGGAATAGCCCTAACACTGTGCAGATGTTTCTACCGCATTGTGTATGCTCTTCCTGCTTGTATCTTACACGCTTTCACTATGTGTTGGATTGTTTCTGAGGCATCTCTGCAAAGTCTGCACCTCATATCCTATCTAATGAGACCTGCTGCTTCTATAGATCTGCCTCAGGATTGTCTTTTAGTCCATGCTTTCCAGCCACTGGTAGGATTTTCCATTGTCAGTCACCTCAGCTACCTCATGCAGTGTCCTGCCTCATCATAGCTCTTTCTCCCACATCTGCTGCTGCCTCAAGCACTCTCTCAGCTGCTCATCTTTGGGTGACATCTTACTGATGTATTCCTAATACTATAAGTTCCATCTATGACAGTAGGTTTTTTTTAAGCTCACCCAGTCCACTCACCCTTTTTTAAGATGTTGTACAATCTCAGGGTGTTGGACTTGGGGGGGGGGGGAGTACATTATAAGAGATTTCTAGGCCTTCACATCAGCAGCCTAAATGTTCTCCTATGCCCAACTTACTACACAGCAAGGGAATCTGATGACTGGCAAGGCATACATGTTGATGGAATGGAATTTGTTCTTCCCAATGAGCTGTTGCTCTTCAGTCCAGTCTTACCTTTGGTGGCACTTGGATATTGCTGTCTTCCTTCTTCCTTATCACGTTCCTACATGACTATGGTATTTGTAGTATTATGGTTCCCATGTGACTGTGGAATACCAACATACACAGAGACAGGCACACACTCAATCACACACATTGCCTTTTGTCCATATATTAGTTAACGGCATACACACTCACAGTGTTTAATTAAACCATAAAAATGGAAACCCATGTGGTGAAATGCAAAGCACTAACCTTCACTATGATTTGTATCATCATTCTAGAAATATGTCCATTTTTTCCAGAAAAAGAGCAAAGATAAACAGAATAGGGAATGCCCCATGGGAGGCCAAGAGGAGGTGGCAGATAACCATTAACATCAGTTTAGTTCCCCACAGGGCAAACTTTTCTGAATCCACAGTCCCCTTAAGTAATACATTTGAAATCACAAACAGTACTTTCTAAACATTTCATTATGTCACAATATGTGTCTGTATACAGATCACGGTACAGAAAAATTCAAAACTAAATCAGGATTATGATGCAGAAGATGGGGGAAGTATTTAGGTCATTTCCTGCGTGTACAAAAATTCAGGTAGATAGAAAAAAGAAGAAAGCCAATTGTTCCAAACAACCACTGAGTGAGAAACTATAGTAAGCACATTCTAATTTTCTACACCTCCTAGTTTCAAAAGAAAGTATGAGGTCCCCTTGTGCAAAAACCTATAGGAATTAGAATAACAACATTGGAGGGATTTTGAGGAAAAGTTACAATGAAAAAAACCTGAAACATCCAGAATAGATTATTGTTTGCTCTGCCTGAAGATCTCCAATGCAGGGACCCCACAATCTTAGGGAAGTTGGTCCAACAACCAGTATTGGACAATAAGCGTTATAGATTTGTTTGTTGTACCAAACAAATCAAGGAGTGGCTTCAGAAATACCTGTCTGTGTTCAGAATTTTAACTACAGTGGTACCTCGGTTCACGAACTTAATTCGTGAACTGACTCTGGTCGCGAACCGAATTGTTTGTGAACCGAGGCACAGTTTTCCATATGCTAAAAGCATAGCAAAAATAAAAAAAAGTCACTGAAAGTACTCACAGTGTGCGTGCTGGGGCTTTTTTCTATATTTTCTTCTCTCTACGATCTTCCTACAGGAAGTCACAACCATGTGACAGCCAGGAATACATTAAAAATGGCCGCGGTTCCTGTTTGTGAACCGAAGCAGAGTTCGTGAACCGGAGCACATTTTGAGGAACTTTTCTGTTCGTGAACCGAGTTGGTCGTGAACAGAGGCATTCGTGAACCGAGGTACCACTGTATATCTACATTCCATTATCAAAACATGAGGCTTAACAGAGCGTGCAAAGTATCAAAAAGCATCCTTAATTTAACATGCTAGCAACATAATACTTAGGATCAACCAAAGATTAAAGTTCTACATGGAAAAACAGATGCCAGATGTTCAAGCTGGCTTTAGAAAAGTCAAAGAGACATGAAACATTATTGCTGATGTACACCTGATAACTGAGAAAGTCATCGAAGGTCAAAAAGAAGTCACTACGTGCTTCAATGACTACACAAAGGATTCTGATTGTGACAATTGTGTCAAATTATGTTCTTAGAAAAATAGGAAGAGAATAGAATAGAAAAAATAGGAATCTCATAACATCTAGTGGTCCTCATGAGAAGCTGCCATATAGAACCGTAGTATGGACAGAACATGGCAGAACAGATTTGCTACAGGTTGGCAAAGGAATGAGACACCATTACCTCCTATATTTATTCAAAGTATATGCAGAATATATATTAAGAGAAGCTGGACTGGAAGAAGAGGAGCATAGTTTTAAAATTAGAGAAAGAAATATCCATAATGCTATATAATGATACTACTAAATCAAAAATGCCAAGGACCCACTAGCTCTAGTAATAAATAACAGAATAAGACCTTAGAGGTCTTCTAGTCCAACCCCCTATTGAAACAGGAAACCCTATACCCGTGATGGCAAACCTATGGCACGTGTGTCATCCCCCAGGGCACACAGAGCCATCACCCATTGTTCTTCTGGGTTCCAGTGCATCAGCCAACTGGTTTTTATGTGCTGGAAACCAGAAGACCAGCCACCCGGTGCACATGCACGCACCAGGAAGATGATTTTCCTGCTTCCAGCATGCACATGCACATCAACTATTTGGCCTTCTGGTTTATGGCACGCATGCGCACACAAAGACCAGTAACGGCAAGAGCAATGGAGGCGTGTTCCAAAAGACATGGAGGAGATCCTGGCGGTTGCTTCCTAGGGGAGCAGAACTGTCAGCCAGGCCGGGTGGGTAAGGGCTTCCCTCCCTTCCCACCTGAGCAGGCTTCTTGCGGGGCTCCAGCCCTCCAGCCCACGGTGCATCTTCGGTCCAGAACACCTGACTGGCTTGGGCACTCCAGAAGAGCCAGCCGGCCGCTGCATATCCTGCCCTGCCACTTCTGCCAAGGTAGTGCGACTGCTTCCCATCCAGCACTATATCTCTGGCATTCCCGCTGTGTGGCCCTGTCACCCCAGAAGAGCAACAGCAGCTGCAGCTGAAGGAAGAAGGGCAGGAGCAACCAGCCAGCTCAGGCACATTTGGTGGCTGGGCAGCATTTGGTGGCTGGGCAGCTGGCTGCTCTGCTCGCTGCTACTCTCACCACTGGAGAAGCTTGGCCCAAACCTCCAGCCTGCAGCACTGACATGTGTCTGCGATATGGAGCGCCTGCCATGATGCCCAGCGCAACCAAGCTAGCTAGGCGCTCCAGACCGGAGATGCATATGGGTGCTGCGGGTTGGAGGTTTGAGCCACACAAGAAGTCTGCTTGTGTGGGGAGGGAGGAAAACCCCAGCCTGCCCGTTCTGGCTAGCAGCTCTGCTCCCTTTCCTCTTCCGGATTCTGGCATGTCCCCTCACCCCTAGCAACGGTTCTCATGCTGTTGCTTCCCCAATGGTGGAAGGAGCAGCGAGCAGGACAGCTAGCCGCCCAGCCAGCAAACACTGCCTGTGTGCCTGAGCTGGCCAGTCGTTCCTGCCCTTCCCCTTTCAGCTGCCACTGCCACTGCCACTACTGCTTTTCTGGGGTGGTAGGGCTGTGCAGGAGGAACACTGGAGATATGGCTCTGGATGGGAAGCGGTCGCGCTTCCTTGGCAGAAGTGGCAAGGGGATGCATGCTTTCCAGCAGAGTGGAAGTGGCCAAGTTTCTCTTCCTGTCCAGGGTTGCAGAACTGGGTTGTCAGTGGGGATGTCCCACCACCCTGACAGGGACCAGGGTGGTGGGCAGGAAGGCGCAAGGACTTCCAAAAGGCAAGTCAGAGCCAGCACATGCGCACCAGACAGCTGGTCTTCAGGCTTGCATGCGCACCAGACAGCTGGTCTTCATGCACATGTATGCACCAGACAGCTGGTCTTCACACATGCACTCACACCAGAAACCAGCAGACCAGGTGGCCAGTGCGCATGTGCGCACACATGCTCCCTTTTTGACACTCAGTGCCGAAAATGTTTGTGTGCGCTCCCATTTGGCACTCGTTGCCAAAAAGGTTCGCCATCACTACCTATATACCATTTCAGATGTCAAATGTCAAGAAGCACAATAAAAAACAAGGCTAAAATTAAATATAAAGGAGAGCAAACTAATACCAACAGGTAAAACAGCCTTAGAATTGATAATGAAGATACTGGTGCAATGGATTTGTTCTGACCTTTAGGATAAACCATTAGCTGTAAAAGAACAAGCTGTCAAGAACTAGCACTCATCAGAACAGTAGTGCTATGGACTAGCACTCAGCAGAACAGTTATAAAAGCCTTAGAAAAGTATTCAGATGATGTGACATATTTATAATAACTATAAGAAGAGTACAAGCAAAAGCATTTTTCTGTGACTCTCAATGGAAGTGAAAGTTGACATGAAGAAGTAGAATTTTGAACTTTGAAGCTAGTGAAGACTCCTGAGAATACTTTGGACAACCAAGCAAGTTAAAAAAATGGATCACTGAAGAAATCAACCAACAGTTTGCACTTAAAGGCAAAAGTGACCAAATTCAAATTATCTTGCTTCAAATATACTACATGAAGACCCTGCTCTTTGGAGAAGGCTTTAATGTTGGGAAAGGTGAAAGCAAAGAGAAAAATATGATGACCAGAAGCAAAGTAGGTGGAATTAGTTACAATGGTGATATCCACACTGTTGGAACACCTGAAAAACCAGATTAGGGTAAGATTGTCATGGAGAAAAAATATCATGTTGCTAAATATTGACACCAACTTGATGGTGCATATTCCTTTAAACTTCCTCAACTTATAACTGCAACTGGAACCAAGATTGCCATTCATACGTTAGTGCAGTTGCAGAGTGAGGTGTCACATGACCACACTGACTTACAACAGTGCCCTTGGTATTCCGCATTGGGTTGTTAGCTGACAATCACTGAACATTAAATGAGCACCCACTCCAATCCAAGCCATTGCAGACTTGGTCCCTCCCAGCTCCAAGTCTCAGTAAGGTATTTGATACCCTTCACCCATTTATCCTCCCCTCATCTTTGCCCTTTAGCCAACCTGCAGCCTGCCTTATGGAGCAGTATCTGGTCCCAGTAGGGTGCAGCTCTGGGGCTGCTTGCCACACCTCAGGAAGCCTCAGACACCCTTTTGCATCCAGCTGCTGTGGGTAACACAAAAGCATATTGTTGCTTTTACTGCCTCCTTTTTCAGATCCATTTTGTCCGACATTTCCTTCATGTGGCCTCCTAAGCCTTCAGAAAGCTGCACTGTCTTCCAAAGTCTTTCCAAAGGCAACTCAGTTCCAAAGTCTCAGGGAGCTACATGTAGGAAACGTTTGCATAGAATCTGAGCTTAAAAAGGAGACAGTAAATGCAGCAAGATGCTTTTGCTTCGCTCACAGCAACTGGATGCAAAAGGCAAAAGGCCAGTGTGGGGAACTGGAAGATAAAGCAGCTGGGTGAATGAATGTTTGCCAGTGCTTCACGGGCACTGCGGTTTGGCGCCATGTTGCTGGAGTGAGCTGGGGAACCATGTGTAGGAGAAGCTGGAGAGACCAAGGTCTCTTTGCATGACCACAAAGGCAGCGAGGTACTTGTGCTTCAGCTATGGCAGCTTTGTACCAAAGGCAAAAGAAGTTTTCAGGGGTATGGCAAATAACCGCAGAGCCCTATAATTTTGGAGCTGCTTGTCACCCCACAAGGGAAAGTGCAGGGCAGCCAATAGGGTACAAGAGAGATGGGGGAAACTTAAGGCACCCTTGCAAGTGCGGGTGGGCACTCAAATTTTGATGGCATAACTGGGGGGGGAGGGGTGTTACAATCAGAGGTAGGTTGCTCCTGGTTTGGCCTGGATCCGGCGAACCAGTAGTAGCAGTGGCAGGAGGCTCCGCCCACTTACTTCTGCGCATGCAGAAAAATTGGCAACCCAACACTGGTTACAACGGCTACAACTTTGGGCACATGGTTGAAATTTCCAACAGCTGCAAATTAACCCTAACCCTAACTTAAAATCAATGGAAATATTCCAAATTTCCCATAACCTAAATTTTGTTGGAAAAACACAGTCACAAAACAAAACAATTTGATGATACAGAGAAAGGAGAAATCCAAACTACGCAATGTGAGCCACATTTCCATTTTCACTGCATGTTAACCTTCAATTCCAGCCCGGTGCCCCCTGTTATCTGTTCTTTCAAATTCCCAGTGGCCCCTTAGGTTTTCAACCTTTCACACTCATGCAGAACATAAGATGTGCTAGCTTGTTTTTCAAGCTCTGATCAAATATATGGCTAGGATTATACAGTTTTACAAATCTCAACCTAGCCTGTCTCTCTTCTTCAATCTTTTAAGGAAGCCCAGAAAATTGAGGCTGGCAGAAATGTTATGTTACTACTCCCTCCCCAGCTTTTGATAGCATATAGTGACAATCCTTCTCCTAGACACACACACACACACACACACACACACACAGTGCCATTCAATCTGTAGCAGTAACTAAATGACAGCTATTTCACAGATTAGTTTTGCATTGTTTAGATTCAGGTTTTAGATAATTTAGAATTCCTCTCTACAAAGATAGAGATGTAAATTTTAAATAAAGAAGAAACAGCCAAGTCTCTCTCTATCCTTCTATCTCTACCTACCTACCATATTTCTCCCTCCCTCTCTCTCCCTCTCTCTATATATATCCCTCTACCTACCTACCCTACTGTATTTCTCCCTCTCTCTCTCCCCCTCTACCTACTACATACCTACTGTATTTCTCCCTCTCTCTCTCTCCCTCTACCTACTACATACCTACTGTATTTCTCCCTCTCTCTCTCTCCCTCTACCTACCTACCTACTGTATTTCTCCCTCTCTCTCCCTCTCTCTCCCTCTACCTACCTACTGTATTTTTTTCTCTATCTCTCTCCCTCTATCTACCTACCTACTCTCTCTCCCTCCCTCCCTACTTTCTTTCTCTCCCTCCCTACCTACTGTATTTCTCTCTCTCTGCCTCTCTCTCCCTCTATCTACCTACTTTTTTTTTTTATTTGCCTCTTCAAAACCTTGGTGCGTCTTATACTCTGAAAAATATGGTAAGTAGCATCAGACTGGAGACAGCTAAAGATATGCATGCACATCCCTCAGTTTCAAAACTGGGTTTCTTTCCTTCCTACACATACACATTTATATACATATGTAAACAATAAAATCCACAGTTTCAGTGTTAGGACCTGTCAGAATTATCTTCATATTTAGCCTAGTCTTACTTGCTCCACTGACATCTTTGTGCAACCTGGTTGCATTCTGCTTATAGTACACAGAAGGATCTTTTTTTTTCCATAGGAGCATACATAACAGAGAGAAAAGGAGATGGTAAAGAACTTCTTGCAGATTTTACTCTGCTAGTCATTGCCAACGATAAAGGGCACTCATCTTCATTTCAAGAGCATTGAGCCAGAGTTGTCCAAAGACATTTCTGTGGTCATATAGCCAGCATGATATCACGGAGCACTGTTATGTTCCCACCAAAGTGATACCTATTTATCTACTTGCATTTGCATTCTTTTGATCTGCTAGGTTGGCAGAGCTGAGATGAGGACTGTAGTTCACCCAATCACGTGGCGCTCGGGTCTCAAACCTGGGCTTCTGGCTTTCCAATTTAAAAGCCAGAGGATCTAATAATATGTACTATTTCTAACATTTTATTAAAAATCATAAGCTTTTGTGACCTGCAGCTCAGTTCATCAGATGCAATATAGAGAGGATAATTGTTTGATTTTCAACTAATTCATCCAACTTTTAGAAGCCAAGTACAGGTATAGATATTTATGCTGTAAATTAGCCATTCCCATCCAAACACCCGATTCATAGTCCCTTCAGCACTGGTTCCCTGAAAGCCTCAAGGAAAAAATATCCAAATTCCCAGGGATTCATTTCCTGAAATTGCGGAATAATTTGCCATTTCCTTAAAAGATGTGCCTAGCTGATAGAAGATGAGTTTCCATTTCTATTGCAAGCATGGGTGTAGATGTGACAAATCCACATGAAATACAAGCCAGCTGTCATCCCAAAGCAGCACTTGCCTAAAGAAGTAAATAAACCATGCTCAAGTTCCCTCCTGTCTTAAATTTTAGGGTATGGTTGACTAGGAGACCTTTGTTGCAAGTGCCGTATTACCTCATTTCTGCTCTCTGGGAAAGGAATAAGCACTTCTCTACAGATTACTAACTTTTCTCTGTGGTCAACAAGCAAAATTGTGCAGCCAACATGCCCAATGTCCTCCAATTCTCCCCCCACACTCACCCACCACTTCACCAACACACATACTACAGAACCTTCCTAGAGTGTTTGTGATTATCCCGGCCTCTTTGTGATAAACGATGCTGTCAGGAATAAATTTAATCAGAAGCAGACAAGATTATTGTATTTATCACTTTTTACCGATCGCCAGCTTCCAGGGGCCCTGAGGCAAGCAGACATTTCAGTGGGGGGGAGCACTATAGGTTGAACAAAAGACACCATTAATAATCTCCAAAGTCCTGGGGCATCATTTAGGAGGGAGTGGGAAAGACAAAAGAGAACTTTTTTTTTTAATTTTGCGAATGGGGAGCTGTTTTGTCCACCTCAGCCATTTGCCAAGAATATGGCATTTTTATCAAAGAGTTTTATCATTCCAACATTACTGTCCCTGGGCTAAATTTATTTTACACATGGATTTAAAGGCCTAATTAAAGTCTTGGGGTCCCTCCCCATCTTCTTAATTCCTACGGCCCAATGGCATTATTTCTTGTTTCATCTCCCTGGTTTAATTTTTCAATTTAATTAAGGAAAGCAACAGCAATAAGAGGGAAAATAGCCCACATAGATTCCATCTACCCACCCTTACTCTGCTATCAATTGAAGCAGACAAAAATGTGCAAATTCTAAGTGCTGTTGTCAGACAAAACTTCAATTTAATGAGAGGAAAATAACATGGGGGAGGGGTGGCTATATCAATTTATTTTTAAAAGGGGAAAACTTCACTCTAGTGGGAGTACAAACAAGAAGAATAAACTCCAGACCAGGTGGAAGAAGAGTAACCATGATTTGAAATTATCTTCCAATTTATTATAATTGTAAGCATGCAATTTGCAAAAAGTGCTTTACTTATAAATGGAGATTTGCATAATGCTTTAACAACTGTTCAATATTTATTTGCTTTTAGAGTTACAATATATTATTTTTACGAAGCAGGCTGTATCTTACAGCAGAAAAGCCATCTTTTAGACAATATCAGCCACAGCTGCACAGAATTTGGAGCTAATACAATTATAATTTCACAAAGAAGTAAGAAAACGACTACGAACAGTGGGAAAATTGGTTGAAGTTCCTCTCTCCCAAGTTTCTTGAAGGATGAGATAAAATTATAGTTTTCCCCCTCCCAAACTGGTTCTGTCATGGGAAAAACAATTTTAAAAAAGATTAAAGGTACTTCAAATATCAATAATATATCCTATACACCTGAAGATAAAAGCTACAAGTGGCACAAAGAGCTATGGAAAGATATATGCTCGGTATTACAAGACACAACAGAAAGACTTGCACATGGATTAGTGAGCAAACAAAAGTATACAATATCATCAAGAGAGTAAAAGAATTGAAATGGAAATGGGCTGGTCACCTAGCAAGAAGAACTGATGGCAGGTGGACCAAGGCAGTTGTAGAATGGATTCCACTTGATAAAAAGTATCCATGAAAGAAACCTACAAGAAGATGGATAACGACATCAGCAAGGAGTGCAGGTCCAATTGGCAAAAGAAAGCTCAGGCCTTCATTTGCAGTGGATAGACAATGGCTAAGCTAAGATGGTGGTGATGATGACGACGACGACGACAATGACAACAACACCTGAAGAATGTCTTCACATGTATTTCATACATACAGAGAAAGAAAAAAGAGACAACTTACAGAGATATTGGAGACCTGCTTTTAGCAACAGATACTAAGACTACATTGCTCTCAACTACCCAGAACAAAATCTAATATGGAGTTAAATTAGAAGACAACATATTACAGCTGAACTTTATGAAAAATGTATTCCCAATAAAAACAATTGATAATACTGTAGAATCAGTTCCTTATAGATGACCCAGTTTTATACTTTTTAAAAGAGTAACTTTCGAAATGTATGACAAATTGTGTTAAGATATATCCTGACTTCCTTAGTAGTATTGTATGAACCTGGCAATGTAGTTTGTAAGTCATTGTTTATAATTGATGAATGACCAACAAACTGTGATGCAATGTGATGTATTAATTTAATCTATATTACACAATCATAAAAATATCAGACACATGGAGAGTGTACTTCTCATCTCATGCCCATCTTTTCTTCCTGAAACAAAAGGTAATTCTCACAAATAATGCATTGCCAGGAATGTTCCATTTCAGACTTCAAATCACCAGCTTTAAATTAAACCCTCCTGCTTGCATCCATGCACAAAAGGAAGGGAGGGATTAAACATTTAGAATACAGTTTTTTTAATCTGGTTCTGCAGAAACCTAGGGTTCTATGAAGAATGGGTTTAGCAAAAGGCTGAAGGAAAACACCAAAACCAAACCACAGGTCTTGGTGTATTTGGGTCTTTTCCCATGTAAGATTGAGAGTATCTTGGCAATGTTTCAATAAGGTCCCACTCACTATCTTCAGACTGGTGCTTTCGGCTTTATGCGAAGCTTTATTCGGCTTTGTGGGAGCAAAGCGTAATCGGAGCTGCCGTCTCTCTCCCGCTTTGCTCGCACAAGCACAAAGCCAAAGGCACCAGCCTGAAGATGGCAAGTGGGACCTCATCAAAACGTCGCCAAGATACTCTCAATCTTACACCGAAAAAGACCCGAATACATCAAGACCTGCATGCCTATGCCCGTGAAAATCTACGAAGAGAGAGAGAGAGAGAGAGAGAGAGAGAGAGAGAGAGAGAGAGAGAGAGAGAGAGAGAGAAAGAGAGAGATATTTAGGTATAATATTTGAAATATATAAAACTTGAATGGACATCAATTGTCAATTTTTAAAATCCTAATCAGAATTATATAATAAACCAGAGAATATATAAAATGAAGATACCGAGGTGTTTCCAAATAAAATTAACCTACCTCATTTAGATGATACACAAAACTACTTTTATTTCTTCCAATACCTGAAGTAAAGTTTAAAGAAATAATTGTAGAAATAGAAAATGGTAAAACAAAAGGATTGCATGGATTTAATATAGCATGGGATAAAACATTTATAGATCTTTTGCTACCAAAACTTTGTCAATTATATGATATTTTATAAGGGAATATTATGAAAAGCTTTTAATCAGGCTTATAATACAGTTACACCAAAATCAGGTAAAGATCACACCACATGTGCTAATTATTCTCCAATATCATTGATTAATGTTGATACAAATATCTTAACAGAAATGTTAAACAGCAAATAGATTATAGCAAGTGATAACATTTGTTATTAAGAATGATCATCAGGGTTTATAAAAGCTAGGCAGCAGCAAACAACATTAACTTAGTTATAGGTTTAATAAGAATGGAATAAAGACAAAGATCAATCTGTAATTTTATCATTAGATGCTGAAAAAGACTTTGACAAATTATATAAAAACATTTGCCACAATAAACAGGTCCAGATTTACTTTGGAATTCATTACATAGATAAAGATTCTATGACTCTCTCATATTTAAAAGTAATGGCATATTTTACACTACCTTCCCATTGTTTATAGGAGTTGGACAAGGATATGAGCTACCCAGAGTTTGGTATAACCATATAAATGTGTGACTATATACCGTATTTTTCTCACTATAAGACGCACTCCCCCCCCCTCAAAAACAGTGGGTAGAAATGTCTGTGCATCTTATAAAATTATTATCATCATCATCATCATCATCATCATCATCATCATCATCATCATCATTATTATCTTACTATCAATATGAGCCAGCAAAAAGTGGATTTCAAAAACAAATGTATCAGATTTGGAAGGTGAACCACACGGACAGTGATATCAGTGAACAAAGGCTAATGGACCAACGACGTGTAATTCTAAGTCACAAATTTTTCACTACAGCAGAATTAATAGGAATCAAAGAGAAAGAAACTAATGGTCTTAGTATACCAACAAAGAAGAGTAACATCAAGAATGATTTGCAGACTCAAAAGCAAACTGAGGAAGAAAGGGAGGAAGAGGCTGCTGAAGTGGATGAAGATAAAGAACAAGGAAGCACTGAAGAACAAACACCAACAGGTAGTGCTCAATTAGCTGAGAAAATAAAGCATCAAATGGAAGATGTTGAAAGAACACGTTTGCCAAAGCTGAACCAAGTGAGCTCGAAAGAATTGAGAAAGATACTAAAAAAGGTCAATGAGGCTTTGCAAACCATTCAAACCACTACATTAGCTGAAACAAACCAGCTGATGTATGCAGCAGCCTTCATAACCACCAAAGAATTGGGTTTGAAAATACAAAAGTACCAAAGAGACAAGAAGAGGAAGCCTGAGTGGAAAATTTGGTTGGAATTGAAGATCAAAAAATTTCGTGGAGACCTGAGCAACTTGAAGAACCTAAGGCAAGGTCAGCTAAAGAGCAAGCAGATCAAAAGCAACCTGAAAGCAAGATACGATTTATAGAATAAGGAGATTGCGGTAGTAACTGAAGAGCTGAAGCAGAGGGTTGTTGCCGTTGCTGAAAAGATTAAAAGGTATGAAAACCGAGTAAATCAGTTCAAAGAAAACTCACAGTTCAGAGCAAATCAGCACCACTTTTATAAGACCTTAGAAAGTGGAGGTGAACAACAAGAGAAAGCTCTGAAATTTTGGAAGAATTTGTGGGAAAACCACAAGAAGCACAACAGAAATGCAAAGTGGATCAAAATGATTGAGGATTCTATTAAAGTGCATTAAATGGAAGATGTGAAAATAACAAAAGAAATGGTGCAAAGGCAGTCAAGAAAAGTGAAGAACTGGAGTGCACCTGGACCAGATGAGTTACGGTGATTGGCCTATAGTTTCCAGGGCCCTTTCCTTTTTCTTTATCTTTTTGGATCAAAAATGTCCTTCCAGTTGTCATCCATTCATCATTTTCAGGTGTTTTTAAGATCTGGTTCATTTGGGCTGCCAATCTTTTGTGCACACTTGTAAGTGCCTTTAACCAGAAGCCATGTAACTCATCTGGTCCAGGTGCACTCCATAATAGAGATGTTTTCTTCCGTAATCCAGATTTTTCGCTTTTTTGCTTTTTCTTCCAGTATCTTGTCAGCTCCATTTCCTAGTTGCCTAGCAGAGGGAGCTGAGCCCTGTAGCTCATTTTGCACAGAATGCCCAGGAGCCATAGCATCCAACGAAACCCTTGTTAATCCGGGCAACGGTTCAGCCGGCATAAGTTTCATTTTTTTCATATTCACCATGTTTGAATGGGTTGTGGAGCAAATTTTGTCTGGCCCTTCGCCTAAGTTAATAGTTAAATTTATTAATAGTTAAATTTATTAACCGCTCCCTCTCCCCACAGGGACTCGGGGCGGTGCTAAGGGACTCGGGGCGGTGCTAAGACCTGTCTAATATGGTTACACCTGTTCAGCATAGCCCTTAGGATCACTAAAGTGCGTAAGCCCGTCCACCACAACAAGATAAAGCTCCTCGGAGGGAATAATAATAATAATAATAATAATAATAATAATAATAATAATAATAATAATAATAATAATAATAATAATAATAATAATAATTAATAATTAATAATTAATAATAGTTGTTGTTGTTGTTGTTATTATTTACTTTATTCATGAAACATGAAACTCAGCCAACTGAAACATTTAAATATGTATTGCAAGTACCATTGACTCGTGCTAATGGTTGATACAGTTTGCTTCCAGCATCCTCAGTATCAACCAAGTATCTTCTTAGAATGTAAGATGTTCCAAGTAGCGCAGTTTTTTGCAGTTCTGCTGGTGTTATTGCAGGAAGCTGCAATTTGCTGTTTATTTATTATTTATTATTAAATAATTTATTATTATTTATTATTATTGTCAGTGTACAACGTATGTACAATGAGATTGGTTATACAGAGCGAATATTGAAGCGGGTGTGTGTGTGTCACTGCCACCTTCACCACTGCCGCCATTCGCCACCACCAGGGAACACTGGAGTCTCTGCAGAACAGCTGATTAGTGGTTGGATTGGCCTCCTGGAATACCGCTGATCAGCTGTTATAGGCAGCGGGGATTGCCGCTGCCACTGCCAATCGCCACCTGGGGGTAAACTGCAAATGATGGCAGCAGCAAACAATAGCAAACGGCTAAGTTGATGGGTGGTGATAGGCAGCAGCTGCAGCAATCCATGCCACTTAGAGTAGCTGATTGGCGGTATTCCGGGAGGCTAATCCAACCACTTAGAGTAGCTGATTGGCGGTATTCCGGGAGGCCAATCCAACCACCAATCAGCTGTTCAGCAGCAAAGGCTCCAATGTTTCCCGCCAGCGGCAGTAGCTCAGCTCAGTTAACCAGTGGTGGGCGCAATGGAATGGAGCCCTGATGAGCCACATTTTGGGGCTGCGATAACATGCTGAAACTGACTAGGCTGTTTGCTACAAGAATGCTAGCCAAATGAATACCGGATGGATGCTGGGAGACAAAGGCAGATTTTTTTTCTTGTTTTCTTCCTCTAAAGCTAATGTGCGTCTTATGGTCTGGTGGATCTTATAGTGCGAAAAATATGGTAAATGTTTTAAATAAATAAAGGCCCATTTTTGCCCTTCCTCTTTAATATCTACATGGAATCCTGGGCTTGTGCTGTTCTGGAGAAAATGGTGGACTATATAAATATAATTGCAAGAAATCTAAAAATTTCAATATTATCTTGTATTACATACCTATTATATGAAATCTGACAACTGGCTGATGTAAAAAAATTTC
Source organism: Rhabdophis nuchalis (assembly GCA_039707465.1). NCBI lineage: Eukaryota > Metazoa > Chordata > Lepidosauria > Squamata > Natricidae > Rhabdophis > Rhabdophis nuchalis. The sequence goes on along the minus strand of CM077647.1, from coordinate 125,080,726 downwards.
CCATGTCCTTACTATGGCTGCAAGATTGATATTGCAGGATTGGAAATAAAATTGTACGGACCCTTTCATTCAATGGATTGAAGACCTGATTATACTTGCCAGCTATGAGCAGATTCTCTAGAGACTGTAATCTTTGTATGGACAAGTATAATGAAATATAGGACTCATTTATACAAAATGCAGTAAGTTATAAAAATAGTTGTATTAGTGTGTTTGTGTGTGTTGTATGAATTTATGTGTGTGTTTGGGTATACACACACATATAAATTACATATACATACACACACACACACACACATATATATATGCATGCATGCTGGTCTTGTTGTATTTGGGTGTTTTCCCATGTAAGAATGAGATTGTTTTTGCAACATTTCGGCAAGATCTCATTTGCCATCTTCAGGCTTTGGTCTGTGACAGACCTACGAGTCGTTCCGTTGGAGGGCATACCAATCCAGAGGGTCGTGGGGAGAGGCAGGGCCGAGGGGAGACAAGTCTCATCCTCCCGGTTGGTGGCACGTGGCCGTTGGTTGCAAACGGTCGGGTGCCACAACCCCCGCAGGCTAGGTGGTCAGGGAGTACAGAGCCAGGGCTTACGGCTGATGTTTTGCAATGCCAGGTCCGTTGTCAACAAAGCCCCCCTCATTAGTGACCTTGTGTCAGAGGGGGAGCCGGACCTGGCCGGAATTGCGGAGACCTGGTTGGGCCACGAGGGAGGACTCCCCCTCGTTGAAATGTGCCCACCAGGCTACCGCGCTTTTCATCAGCCACGGGCCCTAGGCAGGGGCGGTGGGGTAGCGGTCATTGTCAAGGAAAGTCTTGAGCCAAGAGAGACCATTGTGCCACAGACTACCGGCTGTGAGTCCCTCTGCGTGAAGTGGGGCCTAGGGAGGCAGTTGGGCTTGCTGGTTGTATACCTGGCTCCCCGCTATGTAGCAGCAGCCCTGCCCGAGCTCCTGGAGGTGATCGCTACGGTGGCAGTGGAGAACCCCAGACTTTTAGTCATGGGGGACTTTAATCTGCCATCGTTGGGCGAATCATCCGAGGTAGCTCGGGAGTTCATGGCTTCCATGACGGCCATGGACCTGACCCAACTAATTCAGGGCCCCACTCACGAGGGCGGACATACGCCGGATCTCATCTTCGTCTCGGGCCAATGGAAGAGTGATCTGGGTATAGGGGATATAGTCATCACACCCTTGTCATGGTCAGACCATTCACTTCTCCAGCTCGACTTTCCGACCGCTGCTCCCCTCTGCGGGGAGGCGGAGCCAGAGTCACCAATCTGGTTCCGCCCCAGGCGCCTGATGGACCCGGACGGGTTCCAGACGGCGCTTGGGCCACTTCCTGTACCCCTGACCCGTGCCCCGATCGAGGACCTCACGGCCGCATGGAATAGTGCGGCCGTGGGAGCCTTAGATCAGGTCGCGCCCTTGCGGCCTCTCCTGCGGCGGCGAGCCACCCTGGCCCCTTGGTTTACCAAGGAGCTGCGGGTGATGAAACGCCGCAAGAGATGCCTGGAGAGAAGATGGAGGTCCACCCGATCTGGATCTGACCGGACACAGGTAAGAGCCCATTTACGGACTTACATTGTGGCGCTGAGAGTGGCCAAACGCCATCATTGTGCTACTCTCATAGCATCCGCAGAAAACCACCCTGCCGCCCTGTTTAGGGTGACCCGCTCCCTACTTCAACAGAGGGTGCGGGAAGCCCCGCTACAGGGTAGAGCAGAGGAATTTGTGACTTTTCTGCAGGAGAAAACCGCTCAGATACAGAACGGGCTACCCTCCATTGATGGCCCAGTGGGATGCCACGAGACAGATCTTGTTTGGGAGGAGTTTGACTCCGTTACTTCCGAGGATATGGACAGGTTACGTGGGCGACTGCGAGCCACCACATGTTTATTGGACCCGTGTCCCTCCTGGCTTGTACTGGCATCCTGGGAGGTGACACGAGGCTGGCTCCAAGAGGTTGTCAACGCATCCTTGAGTGAGGGTTCCTTGCCTGCTTCCCTAAAAGAAGCTATGGTGAGGCCCCTCCTTAAGAAGCCCTCTTTGGACCCAGCTCTTTTAAACAACTATCGTCCAGTCTCCAACCTTCCCTTTTTGGCGAAGGTTGTCGAGAGTGTGGTGGCACAACAGTTTCCCCGTCACCTGGAGGAAGTTGATTATCTAGACCCGCGCCAGTCCGGCTTTCGGCCCGGGCACAGCACTGAGACGGCATTGGTCGCGTTGGTCGATGATCTCTGGAGGGCCAGAGATGGGGGTTGTTCCTCCATCCTGGTCCTATTAGACCTCTCGGCGGCTTTCGATACCATCGACCATGGTATCCTATTGCATCGGCTGGGGGGGTTGGGAGTGGGAGGCACCGTTCTACGGTGGTTCTCCTCCTACCTCTCTGGCCGATCGCAATTTGTGTTGGCAGGAGAGCAGAGGTCGACCTCGAGACCCCTCACATGTGGGGTGCCTCAGGGGTCGGTCCTCTCGCCTCTCCTGTTTAACACATACATGAAGCCGCTGGGTGAGATCATCCGTGGCTTTGGGGTAGAGTACCATCTATACGCTGACGATACTCAGCTGTATATTTCTACCCCAAACCACCCCAACGATGCCGTAGCGGTGATGTGCCAGTGCCTGGAAGCCGTGCGGGTCTGGATGGGAAGTAACGGACTCAGGCTCAACCCGACCAAGACCGAGTGGCTGTGGTTTCCGGCTGCCCGATTCAACCAGCTCACTCCATCGCTGGCCATAGGGGACGAACATCTTGCCCCTGTGGATGGGGCGCGCAATTTGGGTGTCCTCCTGGATGCCCGGCTGTCCATGGAAGATCAAGTGACAGCCATGGCCAGGAGGGCGTTTTACCAGGTTCGCCTGGTTCGCCAATTGCGCCCCCTATTGGATCGGGACGCCCTTCGCACAGTCACTCATGCACTCGTGACATCCCGACTGGACTATTGTAACTCTCTCTACATGGGGCTCCCCTTGAGGTGCACCCGGAGACTTCAGCTAGTCCAGAATGCAGCCGCGCGAGCAATTATGGGAACCGCTAGATCTACCCATGTAACACCGCTCTTGCGCGAGCTGCACTGGCTACCTGTCATCTTCCGGGTGCGCTTCAAGGTGTTGATTATCATCTTTAAAGCGCCCCATGGCTCGGGACCTAGCTATCTGCGGGATCGGATCCTGCCTCATACATCCTCACGGCCAATTCGCTCCCACAGAAAGGGACTTCTCCGGGTGCCGTCCACTAGACTTTGTCAGCGGGCGACGCCCAGGGGAAGGGCTCTCTCTGTGGCGGGCCCGGCCCTCTGGAACGACCTTCCCCCCGACATCAGGACGACCACGGACCTCCGCTCCTTCCGTCTTAAATTAAAAACTCATTTCTTCTGTCTGGCCGGCCTAGGATAGTCTCTCTGTCTTTGGGGTTTTATTGGGAAGTTTTATAATATAGTTTAGTTTTAATGGGGAATTTTAGCGCAGGTTTAGATTTAATTTATTTTTAATGAAATGTTTGTATGTATTTATTGTTTTTATTCTGCCTGTGCACCGCCCCGAGTCCCTGTGGGGAGAGGGTGCGGTTTAGAAATATTAAAATTAAAATTATTATTATTATTATTATTATTATTATTATTATTATTATTATTATTATTATTATTATTATTATTATTATTAAGACCAGCATACCTTACATCTGTGAAAATCTACGAAAACATATATATACATATACATATACATATACATACATACATACATACATACATACTGAATAATATTTCCATTAGATAAGTATACAGACAATTTTTAACTGTAGACTGCAGAAAATACTTGTGTGTATGCATGCATGTGTCCCCAAGTGACCAGCTTAATCATCAAGATAGTATTATGCGCTCACCTACTTAGGAATAAGTCCCACTGAGCTTTGTGGGAATTAATAAACTTAGGATTGCACTGCTAGCCTGCAGTGCACCTGTGCCTCAAATCCCTTTGGAGGGGAACTTCCTTTGGAGTAAACATACTGTATATACAAATGGGTTTGCAGTCAGGAAGGAGGAAGAGGGTGTTAAAAGACATCAGCCAAGCATTCACAATGAGGAAAAAAATCCATGATATTAACACTTATCCTAGAAATCCCTCAATATATGCATATTATTTTCATTATCTTTTTGGTGAAGCCTTGTAAGTATTACTCCTGATAGAGAATACAGTGGTACCTTGGGTCACGAACTTAATTCGTGAACTGACTCTGTTCGCGATCCGAATTGGTCGTGATGCGAGGCACAATTTCCCATAGGGTTCAATGTAAATCCGATTAATCCGTTCCGACCTTGTTTTTTGGTCGTGATTCTTGAACTGACTCTGTTCACGAACAGAATTGGTCGTGAAGAGAGGCACAGTTTCCCATAGGGTTCAATGTAAATCCGGTTAATCCGTTCTGACCTTGTTTTTAAAATGTCCGCGGCTCCGGGTCGTGCAGCAAGGCGGGGTTCGTGAATCCGAGCATTTTTACGAACTTTTCTGTTCGTGATGCGAGGGCGGAGTTCATGATGCGAGGCGGAGTTCGTGATGCGAGGCGGAGTTCGTGAAGCGGAGCGTATTTTTACGAACTTTTCCGTTCGTGAACCGAAACGGTGTTCGTGAACCGGGGCACATTTTTTGGGAAATTTTTGGTCGTAATCCGAATTGGTCGTGAAGAGAGGCGTTCGTGAACCGAGGTACCACTGTATTGGCTACAAACCAGTACAATTACAGACAGTACAATAATGGTGAAAACACAGTAAGCTAAATGAATTCCTCTGCTGCTGTGTTGCTTCTTAAGGAAAAAAAGAAATCTAGGAGAAGAAAAATGCAAATACAATCAGAGCTTTATGAACTTTAGTTTTACACAGACTGAAAGGAAAAACAAAACAAATGGATAGTGTGTTGAACGTGAGCAAATATTGAGTCACAGTAGCTTGAATTGTGCAAAATTACAAAGATATCTGGAAACCAAACATCTCCACCTAAAAGACAAACCTCCTGAGTATTTCCAAAACAAATGGGCAAAATTCCATAAGAAGAAAAGACTATTTTGCACATTTTGTGTAACACCAAAGAATGCCCCAAGGCATTTAACTTGCCTAGTTAATGTATTAACCTCTATTGAGAAATTCTACTTTTATTTTATTTTTTCTGTACAGTGGAAATGTTAATTTTGTATTTTCTTTTTATTTTATTGCCAGCTTTCTACTGCTAATACTCTGCCTCTTGAACATAGGTCTATCGAAAAAACAGATTTTGTAGCTGAAATTTTTTGAAAGCCTCTGATCTAGAAAACTAAGTGCTAGAAAGAAAGAAAAAAGCTCAATTTGCTAGGTGTAATTAGCAATCTGAAGTGGTCATCTTGAGAAAGAGCGTTGGTTCTTACCTGAGACGCATCTTTTCATAGTAGGAAGGCAGCATCTAGACTGGGTAGACTCCTCTGCTCTCATTGGAGGACTGAGTCAGGGCAAAGTTTAAGTCCCGCCCCCGTCACGGGGCATGCCCAGTTTCGACGAAGAAACCCAGACTCGTAGCGTCTTGAACAGGATATGTAAGTTGAGTTCCATTCAGGTCCAGGTCCAAGAAGATTAAGGTAACCGCTGAGAGGTACAGTCACATAGCAAACACACAGGATCAAACAGGTAACCAGGTAAAACGAACAGAAACACAGAAAAAAAGGCCCCTGGGGTGGGGCTAGATGCTGCCTTCCTACTATGAAAAGATACGTCTCAGGTAAGAACCAACACTCTTTTTCTATAGTGAGGAAGGCAGCATCTAGACTGGGACGTACCAAAGCTGGAGGTGTCCCTGGGCGGGAATTACGAATGGTCAGACCTCTCAACGTGAACAACTGACTGAAGGACCCGTCGGCCAAAGGCCGCATCAGCAGAGGCAAAGGAATCTAGCTTGTAATGAGTGATGAAGGGCGAAGGGGAAGCCCAAGTGGCGGCTCTGCAAATCTCCTGGAGAGAAGCCTGGGTAGCCCAGGCCGCTGACGTAGCCGCGCTTCGTGTGGAGTGAGCCATCAGACGTTCTGGAACCACTGAAGAGCGTGCCTGGTACGCCATGGCAATGCACGCACGAAGCCAACGTCCGATGGTCACGGAGGAGACTTTCCTCCCCTGAGAAGCCGGCTGGAAGGACACAAATAAAGATTCTGAAGCCCAAAAAGGCCTCGTGCGTTTAAGACAGATTTTAAGGGCCCTTCTAATGTCCAAGGTGTGCCACCTACGTTCCAAATGATGAGAAGGACCCGGGCAGAAATTTGGGAGCACCAAGTCTTGGGAACGGTGGAAACAGGAACAAACCTTCGGGATGAATGAGGGGTCTAACCGCAAAAACCACCCTGTCCTGATGGAATATGCAGAGATCATCTCTGACCGAAAGGGCCTGAAGTTCAGAAATCCTACGAGCTGAGGTAATGACAATTAGAAAGGCCACTTTCAAAGTCAGAAAATGCAGCGAAACCTCCCTCAATGGCTCAAAGGGGGCCCCAGTAAGGGAGTCCAGAACTTTGGGAAGATCCCAAGAGGGATAACGGTGAACCACCGGGGGAGCCAGGTGCGCAGCCCCCTTGAGGAATTGACGTACCGTAGGCATCTGTGACAACGAGAGGGACCCCCCGCAAGTCAGGACCGACGAAATGGACGCAAGTTAGCGTCGGATAGTGTTGAGGGCCAATTCCTTGTCCAGTCCCATCTGCAGAAAGTCAAGGACCTGCGGAATAGTAGCCCTGGTAAATGGACTTACCGGAACACCAACGACAGAAGGCTCGCCAGATGCAATAAGGACAACCTTCCGCTTGTCCTTATTCTCTACCAAAAAGGGGTCCAACGCATCCCCAAAGAGAGAATTTCCCTTGAACGGAGCGGAAGCCAGACGCCACTTATGGCGTGCATCCGCCTGCCACTGCCTAAGCCACAAAAGCCTTCTGGAAGCCACAGAAGAAGCCATGGCCCTGGATGCAAATCTGGTGGAGGCCAGGGTAGCATCCGAAGTAAACTGGACTGCAGCCACCAACTTGGCAATGTCCTGATGAGCTCTGAAATCAGCAATTGGCGTGCGCAGTTGCAGGTCCTGCAGCCAGAGAAGGCAGGGGTGGGTAAAGAAAGAAGCCGAGTGGCGGCCCGAATTGCCCACGCCACCGCCTGATGACCCCGTTGCAGGGTGAGGTCAGCCTTCTTCTCCTCAGGTTTCAGGACGTCCTCAGGTGCCCCTGGCATATTAACCGCCGTGTAGAGGGAGACGACAGGGGCATCCATAGTAGGGATTGACAGGAACTGCGCCATCTCGTTGGCCACATTGAAGAATTTCTTATCCGTAGCCAACGGCCCCAGACCTGAGGTAGGCGTCGCCCATTGGTGCTGGACCGAAACCACAAATATCTTTGGCATCGGAATGGTCTCAGAAGGCAAGTCGTCGTCATCAAACATGGTCTCCGCCGAAATCAGTGTCGGACGTGGAGCAGAAGCCGTGGAGGCAGCCGCCGGGCCAAAATTCGAAGCCGTCTTGGCTTTGTAAAGCAAGGAAGGGAAAAGGGCCGAAGGAAACAGGCCCGAAGAAGCCTCCTTCTCAGGCGGCCTCCCTTCATCCTCAGATAAACCACCTTCCCTGATCTCGCCTTCCTCTGCGCTGGAAGAACTATCGAGATCCTCCTCCTCCTCCAGCCCTTCCGCAGGAACTGGCACCGGATTCGCTGGAGGAGGAATCGCCACTGGAGCAGGGCCAGGCTGGGGCTCAGGTGCCTTGTGCTGCAGGCCTGCTGTAATCCCTTGAGAGATGGCGGCAGCAATGATGTCTTGAATGTTGGCAGCCCCCAAAGATGGTTGAGACAAGGGTACAGGCAAGGCAGTAGAAGTGGAAGGTAGCACCTCCATACGCTGAATGATGGGGGGAAGGAGCTCACCCTGCAAAGGCCCTGGTGCCAGAGATGGTTGGCCTGTACCCCAAATCCCCGAGACATCAATGGGGAAAAGAGGGTTAATGGAAGTTTCCCCCCCTTGGCCTTGCACAGGAGAAGCCATCAAGGACAGATGAGCCTGTGAATGGCGAGAGAGGGGTGAGGCCTGGGCAGAAACCTTGCCAGCTGCCCTGCTATGCAGGCGATCAAGGACCTTCTCTTTTCTCTTCTCAAAACTAGAAGTAGAAGCAGAAGACTTGGTGGACTTAGAAGTCTTCTTGGAGGCCTTGCCAGACTTGGCTGGGGCCTTTCCCTTCCCCTTGGGCTCAGAGGTGGAGGGGGTTGTTTGAGAGCCCGAGTCACCTGTAGGCTCCACAAGAGGAGCGGTGGAAGGACCGGCAACAGGGTCCAGAGATCCCGCGGAGGCGCCAGAGGTTGAGGGCGCCTCCATAACTCCGAAGAAACTAGCCACGTTTGAAATGCAGGAGAGCAAACAGGAAAAAGGCTGAGGCAGAGTCTTCCGCGCCTATTCTTGCTCCTTCGCGCCTTTTTCCAACCGTTGGGGCTGGCGCGCTTGCTTTCGCGCCGCCAACCTGGCGCCAGCCGCCTACACATCTCCCACACGCCTCCGCAGGCCGATGAGCCTGCCGAAATGGAGCTGGCCACCTTGCGAGCCCTGGCGGCTTGCCATGGCGTCTTTACGGCCGCCGCGCGGTCTGGCGCTTCCCCGGGTCGCTCCGCGGCGGGGGAGGGGACAGAAGACGAATTTAAGGGCCCCCACTGCTGCGGTTCGCCGCTCAACCCAACGGGAGCGGCGGAGCGTTTCCCGGGGCTGAAAGGCGCTCTGGAGGCCTCCTGGCTCCTTCCCACGCCGGCCCATCGTTCCGGCCCAAAGAAAAACCTCCGATGAAGTTTTTCTATCGCCTGCGCGCCCTGCAAGGGCTTAGAGGCTAAACGCAATCAGAGCGCTGCTCCCAAGAGCAGTCAAAACGCTGGCCACCAAGTTTCCCCCAAATACCTTCCAATAAATTCCAAGTAGGGAAAGCAGTCTGACTGGAACTCTTTCTAGACGCAGCTGTCCTCATTGAGGGACTGAGTCGAAACTGGGCATGCCCGGTGACGGGGGCGGGACTTAAACTTTGCCCAGACTCAGTCCTCCAATGAGAGCAGAGGAGTCTACCCAGTCTAGATGCTGCCTTCCTCACTATGGAAAAACAGATTTGCTATGCTGTCTGCAGTTTCTGAGGGGGCCAGCATCACCATGTGTGGTTTCAAGCAGAACTGTTTTGTTTCTTTTTTTAGAAACGAACATGCATTTAAATACATCCATACCAAAAGGATATTTTTCTTGATCACATTGTAATAACTAGACATAGCACATAACTCTGTACATCAGTTCTAACTTCTCCATCAGGCACAAACAATCAAGACTATTCCTAACGTTGCATATAAAAGAATGATTCATGCCTATATCTGGTCACCTGAGAATCAACATTAAAATGGTGCTAGATAAGGGTCAACAGAATTCAGGAGGGGTTGGATTTGGAGCACTTGTGGGAACACTAAGCTATTGACATGCTTACTCCACACCTTAGCTCTGTCTGCTCTTCTCTTACATTTTCTGATTTGTACTACTAAACTTCTCAAAGACGTCCAACTCAAAGAATGCTGAATTGCTAGATTTATTTTTCAAAGTTTTTCTCCAAACACATACCACTCTATCTTAGGCTGCCAATTTTCATTGGCAGTTCTTTTTTGCTTGTGTTCAAACTTCATTATTTTTTTGATCCATGATCACATTTTAATTCATGAATAACAAAAATATGGGTCCCGTTCCTAGACCAATTTATTTTGCCTCAAATGGATCAGAATGCAGAGCCACAATATTTGAAATATAGAATAATATAAAGAATGTACAAGGTGCTTCTTTTCTACACAAGGTAGTCAATCCCCATATGTATACTATAAAGCATCTAAGACAATGTGGGCCCCTTCAAAACCTCTTTTGCCAGGATTTAATTATTGTCTTTATGCGACTTGGAGACATGCCTCTAGCCCCTGCGGTAAGAAACAAGAGGAAGAACCAAAAAAACAACCTGGGTCATACAAGTCACTTATAGGAGAAAGGAGGAGAAAAAGAAATGTTTTTGCAGACACAGGATTGCTATGGAGAAGGAGGAGGAAGTTGATCTGAGAATGTTTGTGAGGTGAGAGAGAAGGCATCAAGAAAGGGCCATGTGCTTTTAATCAGCTCATGGTCTACACCATGACCTCAAGTTGGCATCAAAGGACTCTTCGGGAGTACTGTAAGCATACAGAAAGGAGGAGGAAGGAACAGAGAAAGAGCCAGGGCAAACAGCCAGTGATTATGGAAGCAAAAAGCGAGGAATCTTGCCATGCTTGCCATAGATAGGGGAATGGGAGATAAATTCCCAGGCATCGTGCTGTTTGCTACTTCAAGAACTTCTTAGCAAACCTAATTTATTTACCTGGTAGTGCCCAACATTTCTCTCATATTTCTCCCTAACATCCTTCTCCATTCCATAAGGATACAGAGCCCAGGAAACTGGATGCCACAACATGAGCAGTCCATAGATCAAATATCACCATGACTCAGTACAACTCTGCTCTCAAAGAACCCCTAGATTTATCCTGCTGGAATTTGGCTGCAAAGCTGCTAACTGCAGATAGCGTACAATACCTTTTCCTCTCAAAAATCTCCCCCTTTTCAAAATAAGAAAAGAGATCTGAACATTAAATTATTATTTCGATTTTTATTTGAGTAGGAGTTTCTTATTGTACATTAATAATTCTTTAGAGCTTACATTACTGTTTTTATGTTCCTCACTATGATGTCCCGGAACCAGGGGTGGATTCTGGCTGCCGCTATTACTGGTTCACTCAGGGACGTGACGCACATGCGCAGTGGGCCCACAGTCACACAGTCTTCTTCCATGCCTAAAGCAGACCATGAAACCTGCATCTTAACCATTACACATGAATTGAACCCAAGACCAAAACAAGTACAAGTTCTTCTCATTCTTCTTCCCATTTATATCCTTCTTCAATACTCTTCTAGGAATTCCCATTCCTAAATATTGACATGTGCCCATTCACCCCTAATTGAAGCAAGGCTTACTTCAGTGCTCCTGTATTAACTGGATCCAGCCAGACTATTAGTTTGGCAGAGACATAAACACTATAATTATCAAATAACAGAAGACTATAAGGAGGAGGCTGCATTCAATTGCTTTGATTAAAATTACATCTACTTTCCCTTTAACTCACTGCATTAAAAATAAAACAGAAAAGGCTTTTTCTAGGACATGCCTAAAATCTAAACACTAAAATCTACAGTGTGCAGCAGACTATTGAGATGTGAAATTCCCAAATACCACAAAGGTGTAGCAAGAAATCGGATTAAAATCAGCAACATTTTTTTAAACTGAGTGTGCTCTTTTTACTTCTGTTCTATACAATACAGAGACCAAGGATTTGAAAAGGGATGCATTAAGACAGAGAAATGGAAAAAGAGACACAATAAATGTTTTAATAATGTGCTTTGTTATAGTGTTGCCCTTTCTTTTTAACAGATCATGGCAAAACGTCTTCAGATGGAATGGAAGAAGAATAGGTGATAAAGAACATGAAGGTAAGAGGAAGACGTGGAAGGGAGGGATATCAAATTAAAAGAAAGGTAATATAGGTAATTCTCAACTTATGATTGAAATTAAGCACATAATTACAGTTGTATCTCATACTGTCTGTTAAGAGGGCTATCAGATGACCAACACGATTTTATATTTTTTTCTGGAAGTTGTTAAGTGATACAATGATTGTAAGTGAAGGCCATGTTTGTTAAAGCTGGTTGGCAATGCCGGTTGGCGACACCCAGGGGAAGAGCCTTCTCTGGGGCGGGCCCAGCCCTCTGGAACGACCTACCCCCCCGATTTACGCACCATCGGGGACCTCCGCCTCTTCCGCCAACATCTTAAAACTCATTTATTCCAACAAGCCGGCCTAACATAACCCCCATTTCTGACTTTTATAGGGAAAAATTTTAAATTTTAGAGTTTTATTAGTTTTAGCACAGGGAAAGTTTAATAATTTTTAATAATTTATGTATTTTTGTATTTTTGTATGGTTTTAATAATGCCTGTGCGCCGCCCTGGGTCCTTTTTAGGAGAAGGGCGGGGTATAAATTTAAATAAATAAAATAAAATAAATAAAGCAAATGCAATGGATGCGAGCAAATCCACAAGAGGCATTTTTTGCCAGAAACCGGAAGTAAACACCAGTTACTGGCAATAAACATTGCAAATTGCAATCATGTGACTATCAAATGCTGTAAATGGCTGCACATGTGAGCAAGCTGCTGAGCACCCAAAATATAATCATATAATGCAGAGTGGCCAACTTGTCAGAACTTCAAAACTAGGATGTAAGTATCTTTTTCCGGATTGGTCATAACTTCAAAGAGTCGCTAAGTCACCAGTCAAAAGTCAAGGACTATCTGTAAATCTAAATCAGTTCTTAAGGGACTGATTCTTAAGGAACTGAGCTGATGTACAGATACAGGGAAGCAAAAGTGTTGACTTAATTATGAATGAAATGGCTATATATATATATATATATATATATATACATACATACATACACATACACATATACATATACATATACATATATATATATATATATAGGTCTTTGGTTGTTCGGGTTTTCTCCCGCGTAGAATTGGAAGTATCTTCACGACGTTTCGATGAAATCTCATTCATCATCTTCAGGCTGGTGCTTCGGGCTTGGTGCTTCCAGGAGCAATATAATGTGAATGTGAATTGGTACCATGCATGTGGGGGGGGGGGGGGGAGAGCATTAATCCAAAGGTTAGTGATAATTGTATTTTATGTCCCTGTTAATGGTGCAGATGGGATAACAGAGATCTGGAAAAGAATGTGTAGATATTTGAATTAATTCAATCCAAGAAAAAAAATCTGTTAGGTGATATGAGTAGATCGGTGGAAACAAGATAAGTATGGGAAATAATAATAATAATAATTTTAATTTTATATCCCGCTCTCTCTCCCCAAAGGGACTCGAGGCGGGGCACAGGCAATTAAATGTTATTAGACCATTTGGAGTCCCAAAACTAAATTAAAAAGGTGACTGTTAATGAGCATTTACTAAGAAAAAAATCTATTTCTTTCAAGTAATATAATTAAATTTCCAGTCTATTCATATGAGCATGTCAAAGAATTAACATCAATTTAAAAGTATCTAAAAATCCAAAGATACAGGTTTTGATTGACTTTCAACCACAGAAACTTGCTGGCTGAACTTGGGCCATTCTTTTTCATCCCAATTTACTTACAGGCTGTTGCTAGAACAGCATATCAGATAAAACGACCGGACTAAATGTTACTCAATCTTAAAATATAGACGTGGTTTTCTAATTGAGTGCTATGTGGCTTCACTATAGTGCCTCTGACTGGAAGGGCACTACAATTTTTTTCTTATGCCAAGGGAAATAGATCAAGAGTGAAAGCAAAAACTACTGACAAATTAATTTGTTTAGTATACCTTGTTGGCAGAATCCTGACTGAATGGATATGAGAGAACATAATGAATAACATCTGGAAAGTATAGGGGCCAAACAGAGGGTGTGCAGCCCAGATTTTGTGCTCTAACAAAAGTATGCATGTGAGAAGAAAATTGTATTATATGTTTATTAGAGAAGTGTATAATATAATGAATAGAATTGAATTATGGAATGTTTAATGTCAAAAGGGAGCATGTTTGGTTACTGAGTGCACAAAGAGCTGTATAAATTAAAAACAAATCATGGAATGTCAAGCAAATTGATCAACACTGAACAGGAATGTAGCAAGGGTGTCTGACGCCTTTTGCTTTTTTTAAGGAACTTATCAATAACTATATAAAGAAGACTTGTATGGACATTAGAGATGTGTTGATTAAAGACATGTAAGCATTTTTTTTGCAAATGATGCCATATTGTTGATCCAGAATCCAAATGATTTTTAGTAAATGCTAGATAATGTAATGCAATGAAGCATATATATATATAATGTATCAAAGACCAAAATTAATATTCTCACTGTAGTTATACGTAAAGGGTAATAAAGACAGTAAACTGATGAATTTATATGCAATTTATATTGCAGAATGTTTAGGAAAGATGAGAAACTGAATGAAAATTTTTTAAGACCTTCAAATTGTTAATAGTAAATAGATACAGAATGATGCAAGAAATGTTTGCCCCAAAATGGATGTGCATTCTTGATTACTCAGTCATATTAAGAGCATTTTTCTACTCACAATGTCACATGGGAAAGAAAGCTGGATGAATCAGTAGTAACCTAATAGCAACTGACCATCTTTAGAATGGGGTAATTAAGAAATAAATCGGTTGTGAATGAATGTAACTTTAATACCCAACAATGGATGGTTGGTATGAAATAATATTGCTTAACAAGTGCCACAAAAAAATCATAAAATTGGACTCAGTCACATGGTGACCTGCTTAACAACAAGCAAGACTTAACGAAAAATAATTCAGGGATAATTGTGGTCAGAAGCCAAGGATTACCTTTAGTGGAAATAAGGATGATTTGCAAGAGTAAAATGCATGAAATGATGCGTGAAACTTATTTCTTAAATGTGCACAGCCAAAGGTCACTACAGAGGAAGCACAATAAATAGTGTTGGTGTAAATTAGCTTTAGCTTTACTAGTTTTCTTTTTATTGTATACCTTTCTTTTCCGCACTATGCAGAATGCTGTTTGCCCTAAAAGATGTTATACATGTGTATGATAAAAGCAAAATAGAAGCACGAAGCCTAGAAGGGATTAGAAGCATCTATTTTGCTTACTTGTTCAAAAGTCCATGAAAGGGAGAGGGGGGAATGAGAGTGTTCAGTGGCATTAAAACAAATCTTATCAACTATGACTCATAGGCTACACAGTCCTTCCCTCTTATACTACTGATTTCTCAGAGTGCCATTAGGAATCATTATCCAAACATTTTCTCCAAGGAACTATTAGTAGATAGCTACAACTAACTGTAGAAAGAGAGCTAAGTTTAGCAATATAATACCTTGGGTGGTGAAATGTTTGCCTAGCTGCTACTTTAATACCTTTTGAGTGCTGACAAACAACATTTCTCTGTTTCGTTGCTGCTTTTTGTTAGTTCTAATCCCTTTAAACTGTCCAGAGGAGTTTCCGTAAATAGGCAATCTATATAGTGTATAAATAAATAAAAGTTAATTCAAATTTTTCATCTCGGATGCCCAAATATTATGAGCGTAAAGCATAAAAAGAAAATGCAGCACTCATTCCTATGCACTTCTATTTCATGTATTTTGGAGAATTGGTTGTGTGCAAAACATTTCAAATGCAAAAGACTGCATGTTAAGTTTGAAGTCCTCTGTTCTGAGTTGGAAAGAGATGTTCCAATCCTGTCAGAAGTGTTCTGACACTGTTCTGACCATCCCGGAAATGTTCTAAGCCAGGGATGTCCAAACTTGGGAACTTTAAGACTTGTGGACTTCAACTCCCAGAATTCCCCAGCCAGCATAGCTGGCTGGGGAATTCTGGGAGTTGAAGTCCACAAGTCCTAAAGTTCCCAAGTTTGGACATCCCTGTTCTAAGCCTAAAAACATTGCTTCAAGCCCAAACACCTCTTTCAAATTCAAAACAGAATTGTTTCAAGCTCAAAAAACTTCTGGAGCTTCTGGAAGACCCCACTTCAAGCTTGAGACACCAGCTTTAAATGTATTGGCGGACATCTATGAGAAGAAAATCAAAATGGCCTCTTTTTATTAAAACTTAAGCTGACAGCACCAGAGAACTCATCAAGACTGATTGGGAATTAGAGCAGTCAGTCAAGCTCACCTTGAGGATACCAGAGGCTGGCTGAAGGTAATTACAGGAAAGAGCTTAGATACTGATCCAAGTTGGATTCTAGAAAGTAAAGAATCTTTAAATGTCAAATCTATACCTCTTAGAGAGAAAGGAGGAGACACAATTAGGCCACAAACCATTATCCAAGGATTTTTTTTTTAATGGCAACGCTTTATATTCAAATACAGACACTGTTGAAGCACAACGTATCTTGTAGCCAATTTAGTCTACTGCGGTGATGGCTAACCTTTTCCTGAGTGCCCAAAGCATGCACACACCCCCGCATACGCCCTGCCTCCATGCATGCATGTGCGGAGGCTTTGCCTACCCCCCACCCTCACTCATGCATGGCAGAGACCCAAAGATCAGCTGGTCAGGGGGGGCACTCATGCATGGACGGTGGAGCTGAACTGGGGTGACGGCTCGCACACCATCAGAGAGGGTGCTGTATGCGACACCTGGCTTATTTTATTTATTTATTTTATTAAATTTATACCCCGCCCTTCTCCTACAAAAGGACCCAGCGCGGCGTACAGGCAAATTAAAACACAACATACATAAATAGATCAATTATTAAAATCCAATTAAATTAAATTACCCCGTGCTAAAACATTTTAAAATTCTCTAATTAAAATTTATAACTAAAAAGTCCAAATCGGGTGATTATCCTAGGCCGGCTTGTTGGAATAAATGCGTTTTAAGACGCCGGCGGAAAAGGCGGAGGTGTGTGGTGGTACGGAGTTCAGGGGGCAGGTCGTTCCAGAGGGTTGGGCCCGCCACAGAGAAGGCCCCTCCCCTGGGTGTCGCCAACCGGCATTGCCCGGCCGACGGCACCCGGAGAAGGCCCTCTCTATGGGAGTGGATTGGTCGAAGCGATGTATGGGGCAGGATATGGTCTCGCATGTAACTAGGCCCTGAGCCATGGAGCGCTTTAAAGATGATCATTAACACCTTGAAGCGCACCCGAAAGGCCACAGGTAGCCAGTGCAGCTCGCGCAGGAGAGGTGTTACGTGGGACTGCCTTGTGGCTCCCATGACCACCCGCGCGGCTGCGTTCTGGACTAGCTGTAACCTCCGAGTGCACCTCAAGGGGAGCACCATGTAGAGAGCGTTACAATAGTCCAGCCTAGATGTCACAAGTGCTTGAGTGACTGTGCGGAGGGCAACCTGATCCAGTAAGGGGCGCAATTGGTGTACCAAGCGTACCTGGTAAAACGCCCCCCTGGCCACGGCTGCCACATGGTCCTCCATGGACAGCCGGGAATCCAGGAGGACGCCCAAATTGCGCGCCCTCTCCACGGGGGCCAATATTTTGCCCCCAATGGCCAGTGTTGGACCTAACTGGCTGAACCGGGGTGCCAGAAACCACAGCCACTCGGTCTTGGCAGGGTTGAGCTTGAGTTTATTACTACCCATCCAGACCCGTACGGCCTCCAAACACCGGGACATCACCTCAACGGCATCGTTGGGGTGGTTTGGGGTAGATATGTACAGCTGGGTGTCGTCAGCGTACAGATGGTATTCTACCCCAAAACCATGGATGATCTCGCCCAGCGGCTTCATATAGGTATTGAACAGGAGGGGCAAGAGGATCGACCCCTGAGGAACCCTGCATATCAGGGGTCTCGGGGCCGACCTCTGCCCTCTGGCTTGCGTGCCATAGCTTCACCATCATAGGTCTAGTTGTTAAGGCATGGGAAACCATGAGTTCTCGTCCTCTCTTAGCCATGAAAGCCAGCTGGGTGACCTTGGACATGTCCCACTCTCTCAGCTCAACTCATTTCGCAGGGTTGTTTTTAATGGGGAAATTAGGAAGAAGAAGGAGTATTATGTTGTTTGCTGCCTTAGGTTATTTGTAAAAATAATAAAAGCAGGCTACAATAAACAAATAAATAATCTTCCCTTCACTAATTACAATAATTCAAGCTCTGTAATTTTCAGGATCATAGTTTGTGGTACCTCGTCTCAGAAAAATACAAACAACACCTTAACTGTTTTGTTTTCCAAAATGGATTTGAGAGAGACCTGGGCACAATGCCAAAGCGAGTCAGGGCCTGAGGAAAATGGAACTAGTCTCGGCAGCTAGGCAAAAACTGAAGTGGGGGAACTTTGCCCCACTGTGCAAATGCCAAGAATGTAAAGACAGTCCAAGCAAGTAGGTGGAGAGAAAGGCTGGGAGCCAGATTCAGACACAGAATTTCTCTGACCTGGGAGTGGGGTGAACTAATGGCTTGTGGAGGGGGGGGGATTCCTTAGAGCAGGGGTCTCCAACCTTTGCAACTTTAAGTCTGAAGGACTTCAGCTCCCAGAATTCTCCAGCCAGTAAAGCTGGCTAGAGAATTCTGGGAGCTGAAGTCCTTCAGACTTAAAGTTGCAAAGGTTGGAGACCCCTGCCTTAGAGGTCTGTGACCTAAAGCTAGTTAGTCTTACTTTAGGCCCTTCCTCCTAAAATTAGATCCCAAACTTTTAGGTACAGGTCAACTTACAACCATTCACTTAGGGACCATTTGAAGTTACAACAGCCCTGAAAAAAGTGATTTATGATCATTTTTCATACTTAGGACCATTGAACATTTTGCAAACTTCTGACAAGCAAAGTAAATGGGGAAGATTCATTTTACAACCGTGTTCCAAACTTAAAACTGCAGTGATTCACTTAACAACTCTGGCAAGAAAAGTTGTGAAATGGGGCAAAACTCACAACTGCCTTGTTTAGTATCTGGAATTTTTGACTCAATTGTGGCCATAAGTTGAGGACTACTTGTTATCATTCAGCTGTGTATAAAAAATGAGCCTGGGCACTTGAAGACTTTATCAATGGAATAATCTATTTTAAACAATACGTAGCAATTCTGAAAATGCAGGTTTAATTAGAATATGGAGAGTAACACAATGTTTCTGCCTCTTTATTTGATTTGAGCTAGATCGAAGAACTGAGCAACCACAATGTACATCCTACATACAACACTGAATACAGTGCTTTGTGTACACATACAGCCTTTGTCTTCCTACATGTCAGGAGCAGGGATTTCCAGAACAAATGACACATGTTTCAGGCAGCTGCATTTAAATATTCACACAAGTTAGCCATTATATTTCACACATTCCTCACCTGAAATTTTGCTGAAGCCTGATCTTCTTGGAATCCAGCCCTAGAACCTATATGAATAGTTACTGTAAGCTTGCAACTTTTCCCATAATGTCCAGTTAACTCAGCAATTTAGGAAGCCTAATTATAAGCATGAAGATCCCAAGAAAGGATAGGCTACTACTTCACATGGAACCAGTGAAAGGAATTCAGGCTATGAACACAAGCTTCAAACTCAAAGATACTACATGTTATGGGAGGATATCAGGCTCCTCATTGTTTAAAAAAAGAGGATACAGAATAAGTTTCACTCCTTTCAAGGAAAATGCACAAGATAAAATGGAGCTGAAAAATATGCAACATTTATTAATTGTTCGTCCTTTATGCACGCAGCTTACACTCTAGGCAAATACACTCACATACACCCACCCCTCGTTACTCAGATAAAGGGGCACTATGACCTGGAAAACAGAATAATTTAAACACAGAAAGAACATTGATCCTTACCTAAACATGTAGAATTGAGGGAGGGGTTACGCGTAGGTATTCTCAAAGCCTGATTGGTCCAAAGACTGAGGGAAATTTCTTTAATGTTCCACAATTCCCTGTTGACTCCGTTTCCTCAAGTTTGAATGAAGAAGCTGCAAAACACAAACAGACCACAGGTCCGCCCGACCCTCCACCTGACTATCTACCTCAGCATAACTAGGGAGGGATGAAACCCCTCCCTCAATTCTACTGAAAAGGCACGTTCAAGTAAGGACCAACATTCTTTTTCCAGTAGAATTGAGGGAGGGTTATGCGTGGAACGTACCCAAGCTCAGTCCCAGGGAGGGATACTCAAGACCAGGAGGAAGGGCAGTCGCTATCGGCTGGAGAACCCTGCACCCAAAGGTAGATGCGAAAACATCCAGACAATAGTACCAGATAACGGGGATCAGGGATGACCAAGTGGCCGCCTGGCAAATGTCCTTGAACGGGGCTCTGGTGGCCCACACCACTGTAGTAGCGGTGCTCCACGTGGAATGGGCCATGATACCCGAGGAAGGGGCCTGATCTGATGCCTGATAAGCAGCGATGATGGCCTGTTTTAACCAACTGCCAATTGTGGCAGAAGAGACCCTGGCCCCCAAGGAGCCGGGTTGAAAGGAAATAAAGAGGACCTCAGATATGCAAACAGCTGACGTGTGCCTGAGATAAAAACGCAGAGCATGTCCAGGTGGTGCCAAAGGCATTCCCTCTCGTGGGAGGGAGAAGGGCAAAAATTAGGTAGAACAATCTCTTGTGTTCTGTGGAAGGGAGAGTTAACCTTCGGGAGGAAGGTTGGGTCTAGGCAAAGGACCATCCTATCCTGGTGAAATTGGCATAGATCGTCTTTAGATTACAGGGCCCCCAATTCGGAAATGCACTGGGCAGATGTCACAGCGACTAGGACCGCTACCTTTCGGGATAAAAACCTGAGGTGGACCATCCACAATGGTTCAAAGAGAGCCCGTCAAAGCCCTGAGAACTAGGGGCAGGTCCCATGTAGGAAACCTATGTATTAGGGGAGGCCTGAGGTTTGCTGCCCCCTTTAGGAACCGTTTTATCAGAAGGAGGTGAGAAAGGGGGGAATGGTCCTCCCTGCCAAGGACCGAGGACAGGGCCGTCACCTGGCATCACAGGGTGTTGTGGGAAAGGCCCCCATCCAATCCCTTTTGCAAAAACAAGTATTTGAGCAACTGAGGCCTCGGTCGGACAGATATTGAGCGTCCCACACCATTTGACAAACACTGACCACATGGAATTATAGATCCGCAATGTCAACAATTGCCTGGAAGCCTCGATGGTCGTGACCCGAGAGGACAGGTTTGCGTTTCTCAGGAGGCTCCTCTTAAGTGCCAGGCGGTCAAGTGGAGGCACTGGGCTCCAGATGGATTAGGACTCCCTGGCACAAGAAGATCTCCTGAGAAATCCTCCACGAGGAAGAGACAGATAGCTGGACAAAGTCTGCAAACCAGGAACATTTGGGCCAATGTGGTACTATTAGGATGATGTCTGCCCTTTCTATCACTACCTTTCTCAGGTCCCAGGGATAAGTGGGAGAGGGGGAAAGGCGTAAAGTAGGCCTTGCGACCGTCTGCTCCTGAGGGTGTCCATGCCTTCCACGGTCCGAGCCAGGAAGCATGATAAGAATCTCAGAAGTTGTGTGTTCGCTGGGGTTGCAAACAAGTCCACCAGTGGAGTGCCGAATCAGAGACAGATCTTTTGGAATAGTTTGGGTTGGAACTGCCACTCGCTGTGGTCGACTGTCGCGTGGCTTAGTCAGTCAGCCTAGTGGTTGCCCATGCCTGAGATGTGTTCTGATACCACTGATGCTAAGTGTCTCTCCACCCAGGAGCCGAGCTTCAGGGCCTCCAGCCAGAGACTTCAGGAGTGAGTGCCCCCCTGACGGTTTACGTGGGCTTTTGTGGCAACATTGTCCATCAGGAGGAGCACGTGCCAGCCGGAGATCGAGTCTTTGAAGGGCCAGGCGAGGGCCAGGGGAGCTGCTTTTAGTTCTAGCCAGTTTATGTTGTGGCGCAGATCTGCAATCGTTCATCGACCCTGTGCCAACTTGGAGTCCATCAAGGCCCCCCAACCGAAGAAGCTCGCATCTGTAGTGATTGTAACTTGGTCCGGCTCCCAGAACTCGGACTCCCGTTGCAGGGCCGGAGATAGTCACCACTGAAGGGACAGCCATACTTCCGCTGACAAATGAATGGGCCGCTCATGCGCTTCTGCTGGTATGGGATGAGTGTCCACTGGAGTGATTGGGAATGGAGTCGGGCCCAGGGCACTATTCCTATGAATGACACCATCTTGCGGAGTAACTGAGACAAGGTCAGGATGGACGACTTATGTGTACCTGGCGTGCCAACAACTGGAGGCTGATGAGACAGTCTGGAGAGAGAGAGACCAACCCCGCAACTGAATATATCACCGCCTGGGATGAAGGATTTGCGTTGAGGGGGAGAGGGGACTTTTGGGGAAGTTGACAGAGAACCCCAGGGATTGAAGGGTGTGGATGATCAGATGAAGGTCAAGGACCGCCTGAGCATGGAATTGGGCCTGAACGAGCACGTTGCCAAGGTAACATTGGAGTCTCACTAGGGTTGACCGTAGATGAGCTGCCAATGCTGCCAGGACCTTCGTGAAAGTGCACAGGGCTGAGGCTAGGCTGAAGGGAAGGGTCCAGTACTGGTAGTTATGCCCCTTATGGGAGAATCTCAGATATCTGTGATGAGCTTGCAGAATCAGGATGTGAAGATAGGCCTCCCTTAGGTCCACAGAGGCCAGATAGTCCCACCGCCTGATTCCCTGGAGGATAGATCTAAGGGATGACATCTTGAAGTGCCTGTAATTAAGGTGCTTGAGGTTCAGGATTGCCCTACAGCCCTCCGAGCTCTTCAGAACAACAAACAGGTTGGAGTAGTGGCCCAACCTGTGTTCTGCCTTTGGAATTGGCTCCACCGCCCTAATGTCCAGCAGATACTGAATGGCTAGATCCATCAGGCAGCAAAAGGCCATATCCCGAGATGGGGGAAAGGTCCTGAAGAGCATCAGGGATAGGGAGAGAAACTCCAGACGCAGGCCGTTCCTGATGGTGGACTTAACCCAGGCATGTTAAATGGTCCCTCTCATCCGTGAACTGCTCCAGGCAGCCGCCTATGGGGAGACTCAGATTGGAGTCATTTCCCCTTGTGGAAGGGACTGCCCCTTCCACAAAATGGCTACCTGGACTGGCCCTAGTACCTCCCCCTGTCCTGGTAAAAGGGGTGTTGAGGCTGCCTGTCGGATCTATAGTGAAAATATCTATGTTGGTAGTCTGACTCAGGTGCCCTGTAAAAGGACCTGCAGTAGGGAGTCGGGCGAGTGTCTGGTCTCTTAGCATTAGAAGGTAAGACCTTCTTCTTGTCTTTGCTCTCTATGAGAATCGGATCTAGAGATTCACCAAAGAGATTACTGCCCATACACGAGGCTGCTGCCAGGTTCTATTTGGCTTTGTTGTCCATCTGCCAACTGCGTAGCCAAAGCAGATGCCTGGAAGTCATCGAGGTAGAAATGGCTTGGGATACGTATTTAATAGAATCCAGGGTGGCATCAGCAGAAAACTGTGTGGCCGCAATGATTGTTGTCATGTCTTGCAAGAATCACTCATCCTGGACAGGAATGCAGTCCTGCAAATGGCGCAACCACATGACAGCCGTGTGGTTAAAATATAAGGTCACTGCGGCATATTTAACCAATTAAAGTTCTTACGTAATGTAAGTTCTGCACACCTGTCCTCCAGTTTCAAATTGTTGGCTGCATCCCCTGACACTACAGAGGAGGAAGAGACTAGGGCAGCTACTGGTGTGTCTACTGCAGGCAACTGCAGCGCCTGAGAGAAGGCCTGCTCCATGTTGTAGAAGCGGCAATCACTGCTCCCAGGATTGGGAAAGGTGGAAGGGCGGGCCCACTGGTTCTTGACCACCTCTAGGAACAAAGATGGGGCAGGCACCTCTTCCTTGTTCATAGCAGTTAGAGAACATCACCAAATTTGAATCCCTTGGCTGGGAAACCGCAGGGTCCCCTGCCCCAATCTTAGTGGTCTTTCTGGCCTTGTGTAAAAGGATCTTAAACATGGATGAAGGGAACAGTCCAGGGAAGGCTGGGGGATCAGGAGGAACAGTGCCTTTAAGGTGCCGACAGCCTCGCCGATAATCTGGTCACCTCTGCAGATAAGTCTTCACTCCCATGGAGCTGCTCTGATGGAGCCTGTCACCCCCGCTGGCCCATGGACCAGACAGGGCTCCCAAGCCCCAAGATAGGAGGGAACACCAAACTGGCTCGCCTACCACACACGAGACAGAAACAATGGTCTCTGGGGGCAGCAGCTCAGTCAAATTGAATTAATTTAAATTTAGCCAATTAGTCAAATTAAGGATTTTATTTATTTACATGAACAATTCCTCCAAACGGAGCCAAAGCAGTGCTTGGACCAAAGACTGAGAGGAAACTGGGAGCCAATAGGGAATGGTGGAACATTAAAGAAATTTCCCTCAGTCTTTGGACCAATCAGGCTTTGAGAATACCCACGCGTAACCCCTCCCTCAATTCTACTGGAAAATATTCCCCTTTTTGACCTTTGGTGTTGATAGGCTGCCTTGTGCAATTTCATTTTTTTTTTAAAGTTAATAACTCTTTATTCTTAGTAACTTACTTTATCACGTACTTTCAAATGGATACAAATAGTCCTCTGCTTATGATCTTTTGTTTAATGACCATTTAAAGTTATGACAGCCTTGGAAAAGATCTTTTTACCTGTTCACAGTTACGAACCACTTGCGGAGTGGCCTGCAATCATGTGATTGCCATTTGCCATCTTCTCTGACAATTTCCCCAAAACATCAATGTGGAGGCCAACAGGGAAGATTGCAAGTTGCTGCTGCCTAACAAGAGGATTCCCTTTCATTTCTGGAGGTTGGCTGAAAAGGCTTCCTGCTGAGGAGAGCTGAACTCCTTCAGTGGGATGGAAAAATGATCCTCAGATCCTCAAGAGCCTCATTCAAACGTGTTTTGTTTTGTGCTTGTTAGAAACTCTTTAGTCTCTGTATCTGTGGCAGCATTTGACTAAATTATATTATTTTAAGTTCTTCTCCCCCACCGCCCCCCCTCTCTCACACACACACACTCACACACACACTATTCTCACTTCTATCGATGACATGTGTCTTCCTCAATATCATTCCTCCAGTAGTGGGATTCTAAAAAATTTTACTGCTGGTTCTGTGGGTGCGGCTTGGTGCGGCTTGGTGGGCATGGCATGGCTTTGTGGATGTGGCAGGGGAAGGATCCTTCCTTTCGAGTGTGCTTCAAGGTGCTGACGACCATCTTTAAATCGCTCCATGGCTCGGGGCCTAGCTATATACGAGACCGTCTCCTGCCCCATACATCCCTTCGTCCGATCCGCTCCCACAGAGAGGGTCTTCTCCGGGTGCCGTCAGCGGGGCAATGCCGGCTGGCGACACCCAGGGGAAGGGCCTTCTCTGTGGCGGGCCCGGCCCTCTGGAACGACCTACCCCCCGACCTTCGCACTATCTCGGACCTCCGCCTCTTCCGCCAACGTCTTAAGACGTATCTATTCCAACAAGCCGGCCTAGGATAGCCCCTACTTCTGACTTTTAAAATTAAAATTAATTTGGTATGGTTTTAAAATGGGTTTTTAGCACGGGTCTAATAATTTAATATATTTTAATCGATTTTGTATTTTGTATTTTGTGGTTTTAATAATGCCTGTGCGCCGCCCTGGGTCCTAACAAGGAGAAGGGCGGGGTATAAATTTAATAAAATAAAAAATAAATAAAAATAAATAAAATCTCCATTCCCTCCAGATCAGCTGGGTCTCAGCAGGCAGAGAATAGATGGGGGAAGGGCCAGTCAGAAGTGGTATTTACCAGTTCTCCAAACTACTCAAAATTTTCGCTACTGGTTCTCCAGAACTGGTCAGAACCTGCTGAACACCACCTCTGGTCCTCCATCAGAGGCCTGGGAGTTTGAGGATCAGCACAATATCTTAGCTATTTCTAACATTGGTCTCTTTGGGGTGGACAGTTCTGATATTGTTCCTGGGAATCTAGGGGAACCACTCTTCCTGTTTAGGATGAGCAATCCTGAGTCATAATCTCAATCTCAATTTCAATCCGTCCCTCCCTCTCTCACCCACCTCTCATTTGGCAAAGATGAAATGTTCACTATTTCTTTAATGTCAGAAGTTAGACTAATGACTATTCTTATGTACGTTTATCTATATCAGATATCTATGTATATGACTGCACTGATTTAATATTACAATTTAAAAGACAGTATCCTAGTATATTAGTCCTAATACATTTCCTTCAGCCTTAGTGGGCAACTGCAGGCAGGTTAAACATTACACAAGATCTTATCCTATCCAAAGAACACACACATTAAAGTGAAATATATGGGCTCCTGGTTGGAATCTGTGGAACATAGGCACTATGACTTCCTCTATCCTAATCACTCTTTGTAAACTTACAATATCCAAAGGAAGAACCCCATGACAAATGATGCGGGAGTGAGCAATCAATACAGATTCACATTTCATCTCTCTAGCCCCTACTCAACACCGCCCACTCCTAAGCACGCCTCTTTGGCCTCAGTGTTATGTCAAGAGGTTTGTTTATTCCTTTTAAACCTTTGTTTCCTGTTATTCAAGCTATTTATAAAAAAAGGGCCCTCTTGCCTGGAAAGGGAGGAGACAATGAGAAATAAGAGAGAAATATTTCTAAAGGGGGGAGGCAGAGAGATGATGCTCAAACCTATCTTCCAAGGCTATCTTCTGGACATCCCTTTTAATGAAACCCATCTCCGGGACAAGCACAAAAGATAGCTAAGGTTTATTAAAAAGAAGGTGGAAGAGGAAGGGGGAGAGAGGGGGAAAAAAGAATTTTAAGTAAAATATAAGTCAGCCAAATCTGCCAGAGACTAAAAAGCTTCTAACAAGCACAAAACCAAATTCTAAAATGAAGTAAGCGTCTATTACTGAGATTTCCAGAAACAAACCCTTTTGACTAGTATCAATCAGCACCAGCATGCGGGTGTTTATCATTTAAATAGCCAATTCCCAATTTTCCATTCTATTCCAATATAATCAATAGGCAGAATGCATATACATACTGAAAGACATATGCATGCCTCACATGTGCTGCTTTCTTCCTTCCATGTGTGTAATGAATACCTCAAGCAATGCAATAGGAAATAGGAAAATATAGTCTTTTATTTGAAGGTCAAGTGTGATGAGAGCCAAAGCTATTTCAACCATCTTTTCATGATCCTACAAAAGAGTGTAGGAGTATGTCCTTGCAGATCATAATGAGTTCTTATATTTGTTCATGATTAGTTTTAATATAAACATCCCATCTCTGAAGGATGGAATATGTGAATCATGCTTTTAATCATTATATTACAAATGCCCTCAATTCCCAAATAATGTATTTTATAAAGGTCAAAGTGTTCTGGATACAAATCTAGTACTTCCTCTATCTATCTAATGTGACCTTCAGATTTCCTCACCAGGTAGGCATCTACAAAGAGGAGAGCTTTTTCTGTGATGGCATCTTACTTATGGGATTTCCTCCACAGAGAGGCTTCACTAGCTCCTACATTAGCATCATTTTGGTAACAGCTAAAAACTTGATTTTCCCAGGTCTTTTTGCTGGCATTTAGTTATATTTTAATTCTTTGCTTTTGAGTTTACATGGTGCTTTTATTTTGCCTTTTATTTGATCTTATCATGTACATTTTAGTCATTTTTAGTATAGTATTTTAGTACATTTTACTGTAAATCAGGCAGAGAGCTTCAGTTACTGAGAAGTTTAAACATTTTAGTAAATAGAATAGTTGTTTAGAAATGAATTTGTTACCAAACAGGAATAATCAAAGATTACTTAGTATACCCATTTACTTCAGTTCAATTCCTCCCTTCATAAATTAGGGTTCGTGCACACAAATTTCCTCTGAAGGGGGAACATGTCTGAAGTATCTTCAGTGTTTAAGAAAGAACCAGAGGAAAAAGTACAGGAATTGTGTGATCTTTTTTTCAAAGATAAATTTTAAAGCACAGGTGTCCATTCTTGGCAACTTTAAGACTTGTGGACTTCAACTCCCAGAATTCCTCAGTCCACCAGCAATTTAAAGCACAACTGGCTGTGGAATTCTGGGAATTGAAGACCACAAGTCTTAAAGTTACGGAAAGTTGGATACCCCTGCTCCAGAGAGTAATAAAGCATTCCTTAATAGCTATCCCAGCTTTGGGCCAGGTCATATTTTATCATAGTACAAGAATTCTCATAAATCCATGCATAAATCCATGTTCTAAGTCTCTCCAGCCCTCACCTTCAGGCAAAATGGCTGAACCCAACCATTTTGGATACTATACTCATCCTGTGTTGTGGAAGTCTAGTTCGAGACATTGGAATCCTGGGCTGCAATAACCTTATGCAGAGTAAATAATCTTAAACTGGATATATATAAACCAACATTTTTATTACAATAACCCTCCCCACAAAAAAGAAAGAACTTCCCAGCGTCAAAAGATGTTGACCATTCAGTTTACTTCAATCTTATGAAGTGAAAAGATCCAGTTCCTGCAGAAACATGAACGTTCACACTTCATTGTTTCACAAAAGTGTCTGGTACTTTTACCTGAAGAGTTCAACTTGAAAAGATATGGCAATACCTATTAGGCAGAATTTAAGTATGATTTCCAATTCTTAAGAGATACATTATAGCAAAACTGCTTTACTTGGGTTTTTGTTCTGTCTCATAATTATTTGCTGGAAGAATATACAAATTTACACATTGTAGTTGTCATCTATTTCTAGATTTCAGAATCCTACCTTACTTTGTGCAAGTAGCCTTGTTTTCACATTTATTTACAGCCTTAAATAAATGCAGAATTTGAAAGGTATCAATTAAAAATAAAACTTCTATATAATTATCACAAGGGGGAACTGTTCTATAAAATATGCTACTGTACAACTTTACATTTTTCTATTACCAATATATAGGGAAAAATGGATATCAACAGATAGAGTAATATATCGAGATCTGAAGGATCAGAGGATATTTTCAATGAAAAATTGAGCCTATGAACAAAAACTCAAACAAACATTTTAACTAATTATTGGGATTAGACACATTTAATGGTTAAAGTCAAGGTAGAATACAAAAGAAACTCTGGGATATGCATAATTTTAATATTTTGCAAGGAATGTTCCTTCTGAAAAACATGAATTTCCTCAAATTAAGAATGCTCACCAAGCGACAATGAGCATATGGTATGTGGTATAGCAATTATGCCACAGCAAAGTGAATAGAAACACATGAAATTCAACCTTATTTGAATTTAATATATAAAACAAGCTCCTTAAAGCTAGTTTTTAAAAAAACAAAAGAAAAAGAGCTCAAGAATTACACTAATGTGTGTTAATTATACTGAGTTTTGGTGTAAATTCTTCTAAATCTTATTCACCGAAAATATAGCACTTGTTCAGCTCTTATGTATAATTCCTTTTTGTCACAACGATGTTCCTATATTTTCCTCAGCTGCATCACCAGATATATTAAGAGATGCAGCTTATGATAAAACCAGAGGTCTTTTAAAAAGCATAGGGTTTCAATAGCTGCAACAAGTCATTTTTAATGCAAGTGGTTTACTAACAAGCAAAATTGCATTCTGCAAAAGGTTGCCTCCAGGTTATGGACCAAAGATTATCATGACAAAACCATAAAGAAATCTTTATATTTTTGTTTCAACTGGTAGAGCATTCAAATTGGGGGTGTTTAACACAAGGATATATATTAGTGTCACATTCATGTGACACAAATAAATTAACTGAATGCATCAAGAACATTATCTGGCAGCATTATTGCCTCAGTTTGCCATTCCCTTTTCCAGGATTTTTTCTTCCAAGTCTAGCCAGCAAGTCTGGAATTCCCAGGTAGATCCCCAACAAGATTGACTCCTGCTTATTTTCCAAGTTCAGCTAAGTATTGCCAGCTGTTGAGAAAGGTAAAGAAACCCTCAAATTAAGCTCAACTGGGTGTGACTATATAGGTAATATAAGGAAATGGTTTCCTCAGGACTGTTTTTTTTAATTTTCCAGATTAGCCTATAACCCTGGTTTCTTGATAATCTTCCATCCAAGTGCCAAGTAATTCCAACCTTACTTAGTTTTTCAAGATTGGTCATATATTTAAGGAATTTTGTGGGTAGGTGGGTGGGAATTGAATTAATATTAAATTGTAAATGAATGTTTATACAGAGATTTTCACCTGAAATGAAAAGACACCAGATGGAATAGGACAGTATACCAATAGCTTTCCTTTCTACCCAGATTGATACTCTCCGCAGTTTGTTGTAGTCTTGTTCTACAACAAATAAAACATTAGGAGCAGGACTAAAATTGTAACCAGGATAATTTAATGACTTAACCTCATTGCCGAGACTCCAATAAATATGATCTGGTAACGTTTGGCATCAATTCTATTTTTCACAGTAAGAGTTAGGTATGTTCTGGACAGTAAACAAAATGAAGACTTAGAAAATGCAAAATCAGGTGAAAGAAAGAAGGTTGACAAAGTCAAGTTTCCAATAAAAATCTCATCACCAAGAGATAACACATAACTGTTTTCAGAGCTTCATTAATATCCTGGGTCCAGCGCCTGTGGAAAAAGCTAGGTTATTCATTGCCTTCCTGAAGACAAGCACTTGGCCTTATTTTCGGGGACATCTTATTATTTTTGAGATGCAGGAGGCAGCAAGCGTGGTCACCTCATGGCTGCTGCTATGTTGCAATATTTTCAGGGAGGGCTTATTTTCTTGGGAGGGCTCATTTTAGCGCATGCCCTCAAAACCCTGATTGGGCTTATTATCCGGGGAGGTCTTATTTTGGGGGAAACAGGGTAGGTGACATCCCTTTACCAAAGAATGTGCAATCATTGTGGATAGGTGAGTCAGCAAATAATCTGAATCTGTAAGTGACGACCACATTTTGAATTGCACTGGTTGCTTTTATGGCTGTTTTCAAAGATGCATTTCTCACATACATTATACTATATCATGCTACACTGTATTCTACAATTCTCATTTCAGAACCTATACTCCTAAGGAGAGGTGTTGCAGTAAATGTGCAAAACACTGGTATCATGATGGGCATATACTGTATCAATCTATCTTCAAATAATGTGCCCTCTTGTTTGGGACCTTTCAAAATTTCTGAAGAGGATTCCTGCAGAATATAACTCAGGAACTCCCTATTTTTAATTCAAGTGATAATGGGAAGAATGATCTGGAGAACTAACATTTTCTGTTTCCCATGAACAGAATCAGTTCTGATGCAATTTTTACCCCATTTAGATACTGAGTTTTCTCACAGCAGAACAAAAAATGCTAAATAACTGTCTAGGCTGTACAAAACAACTTGGAAAACCTTCTTCACCATCATGTCTTCTTATGACCAGACAACTAAAACTGAAATTAATTTATCTAAAATACCTAACTCCAGATATGTCTGTGAATGTTCCTATTTCTAAACTTCTCAGATTTGTACTATATGTTGACCCCTTGAGCTTTTAAATTGTAAACACAAGTGTAATCTTTAATTTGTCCTAAGCCCCTTCCCAAAAGCTACGTCATTCCTTGTTATTAAGAGGAACCAAGCATGAGAAACAAGTATTTGCCCAAAATTGCTCAAGAAGAGAATGACTGAGCAAGGTTCAAAATGAAGTCACCAAGACTGTCAACTACAGTTTATTCTCTACTGTAACAAATGGGGCAATCACACTTTAGCATGGTTGCATATAGAGATGAATGTGAATTGGTTTTGACATAACATTCAAGATTAACTTTGTTTGTCAGATATGAATTCAGCAATTCTTAGCCTAACTTGACCCAGTGTTGTTATGAGTTCACATCATTTTTTTAATATCTTTATAGAAAAAGTGAGATAAAAAGAATAGATACAATTTCAGATGGGAGTGAAATAAGAAAACTAAATATTTAGCAATAGTGCTTGTTCTGTCGTGTATACCAATTACTGTGTATCTGTGAGAAAACTTGAATGTCAACACCAAGTATCTAATTTATAAAAACCAACCGTTTCAAACACGTTTTAAAGCTGAAGAAATTCCTAAACCTGATAAAAAAGCTTCAAAAGGTATGTGTCAAGTCACCTAACCATTGATTTAATAAACAAATGGCCAAATCTATTTTTATTTACTTAGGAAATTGTGAAGTAATGTCCTAGAATATTGCAGAATTTAATTAAACATTATACATCAAAAGTTTAAAATTAAAAAAGAAGACAGCATTTCAAATGTAGCATTCAGGAAATCTGTCAAGCTTTAAAAAACATGCACACTAGTAGAGACAATACTGCTAAGATCTATTTTGGAGTTCCTAGCTGAGGAACACAATATAGCTCAGGATCTCAAAAGTATAAAAAATCAAAAATAGCTTGCATAGCTCACAATCCCCTCCACAAGTTTTCACCTGAATTGTAACAGAACAGAGCACTTATGAAATACATTGGTCAATGATCACTTTTGCTTAATTCAACAAAAAAGGATGTGCTTGTACTGAATACTGTGATGGTGTTTTCAAATCTGCTCTAAACACAGTAAGAGCCTCTTCATCTTAAGTGTGCATCATCCCACATCTGCTTTAAACACAGTAAGAGCCACTTCATCCTAAATGTGTATCATCCCACATTCTCCCCTACTAATCACTTAGCTCCTGAATTTGGTTACTTACTAGCTGGTGAAGGTGTACTGTACCCACTGACTGGCAGCTGGTGTTGCATTCCAGGCAGAGTTCCTGGAGGTGAGAGGCCTCCAATCATGTGAGGAAAGAAGAAATAGTGAGGAACTGGGTAGCTGTTGAGATGTCCACTCCCTGGTGTAGAACAGGAGCTACTGTTGCTTGCCATAGCTGCACAATCCACAGGCCTGATCCTTGACAAAAAAAAGATTCACATAAGGGCTGAATGCAGAGAACTTAATATAGAGGAGCAGTCCAGAACCATCAAAAGTTGATGCAAAATCAGTGTAATTTCCCCTTGCCTTGGGGTTCAGGTCAAAGTTAAGCAGAAGAAATACGTTCAGTCCTCCAGAAAATTCCCCAGGCAAGCAGAGTGGGTCCTCAAGATTTCAAAAATACTTCAGAAATCTTTGGGAACAGATCTTCTAAAAGAAGCATGTAGGAGAAGCTGCAAGGTCCTCGGCACAAGGTGGTGATAGAACTGTAGAAAGAGAAAGGCAAGAGTAAGCAAAGATGCAAGGGTCTGCATTACAAAATCAGACTGTATTCAAATGATTAGCAGTCAAAAAGAAGTGATTTTTTTTTCAAACAGGGTTGTAGCCAGAACTATTAGTCTAAACACACACACACACACACACACACACACACACATTCTTTAAATATATATAAATAATATGCACACATACACACACATCAACATAAATATTATAATGGAAAACATTTCTGTTTATATGAGACCTCAATTCGTATTTTATCTTGTAATCGATATAGATTTATTTGGCAGAAACATATAAACAAATAAATATATTTCATTTATTTTTATTTTTTTATAAAGAGCATACACCAGTAAATAAGATGTCTATGGCTAATATATTCCACATTATTCCTGTTGGACAATTTAAGGAAATGAAAGAGAAGTTTGTTTTCTGCTATTGTACAAAATAAAAAAATAAAATAAAATTCCGTCATCCTGACAAAGAATTATATTCCCATGTTGATTTTTTTTGCCAGTACGCTAAAGTTTGGCCCTTTAAAAAAAAATTAGGCCCTTAGTGCTTTTATTAGGTACATTTAATCCACACAGAATAAAGATTTAACAGTTATTGCTAAAACATATATAAGAGGAATTAAAGAGACTATAAAAGAAAGTAGCTTAATCTTTTTACAGCCATAACAAAATATATTTAACCATACTAAATTATTTAGCAAAGGGAAAAGTTAAGAAAACTTTAAGTTGAGCAGACTTCACCTTACCTATTATGATTCTTAATTTAATGCTGCTGGCTAACATACCTACAGAAGCTATTACAGGAACACAACTATCACATAGAGCTATCGGGAGAAGAGGAGATACACTCTGTGACTTTCTGATCTCAGTCAAGTAATTGGGATTAAAGTCAGGGAGGAGGATCCACCAGAATTTGAGGGGAAATTCAAATCATGATCAAATTCTGCTACCAAATTATATTTGGTTCCTTCATTCCACTGCATATAATTTCCTACATATCACTGAGTATAATTTCTTCTTTGGCTTTCTTGCCAGTCAGCCCTGCTATCAACACCATGCCTCGCCCCTATTCTCTTCTCCATCCCCCCACCCCCACTTAATTACCACAAGAGACCATTTATCGCTCTCCCTTGACAGGAGGTGACAGGTAGCCCAGCCCCTCCAGACAAATGAGTTGGAGGTCGGAAGGTTTGGCTACCTGCTGCCCTTGCCTTACCATAAATCATGGGAGGGGGAACAGAACTGAGCACAGGACACTAAAGGAAATGCTGATTAATGAAAAACAAAATAAAAGGCCTCTCTGCTTTCCCCTTCCTGAAAGAAACAGATGAAGGAAAGTAATTCCAATAGAAGTCTGAATCGAAATTGGAAGTCTGAACAGAAATTAGGGAGTGGGGGCTAGCTTTACAACTCTAACTGTAGTCTACCACTTCCATAAAAAAACTATGCTCCACTTCCTTTATCTTATGCCCAAGGGAGGAAATATAAAATTGTCTTCTCACAAAAGCACAGCATACATTACTGGGAAGTTGTCTTCAGATCCAGCTGACGTGGAACTCTTGTGAGGCTCTTGTGCATTTTAGTGGAGTTTATAAAGAAAAAGTGCCAGGGGACAGAGGCAACCCCTCAGATTGACTGTCCATCTACTTTGTTGTTTCACACCATCAAGTGCACTTCTATCCCTATTCATGTATTTATAACTCCATGCTTGGAGTTAATAATGGGATAGTTGAGAATTTGCTAACCCATTTGGGGGGGGGGGGTCTGACTATAAGTAGCCTGATATGATAAGATGGTACCCTAGGGACTTCTACTCCTCCCTTAAAACTGGCTGAGTGATCTTGAGCCAGTTACTCTGTCTCAGCCCAATTTACCTGATAAGACTCTTCCTACAGAGAAAGAAATGTTTCAGAAATGAAGTCAGGGACTATATTGTAAGTCTCAGGTGGGATTCAGACCTGATTTCCCCCCCTTCAAAACGAACAGCCGAATAATTAAAACATTATGCAAAAAGAACTCCCAGGGGTAGATTAGATTACATTCCCAATTAAATGGAGATTGGGCATATTTCCAGATGGCTGGACAGCACACTGAAAACTGCAAGGACTGATTCTATTAGAGTTTCCTAGGGTCTAAAAAGTGTATATTTTGCCTTGGGAAGAAGGTTTGTTGCAAAGCAGATTTTCCCTCCTTTTGGCCAAGCAAAGTAAGTTGGCCAGAGCCTCTCTTCTGCCTGACACCAAGAAGCAAACATCCAGCCAATCCAGAAAACAGGAAGTACGCCAGCAGTAACCAAGTAAGTGGAAAGATAATAGATTGGAGCCCAAGTCTAGAAGCCATCACTGAAAAACCAAATCTCACCCCAAAATCATTGATCTCCCAATGACACTTGAAGCTACATTCTTCAGAGATGGCTTCTAACTTCCCAGCCTAAACTTCTATTATTTCCTGCCTTTCTTTTATCCAAGTAGTAATCAGACCAGCTTGCTTAGGTTCAGACCCAAACATCTGCTGGGACAGATGCAATTCCACCAACTATTCATTCCATTTACATTAAACTCTGACCAAAAGGACTGTTTGGTGGCTTACACTTAAAAATAACCACTATAAATTTAGAATGAGCTTTCTAACTGCCTTCAGCTCAATAAAAAGCCATGAAGTTGCTAGGATCACCTTCCCAAAAGCTTTTGCCAGCCTTCTAAATGACAACTCAGTTACAGAGCTGCCTTCCTAGATTCTGCCTCACAGCCTTCCAGCCTCCAGAGACTGACAGCCACAAAGACATTTATATAATATAAACTTTAAATGTCTTGGACACTGGACAAAACAGATAAATAATAATTAAATAAATTAATCAGAGACCATGTGATAGCATTTAGGAATACTGTGGTATTGTTTTCTCATGTGTGGGCTGTTTTTAAGTATTTTATTTTGCTTTTGGTTACGCTGTCCATTGTTTTGCATTCTACTCTCATAAAGCACGTAGAAAAAAGCATTGTTGTGAAGAAGCACAGACATTAAGCTGTAAAGTTAGAGGAACGATTTTCCTCATTATTAATATTTTACCACTGACTCAAAGAAAGATGTAACATTAGGTTTAAAATTTAAAGAGAATAAACATTCGAGAGAATAGTTATACATGCAGTTGTGAAATTACAACATAATGATTTGGATAAAAAGGTAAAGGTTTCCCCTCGCCAACATGTCCAACTCTAGGGGGCAGCGCTCATCTCCATTTCTTAGCCAAGGGATGCTTTTGTGATCATATGGCCAGCACGATTATATACTGAGATGCACAGAGCACTGTTACCTTCCCCTCAAAGTGGTACATATTTATCTACTTGCATTTGAACTGCTAGGATGGCAGGATTGTGGTAAGAATAGGAATTCACCCCATCACGTGATGCCTGATTTGGATAACTTTGCCCTAAAATCCCCTTGAAGGAGGGACGAGCAATCTGCATGCCATCTTCAATCCTTCTCAACTACTCCTGCAGCACTTGGAGGCTAAACATATTAAAATTGCATATACTTGCACATATACGATACATCTTAATCCTTACGAGAGTTCAGTGGTAGTGTTAAGGCAGCAGGCTAGAAACCGGAATATCGTGAGCTAGAGTCCTTACTTGGGCAAGAAACCAGTGGGGTGGTTTTGGGCCAGTCATCTTCTCTCAGCCCAAGAAAGGAGGAAAGGGTAAAAAATCCTGCCAAGACAACTGCAGGATTTTGTCCAGGAGTTGGCAAGAAGTAAAAGTAACTCAAAGATACATATATTAAAACTCTGTAAGGATGCAACCAATGTTATCCTTTACATAAAATTCAAAGATGGCTGCAAGCAACAAGAAAGAATTTAGCTATTTTGTAGAAAACTAAAGCAAAGTAATAAAAATCAATATAGCCCCCTCCAACTGACAACAGCTGAATTGCCCACTGCTATGGCTTATTGTGGAAAGTGCTTTGCCACCGTGGTAATGGATGAGAGACTAGAAATAGGAACAAACTGCAACCAAGCATGAAGGATACAATAATTCACTAGTGGGACTCTGTATACCCAAAGAGAAGGAAAGAAAGGGAACAAAAGGAAGGAGAAGAGAAAAGAAATGAAAACAGTGTTTTAACCCTAGGTATTGGGGAAGAAACAAGAAACAAAAATAATCGAGCATAGACAAAATGCCAACTATATATTATTTTTATTTTAAAAGAACATGCTGTATTTCAAAGTAGATTGGGGTAATGTACTTCATAATCCTATCCTTCCAGATATCCCTTCCTTCAACTATTCAGTACCAGGAATGGGATAGTTGCTAAAGCTAAAGTATACTATGAAGTTGAAGGTCTGTGAGTTAAATTATCTGTACAAACTTTTAACCCCATGAGGTAACATCAAGCTACCCACACATAAGGAGTTCCAATAAGGATGAAACCAGTGGTCAATGTCATTCAAAATATATCTCAGGATAAACGTGTATAAAAATAAAGAGGAAAGTGGGTGTTAAGTAAGAGTCCATATATGACATGATGTAATATCTGTTAGCTCTCTGTTCTTAACGGAAGGTAGATTGTATATATTGTTCTGATAGCTTCATAGTTCTATGCAAGCTGGGGGTAAAAGAGGAAGAAGAAGCACACCGTGTATGTAGAAAAGTGCGGAGAAGAAGACTTGCTGGTTATTAGTTACTTTACCATCCAGGAAACCACAAGAAGAGGAATGATAACTTAGCCAAACTTATAATTAAAGTTAATTATATTGCTTTAAAACCTGGGATGCCATCTTAGATATGGCCTGTATTTAATTATTGAACAAAAGCTAATCAATGAGATCAGGAATGGTCACATAGGCATGCCACTAACTCTTTATTTTGTATCTACTGGATAACTGCTAAACAAAACCCAAGAGTTTAAAGAAAGCAGAAGAATGAATTAAAGATTTGCTACATTACTTCACTCTTATATCAACCTACCTCATGACTTCCTACTAAATTGCAGCAGTGACATTATGCCATCCAACTTCACCATCTTCACCATCTTCACAATTGAAAAACTGATGGTAAACTAACACCGTCATTGTGTAGAATAGTTGTTAAGAGATTACCAGCTGACATCCATTTCCATACCGGCTTCAGGCACAATGCCAATCAAGGACTTCCTGTTAGGCCTGCAACCAGCATGTGCCCACCCACAACTTCCCTGTCATCAATTTCAATTCCCAGTATTGCCAGTTTCACTTCTCCACATCAATCAAAGATACTTTTCAAGACCTACAATCAATGTCTGTGTTGTGTTTTCCAGGTGTTCAAAATAAGATGGACTAATGCTTAACAAAAACCACAACTCAGATAACACAAAATGCCTTGCTCTTTCAACCATGCTCTTGTATTTTAGTATCAAGAATATTAACCAAATGTTACATCCAAGCTCACTCAAGAACTGAAATAATGCTTTTGGTTTAATGGAAAAAGACATGGGA
The DNA here is from genome assembly GCA_039707465.1 of Rhabdophis nuchalis. Classification (NCBI taxonomy): domain Eukaryota; kingdom Metazoa; phylum Chordata; class Lepidosauria; order Squamata; family Natricidae; genus Rhabdophis; species Rhabdophis nuchalis. The sequence continues at coordinate 125,042,479 of CM077647.1, read as the reverse complement.
AAAAATTTGGAACTTAAATGTTATGTATATTGATGGCAGCAAGATTACTTTATGCACAAAAGTGAAAGGACAGTTTGATCCCCACAATGCATGAATGGCTGCAAAAGTTGATGAAGTTAGCAGAGATGGCTAAGTTGACTGCTTTGATAAAAGAAAGAAAAATAACTACTTTTGTTTTTATTTGGAAACCATTTCTGGATTTTGTGCTTGAGGTGGAAAAAAAAATAAAACTTTGATTTTGAATTTAACGATTAGATAGATTTGTTGATATAGAAATGACTACTTTTTACTATTATGTACAAGTAAAAAGTTGAGATTTGATGTTGCTATCTTATTTTACTGCACAAAAGAAAGTCGGAAATCAACACCTTTTCTTCCCTTCTCCTTCTTTTCTACACTCTTCCCTTCCCTTTTTCTTCTCCTATTTTTCCTATTATTTGTTTTTGTATTTTATACTATATAAACTAATAAAAAAGAAAAATCTAAAAGAAGTGAATTGATGCATGGCAACTTCAGGCCTGGGTGCAACTCTTTTTTTTCTTGCTGATGACTTTCCATAGCGGGTCGTATTTGCCTAAAATGGTAAATCTTGAAAGTATGAATCACAGCATTCTTCAATTTAGCAACTAGGATCCTTCCTTACTTCTCATTAACTTCAGTGCATGATCAGCATGTTAAAGAAATAAGATTTCATAAGAGCATTCAGGTTTCTGCACTCCTACTTCACCAATGAATTTTTTAAAAAAAAACATTGGCCAAAAAAAACCCCCTTATTTATTTATTTATTTATTTATTTATTTATTTATTTATTTATTTATTTATTTATTCAATTTATATACCGCGCGTTCTCCATCGAAATGGACCCAGGGCGGTGCACAGGAAATTAAAACCAACAAGATAGAAAACAATACAATAAATATGAATAAAAAGAATTAAATAGAAACCTGTGCTAAAATTCCCCCTAAAAAACCCACGTCCATTTACGTATTTGGCAGAATACCAAATTTAGTTTAACATTTGTTAAACTAAGCATTTGTCATATATTCCTAGGTATCCCCACAATTTCCCATTCTGCATGGGGGGGGGGGAGTTATTTTGATCCCAACCCAGTGGATTGTAGATACCCTGTTTCAGAGCACTGGCTAGTATAACACCGCAGCTAGTTACACAGGCATAACAGGACAACACTGAACTTGTTGCTATGGCAATGCCACCCTCTTTCCTCCACCCTTGCTTCCCCAGTAAATGTGAAGTGAGGACAGAGCAGGAAGTGTGATGACAATCTGATGTGTGGTCACAGCTTTGTGGATTTCCTCCTTGTATTGGCCTAACACGCGACAACAACTTTTGTTTCAGGGAGGGGGGAGTAGAACCGGAGATTCAGAGAGACTGAGATGACAATAAACAAAAAACCCAACTCTTTCTAAGAGGTGAGTAGGGTGTGATTAAGAAACCATTGCTTAGTTTGAGAGTTGAGGTGTCCAAATGGGATAGAGCTAATGGAACAGGAAGATGGATTTAGGCCATTGAATCTAAGTCATAATCATACTGTTGAGTGAGTTGGGGGAAGGAAAAGAACATAAATCACAGCAGATTCCCCCACTGAAGTTCTTTGCCCATGCCTCTCACAGCTGGCACACAGGAGAACATGTAAAAGAAGGGAGACCTGATGAGTAAAGTGACATCCATATAGGAGAGCAAGGTCATTTTCAGATAGTTCCGATAGCACTGATCAAAAGCACCAAGGAGTTATTGGGGGGGGGGGGGGGTATGAAAAATGCAATAGAAAAAGAACGAAGGTTTCTTTTTTAAGTACTGTTTTTTGGCTGTCACTTCTCCCTTGCTCAACATAACGTTTTGTGAATGAAGGCAGCAACTGTGCAATAAAAGCTTCATCAAACTGAGGAGCACTGGGTTATATTTGATGGAAGCTTCCCTTCTCCCCATCTCCAGTCAGCGGATCTATGATGGAAATACTTCATTAAATATTTAGCTGGGCATGAAGTTGCCCAAGATGGCCATCATAAAAGGAAGTACACAACAGAGAGAACATAATCCAAATATTTCTGGCAAGAAAGCATTAGACCACTCCATCAGAACTGGCGGAATTGGAAAAGTGAGATTAATTCTCATTTCCAATCTTTTTCCGTGGTTTTCCCCTAGCAAAACATCATGCCTAATTTTTGAGCTTGCCTCTTTTATGCTAAACAGCTCAGAATGGGGGATCAGTTTGTTGGTTCTGACTGTCATATTTCCTAACTATAAAGAAGAAACACATTAATAATTCTGAGACAAAATAGTCAGACAAGTGACTCAAACTGCCTGACTTAACCAAACACTCTTCCCACTCATCTATATTAGAAAAGTAATCAGATCTCATTCTCCACACCAAAAAAGGTCACCCAGGTTCATTTCAAATTACAGAGGTACCTTTAACCACACTTCTTATCAATTCTTTTGCAACAAACCAGACCCGAACTTGATGCTGGGAATATAGTCAAAATTATTGAACGGAAACTCAGCAAAGAGATTGTTTCTATTAATCTGCAAGGCACCATAAATAACCTAAAGCTATAACAAATATTTAACTTCAAAGAAAAATAACAATAAGGCTTTTTATCCTTACCCCATTGAGGGTAAGAAAGCAAGGACCATCTAGATTATATTATATTAAAAGAGCCAAGGTGGCATATTGGTTAGAGTGCAGCACTTGCAGGCTACTTCAGCTGACTGCTAGCTGCAGTCGGCAGTTCAAATCTCACCAGGCTCAAGGTTGACTCAGCCATCCATCCTTTCAAGGTGGATAAAATGAGGACCCATTTTTGGGGGCAATAGGTTGACTCTGTAAACCACTTAGAGACGGCTGTAAAAGCATTATGAAGCGATATACAAGTCTAAGTGCTCTTATGATTATACTTGCAGTGAGGGTATATGGCAAAGCATCCAACATAAACTAATGGACCAAAGTTGGTTTCATCTCCAACTGTAGGTATCTCTTTAGACACTACATTAAAATTTCCTCATTCACTTGATATAATTTTATTATTTATTTATTTATTTGTATTCCATCTTTATTGTTTTTCAAATAACTCAAGGCAGCAAAGTGAAGACAGCAAACCTCCTCTAATTTTCTCCACAACAACACTGAGAGAGAGAGTGACTGGCCCAAAGTTGCTCAGTTGGCTTTCATGGCTAAGACAGGGTTTGAACTCCCAATCTCCCGCTTTCTAGCCTTAACCACTTTCTAGCCTTAACCACTAAACCAAACTGGCTCTGATATTTCACCATATATTTTCATATTACACAAGTAAATTTTATCAATTTTTATTCTAAGCTATGTTAAGATATAAGTAGAACAGCACCCTACTAGTATTTCTCATTTTAAAATTACTAAAATCTTCAGAGAATTCAAGGAAAAAACTTAGCAGCAACCAGATAGAGACATAAGTAAATTGCAATTAATTTAGTTTCAGTAGATTTACTCAAAGTATCACTATTAGATGCTTGTTACATATCTGATTAAAATTACTACCCTGAAAATAAGACCTTCTCAGATAATAAGCCCAATTGGGCTTTTGAGCACATGTGATAAAATAACCCCCCCCCCAAATAACCCTTCCCTGAAAATATTGCAACACAGCAGCCATGAGGTGACCACGCTTGCCGCCTCCTGCATCACAAAAATAATACGACCTCCCCGAAAATAAGGCCAAGTGTTTATTTCGGGGGTCAAAAGAAAATAAGACCTTGACTTATTTTTTAGAGAAACACGGTACATGTATAGATTTTGGATTTCCAAAAGAGAACGTTTTTATAAAAGGAGAGGGACAGGAATCTCAATGTGATTATACCCTATTATTTGCTAACAACATAAGTATAAAGTTAAGAGAAGAGAAGATAAAAATATCATTGATGTTGAATGCAATAGAAAAAAAATCAAAATTGTTATTCCCATTAAATAAATTTCCCATTAAACATCAATATTACACTGTTTTAATCAAAAGCTTCACTGTTTTCAATATAATTTAATGCTTACTTATTTGGGCATAAATTAAGGGATGAGTAGATTTAGGAAAGCTTTTTTTTATCTTAAAATAAGACTTCTCCTGCCTGCCATGTGGCCTCTTGCAAGCAAGAGGAATAAAAAAGCCTCTTTCAATATCGATTTGCTCTCGTTCTTATATTAACAAAACAAAATGTACTGCCCAAGTGGCACCAACAAAGAAAAGAAGGTGGACTACTATTACATTTTTTTATGCAGACCAGCAATGCTCATTCTCCAGGTACTTTACAGTAAGCTACACAGACTCCTTTGGAATTTCCTTTAAAAAAAGTCCCTACTCTCTAAATAATTTAGTCCCCTTAAAAACCAGATGTCTATCATTTGCACTATTCCTAGTCTAGAAAACTACTGGACAATCTGCAATAGTTAATAAGTTGCCAGCAAAATTTAAATATAGGGGAATGGCTAGATGCCATCAAGAGACAAAAAAGACGAGATCCTGCCTTCCCCGGGATGTTAATATCCAGCATCTATTGCATATTCCTTTCTCCCTCTCTCCCACCCATTCCCAGCCTCTATAGAGGAAAGTTCTCCCCCTCCTCCCAACAACAGGCCTTTCAACAGCAAAATGAAATTCCACCTGTTGAAGCAGCTCAGCTTCAGCAGCTAAAATTACCACCAAGAATGCAACACTCCAGTTACCCCAGAGAAGGCCCAGACGCGCCATGCTGCCTCAGGAACAGGTGGCTGGGCCCCACCCATCCTCCTACGCCTTCAGAAAAAGGCTACGGGTATTTGGAATTGGGGTGGGAGAATCGGGGGTGGGAGGAATATAATAGTCTTATCTTTAGAAAAACCCAAATGAGCAGTGTGAAAAAGCTGAAGGAATGTGGGTGCAGTGGGGAGAGAAAAGGGTAGGCAGCAGCAGCTCCTTTGAGGATATCCCTTTCTTCAGATCTGTTATTCCCCACCCTTAAAAGGTAAACTAACATCCTGTTCTGCCCAAGTTGTTAAACTAAACTAAAATGGAAATGGGTAATTTATAATTCAGCATGTTCACCATCTAAGCATTTCTTAGCCCAGTGCATTGTATAAACCAGGTCACATTAAAATACAATATGCTATGCCCAAATATATAAATTGTGTTAGATAAATACAAAGCTGCTTTGTTAATCCTTATTTTAGGATTGAAACATAAGGATGCACAAATTCTGTCAACTCAAGGAACACACTTGCTTTCAGCTGCACCTCTGTATGGAGGAAGCTAGACCCCTATACGGAAAATCTCAAAAAGCTAAACAGGATTGGTTCTATCTAGTATTTAGATTAGACACCACCTGGAAATTTTACTGTACTATTCCAAACATTAAAAAAAAAAAAGACAATTGTAGATCAACCATTTTTATGGATCCATGAACTCTCCAGGAGTTAAGTCTCAAAAAAATTGCTGGAGAAATGCATCTCAAAATAGTCCAGGATGAATCCCTGAAGTCGTTTTGGCCACCCAAGTTATTATCATGGCATCTCTCTCTCTCTCTCTCTCTCTCTCTCTCTCTCTCTCTCTCTCTCTCTCTCTCTCTCTCTCTCTCTCTCTCTCTCTCTCTCACTCTCCCTCCTTCCCTCTCCCTCCTGCTTCCTCTGTCCCTTTTTCAAAGAGCATCAAATGTGTTTCTGACAATTATCAGGTTGTTCTTTGCTGGCTTACGACAAACTAAAAGGAGGGTGGATGGTCAGATCTACAAAATACATTTTGTGTTGTGTACTTTAGCCCTCCAAAATGAACTTAGGTAGGAAGCAATCGCTAGAGTTATGCACTTTTTCATCATGATGGTGCTTTCCATCAATCAAGCTAGGAAAACTATACCTGTGCTCTCCAAACCTCTAGAGGGCAGGAGGTGAGGGAGCCAAAAAGAGGATCAGCTTTCAGATATTCAAGGGAAATTCCAAGAAATGGGATTGTATGTAAAGAGCATATCTGGCCACAAACAGTAACTGTTTTTAACAAATTTGCTGAACAAAATTTTTAATCCCTTTCATAATAAGGGACACTCCAGTTGTGTTGTAGATAGTGTTCCATACAAATATGAAACTGTGCTATTATTTACGTACATGTAATATGAAATGAAAAAATGAAATACAATATTAATGAGAAGAATTTCCATGGTTTAGAGTTTCTTTTCTACTTACAAGTAAAATCATTGTCAAACCTTTTACTATATGTTATTACAAATGAATAGAATTATTCTGTAACTACTGCCTATTGATCATCATTAATTAGGAGAAATTATCCACTACCAATTATCCACCAGGTACAAAAGGTACATGCTATCAACCTCACTTCCCGGCATATATATCTAGGCATCACACAGAGATTTATTCAAGCCAATATGAGGGTTCAGGATTAAAGAATGCTAGGCTATTCATCCAGCCATTCAAATAATTCCACACCAGCTACCACAAAAAAATGTTTTCTAGCACAACACACAACTAGTTTAACTCCTTTCAAAGCTACAAATGACTAACATTTTCAAGTTCCCATGATTTAAAAGATTAACATCCAGGACACCAACCACACTGAGTAAACATATGACTATTTACACACCTGGATTAAATATATTCTAATGACAAAGCAGTAGAAATAACTGACATGGATGTATTATTATCATAAAAATCCCAAAGCTAAATTTAGAAATTGGAATAAATTGTAGAAATTAATATTATATAGATTTGCACATTTTGCATTCCTCATAATCTTGGCGGGGACAAGGAAGAAACAAAGAACTAGACCCACCCTTTGAACAACGGAAAACAATGTATTTAGCCTTTTTGGAGGGAAAAAAAAATCTCATGAAAACATTGACCATAAATGTTCAAGCTTTTTTTCATAGCTCCACAATCTAGATTCATCTTTCAAGGATGTAAAGCCAGTCACCCAACTCCTGAGGAAGCAGCGCAATTGGTGTAGAAAGACATGCATTCAGATTACGTAATCCACTTGATCTGAGCAGGTCAAATTCATCTGCACAACCAAGAACTGCAGATGGGACTTCTCCCTGCCATCCCTAAACCCTTGGTGGGTGGGGCAGGCCTAGACACAGATAAGGGAAGCACCCATTTTGCTTGGCAGCAATCTCACTGGCAGGCCCTTCGCTGACTCACACATTTCCTTCCCCCAAAATGAAAGCTACAAGATACACTGAGTATATTGAGATATATATTCCCATGCCAAATCCACAAGGCCTCTGATATGCAGTCTACCGATTATACGATTTTGCAGTCAAAGACATCTAAATAGCACCTATTTGGAAAATCTGGGCCACCACTATGCTTGCCCCAACTAGGTCCATTTTGTGTGGCAACCCTCTGGCTGGTAACAATTTCTTGCAATGGTCAAAACACAATTGCTCCCTGTGATCATCACGATAATCACTCTCCCCCCTTACAGAATGCATAAATACAAGAAGACTAGAAATGTGTGCCATCCATACACACAATCAGATAGTCAAGCTAAGGGAATGACTCAGTGGCTATTGACCTTTGTATGTCAACCAAGTCTGTTTAAAGAACTGACCTACAGCTCACCCACCCCCTTTCTGTTTGTCCTGCCACGTCAAGGAGGTTAAATGAAGCTGTCCACTCATCTACTGACCTCCCTTCTGGTCCACTCTGCCTGCCCCTTCGGATATTGGAGGAAACCCCCTCCCTCCCCTTCTCTATCTCCACTAAGCCACCTCCAACTGTGGGAGGCGGATTAACCCATTTTCTTTAATAACCACATTTGTCACCGTAAATGTGATTACAGTTTGCTACCCAACTGGGTGTGCAGTGACCAGTGGGAAGTGGGAAAGGCAAGTGCACATGCAAGAGACTGAGGGGGGGGGGGGGTTGCAACAATACAGGAACGGACAGGTAATTACTTCTGCCCTCTCTGGGGATGGCAGGGCTGCCTATGTCTTGTTAATGTGGTCACTTTATTCACTCAGTTCTCATTTACTTCAAGAGCACACCCAGAGAAAACATTCTAACGCCAAGGGCTGTATCTGGGGAAATATAAAGATGAAGCAAGATCAATGCAACTGCCCCCCCCCCCCATCCTTAAACACAAAGAGCAAAGGGTTCCCCCACCCGCCCCAAATTGACTGATCAGCCAAGAGCTACTTGGTGCTACAAGACTCCAGTTGCTGTGAGGCTATTTAGTGATGACCATAGATCACACCCCTAAGACAGAAGGCCAGTAGTAGCCTTGGCAGGAAAACTGCTTTTATTCATTTCATTTATTTTTTTTAAGCTTATAGTCTCTTTGGCTGCAAAGAAACATCTAAAAGAAAGGGTTTGAAGATTAAGTGCTTCTCTCAAATAGGTACTCAGCACTCCATAATCTCTTCCCCATATTTTTTGTCATACCTATTCCTTTGGTTCCATACCTGTTCCTTCATACTTCAATAATGAAAAAAAAAAAATTATGTAAGCAAGGGAGGGCTAGGATGGAATTCCTCTTCAAAAGGCAGGTTATAAATCTAAATAAATAAATAAATAAAGCACTGAATACTCAGTTTTGAATTGTTTTAAATTTCCAGTCCACAAGCATTTACATAATTTTGGTCAATTTCTTAGTCTATTTGACTTAACTGGGTTATAATGAGGATTCAGGAGGAAACAATATATATTGTTTTTGTTTGTTTGCTTGAACAAACTGACTTGTTTATAAAAATCAGGTAAATACATTGCATATGAGGAATTCAGGTGTCTATTTAATATGCACAAGAAGCTTCAAGTAGCAGTTCTCCTTACTACATGTAACATGCATTCATCAAGGAAAGTTTTGTAGGAAGCTCATGATGAGCAAAACAGTCAGAACTTAAAACTTTTTTTCATTCTCTGACAAGCTAAATAAATTCAGACAATTGATCAAACTTGTGATCTATATTTCTCCAAGTTCTCACTGTAATTCACATCCATCCATTCCCATTTTTGGAACATTTTTATTTATATTGGCAAGATCCTTCCTTGGTTTTGCATATTTTGCTGAACTGAGGTATCACATATATGGAGCAATTTGGCAGAAACAAATTGAACTCCTTATAGCTCAACAGCTCAAGCAGCCGCTAAACCTTCTGAAAATCTTTTCTTAGAGTATTGTTTTAGATTATGACTGGCTTCAGATCCACTAGTGCATGTTTGAGCAACTTTATTTGCTCCACTATTAAAAGGGGGGAGGGGGAGGGGGGAGTGACTCCTTTAAGATCTCTGCTAGATCAGACCAAATGCCTTTCTGATCCAGCATTCGATTCTCACAAGAGCATGGAAAGCCCATGGGTGCTCTACATGTATTTATATGTTAAATGTATGTCTTACTTTCCTGTTAGGAGGTCAAGGCAACTTATAAAATGTCCCTTCTTCACATTTTTCCTCACAATTATATTCCTGTGAGGTAGGTTGGACTGAGAGTAACTTTCATTCATACTCTCATAATGACTATAGAGCCTCCAACAAATAAGCCCCAGTTGTCATCATGTCCTGAAGCCACAATAACTTTTATCATTCAAGAATCTACCTAGCCACATATCCACATGAACAGTAATGACTCATCCCAAAACCAGCTTTCTCCACCTCTGCCTTTCAAACAATAAAAACTACAAAGCTTTGTCCTTGAACTACTCCAAACTAAAAAGTCCAAATATTTCCATAAACCCACGGGGTTTTTGAGTTTTAAGCAAAACAAAGTTTAATTGGATAAAGGAGTTTCCTTGTGGTATGCGATAAAGACGAAAGTGGCAATGGAAGAAAACACCCAGCAATCTAACAAGTTCTTCATCACTATCCACAAAGCCCATTCTTCCTCCCTAACCCCCCTTTCCAGACAATGAGGCCATTCCAAGGGAGTTTTGCCTGCCAAAACTCTCCTTTTCTCATCACATCCCTAAACCTCCCCAACCCACTCCTCTGCTTACAAGCGGGGAGAGAAGCCGGCAGTCCTGGCGCCCAGCTCCCTCGGAAATCCCAGCTGCTGGCCTTTCCATCTCCAGGTCTTTGCTGAAGGGGAGGGACACAAAGGCTAGAAGTATCATTTCTCTAGCTCAAATCCGGGAATAAACTATTTCCGATCCATATTGTGGAGGCGGGAATGGGGGGATAGGGGGGAGAAGAGTCTGGAAGAGACAAGGCAGGCAGAGAACCAGTCTGCAGCAGCGCAGTCTGGGCAGAAAACAGCGGACATGGCAACATAAGCAGCTTCCCGGTTATAAATAGATACCCCAAGAGATGGAGCGCAGAAGGATAAAGGTTCATAATACCAGCACTAGGGACCACATAGGAGTTATAGAGGTGATCTGATGCTGTGATGGCGTGCCTTTTGATTATGGGAATCCTTAGGCAAGTGTCTGCTTTCTCCTCTTCCCTCTGCAAATATTGCCACCCACATAGATATAAACATTTTTAAATGACAACCTCAGGACCAGTCAGGATGCCTGCTGTCCATCCCTTTTACTACTTGTCAAGATCTGTGGGGCAAGGCAGTGTGGGAGCAGAAGCAAAGCTGACGGCATTGCTCCCTCTCCTGTTCTCGTTTTCCTTGACCTCTCTGGTGAAAGAAAGACATACTGGAATATCCTCTCCAACTCCTGCTCCTGAATAAATTTTTAAAAAAATAACGGCAAAGGCAAGAGGAAAAAAAGTTCATTATTTAGATTTTTGGCCTTTCCACTGGAATCATGTGAGGGAGGGACACCCCACATCAATATATATGTTTCAAAAACATGGGCTGATACTATGGAAGTGGGTCATTAATTTCACAGCATGGCTTGGCCATGTGTCACTCTAAGCCATGGCTTAATGAGTCACAATCAGATGGGCTCTTTCAACACACTAAGGATAAAACATAAGCCATGGTTTTCAAATCACACCAACTGGGCTCATCCACCATCAAAACCAAACCAACAAAGGTCATGGTCTGCCAGAGATTCACTGTATAGGCTCTATCTGCCCCATGCTGTCCAATGTTTCAAATGAACAACCTTCCCATTTATTCAGCAACCCAAAGCAGAATTGGTCTTTAAATTGGGTAAATAAATTTTAAAATTTTGAATCTAAATGAAAAACTGGAAGAGGTTTACACGTCATTACTCTGATGGCAACATGTTAGAAATACACAAAGATATTTCCTACTGTGGGACCAGCAAGGATGATAGACTGTAATAGCAGGAGGCAGGTATGTCACCTGTATGTAATGACAAGGAGAGGAAACACTACAACATCTGGAGTTTTGGATTATGGATCAAAAAGAACAAGCTGCCTTCTAGAGCAGTCTTCACCATCAAAGGCCACATGCTGCCTATGAATTCTAGGAACTCTTCCACCTATATAGTTTCTAAACAGTTTTCAGTGGAAGAGCTCATCCATGACCAAAATCCATGGTTATTTAACAATTTAAATTTTTTCTGGAGGGGATTTATTGATTTATTGATTTATTATATTTCTATACCACCCTCTCTCCCCAAGAGACTCAGGGCGGTGCACAGGAATATTAAAACAGAGATAATAAATACAATCAAGCATAGTTAAAAAATAGATTAAATAAATTAAATTTTGGGACCCGTGGTAAAATTCATAATTAAAACCAGACTAAAAATCAATAATAAAAACTATGCCAGGCCGGCCACATGAAAAAACTATGTTTTTAATGCCCGCTGAAAGAGGCGTAGGTCCGTGATTGTACGAAGGTCGGGGGGGCAGGTCATTCCAGAGGGCGGGGCCTGCTACAGAGAAGGCTCTTCCCCTGGGAGTCGGCAGACAGCATTGACCGGCAGACGGCAACCTCAGGAGGCCCTCACTGTGGGAGCGGACAGGTCGAAGGGAGGTATGTGGTAGGAGGCAGTCCCGCAAATAACCAGGACCTATGCCATGGAGCACTTTAAAGATGGTCACTAGTACCTTGAAGCGCACCCGGAAGGCCACAGGCAGCCAGTGCAGCTCGCGCAGGAGAGGTGTTACATGGGAGAATCTTGAGACTCCCAGAATCCCCCGCGCGGCCACATTCTGAACTAACTGGAGCCTCCAGGTTCATCTCAAGGGCAGCCCCATGTAGAGAGCGTTACAATAGCGGGAGATGACAAGGGCTTGAGTGACCGTGCGTAGGGCGTCATGATCCAGAAAGGGGCGCAACTGGCATATCAGGTAGACCTGATAAAAAGCCCTCCTGGCTACGGCTGTCAAATGGTCATCCAAAGACAGCCGAGAATCCAGGAGGACGCCCAAGTTGCGAGCCCTCTCTGCGGGAGCTAATGACTCGCCCCCGATAGCCAGAGACGGAACCAACTGGCTAGGTCGTGACGCCGGATCCGGATCAGGAGGATAATAGAAAAAGAATTCTCTTCTGTACAGTCTAACCTGTAGACTTTCGGCATCAAGGCCTTTTGATGCAAATATTTCAAAATATAACACTTGCAAACGGGAAATAGTTGCCACACAGGACTCAGTCTAACACACATATTAGTCTTGTGATGCAGCCATGACAACAAAGCAGGGCATTAGCGCATACAAAACTAGGGCTGAACATAATTGTGTCATCTCAAACCCACTCCAGAAAATCTGCAATTTCCATATACTACATTGTAAAAAGTTTCACATACATTGCTATACAATGCATGTTCTGTTCTGCACAAGCCATTCTGTTTCTGCTAACTATGACAATATTTGCAAGACAAGGCAATTAAATGAAATCCTGCTACCTGACCAGTTAAAACTCCCCTCCTTTCCCCCATCCACTTTTAAGCATTTCCTGGGTTTTCCCCAATTCACTTTCAAGTACATATTGGCCTCCTTAACAACGATGCCATATTTTTCTGCTCTTAACCAAAGTCCTTTTTCAGGTGCTTTAGTTCTACCGCCATCAATGATTTTCCACCCTAATCCAGCATCCTAAGATTGGCAGCTCATTCATTCCCAATGAAACATCACTGGCACATTTCTTAAGCAGGCAGCATAAGGTCTCCACTGGACTGCAGAACTCTGATTCAGTTCATCACTCTCTTATCCAGAAACTCCAGCCTGATCGTTCAAAAGGAGAACCTTGCTTGTTCACTACCCCATTTCAAAGCGCTATTTGGATCCAGTCAAGCGAAGCACTGCAAATAGAGACATCTCACTCCTTACGAGAGGCAAGAAGAAAAGATTTCAAAGGAACAGAGAAAAATCCAGCTGGGTGGATAAATACACATGACCCAACCCCAAATATCATTACTGTAGGTTTAAAGTTTTTAACTCTATTGAAACTACTCCAGCTTGGAAGACTCGGGATACTGTTTGCAAGCAAGCTAATGAAGGGAAAAGTGCACTGGAAAGATAAAAAGTAAAGAACGCACCCCAGGCAGAATTAAAATGGGAAAATTTTAAGACGTATGTTTTCCTTCGTCCACACAATTTCATCAGCAACAGAAGTCAATTAACAGAAACCAGGAACTTTCCTCACCAAAGACATAGGGTATTTAAGTTATCTTAAATATCACTAAACCAGAAAGGACCACCTAACACCCTCCCAAATACAATTTGGAGTAAGCATTCATTTATTAATTATTAATAGGTATAGTGGGTAAGGCTATAAAACTAGAAAATAAAAAACAGTGCTCAAGTCCCTGCAAGGACTTGTACAGGCAGACTCCAAAATTTCGACACACATAAATAGAAGGGAAAAAAATCATTAATTACAATAAATTACTGGACTTGCATATAGATATGAAATATTTTTGACACCCAGAACCATAGAACCAAACTATATTTTAAGGAGCAATTACAATCTTGTTAATTAAAAATAACTCTAGATATGGAATAGTACAGTGATGGCGAACCTATGGCACAGGTGCCACAGGTGGCATGCGGAACCATTTTTTAGGGCACGCGAAGCATTGCCCTGTCAGCTCCAGCACGCTTGTGTGCGCTGGCCAGCTGATTTAGGCCTTCTTTTGAGGCCATTTTTCGTCCTCTGGGGGCTTCAGGGAAGCTCCTGAAGCCTCTAGAGCTGGGCGGGGCTGCTTTCACCCTCCCCAGGCTCCTAGAAAACCTCTGGAGCCTGGGGAGGGCGAAAAAAGCGCACCAAAAGCAGGGGGTCGTGCACATAGCATTATGGGTGTGGCACGCCCACGTACGACCCCCCTGTGCTCCCCCCGCTTTTGGTACGCAAGCCAAAAAAGGTTAGCCATCACTGGTATAGTATCTTCAAAACGCATTCTCCTGAACAGGCACAAACACTTTTTTTTTAACTTGAACCTTACCTGGTATATGTTCATGCCACTGTTACATTACTATATGAATATATTTTATCTCTATCACTGTATATGTTTCTACACCAATTCCAAACTTCTGTACTAATTTCTACTTGTAGTAATCACCAATAGATCTGTTGCTCTCTATCGGAGATAAACGTATTTGGTGGTGATACTATATTACTCACTAGTTACAGCGCTCTCCTGTTTGGGGGCGGGGGGGGATAGATAGACAGACATATCGCATTTTCATCAAGTCAATATCATTTTTCACATTTTATTGTCATTTTGTTTTGCTAGAGTTGCCATTATTTATCTATGGCTGTGTATTTGACAAATATCTCAGCCAATTATTCTGCCTAGTGGTCATTCCACCACTGGCAACCCAATGGAAGCAGCTGAAAGCCTAAAGCTTCAACTCCTGAAACTGGAAATTAATAACAGCATCGGCCTAATATGTATTTGGAATTTTTCCCAAACCAAAACTTAGATACAACTGCTTTGGGGGCAACAAATCCTTTGTAAAAGAGCCAGGTAATCTTTTAATCATTAGTCTATTTTTTATTTTCATATTTTGTACAAGTAATTAAAGACTTAACTTATCTTTTAAAAAAAAAAAGTCATATCGCAATGCCACATTTTGGCCACTTTTGGAGTTTTCCAGAAAGAGGTTATATATAATCTGCAGCTTCTACCCCTTGCCTTGAAATTCTAAAGAAAAGTTTAAAATTCCCAAATGCATAGATTGGCTATGGCCATTCTTATTTTTCAATCAAATGTGTTGGGCACCAGAGTCACAGGAGTAGGGCAGGATACAAATTTGTTTAAAAAGTAGATAATAAAGATCACTGCAAATACATGTCCTTCAAAATCAAATACTTGTCTTTCTACAAAAAGCAATTCCTCAAAATGTTTGGAAGTCAACAGACACCAATATGATGTTTGGGCAAAACATCATAGTTCTCTTTTTGGAGAATCTGTCACTCTTTGGGCCACATAACCAATTTCTCCAAATCAGGCTCGTAATGACAGCTGGGTTTATTTCTATTGAAGTGGCCACTACAGCTGTGCAAACATTTGAAAGAAGCGCTTCGCAACATGTGGGCCGGCAAACAAAGCACCTCTCTTGGAATCCAAGCGTGAAGCAGCCTTGCAAAAGGTATGGGTCTCTTAACAATTCAAAGAGAGGTACTTCATTCTTGCTTCCACACATACATTTCTGACTCTTTCAAATGCTTTTGAACAGCGCTTCAGGCTACTTACGCTAAACATTATAATGCACAAGCCCTCAGAGTTCCTCAACTTGAATTCTTTATTCTGTGCAGAACTTGTTTTACATTTTCTTCCCCACGCGAATGAGGACTCTTCCATCCTATCTAAAGATCAAACTGATCAGGTGACAGGAAGGAAGACAAGAGGAGAAGCGCTTCAGAGATCCATGGCAAGTTGTATAAGGATGGTCAACTCACATTCCCTAAAGCAGAAAACAGTGACAAATAAGACACTTGTTTGGGCTTTTCTGTGTTCTCGTTTTGCTATGCTGGACAACAACAAGATTTTTAACCAACCTGCCATATTCCCATATGAGCATGCAACTACTATCATATAGGGAAAAGAAAGGCAGAATATACTCAAATATCATTACTTAAGAGAGTAATGATATGATATGACTCTCAAAGCAGAACAAACCAAGAAAGTAAAAAGCAAAAAAACCCAAAACCCAGTCCTACTAACATTCTTTATCCAAATATCATGAGGACTGCCTAGTACTCTTCTAAAGTCCCCCTAAAGATGATTTTTAAAACTGGAAACTATTGGCATTTGGGAAGAATGCCCTACCACAAAGCAGAATATAGCCAAGGTATATTGATTCTGTTAAATCCACATGTAAGGCATTCTACCAAAAAAAAAAACCAACAACCCCAACCCACAATTTTATATCAACAGTCAAAAATATTAGAATTGCAAAATTCTAACCTTTAGAAAGCATTGATGGATAATCTGTGGCTCAACCAATGTATCTGAAAGAATTGATGGCAGCAAATCTGGAGTCCATAGTATAGCTAAACTGCAAAATTTAGATGACTAATATGGCAAGAAAGTAATAGTTTTCTGTAACTCTTTGCTGCCATTGAGAGGACGTCCTGATTTTTGCAGGCCAAATATTCCTATATAAAATAATTTTTCCTCTCTTCTTTTTTTAAGGGAAATATGTTAAGATTACAGAATATTGCTTAGCTGCCATTTCAGTTACTACAGAAATGATAAAGCAATGAAACCCTTTCTTCTAGTATTCTGACGAAATCTCATAAGCAAGTCACAGAAGACAAACAACTTTCACAACTTCATTTGTGTACTTATACTTTACATGCTGCCCCAATTGAGCAACTCTGAAAGTATTACAACTAAGATACAGTATACAAATTGCAATAAATATTCCAGAACACACTCACACAAAATAACACCCAAAAAGCCATCAAATACAGACTCTTCCCCAGGAAGGACCAAGTTCATATCATCCCCAAAAGCTCTCTGGAAGAGCTAGGTCTTGATAGTCCTCTGACACCTTAGCAGCATTAGGGTTGTTTTGATTTCTGGAGGTACACTGTTCCAGAGAAAGGGAGCTGCAACACAGAACACCTGCCCCAATGACATATTCCCAAATGGCTGGGTCCCAGAGGAAGTCCCCTCCTCCAGATTTTGCTTGATGAGCAGATGGCACTGGGAATAAATGGTTTCTAAGATACAAGTCGTCAGCCATGTAGAATTTTAAAGGTGACTATTTTTGAATTGCATCCAGAAGTTACCTGGCAGTCAATGCAGCTCTCAAACTAGCAGTTACTCCAAAACTGATTCCACCTATAGCCTTCAGGCTTTTACTTGGTCTTTAAGGAAGCACCACGTATAGTGCATTATTAAAATCTAATCCAGAAAAAATCAATGCATCAATAACCCTGAACAGAGCCTCTTGATACAGAAATAGCCATAACTGGCACACCAGAGGGAACTGTGCAAAGGCCTGACTGGCCACAACCACTATCTTATCTTCAAGCAGGAGTCTAAGAAGACCTCCAGACTACTAGTCAACTATGAACCTGCAGTGCAAAGCTCCATAGCGGGGGTCTCCACCCTTTGCAACTTTAAGTCTGAAGGACTTCAGCTCCCAGAATTCTCCAGCCAGCAAAGCTGGCTGGAGAATTCTGAGAGCTGAAGTCCTTCAGACTTAAAGTTGCAAAGGTTGGAGACCCCTGCTCTATAGGATGAAAGATGGAAAGTTACTGGAACTGACTGCCTTCTTAACTCACATTCCACACTGCTTATTCCAGATCCTAGCAGCCTCCAGATACCAGGACAGAACCTCTATCTCATCTCCTGATTGGCCCTGTGTCAAGATATACAACTGGCTGTCATCAGCATACTAATGATACCTGACCCTATATCTATAAATGAACTCCCCCATGTAACTCCTCTTGGTCCAAGAGGATCAAGAGTATTAAACTCTCTCATCTCAATTCACAATTATCTACAAGATCAGTGTGGTCCAGTTAAATGCTCAGGCCTGAAACGTGACTAAAAAAGATCCAGATAATCCTCTTTTTAAACACAATTTTACAAAATTCCTTTCCTGCATTCATTTTTTCTGATACACGCACACATACATACATACAATATAAAAATGAAAAGCAAATGAAGGGGGTGCGGGGTGGGGGAAATCAGCCAGGACAAGGAGAACAGGTTAATACAGATGCTTTAAGTAGCCATTAATTTGAGTTTGGCTCAGCACATTATGTAAAACTAATTAATGTGGTTTATGAGCCACTGCTTATTGCTTACTATGTGTGATCCAAACCACTCTAGTTTGTTCTACAAACTATGGTTAAAAGCATGAACTCAGCCACTTGGTTTATGGCTTTGGGAGAATGATTCCACCCAAGTTTATTCAAATGCACTTCTTTATTATTGCTTTTGTATTTAAAGTACCATGTTTTTGTATGAAAGAATTGGCAACCTAACAGAAAATGTGGCATTAAAGATAGAACAGCAGTTATAATTCATTCAAAGATTGGGAAAATAGTCCATTGGCAATATTGAGATAGATACATATTCATATCCAGTTCAGTTTTTCTCCTTAAAAATGCCCACCTTCTCTAACCCTTAATTCTCATCCACTATCCACACAAATCTTCTGCTTATGATGATTACTGAGGCAGCCAAATGACCTATTCTCTCACTCTGCCATAAAAATATTTCTCAATATTGAAAAGATTATTATTAGGAGTTAAAATCAAACTCCATCACTGTCAGCCCCAGACAGAGAAGTAGGAAGGGATTTGAAGTGCAATCCCAAGCTCCTGGGGTGATTAGTTCTTGAATTAAAATGCTAGTGACTACCTCAGCTTTTTGTGGCAAAGAGTTCCATAGGCCACTGAACTGTATTTATCTTGGCAACACTATTTTTCTTAATATAGGCCAAATCAATCATGTGATTTACAAATAACTTAACTCTGAATTTCCACCTGCCTACAACATGACCAAGCATATCATAGAAACAGATTCACAATTTGTGTTACAGAAGCCTATAACACACACACACAGAGAGAGAGAGAGAGAGAGAGAGAGGGAGAGAGAGGGAGAGGGAGGGAGGGAGGGAGGGAGAGAGAGAGAGAGAGAGAGAGAGAGAGAGAGAGAGAGAGAGAGAGAGAGAGAGAGAGAGAGAGAGAGAGAGAGAGAGAGAGAGAGAGAGAGAGAGAGAGAGAGAATTTTCCCAGGGAAACCCAAGTTCCTTTTTTAAAAGAAAAAAGAACTAGTTGACAAGAAGCAGTCATCAAGTCTGACGCAATGTTTCCTGGTGTCACATCATATAGTTTCATTCCAGTTAAAGAGGAACATCCCCAGAACAGACAGAGTAGAGGGGGCAGAAATAACGGCTCAATAAGGAAAATGGTTATTGCTGTCAATGTAAATGTTTACACAAGGAGTGAACAATCCTATTGGTTTCACTGTACACAAACTATTCATTGATAATCTTGAATTCACAAACGAAGGGTAGCACTTGAGGTGTTGAACTGGAACTGATGAGATCTATGACAGGTTCCCCAGTCACAGCAGCTGTCTTTGAGAAGAGCAACTCTCTCAGCTCAGCCTACTGCATAGGATTGCTCAAGTACTAAAGAGTGTGTGTGTGTGTGTGTGTGTATCCCGTTGAGCTCCAAAATGGGAACACATACAAGTGAGAAATATATGGTTGGCGCATTACCATACTGTTCAATTTTAGTTAATGTAAATCTTTACTAAATCAAGCATAGGTTTTGTTTTAGCTGTAACCACTTATTTTTTTAAGCTTTCCCCCTTTTCCAGACAGACCACTGAAAGTTGCAGTGCAATAGTGCAATTAAAAGGCCAATCCACCACCCTCAACATAAGCTCCTGTTTATCTTTACATCCATCCTTCTGTAGTCCATTCTGCATCCTTCTATTGTCCTTTCAGATATGCACATACTCCTCTAAGCCAGCGGTGGTATTACTCCCCATCCAGACCTGCACGGCTTCCAGACACCGGGACATCACTTCGATGGCATCGTTGGGGTGGTTGGGGGTAGATATGTACAGCTGAGTATCATCAGCGTACTGATGGTACTCTACCACACAACCACGGATGATCTCACCCAGCGGCTTCATATAGGTGTTGAACAGGAGGGGCGAGAGGACCGACCCCTGTGGCACCCCACACGTTAGGGGGCTCAACATCGACCTCTGCCCTCCTGTTTTTTTAGTTTTTAGTTTTATTTAAATTTATATCCTGCCCTTCTCCACAGAGGACCCACGAATTGCGACCAACTGGAGAGGTAGGAGAACCACTGTAATACAGTGCCGCCCAATCCCACCCACCCCAGTCAGTGCAATAGGATACCATGGTCGATGGTATCAAAAGCTGCTGGGAGATCTAATAGGACCAAGATAGAGGAGTAACCTCTATCTCGGGCCCTCCAGAGATCATCCACCAATGCGACCAATGCCGTCTCGGTGCTATGCCCGGATCGGAAGCTGGACTGGCGCGGGTCTAGATAAGCAGTTTCATCCAGGTGTCGAGGGAACTGCCGTGCCACCACACTCTCAACAACCTTCGCAAGAAAGTGAAGGGAGACTAGACGATAATTACTTAACAACGCTGGGTCCAGGGAAGGCTTCTTGAGGAGGGGTCTCACCACCGCCTCTTTCAAGGCGGCCGGCAAGAACCCCTCACTCAAGGAAGCGTTCACTATTTCCTGGAGCCAGCCTCGTGTAACCTCCCAGGAGGCCGGCACCAGCCAGGGGGGACACGGGTCCAATAAACATGTGGTGGCATTCAGCCGCCTCGGCAACCTGTCCATGTCTTCGGAAGCAACAACGTCGAACTTTGTTACAGAGGGGGAGGGAATGAGGATTTTGCAATAACCTTCTCCCATGAATGGGAATGGAATGGGAACTTTGCAGTATCCTTCCTCTGCCTCGCCCACAAAGCCACACCCACAGAACTGGTAGTAAATAATTTGAATCCCACCACTAAGCATTACCGACCAGGATTCAGTTTTGACAGAACTCTTAACTGCATTAAGCAAAGAACAATCTTAGAATCCTTAAAGATGATGGGTTCAAACAAACTGATGATGCTCACACAGAGTAATATTTTGACATTTTGTCTGGGACCTAACCAATCCTTTTGCAGATTCAATTGCCTTAAAAAAAGATAGAAAAAAGGTTTTCAATGGGGGCAGACTTTGCTGTAAAGTATTTTTTAAATGCCCAAGCTTTCTTATCCAAAGAAAGATAATTAACAATTCAGAGACGACCTGGAATATTTTGCCAACAGTGGCATATTTTTCACCACGCTATCAAAATGCACATACCAATCCTTCCACAACACAGAACTGTAATCTCACTATTTCTTTTACAGAGCTGATAGGCAACCTCAGATCTAGGTCAAGAAATGGGAGATTCTGAAAAGCCAAGCTCTGCACAAGAAAAATGCATTATCTGGGACTTATACATGCATTTGTTCTTTGTGTTTGTGTGCATACTAGCATGCACATTTACACACATGAATAAATATATTTTAATTTTGCTAGTGATGGAGTGAGAAGGAATTTTGTAATAAAAGGGACTGAAACCCTGCTGTCAACTATAGAAACAGCATTCAACCTCCAATATTTTAAGAAGTAGTTCTCATCTGGCTATGCATAATAATCATAAACTGCTTTCCTTCTTTTTTAATGAAGTTGAAATTCTCATAAAATGAAATGTGTATTCAATAGTACATATTTCTGCATTTTGCAGAACGGTACACCTATTTTCACCCTTGGGATGCCTTCTATTTAACAAATAATTGATATCCTGGTTCATGATATTTCTACCTTTAAAATAACATGTATAAATGAGATAAAGCAGTTTGCCCCTATTTGATTATTTTGCTTAAATCATGTGATTTATTCTAGAATTAAATTCTAATTTTATGCAATAGAAGGATTGAATTTATGTATTTTTACTGTGTAACACGCTACTATTATAGTACAACTCAGTATCATCTAATCTCAATTAATGTTACATTCTGGTCCAATAAAAGAGAAGCATTTTATTACATACCATGATTAACTTATTACAAAATCCATTGCTACAACACAGTGTAATTCGTGCCAGCTGCTTAGGATGCTAGGCTCATTTCTGGCTATTAACCAGAACCACTAAGAGGAATCTCTAGGACTTACAGCAATGCATCTATAAATGGCAGTGAAGAAGTACATACAACAGAGATATATCATGAGCTTTAGGTAAGACCTTGGTCTGATTGCTTTAAGCCAATGTTTCTCAACGGCAGCAACTTTAAGTGGAGTTCAATTCCCAGAAATCTCCAGCATGGTAAAAGGTTAAAAAAACACCAATGCTTTAGGCTACTCTTTACCTTAAGTAACTTAAGCTGTAAGTTCCTTGCAGTGTAGTCTATTCATTCATATAAAACTGCCTCTCTCTGTCTGATAATCATATATATTTAAGACAGCCAGCTTCCATGAAAATCCTCTCAAGATATGGAAGTGGTTCTCAATCTTCCCAATGCTGTGACCCTTTAATACAGTTCCTCGTGTTCTGGTGACCCCCAACCATAAAATTGGTGTCTCTGTTCCTAAGACCATCAAAAATATGTGTTTTCCAATGGTCTTAGGTGAGCCCTGTGAAAGGGTTGTTCGACCTCCAAAGGGGTCTCAACTCACAGGTTGAGAACCACTGAGATATGGGTAGACAATCTGAACCAAGGAACTCATGCAACCCCGAATCCCTTCTCTACCACTATGGTTGATCCTCACATCTCACTGATGAATATGTTCTTTTCTACCATTTTGAGATACTGAACACATGAAAACAGACCTGTAAGTCTTAAAATAAATTTGACATGTTTTTAAAATGAAAGTTCACAAAATAGATTCTAAAAGATCCTAAGAAGTAGAAGAAGGAAAATCATAGCTAAGAAGTAAAAGAAGGAAAATCATAGCTCCATTCTTGAGTGTGACAGAACACTGCACATTTTATAGCTTCAATCTACCTTTGCCAACTCATTCTTTAACTCAGGGGTTACAACTATGGCTCCTTTACAATTTGTGGACTTCAATTCCCAGAATTCCTGAGCCAGTCAACCAGAATTCTGGGAGTTGAAGTCCACAGGGTATAGTTGCCCACTCCTGCTTTAAATGCAACTCCTGGCCATGAACAGGTTGAATATTCTATGTTCATTTCAGAAGACTTTATTCCCCCTCTGCCTCTTATTCTTCATCCCTCCTGCATATACTTGCTTCCTAAACAGCCAACCACCTCTCTTGAACTGATTTCTTGAAAGAAATCAATGAATTTGCATATACGCACTCACAAACATCTGTTACAGGTTTGGATGTAAAACTCCCAAGGGTACTACAGAGTGAAAAGTATATTATGTTGTGCATTGATCGAGAAGGAGGAAGAAGGAAGAGGAAGAAGATGATGGAGGAGGGAGGACGAAGAGGAGGAAGAAGAAGAAGGAAGGGGAGGAGGAGGAGGAGGAAGAGGAGGTGCAAGGAGGAGGAGGAGGAGGAGTTTTTAATATCTAAACCTTTTGTTTAGATTTATTTTTAAAAAGTAGAAATAACAACCAAATAAACAAAATTCACACATTGCAGAGTTATCTATTTTTCCCTTTTTAAACAAACCATGTTGGATACTTCATCCATATCAACCTTACTGAGAGGTAATAATTGGAGACTTAACTGTATTCTCTCTGTTTACATTGCTGGTGTAATAGTGAAAGTAGGGCATGATAACCCTGGATACTTTTACCAAGGTTATGTGAGGGCAAATGTATTTGTGCAAATATTGTATGCAGGGCAAGTAACTTTTTATCAAGAAATGTTAAAAAGGGGGTTCCCTAAGTTCCCTTTTGTCCTTTAAAAAAGAAAGGTACTATTCCTTAGAAAAGATGATTATTTTTCTAATCTCAGGAAATCTGCTTTTTGAACTGGAAGCTGTGAATTCCCCTGCTTCAGGGGTACAGGCCATTTTCTTCTGTCAGGAGCAGGTTTTCTGACTGCCACAGGCAGGCCTAGCTGAAACCAAAACCTCTTTCCTCTTTGCTTGCACATCTTTCAGTCCCTTGTTCTGCAACATGTCCTCACCAGATTTCAGAGTACACGCTGACATCTTGGAAGGCAGCTGAGGTCTGGGTGAAGTTAAGCCAAGAGCTAGCTGTAACCCCCTACAGTTATGGATTAATATCCTCAACCTAAGGTCCTATACAACTCAAAAGTCTGAAAGGAATTTAAAACAAACTCACTGCTTCTCAAGTTTGAGAAGAGAACAAAACATATTTGCTCCCTTTTTATTTACAGATAGTCTTCATTTAGCAATCGCAAATGGGACACAGTCAGTCATTAAGCAAAGCAGTCACTAAATGAAACTATAACTATGCTTACAGTCTGTAGAAATTCTCAGTCATCCAGGTCATGGTTGTCCCAAAGGTACATTTTCAGGAGGCAACTGGACTTTCTTGTTTTTTCTTTGAGGAAGTATGTGTTTTTGAAAAGTATCTTTGGGACAGCCATGACCTGGATGACTGAGAATCTCTACAGACTTTTAGCTACTCAATTTGGGATGAACACCCTTTGAATGGTGTAGGAATAGGAATGGATTTCCAGAGGGAAAAACTGCAGACTACAAGAACCAGGAGCACTGTGCTCAGGTGACCCCGAGGACACAGGAAAAAACCTCCAAGTGCTTCAACAACCCTCTAAAAGGATGCAAATTACCAGCTGTTTGCAAGAAATATAAATCCTTCCATTCCTCACTATCCTGTCAGAGCTGAAGAAGCTTCTTGGATGAGAAGCAAAACGTCTTCAAAGAAAAACAAGAAAGTCCAGTTGCCTCCTGAAAAAGTACCTTTGACACAACTATGCTTATAATCTTACTTTACTTGACACACCTGCAATGTTATAAATGTGGGCATTGGTCACAACAATACTTTTTCATCACTACTGTAACTGCAAATGGTCACAAAAGAAAGCAGTCTCTAAAAGAGGACTAGCTATGTGACCTTGCACAAGTCCAGTTTCAATAAACATTTCATGGGTGGTAGTCACACACAAAAAAAAGCTAAACCACAAAAGGTCCTTCTCACAACACTACAGATCAATAGTCAGTTTCAAAATCCCAGACACATTCCTTAGCTCCACCTGGCCTTGCTGTGGCAGCCCTGAAGATGCTCCCAAAATGGCTTCAGGGCTGACAGAAGGATCTTACTTGGAATTCTACTTGAAATAGAATCTGGTGTGATCTAAGCTGTGGGCTACCTCTCAAATTGGGCCTTGTTCCATGCTAAACAACAAATAAATTTGGAGGTACCATAAGCCACTCTGAATTGGCTTAGCAATTGGCTAAGTGATAGCATACAGGTAGTCCACAATTGAGCTCAAAATCTCTATTGCTAAGTAAATTAAGTAAATTTACTTAAGTAAAATTTTCGTTAAGTAAAATGTTACCTCATTTTACGATACTTTTTGCCACAGTTGTTAAGTGACCCACCAGAGTTGTTAAGTTAACAAGATGGTAGTTAATTGAATCTGGTTTTTTCACCGACTTTGCTTGATCAAAGGTTGCAAAAGGTGATCATATGATTCTGGGACACTCCAACTGTCATAAATATGAGTTACTTGCTAAGTATCTGAACTGAATCACATGACCGTAGGAATGTTGCAACAGTCATCAGTGTGAAAACCAATCATGTTACTTTTTTCAGTTTTCTTGTAACTTTGAACCGTCACTAAATGAACTTTGTAAGTCGAGGATTACCTGTACTACAGCATTCCCAAGATCATGAGATCACTTTAGCCTCTCAAAATTTCTTTATTACCCCAATTTACTTTTGACTGCTTTTCTGAAGTGACTCTTGTTTTCTAAAAAAAACCCCACTGGAGTGGAGCCATCTCCTGTTACTGTTTAAAAATGCTTATGAAACACACGAAAACACAGTATAAGAAATACAAAAGGGAAAAAAAGTTGAATTAATGACATTATATGTTTTGTTATCTTTGTGGTATTTGAAATATATGTGTAATATTAAAATTAACATTTTATATATATAATGTAATCAGGGGAAGCCGGATAGCTCAAAGCATAGAGAGCCTTGCTTGATATGCTGGAGAGTGCCGGTTCAAACCCCAGTGGAGGTAGTATGGCCAGCTGAAGAGGGCTAATAAGCCCGAAATGGATCCATCCTGGTCTCTTATTTATTAATCAGCCCTTAAAAAACTTAACATATATATATATAGATAGAAGATAGGGAAGGTGGTAGGAACTTAGGGGAAATATCTACTATCATGCTGATGAATGTATTGCATACCCCAACTTAAGCACAAATCATTGACTGTATTCACTGACTTCTCCTGAACATGGACAGCATTAATAAACCATGGGTGGCCTTACCATGACCCAGAAAGGAAAAACCTAAAGCAAACTGGGACTCCTTTCCCTGACTCGCTTTGAGCATACCAGGTTTATACATTAGCTAAATAAAATATATAGTCCTCCATGCTCTTTCTCAACTAAATGTGTATTTTACACAAAGGTGGAAAGGTGGAATATAAATTTACAAAAAAAAAAGTTACTGTATTTTTTTGGAGTATAAGATGTACCTTTTTTCCCAAAAAAGAGGGTGAAAATCTGGGTGCGTCTTATACACCGAATACAGCATTTTTGGCCCCCTGAAACCCTGCCCCTTCACAAAAATGGATGTGCAGAGGGTTTGGGAGACCTGCAGAGTGCAAAAGGCTTTTTTAAAAAAATTTACCTCTTGAAAATCTTGGTGCGTATTATACTCCGATGCGTCTTATAGTCTGAAAAATACGGATAAGTACAGGTTTTAGTGACTTTGCCAACAACACAGTAGAATTACGAGGATGATCAGTGGACTACCCTCTTCAAATTTGTAAAATGACTCCAGTCATTTTAGCTACAGTTATTAACCTGGTTTGCCATTCTGTCACCTGTATTAAACTTTTTTTGCATCATGCTGCCCGTCACTAGCTCTCTAACCAAAGTCAGTTCCTTTAATGGGTATGTAATATCCTGTCTGTCATGTTTAAAAGGCAGGACAGGCTCACAGAGTAGAGGCAGCTTTTATGTCAGAACAGATGCTAGTTTTTTTCTTGGTGGATACCCCCCAAATTTCAGAATTAATATAATGGATCTGTCATCACATGCCCCCAAAATTGGAGATTATGGCTAAGGATTTCCAAGACCTTGCAACACCAGACGAAAGGATTGATGAGTTAAAATAATGAATGCCTTCCTGCGGCAACAGACCCACCTGGGCATGTACAATATTTTCATTCCCTTTCCACCGACCTAGCATGCTCTTAAAGAGTCAAGCAGGTACTCAGCTCAGATTTGGGAAAGGCCCAGTTAAAGAGACTGTGACATCAAGACTCTGCTTTTTTTAGCCTGCCTCTTGTGCAAAAAGCCACAGATGCTGACCTTCAGCCCTAGTTCCCAATGCCAGATATTTCTCCTGGCCTGCTCTCTCCCTCTTCGATGGCAGGGGATGGACTTCGCGTAAGTGATACTGAAAAAAGCACTCCTAAATCCATCTTCCATTCAGAAGGCTTTGCACCTACCAAAACCAGATTGTCCTTTCAAGCATATCTCAATAGCTTCATCCAGATAAATCGAACTGTCCCAAATCACTGGCTTAGCCATCTGCTAGGTATAGTATCTTATATTTTTGAAGAAAGGAAACATAATAGAACAAAAGAACAATTAAAGTCTGCTAGGTTTTCTCATTGATACAAGGAAGCCCAGAAAACCGTAAAGTTGCATTACCGGCCTCGGTTGACCCATTCAGAATTCAAATTACATCACTGTTAAAATACCTGGAATGTACTTGACACATAACACTAAAGGCCTATTCAAAAATGCTATTCACAGATCTGGAAAAGTATAAGATGATTTATAAGATGAAGAAAGTTAAAAAGGCTTAGGAACAATTGCAGGATTAAATTTTCTGTTTTAAATTTATTGCAATAAAATTGAAAATATGTATTAAATGACTGGCAAAGATTAAATGCTCCTAAATGATTTTCTAAAGACCAAGAATTACCTTTCAGATACAAGATTTGAAAAAGATGATGATCTGGCAGCCTTGAAATTTAAAGTACAGTTAGTCCTCCCCATATGACCTATTAATTAAGAGATTGTTCAAAGTTATGATAGTGTGAATGAAAAGACTCACAAGTTACAGCCATTACAGCGTATCCCAGTCATGTGATCAAACTTTTGGAGATCTACAGCCGACCAGAGGGGAATTTAATCCCCCCTCCCCTATTTCCCCCCCCCCAATTTATGCACTTTTTTGCCTCCTGTACTCGACAGCCCGTGCCATCCTAGCTGACTTTCTCCATTTTCTTGCTTCCCCTGACCAAACATGCCTTGCCTGGCCCTTTGAGACAGTTGCTTAGATGCACAAGTCCTTCTTCACATGATTGTTCATGGTGGTTTCCTCAAGACACCTTGGTAACATGATCTCAGGTGGCCAGCATATGCCTCACAAAGGCATGCGCCAATGGGCGCATGTCTCAGCAAGAGCAAGAAGGTAGCAAAGGTCAGCAAAGGTGCAGAGTGTCAGGGGTCTTGGGTGAAGGACAGTGAGGGCTGGGGCTAGGGCTTTCTGAGGTAGCTACAGGTTCACACTGCACAGGCGGGCTGTGCTTTTGTGCCATGCTGTTTGGGCTATTCAGGATGCTATGACAGTGTTGTTGCTGTTCCGCAGGATGCTGTGGCTCTGCATTGTTGGGGCGCCCATCGGAATACTGTGGCTTCACGCACATTGTTGGGGTCATTCTACAAATAATGCTTTCAGAAACCTTCAGGAGCTTGGGGAATAGCAAGTGCAGCCTTCTCACAATTATCTCACCTAGCTTTAGAAGTTCTTAGAAGCCTTCCAAACCAAAGGGCTCTCTCTGTGGCGGGCCCAGCCCTCTGGAACGACCTTCCCCCCGACATTAGAACAACCACGGACCTCCGCTCCTTCCGTCTAAAACTAAAAACATATCTGTTCTGCTTGGCCGGCCTAGGGTAGTCTCTCTTCGATGGGGTTGCTAGAAATATTGGATGGGGATTTTAGCAATTTTTAACTGGATTTTTAGCGCAGGGATAAGGTTTAATTTGTTTTTAATTATATGTGTGTATTTATTGTTTTATTTGCCCTGTGCACCGCTCCGAGTCCCTTCGGGGAGAGGGAGCGGTCAACAAATTAAATTTTATTATTATTTATTATTATTATTATAACGAGAATGGTGCGCGCTATTTGGAGAATGGCGCAAGTGATCTCAGGAAGAAAGTTTGACATGGCCTGCAGTTGCCATGTATGGAGCCAGATCAGACACTCTTCAGCAGGTAGGGGGTGGAGATGGCTGGGACAACAGGACAAACAAAACACAGGGCAGCAAGGCTGGCAGGGCTAGGAGTTGAGCACAAGTAGCAGGATGAGTGAAGCATATACAGCAGGACAAAAACAGTGTGAAGTAGCAAAGCTGTCAAAACTAGCAGAGCACAGAAAAGAACTGTGGGGATAAGGCAGCAGGGATGGCTGAGGCTCCATGCTGTGGTGCTGAGGTGCCTAGCCATAGTGTGGAGCTTTAAGAAGTGTTGGGGCTAAAGTAAGGACACCAAAGAGGGGTGGCCGAGATAGCGGAAGACCTCTCCTTTAACCCCAATGCTGCTGCTAAAAAGGCAGAGATTGGGGGAAAGGGGGAATAGGTTTGTGGAATTGAAGTGCAGCTTTTATTGTAAGTGACAGGGGCCTGCCAAGAACCCAAATATGATCACTTGACCAAAAGAGCACTGCAACAGCCATAACTTTGGGGACTGGGCACAAGTATCGTTTGCTCAGCTCAAGAAACAGCCACTTGAGTTGTAACTCAAAAGATTACCTGCTTACAGCTTTTAAGGGATTATGCAACAAAGAACGTCTGAGATAAAATCAGGAAATGAATCAGATTGTTTTAAACCATTTCAACGGCCAAATCCTCTGTCTTGCCATTTTACACCACTGTTCATTTGTCAGTGTAGATTAAATCCAGAAATTCTGGGTGCTTTCTGCTTCTTTAATTTAAATTTCATGTCTTCCCATCATCTCTTTTAGCTCAAACTAAGCACCCAACTATGCTACAGTACTTCTGTACTTCTGCTGAGCCACACCACCTCCCCTTTGATATAGAGCTCCACTGCAGACCTAAAGATGTGACGTATTTGTGAACTGTATTAACTGCCAACATTGAGAGCAATCAGTTGATTGTGCAACCCCATCAGCAGATTGGGTTGCAAAATATTAAATAAACTGGTTGCCTTTTCTGGTAGAATAGAATGGCTATGGCTGTAACTAAAAGAAGCACATTATTCTTGTTACAAGAAATAGATTGATAGTAAATCATTAGTATTTTAGTTGGCCTTTATTATGACTCAATTTCACTTTATTTTTTTTAATGAAGTATTGTTAAGAAAGGGAAAAAAGAAAGAAAAACATACACAAAAAAGGAAAAAGGGGAGACATAAACCTCAAATGAATAAAGTTATAAGCATCATAGAATAAGATTAACATTTAAATGATTCAGTCATTAATTTTAAATAATTGAATGTACCATATTTTTAAAACTGTCAACCATTAATAAAATCTAGGTAGTATGTTAATATTATTAGAAATACCAGTAGTCCTCGACTTACAACCACTTGTTTAATGACCATTCAAAGTTACAACAGATCTGAAAAAAGTAACTTATGGCGTTGTAAATAAAGTCTATCAGATGCTCAGGATTTTGTGTTACAAGGTTTTCCATTTTGCTCAAGTTTCTAATTGTTTTCTTTGTTGTCTGTAGTTTTCTTTAAAGCAGGGGTCCCCAGCCTTTGCAACTTTAAGTCTGAAGGACTTCAGCTCCCAGAATTCTCCAGCCAGCAAAGCAAAGCTGGCTGGAGAATTCTGGGAGCTGAAGTCCTTCAGACTTAAAGTTGCAAAGGTTGGGGACCCCTGCTTTAAAGTATATTGCTCATTTGAAAAATGCCAAAATTGGCTGGGTAGTCCTGACTGTACAGAAGAGAAAGTCTCGGATGATTTTAACTTTGTCTTATTAATAACCAAAACCTGCCACTTATGTGAGCTTGTTGACTGAATGGCTTTCTTCCCGCTTTTGTCTTCAAGAAAATAAATACACAATAATGAGGCAAAAGGTAGCAAGTCTGTACCGCATCAGTTTCCTCTTCCAGAAAACAACTAGACACAAGAGGATAGCAAACAAGGGAATCCCAATGAAAGTGCAGCTTTTCTTTCTTGGCATCCTCCAAATGTTTTGGAGTGGTGCTTCCCAGAATCCTCAGCCAGCTGTGTCTTAAGACACTTGGAGAGTGTAACTTTAATGTATGTGGGATTCATGGTGAGAATATTGATCAATTCCAGCCAGGAAATGGAGGGGAATTGGGCGCATCCACTGATGAGATTGAGGACATCTATCCTTTTAATTTAATATTTATGTACATACAGACCACGTATATGTTCCATGTCATATTCTATAGCAGCCTTCCCTTATGTTATGCCCTCCGGCATTGGTGAACGTCACCTTCTGTAATATTCAGATGGTATTGTACAGTGGTGGGATTCAATTTTTTTTACTACTGGTTCTGTGAGCGTGGCTTGGTGGGCGTGGTAGGGAAAGGATACTGTAAAATCTCCATTCCCTCCCAATCAGTTGAGACTCAGGAGGCGAAGACTAAATGGGGCCAGTCAGAGGTGGTATTTACCGGTTCTCCGAACTATTCAAAATTTCCACTACCGGTTCTCCAGAACTGGTCAGAACCTGCTGAATATCACCTCTGGTATTGTACCATAATTAGAAAGGGCCCTCAATAGGATCCAAATTAGAGTATATAAGAAGGAAAGAAATTTGGTTTCATTAAAGGGGAATGAAAGCTTAATGCCATCAAATCACTCAAGATAAAGTCTGAAGAATATCTCAAAACTAACAAATATGTGTAGCACTGTTGGTTCTTGGACATCTGGAGATGGAGAGAGCCACTTCTATTAAATATTCACTCTGTGGGAGTTAAACAAATTACAGTTGTTTTTTAATTTAATGCATGCAAACATCTGAAAAGTTTACACAAAATTCTTAACGCCTGTCTTATAGACAAAACTTCCTACATACAAATTGTTTAGAATAGCCTTGAATAGACTGGGAAAAAAACTGAAAATCATCTTCATTGTATGTCTCCATCCTTCCTACTTTCCACAAATCAAAATGGAGGTCATTCAGCTTAAACACTGCTCTTACTCAATGAAGGAATTGAAAAATTTGCAGATGAGCTGTAATGGATCCATTTTCTTTTTAATGTGATACAAAATGCAGGGGGTAAATAGAACTTTTGGACTTCTTTGTTCAGAGAGGCTCCAAAACTCAATCTGTTAAATTACTATACATAAAATGACTGCCAGGTCTAAATTGTGATGGACCTTTCAGATAATTAAAATTGGTGGCTATTACTATAGGATCATTTCAATATGAACAATAAGGGTATTTTCTACCCTCACAGAGAGTCATTTCCGTGAGTAAAGGCAGGGACCCAGAAGTTCATACAACTACAGCTGGCAAGCCGAATAATACTCAGAGACTTTCAGAAACAATAAAATATCCACAAATAAAGTGGCTTCCAGGTCCTCAGTTTATGTGAAGACAAATAATTTCCCTGAAGTGCAGGAAAAGGATTGTCAATCAGTATAGGAACAGAAAGATGATTACCTAGCAAAAATACTCCAAATTGTTGGGAAATAAATATGGTTATCCAATCCATCGGGATGAAATTAATATCATAATCCAAATCTCTCAACCCTGAGATAAAAATGTTCTATAATCCACATCTGGAAAACATATCAAGGGAAGGATAACTACCATAATACCACCATACAGGAAGGATGCCTGTCTGAAACAGCCCATAAATCATTTGATTAAATTTCCTCATAATTCCAGTTGTCCGGAACAAAGCCTCACGTGGACACTTAGTGAGCCAAGGGTTCAAGCCAAGTCTTTTTTATGATACTACTTTTCCCTGAGTATCCTGCCTTCACATGGGACCCCTGTCACCACAGGATGAAGTAGAACCACCTAGAGCATTTTCCCCAATCTGACACTCCTCTGATGAGTTGATCGAAAACTCCAGTCATCCCCTTGAGGCACTAAACTTGACAAAGACTTATTGCCTCAACTCAGCCTCAGACACTTTGGAAAATAAGTCATCAAGAGATAGACACATTTTCTACTTATCTGAATCATTCTATATTGCCCTTCATTATACAATGCCCCAGGGTCAAAGAGGTCAGAAAGAGGATTTTGATCAGTGTACGATACTAGCAGAATAGTATGAAAATTAGTACCTCTAGATCTTTCTATTCTATAACAACTATTTCTTTTTCAAACCAGACGATTGGATGCGCTCATACAAAGCAACTTTAAATATTGCTTTAAAGAGGAAATGTATGTATTGCTAGCTGTTTCAGATGGGCACAAGGGATAATTTTGTGCTCTACAAACAAGAGCAGTTTCACAGCAAAAAAAAAAATCCAAGTGGTAGGACTATCTCTGAAGCAAAGCACAACTGAGAAATCTATAGGACAGAAGGTCCATTTCTGTGCCCCATTAGAAAGATCCAAGAAAAAAAATGGAACAGTTTGCAAACCATAGAACTATACCTTCAAGGCATATGCATGTCTACACTTGTACACAGAAGTGTTTTTAAGTGCAGTGAAATAGCAACATCTCTGTATTTCCAGATTCTGACACACACATTGGAAAGAGGCATGATGCATTTAAGTAGAAGAACATTAGCTCTGTGCATAATATGATGCCATGATTCTGATAATAATCTAAAGGAAAAGAAAACACACCAACAGATCTGACAATGTGAAAAAATATGGAGATTGTTATGTACTAGTCCACATGAACTGACGTAAGACCTGCTTTGGTACAGTGAACATGAACATGGGAATCAATCTTCAAGTTTCATACAACTACAACATTCTTTAGGTATGCAGGCTTGGCCGTCAAAATGCATTTAATACATTCTGCAGAATTTAATTGTAAAAATACAAATTATATCCTAAGTTCCTTAGAAGGAAGGGATCATTTAAGAAAAAAACTCCATTAAATTCAACTAATATGCTTTGATAAAAAGTAGTAGAAATATGTTACAATCCACAATATTAAATAGATAATTTATTAAATTAACATATTTATTTCCCCTCTGTTAATAATGTGCACTCTATAATTCCCCTCTGTGAATAATATACTCTTTGTGGATAACATATTTGCATACACTTCCATTATCCCTTTATATAATCATAAGAACAAGAATTCTTGAACAAACTTTGGGTAGCTGCTTCTCAGCTCCAATAGGACTGATATTCATTCACATGAACAAGAAAGTAAAATAAGTTCATCTTACTTTTAGGGCTATGGAAGAGGCGACTAACCTGGTGCCCTATAGATGTTTTGAACTAAATCTCTCTCTCTCTCTCTTTGTTGATATTTAGTAGGAACTCTGAAATTTGAAGCAACTGAAAATCACCAGAATGCTTACCCATGAAAAGAAACATATAATCCAGTTTTATCAAGAGCCAACATTTTACCTGTGATACGTAAGAATCAACCTTAGATAAGTAGTAGTAATAATGAAAAGGGCACAAATGGCATATAAACAGTCCTCAACTTACAATTATTCGTTCAGAGACTGTTCCGAGCTACGGTAGCACTCAATGGAGTTACAACCTGTCCCTTAATTGCAGATGTTGTGGCATCTCTATGGTCCTATGATCAAAATTTGGACACTTGGCAGCAGGACCACACTTACGACACAGGAGCACTTCAACTTCTCACCCCGATCTACCCCACATACACACACATCCATCTATGCCCTTTTGGCCCCTTGTGCACTGTAGCTCCTGATGTTGAAGTGTTCTTCACCTTCTCCTTGTTCCCACTGCTGATCAATCATGCTCATTCTAGGTCTTTGTAAGGCAACTGTTGGCTGCATGAGGTTTCCCCCCCCCCAGATTGTGCAGTATCCTCCTAACTTGGGGAAAATGGCATCATGTAATCAGTAGATATCTCACAAATGGCCAGGGGGGAGGAGCATGTCTCATCAGCAGTGGGTGATGGGACAAAGTGCAGGATGGCAGGGGTCTCAGAGTACAGGGCAGTGAGGGTGAGTGGGCTATGTTGGCTAGGGCTTCCTGGGATGTCTAATGCTTTGCACTGCACTCAGGAACTTCATGCATCCCCAGAGTCATGCATGCCATGAAATGCCAAGCCAGTAGAGCAAACAGCCTCAAAGCCATATGATTCTGGGCTGCTTGCCATCCCGCAAGGCAGAGATTGGGGGAGCCAAAAGGACAGTGTTGAGGGGTGAGATGGGCAGGTAGGGGGAGTTGAAGAGGAGGCAATCCCTTAATTTACTCAGTTTTGCGGCTGGGAAGGGCTAAGCACTGAATGGCTTGGCTTCGATAAGTCCTCAGCTAAGGACTAGTGGAATTTGGTTAACAATGACAATAGGATCCCTGTTGCTAAATGATGCAGTCATGTGACATCACACTTTATGACTGCATCGCTTAGCAATGGAATTCTCATCATACACCAAGGACTACCTGTAGTAATTAAGCTGGGAGGCTAGAAGCAAATAAACCAGTAAAATAACCTTGGGCCAGTCACTTTCTTTTAGCCCAAAGCATCCGGCATCAGGATCTGCCACAAACAAGCTGAAGAGTAACCCCCCGTGATTATAAAGTGGAATGAGTGACCAAGCTAAGTAAGCACACATAAAAGCAGAGTAACAAATATATTTTCTGGGTTAATAACTTTTGTAGACTAATGGGTAATTTAAGATTTTTAAACTTAAATTAAACTTAGCATGTTATTAGAAGTCGCATAGGTAGTCCTCAACTCACCACCACTCATTTAAACTACTGTTTGAAATTACAAGGGTGCTGAAAAAGTGACTTACAACCAGTCCTTGCAATTAGGACCACTGCAACATCCCCATCATCACATGATCATGATTTGGGCATTTGGTACTTATGAACAGTCGCAGCATCTTGAGGTCACATAATCTCCATTTGAGACCTTCCC
This sequence comes from Rhabdophis nuchalis, assembly GCA_039707465.1. Lineage (NCBI taxonomy): Eukaryota > Metazoa > Chordata > Lepidosauria > Squamata > Natricidae > Rhabdophis > Rhabdophis nuchalis. The sequence continues at coordinate 125,006,513 of CM077647.1, read as the reverse complement.
AGAGGACTTCTGATAAGCAAAATCAATGGGCCAAGTTAGATTTGTTTAACGACTGCAGCAAAAACATTGTAAAATCAGGCATGGTCATGTAATAATTCAACTGCCTCACAACTGCCTCACTTAGCAAAAGAATTTCTAGTTCCACTTGTGATCATAAGTGGAGGATTTCTCTAATATAGAAATCCTCTCTGGTTTTGCTCTCAGTATCTCCTAACTCAGGCAGAAAGTTAAAAGTTTGGAGAATTGTGAATAAACACAATTGTCCAGTAGAGACTTGGAAAACCATTGGGATATATGGTTCTGTAATTCCTTGAATGAAGTCAAACAAAAGTGCACTTACTTTATATCCTATCTCCTAGAACAATGTTTGTTAACCACAATACATTCAAGAGATTCAAAATTCAAGACATTAACTACTGTATCAAACTTCTGCAGCCAATTCTGGAACACACATTGGTGATCTAGCAGTTTTGGAAGGATATACAATGAAAATATTCTGTATAGATCAAACGAAACAATAGGAATAACTTCACCATGCACTGTGTAAATAACAAAGTCACCACAAGATACAATAGTGAGAAGCTTAAATGGCTTTTAAAAATCGGATTAAATAAATTTATGGAAGACACATGCTGAATTCACACAATTTACTGCATCAACATTTTTTCTAACCACTGTAGTTGAACAAAGCATACAGAGCTGGTTCCTATACATGACATTAAGCCATAAATAATGGTTATAAGCCAAAAATTGTTTGGTTCACACATTACGTTAAACCAAAACCAAACCTATGCTTTTCGCAATGTTTTTATTCAGCCAATGGTCCTATATATAGTGAATGCATTATGTGGTTCATTCGGTTTTTGTTCATTTACTATAATACACCTATTCACTATGGTATATAAACCATGGAGTTTGGGGTGGGAGGGGGTGGATCTGACAATAAGCCAAAAAAACAAAACAAAACACATTTTTGATTCGGACTATATGAAACCCAGCCCTAATTATAATATTTCAAGAGGCTGTTTCAAAACTGGCTATGTTTTGAGATGGACAAAGCACTCTTATGGGCTTGAAAGTAGAACCAGGGTTCTTCCGTTTTATTTCCCTTCTCCCACAATAATTGAAAGGGAAATATCCAGATGTAGATGTACCCTTTGTCCTTAATGACTCTTTACGGGAATAAGAAAGCCTGCCTCCACCAAGGTTTCCTTATGGGCTTCCTGTCCTCTTCAAGGAAATGTGACAAATCATTGTTGGTGGATATCATCTTTGATCTGACTGCACAAAGGCATTTTTATAAGTTTATGATTTCTGCCATGTTCATGATACTGGTAGTTTGAATTACCACATAGGCAGTATTTAATTCAACTGACCCTGCAAGGCCACACGCGGAGCGGACTTCTTTTACAATCCTAGCAGAAATTATGAAAAAGAACTTGTTTTAAAGGCACTTGCTTCCCAAATAAGATTTGAAGTCTTGCATATTCACAATTGTCAGAGACATTGGTTGTTAGCCAGAAAGTTAACAATTACACCAGGTAATTATTCTGAAGGGTCTCATGTAATATACATTATAAAATTAAGTTTAAAAATTGTGAAACTTAATTGGTATTTTAAAAGGAAAGATACATAATTGATAAAAAGAGAAGAAATGTGTGTAATCTAAAAATATGCTACTTATTCACTGTTTGCATATCACTTACATCTTAAACTGTTCTGGTGCTTTCAAATTGCCAGAAAAATAAAACCTGGAATGCTTTAAAACAAAACCAAAATAGAACTATTACTATAATTAAGAACATCAAGATCTCTGGCCCAACTCTCTCCTTAGACACAAATCCTATACACAAGCAGAAAGATTCCGTTTCCTACCCTTACTTGCAATATGTTAAGAATACTAAGACATTGAACTTGAAGCAGTTTATGTACATACCTACATACCATAAACTATAAGGATTCCCATCGCTGTTATTAATATTCTATAATAAGAAAGCCATGATCACAAATGTAAAAAAACTCTATCTTCATACCATTCAAGAGTTCTTTTCAGCTAAGGACCTCAACTATCCAAACGGAACTAAGTTGTAAAGCTGGGAGAATTAAACACAGATCCAAACACAGATGCATACGTACCCCAGACCTGCTCTTTCCCTTCCTGCCTGATGTCTGAAGTCAAACCAGCTGTTAATTTCTCTAAATGGATGCCTGCTTCCCTCTTTACAGATTTACCTTTTATGACTGACAGCGAAGCACCCGACCACAAGTTAGAGTTCTTTTTTCTAATACAAGCTGAGACTGGTAACCATCCTTGCTTCCACACAGCTGCTGACCATCTTAAGTGGGATTTAGCTGCCAACCTATTTTTTCCCTAAGTGTTAAACCCATTTCACAGCTGCCATGCAAACCACCTGTGGGACTTGGTCAGGCATAATACCACATCTTAGTGCTAGACATGCAAAAAAAAAATTCGTATCCAAACTGCTGCTTAGTCCAAAACCCCCAGGACTAGATATCCCAATTCTGAAACCTGGGCATGAAAAAATACATGAGAGCCACGGCTCCAATTTCACACCCACAAGGCTGCTCAGACACTGCAAAAACACAGACCAAGTTGGAAACATCCTCTTGAAAGCTAAGCCATGGTCTTGTTTTTCCACCCACGGGTCGACCAACCACTGGTAGTTTGGCAAGACAGACATCACTGGCTCCGTCTTTTATTTTGACTCCAAGGTTTCCTACAAAGGCCAAAAACTTTGTATCAGAGCAGTGGCACAACCAGAGGTATTTCTACAGCATTTTGAATTTTAAATGTGAAGGAGAAGGAATCACATAAACACATTATACTTCTTTGCACAGAAGTATAATGGGGAGGGGGAGGATCCAGAATTCCCTTGCCAATAATATGAAGTACAAAACTTCATTTAAAAGCAGCAGAATTGCCAGCCACACCCACACGTGGCACTGGAAAACAGATCAGCGATTTCTTTCAAGATCGGAAAGGAAAGAAACTTTGGAAATTGCTCAAATAAAAGAAACAGGGAGTCTCCCTCTCCTCCGAGTGCTTTCCTTCATTCTGTGGTGATAGGACTCTGAAAAATATTGTCAAAACATTTGCGGTGTAGTCCTGTCTATGCCTACTCGGATTCATTTCCACTAAGTTCAAATTTACCCTCAAATGTGGCTGCCACTATGAAGTTGCCACTTAATGAGCAGAGAGATCAGGACAAACCAGCAGTTCAAATCTTGGGATGTCTCCCTGCTGAGAGAATCCCACCATACTCAAACACCAAAATTTCCCCCCCAAAACAGTGAAGAGGCCAACAGGCCAAAGGAAGGAGAGGGGTACCTGATGACAAGAATTTCAGATTCTACAGGGCAAAATCCCCATCTACAGTTGGCCCGATTAACCCTTGCAGCAGATGGCAGCAGGAGGTGAGGGCAGCCCCATGACAGCTGAATAGGGCGACTGAAAGCAACAGTTAAGATGTATTAGGAAACTGCCCCAAAAGTAGGGAATGGAAAACTGGAACAAATAAAATAATGCAACCTTCACTGTCCCACAAACTGGAACCTGTGATATTATGTCTGAACAGCTATATTCACCAAAATAAGTCTAAAGAGTAATTACAACTTCAGGAAACTATCAGCAATTGCAAAATCCCCCAGAAAGATCTTTCAGAAATCTACAATCTCCTCTGATTTCAGTGTAGATGTAAAACACTATTAACGAAATTGGGGGGATGGGGACACTGAGGGGAAAGAAAAACAACCCCATTCAACTTCAATCAGGTACTCTATGGGGCACAAACAAGAGAGCGGGGAAGGAGGAGGAAAAGGGATGAGGGGCTGCTATGTAATCCTAGACTTCGATCGGAATCTAGAAGGAACAAAACAAGACAAAAACGACAGCGACTTTTCCCCTCCAGCCGTTAAATTAGCGTGCAGGGAACGAAGAAAAATAAAGACAGGTCTCCCTTTCTCCCGTTGCCTTCCAAACACAGATCCAGAACAAAGTCTGCAAAAGGAAGAGCCGCAGGTAACCAAACTCTTACCTGGAAAGCAGATCGCTCTCCCTCTCTTAGTTACTAGGACATGTACAAAACTCTCGCCAACACCCCCTCTTCTCCCAAAAGCCAGTCTTGTCTTTCCGAAGACAGAAGCACACGCTCTGGGGTCCCAGCTCTGCAAAGTCACACCGAACGGCTGCCTGACCCGAGCGGGACGGAGGGGAGGAAAGGAGGAGGGAACGCAACGTTGCGCTGGCCAGCGCGCGCGCCCCAGTGCTCAGCAGCCATTAAAGCCAGTCATGTGCTTCGCTGAAACTTTACACTGGAACCGAGTTGGGGAGGGGCAAGGGGGGGGGGAGAAGCGAGACAGAGAGAATGAGCGAGGAGACGGAGGTGGGCCAAGCCACGCCCATTTCCCTTTTCCCAGCCAATAGATGCTGCTGCGAGGGTCGTGGAGGAGGGGAGGGGGGTGGTCGGAACGAGGAAAAGAACGAGGAGCGCTCTACCCTCCGGTCGTTACAGAAGTAACCCTTTGAAGCCTCTCTGCCTTTCATGGAACTGGGCAAGGGAAACTTTCGGTCCTCCTTGTATTTCAATGACTCCGGCTTGTGAAGGCGCAACGGGCACTTAGTTGAGAGCCAACCCCACTTAGAATGCGCCCCTGCATAGGGCAACTTGCAATTTCCATTGAGAGCACATTGAGATTTTCCTCACCCCCGACGCATGTATTGCTGTTATCCGAGAAACTCTGCTGAAGATTCGTCTGGTATTGCGTTCAGGTCGTCGCGGGCTAAGATAACCCTGTATAATTGCTCGGGAGCATCACTTTCACTCTCTGCCCGTGTGCGCATCTTAAAAGGTGATGCTGCCATTCCTGATAAAATAGCAAGGCGTTTCTGCATAGGAGGATGCCAGCAGGGCCAAAAGTTGATGCTTGCAGTAAGAAATGGAGTTGCAACTCCGAAATTCCCGTGTTCGGTTCTCCATCTCAGAGTCCTTGTATGGTTCTCAACAAGCCTTTGTCTCCTGCAGCATGGGGATGAACCACAGGCCTAGTTTACTGTTAGCATAGACTGTGATGGGTTATGGGGAGAATCGTGAAAAGTGGGCTCCAATCCATAGCTGTTTAGAAATAAATCCTATTGTGTTAAATCGATTCACTGTTTTGGAAAACTTTCATCTAGCACAATTTTGTTTTTTAGATAAAGACAATTTTTGGCTTTTTCTGGTGGGCTGGGAGCCACGCTATCCCCCAGGCTCATAAAAAGGCTAGGAAAAATGTATTTCATTTAATATATAGGTAATTAAAATTATAAACTGTTAATATGATCACTGTCATGTCCTGTTTTAAAATCTTTTCTCTGTTAATGTGTACTTGATTTCTACCCTTTTTATATGGGGGAGGGGGGTGCTTCATCTATCTATATTGCCCCACCAAAAAACTGCTGCAAGATAACTTGCAGACTTTAAGATGACAGTTTCTTGGTAAGCTAGGTGGTCTTTGGAAGCTGCACCAGGGCTTTGGGGAAGTTGCCCCCTCTAGTGAATACCATTGCAGCTTAAAAGTATCAAGACAGATGGAAAGAAACAGTGATGGGCCAATCATATTTGCAAAGGAGGAGAAGGGAGGAAGAGTAGCTCCTTTGAGAGCTTTTTCTTAATCCCACATATATACACTTACCAGGGCTGACCCAAAACAGAGAATTGGTATTCAAGATTCAGTTCTTGATTTCACATTGTGAATTCAGTATGGTTTTCCCAATCATTCATCCTTAAATGGAAACCTTTATCCTTTTCTCCCAGCATAGTTTTATGATTGGTAATTCAATAAATAATTTTAAAATGTTTTGTTACCCCTGTGGTTCTCAAACATTTTGACCTCAGAACTCTTTTATGTTCTTATAAATAATTGAGAAGCCCAAAGAGCTTATGTTTATGTGAGTTATGTCCATCAATGTTTACTGTATTAGAAATAAAACTAAGCAAATTTAAAATGTATACTGGTATGTACTTGATCTTACAGACTATTTGAAAGGGTCTTGGGCTCAGACCACCCTTTGAGAACTACTGTGTTATGCAATACATGGAAAAATAGTCATAGAGTTGCTGTGCCAAAGATTATGGCAGCCTTTGCCAATCTGATGTATCTAGATATGTTGACTTCCAAAATTCTGATAATTGAAAGCTCTATATCTAGGAATTTCACAAATAGGAAAAAGACTGATTAGGCTTGGAATATGGTTTTGATCTAATTCTTTAATTCATGAGGACATGTAATTCTATACAATCTCTATTTAGAAATAAATCTCAATAAATTTGATGGAATTTATTTGAGGCTAAATGTGTAAAACACTGGGGGTATGCTAAATTCCTTTACTGCATCTTAGTTTAGATTAGACATCGTGAGGAATACATTTGTATAAATTAATAGATACATCAGCACGCTGCCTTAAAATGGGACACTCTTTTGAAAATTGTTCATTACGTAGTGACTCCGAAAAATACAATCCTGTAATTTACCATCAGAACATAGAAGCAGACATAGCTAGAAGACATACATCTATCAATAAAATTTCCATTTTTATTAATTTCTGATTATAACTGATCTCAAAAAAGTTAAGCAGGATTGGAATAGGTGATTGTTTGATGGGACAACATCAAGAGTAAAAATTAAAGTTTTTTTTAACTTCAGTGTATTGAAAAGCAATTCAAAGCTCACAATCAGCTACATCACAATATTTATTAAGTCTGACTATAATCAAGATGTCAAACCATGCGGCTTGTTTTTCTAAATAAAAGTTAAGTAATAAAGCTTAATAAAGTCAGGTAATTTTCCTGACACTAGGGTGGAAGTGGCTTGTGTTGCCCTCACACAAACGTTTTGGTTTTACTTCCTATTCGTTGGTGATGTTCATTCTAAAACCTAACCATGCCGGATTCTGCTTCCTGCCAAGCACAAGCAAAATTGGCTAGGTCCAGCTCTGATGAGACTTTAGAAAAAAGCTCCCACTTCAAACCATGACATATACATTTAATAATAAATAAAAAGTTTGCAATGACCTTGCAAGTCTGAAAGTCACTTATTATTTTGCCTGCTGCAATCCTTAAATTCCCCAAAACTTTATCCATGGTATCTGCCTTGAAAAGAATGGTAAATCTTAATTTCCTCTAATCCACTTATACCAGGGCCAAGAATTGTTCAAATCTTTTTCTGCATCATTCAATCATGCCCAACAAAGAAATGAAATGGAATTGCTTTCTAACAGAAAATAATACTTGCGATATCTCTGTGTGAATCACTGTTTGAGACTCATTGTTTCCAACGTGGAAACCTGCTTCCCAAATTAATAACTCAGGAAGAAATGGATTGCAGCAATGAACCTTGGAGCAATAAGTTTTGGGATAAAAGAATTACGTATATCTATCTTCCAGCAGTTCTGTGGACTCTTTGGACTGTGATGGCAAACCAAAGGCACGTGCCACATCTGCCGACAAACGAGCCGTCAGCTCCAGCGTGCATACACATACAGGCCAGCTGATTTTCAGCCTTCCAGAGGGCCAGGAGAGGCCATTTTTGCTCTCCTTAGGCTTTAGGAAATCTTCCAGAGCCTGGGGAGGGCAAAAAACGGGCCCAAAGTTCGTTTCTGAACTTCCGGTTGGCCTGGTGGGTCTATTTTTCAGCCTTCCCAGGTTCCAGAGGCTTTTTTGGAACCTGGGGAGGGCAAAAACAGCATCCCCCAGCCCCCCAGAGGAAATGCCAAGCTCAGCTTGAAGGCAAGTAGTGTGGTGCGCATGTGGGGGGGGGAATTGTGGGGGTTGTGCATGCATGCGCATGTGGGGAGCGCTTTGCATTATGGGTGCCAGCGCACACGCGCCCTCATATTTTTGGCATCCAACAACAAAAAGGTTAGCCATCACTGTACTATGAGATACATATCTGAAATTCAACCATTAATAAGATTCTACAAGTCAGTCTTTCCTAACCTACCAAAATTTGTATCTGAACAGAAGGTCCCCACAATCTGAAGTGAAAGTATTATTTCCATCTTCCCCAGCCCCACAGGCACATACATTTTGCATTGTTTATAAATAGGGGAAATAATTACAATCAAAATACTTGCAATTGGAGATTGATTTAAGAGGTTGCCTGAAATAAGAACTATATGAAGTGTAATATCTCTCCATCTGGCCTCCCAAACACAAACATGTACACAGAAGCAATGGCTGCATTTCACCTTGGCAAACTTGTTCTTCGTTTGTATAAATAACCAAAAAGGGACAAAGAACAGATCTGAGACTGAGGAGAAGTAATAATAATAATAATAATAATAATAATAATAATAATAATAATAATAATAATAATAATAATAATAATAATAATAATAATAATACTCTTTATTGTCATTGTACTAAAATTACAATGAAAGTAAAAGGAGAAACTTCCCTTCTCCACTTAATCCAATCTTGATATATCTCTTGATGCCCGACAAAAGTTTCTAGGCATCAAGACATGCAATTTAATGAGGATCAGCAACATTTTTACAAGATTGCAGGGACTGTGCGTGGGGAGAGAATTTTCATCAGGGCAATGAAATGGATCTGCCTGTACATGAGTTAAGGAGATTGAGTGCTAAGATCTTTATTTTCCTTACTTTTCATCTAATGCTGGATAGAAATTTAGATCTAGAGCAGTGATGATGAAACTTTTTGGTACCACATGCTGAAAAGGGAGCACTTTGCATGTGCACTCATCTGGGCTGTGACCAGGAAGAATAGCCGCCCAGGGGGCATGTATGCACCAGAAAATGTGCTTCCGGTTTCTGGCACGCACATGGGCATCAGCCAGCAAGTCTTCCAGTTACTACAGTGCATGTGCATGCACCGATCAGTGTGCATGCTCACACTGCAAAACAAAAGGCCAGCTCTTCCGGTTTCCAGCACTGCTACATGCATAAAGAGCAGCTGATTGGCACGTGCACATGCGCGCCAGAAACCCGGAAGAGGAATGGCCGATGCTGTGTGTGCCAGGCAACATGACTTCGCATGCCACTTCCAGCATATGTGCCATAGGTTTGCCATCACGGCTCTAGAGTAATAGGTTTCAAACAATATAGTGAGAATCAATGTGGAATCAAATATTTTAGCCAGAAGAGCACAAGACTTGGTGTTGAGTGAAACAAGAGGAAGCAATAATCATTTTTTTACTGTACACCATATAGAATCATTTATTCATGAGATGGTTAGCTACATAAATTTGGTGAGTAAATCAGTAAATAAACAATTCCCTGTTTGGCTATATGTTCAACAGCTACAAAAAAAGATGCTTCCAACATGATTGCTTAATTTTAGCATTTGACATTTAATGACAGGGTCAGACCTGATTAATGACTTGAAGGAGAAACCACCAGGAATTCCCAGAATTATAAAGCAGATTTGAAATTTTTACAAAAGTATTCTGGAAGAAGGAATTGCAAACAATTTCTGCCCTGTTGTCAAAAGATTACTTGGGCATGGAGCATGAAAGATCTTTTCCTTTTACCTAATAGGAATAACACACATTTTCTTTGTAACATTTGGCTTTGCTTTGTTTTTGTCACAGAGCAATTTCAAGCATACCATGTGTTAATGTGGTATCATTCCTTCCTCTTCTTTGGGATCCAACTCAAAACCGTGTCCTTATTTTCTCTCCTACTTCAGTTCCATGGAGAAATGAGTGAGATCAATACAATTATCATCCATGGTGTTTGTAGTAAACAGATTTGCTTCTCTTGTTTAGCTAACTCAGAATCCAATTGCCTCCTGCATATTAGCCACTCAGCCTGAGGGACCATGAAAACAATTGGCATTTGTGGAAGGGCACTGAGTTTGTCACGTGGATGGCACAACAGTCAGCCTTGGGTTCAGAGTCGCTGTGGGGAATCAACTTATCTCAATCCAAGGAAGCTTCAGACAGTTTTCATTAATGAAGGACTTGCTATTACCAATGTTGGGAATTCTGGGCACTAACATGCTTGAACAATACAAAATTTTAAATCAGAACTTTTGAGTTTTTTTCCCTAACTTGCCTAGAATGTAGCCTGCAACATCTTCAAAATCTATGCTATGTTTTTAATTTCCTTTTGAGAGCACTTTCCTGGCATGGGTGAGCTGCTACGGGTTCACACAGGTTCAGGATAACTCGTAGCTAACGTTATGGCCAGTTCAGAGAACCTCCAAATTCCCCCCCCCCATCCCAAACTCCCTGGCTCCACCCGCTCCTCCCCTACCAGGAGTTTCCATGTGACCTTCTTTTGGATATGAGGAAAGTGCAGGGCCCTCTTGTAGGCTTGGGGAAGGGGGGAAATGGGCCACCCAGGCCCGTTTCTGGCCTCCAGAGCCTGGGGGAAGCAGTTTTTGTCCTCCCAGAGGCTCAAGGAAAGCCTCCAGAGCTTGGGAAGGTGAAAAGCCCTTCCCCTACTCCAGGGGTCCCCAACCTTTTTGGCACCAGGGACCGGTTTCATGTTAAAAAAATTCCACAAACCGGTGGCCATGGCTCAGCCGCCGTAGAGGGGGAGTGGGGGAACAGGCGGCACATGCGCGCAGGGGGGCAAGTCAGCTCACTCGCCCCTCTCAGGCCCCCAACAGCGCGAGCGGCTGCGCCTGTGCTCTCCCGGCCCCCGGTGCGCGCTCTGCCCAGGGGCTTGCCCCCTCCTCCCTCCTCTCCGGCCCTTTCTAAGAGTTGTGCTGCTCACTGCGGCCCGGTTCCTATCAAGCCACGGACCGGGACTGGTCCACAGACCGGGGGTTGGGGATCCCTGCCCTACACCACCACCCCCGCCATGGTGCAGGAGGCCAACTAGACCACACCCACCATGGCCATGGCCACCCAGCAACCAAGTAGAGAATCCGTTGCTGAAATTTCTGAAGCCCACCTCTGTTTCCTGGTACAGTTATCTAAACAATCAGATGGCTAGATAACATTTTGCAGGCCAGTTTTCTTAAATCTGAAGTCTTAAACTGACCTATCCCAACTGATTTCAGAGAAGTATCTGCTTGAATATGTTGCTGAAAGAAAAACACAGTAGGATGAGACTTATGGTGCCTCTATGCAAATGTATTATGGCATAACAGTGAATCCCACAGTTGGTATTCCACCATAGAAAAATACTAACTGCTTCAACAACCATTTCTGTTATAATGCTCTTTACATTGTGATTTCTTCTCCACAGCAAGACATTAGTAATATTAATTATCTAGTCAAGACACATGAATAGGCAATTTCCACCTAGCTTCTTTAAAACTTCCTGAAATCATCATTTCAACTCCCCCTGAAATCCTTCTAAGGCTGATAGGCTACATAGACAATTCCTGAAAAACCCATCCCTCACATAGTGTATTGTCTGCCAAATGATAATGAATTAAACCCAAGACATGTTTCTCATGTCCACTGCTGAATTGCCTGACTTTAATTTGAACCCTTTCAAATGGTTTAATTATTTTCCTGGAAGTTGACCAAAATCTCAGCCCACCAGACTGCCCAATTTTTCAGAGAGAGAGAGAGAGAGAGAGAGAGAGGGAATATTCTTCCCCCTCCAAATTAAAAAATCCTGCTTGCCCTTCACCCTATCCCAAACTGGCTGTCAATCTTGATGGAGCCCAGCCTTCAAGACTGGTCCCAGCCAAGCTGGGAGAGAGCAGCAGATTTATCTTTCCTACAAAGCAGAAAGCCTTTGGGACTCTTTGAAGCTAGCAAAGGGGCCTAGGCAGAGGGCAGCTGGCTGAAGAGCAGCTCTCTGGAGTGGATACTCCCCCACCAACAGCTCATTCCGCCCCATCCAGATTGCAAAGAATCTTGCTTTTAAAAAGCCCACGCTATACATATTCAACTAATTGCCCCAAAATTTTGAAATGAAAACAATAAAAATTGAGTAACGATCATTTTAAAAGTTGGATTATTTCCCTCCAAACTGGCTGATGTAGAAGAACAGCTTGTCTTCTTCATGCCCCCCAAGACAGAAAAGAACCATCTGGAACTTAAGAGGAAGGCACCCTGATTTCCTGGCTCATGGCCAGCTTCCTCACTGAAAGCAGAAATATAAGTCATACCACCCTTACCCTTAATCATACACTCTTATTTCAAGAAGACCAAAGCGCTGGTTTCATTCCTGAGAAATCATAAATTCCATCAGCAGGAATTACTGTAGTTATCTCTTGATAGACTTATTTGATTTTTCACTCCCCATCAACATGATCAAGAGGTGCATAAAAATACATCCAGGTATTTATTTATTTATTTATTTATGGCACTTTTGCAAATATAAGTCCCAGCAATTAGTATTCATCTGTTAACATCTAAGAGAGGGATCAAATATCTTCCCATTAAGTAAAACTTCCATGCCTGTTCACCTAAAACGTTTCTCAGTCAAGATGGTTATGAGGCCTGGGAATCTTAGTCAGGATACATCTGGAAGCCATATTGGGTATATCTTCCTGCCATTCCTATATGCAACTTGACAGTTAAAACAATTAATCAGTGGAACAGCTTGCCTCCAGAAGTTGTGAATTCTCCAACACTGGAAGTTTTAAAGAAGATGTTGGATAACCATTTGTCTGAAGAGGTGTAGGATTTCCTGCCTAAGCAGCAGGTTGGACTAGAAGACCTCCAAGGTCCCTTCCAACTCTGTTATTCTATTCTATTCTATTTATAAAACAGTGAATGGGTAGTACTAAAACTTACCAGGATGGAAACATGACTATATATATAACTTTTACTTGATTATTAGTTTGGCCATTTGGGGAGGGGGGCACTATCTGTACTACTGCTGACAAGCCCATTATTAGCTTTTCCTAATTAAACACCCAGTATTCTGCGATCTATTTTCTAAATACTGGTTTATTTGGATATAAAAAGAATAGCTGCTATATTGTTGTAGAATTCAGATTCCTGTGGACTTCAGCCAAATCCAAAGTTTGGATTTGTCTTAACGTAAGATCTTGAAACACCCAATTTTGTCTAATATGATTAAAGGAGGAATGTTTTAAATTAGCCAGAAATTCCTATAAATCCTTATCATTTTTACTTATTCATATTAACGTGTCTCAATCCTAACTTGATTCTAGTAGTAGTTTTTAAAATGCCAAATTGATACACAATAGTTCTTTTATAGATTGTCTTAATGATTTGATAGTATAATAGAATAACATATTGCCTTTTTCTCTTCAATTAAGTTAAGTCTTTTTTAAAATAATGTAAACAAATAAAAAAACCTATGAAATTCAAATTCAAAATCCTGTGTACAGTTGCTAAACCTTTTTGAAAACTCAGGAAAAAACACCCTTTTTTGTCTGGCTGAAAAAATATATTGAACGAAACCCTAAACCTTCCACATTTATTCTACTGGTTCCTAAGAAATTAAAGAGGAAAGGGGAATTCAGATTGGGGAAGTGAAGAAACAATTCCAAATAAATATAGCAGGTAAGCAGAAATAGATACATTCTGTTCTTTTTGCAATAAAGTCTTCTTCTTTAAACCCATCCATCCCTCCATCCCAAGTGTCAGAAGCCAAAGATGGTCCAAAATTTGCCATCGGTGCATACTTTTGCCCTTTTTCAAATTTACCATAAATAATTCTGCGCAAATGGTCTCAAAACTTACAGAAACAAAAGTAAGGAGCAAAATATATTGTAAAAAGACATCCTAACTATATCCTATGCTAGCTATAATGTATTGTGTGTTACAATTGAATGCCTAGACAGGAACTCAATTGCATCTCAATACATACCACTTTTATGGAGTTCACTGGAACTATGCAATTGCTGGACTAAATCAGTGATTGCTATAGTAATGTTTATGCAAAGAGAGGTAAGACTAACTTCCTTTCTTTAAAAGTGGAAGATATGACAGTTCTAGGATGTAAAGCCTCCCACCATGCTTTTGATGTAGATGCCCTTTTCCCTAACTTCAACAAGTTAGGTTTGGCTGTGGATACTTTTATTTCTCATTATTTCTCATTAACAGAGTTGGAAAGGACGTTGCAGGTCATCTAGTCCAACCCCTGCCCAAGCAGGAGACCCTACATTTGCCTCTACGAGACCGCCTCCTGCCCCATACATCCCTTCGTCCGATCCGCTCCCACAGAGAGGGCCTTCTCCGGGTGCCGTTGGCCGGGCAATGCCGCTTGGCGACACTCAGGGGAAGGGTCTTCTCTGTGGCGGGCCCAGCCCTCTGGAACGACCTACCCCCTGACCTCCGCACTATCTCGGACCTCCGCCTCTTCCGCCAACATCTTAAGACGTATTTATTCCAACAAGCCGGCCTAGGATAGCCCCCGTTTCTGACTTTAAAAAAATAATAATTATAATTTGGTAAGGTTTTAACATGGGTTTTAGCACGGGTTTACTTAATTTAATATATTTTAATTGTTATTTATTGTATTTTGTGGTTTTAAATAATGCCTGTGCGCCGCCCTGGGTCCTAACAAGGAGAAGGGCGGGGGTATAAATTTAATAAAATAAAAAATAAAAAAATAAATACCTAGGATCGAACTCACAACCTCCTACTTGTGAGGCAAGAGCTCCACCTCTTCTCTTCTCTGGGACTGATTCCCAGGAAACTGGGAAACATTCTACATTCAGCCACCACTCAGATCGGAGCAATTCTCAAAATAGGTTGCTTTTCCATCACAATTAGAGCGAAGAATAGCAATTGTGTCTTCCTGACTTGTTGAAAGGATCTGTTCTTCCGGAAGGAGAGATGTTCAGGGAAACTTAAACCCCAAACATTATTTCGCTGATTTTTCTACCAGGCAGCAGAGGAGCCTTTCCTATGGATGTCCATCAGTAACTGGCACTCCTGGCTCCATCTGGAGCCCAAATACAATTAATCCAGCTGGAAGAGATTTGCTGGGACAAGGAGTGAACATATAAGTGTGAGTGTTCATGTGTATGTGACAGAACTTCAAAAGGTACTTCACATCCATCCCATAGATACCCTTAGCACTGGGAGAAACATGTATAGAAATATAAGCCCCCTCTGTTGTTCTATTCTGTTCAATGGTTTTTGATTTTCGGAGACTGCCTGGACAAGTCCTTGCATTTTTCTCCACAAGGTTTTTCAGGAGTGGCTTGCCATTGCCCCTTTCCTAGAGGTGAGAGAATGTGACAAGCTCAAGTTCACCCATCTGGTTTTGTGCCCAAACTGAGATTAGAACTCCCAGTCTCCCAGTTTCTAATCTGATGCCTTAATCACTACACCAAACTGATCTTGAATATAGAGGCTATACCTACAGAAGCAAAGAGTCATGCATCCTCATTGCAATATGGGGAGGGAATCATCTTACTTTTTGGATCTCTAACTGCAGCCCAATCTTTATCTACCTCTTGTATCCAAGCTTTACTCTTCTATAACAAGAAAACAAATCAATCTATTATTTCAGCATGCCAGTCTTATACGATGTGCTCTTCCCAGTAAGTATCCAGAAATCAAGTGGCGACTAGGTTCTCCCTTATTGAGGGTGGGAATTTGGGGTCCCCTTTCCCTAGCATTGCTCCTCCAGCCAGAGAGAAGCCCAGCCGTGTGGAAAAGGCTTTGCTTGTCAGAAGAAATCTGGGCCACGCTGGTGACATCGCCACATACAGTTTACATAAGGAAAGGGCAGGGGAGGACAGGTTGGGGAAGATAGGACAGGCAGAGGCGGGAGAAAAGAGGACGCACTCTGGAAATTGGGGCCGTGTGAGGAGAAGCTGAGATACCTCCACAGAGCAAATAGGACAAGGAGAAGCCTCAACTTAATACAACACAATATAGCCAGAGTCATTAACTTGATGATGGTGCCATAGTGACTGCCAAACTGGGTCCCCAATAAGGGATTTATGACCTGTAGAAAGATTAGAAAGAAACAATATGGAGTAATTCTTTGCAAATTGATGGGAAAAGGCCTCCAGCTTGATATGGATAAAAATTAGTGGGGTATATGCTGGGAGCCATGCAATCATAGATTGCAGCAATACAATTATGAAGAGAAAAAACTTAAGAATGAGATCATTCGTATAATGTACATTCTTGCATTTTATTTACAGTATTAATTAATTAATTGCCAATATACAAATCTTGTGAGATTTTCTAGTGCCAATCAGAAACACAAATAATATTCTGAAGCTTGATTTCCTCCAATGTGCTAGGACAGCAGCTGCCAGAATACCCAGTCACCGTGGGCATGAGTTATCATTGAGATTTCTAAAGGATATTAGGTTGAAGAAGATCACTTAAAAGGAGTTTCTGGCCCAAGCTTTCCTCCAACATAGCTTGTAATACTGACTGCTTTGAAGATTCCTACAATGAGTACAAGTATTCTAAAGGATTCATAAGATCAATGGACATAAAATATAAATACTCAATCACAGCCAATAGATTTTATCACAGTAGAGAAATTCTTCTGGCTGGGCTCAGAAGCCAAGGGAAGTTAAAACTTGTTACTACTGGATTGGAATATCACCCAGGAGGTCAAATATTGTAAACTAGATTGGGAGGTCAAAATATTCAGAAGAGGAGAAATGGCAAACCCAGATACTGTTGTCAAGAAACCTATATGATTGGAACCATGAAGTTACCAAAAGTCACATTCCACTTCAGAGCATCTTTACATTTTTCAACAGAACTTCCATCTAAAATTATTTTCAATCTTCACTCTCTCATGCTCCATCCCTGCTGAAGCACGGAAGCAAAAAGCCTGCATAGGGCTAAAGAGATTTGTGCTTCCATAACATACTCGCTTTTATAGACTGAGATCTCAGGGTTCCCTATGCATTCGTAAAAGTAGTAATAATTGCTGGAGATAATTATTGTTCAAAACAATCAGGTTCCAGAGCAATGGCTGTGTTCATGACATCTTAAAATACACTACTATTTACTGGGTTATGGCAAAAGCTGGACTAAAATCTACTTCATATAATCATCAGTTAGAAAGAATCTCATAAAATCACTGGAGGTATCTCATAAGACTAGTGATTTTCCACTCCATTCAGCTATATCTAGATATGTCAATAAATATTAAGTGCATAAAACCACATATGGTTTTATCATGATGATATCTTGGCAGAAAAGTCCCAATCTCTGTGTGTTCTATATTATTGAAAATAAGGTATAAAATGTTATTTTAAATGAGATTATATCAAATGGTTTTGGAATATGTCTAAAGAAGAGAGCAAGTTAAAATTGTGTCCTACTGTCTCACCAGCATGTACAGGCCCTGCTTCTAACTGGCCTAGCAAATTTTGCTACTTGGGGATACTGAACCATATGGTTCAGCCTACCAACAGCCTCTCAAGAGGATTATACTGCTAGTGATTCCTAGCAATCACTGCTAGAAATTGGCAAAACTATGATCTCAGCAGGACAGCATCACCAGTATAGAAGCTGGAGGCCTATGATCACTGTGTGGCCTACCAACTATTTTTAAAAGGAAGAGGCAGGCATTTTCTCTCCCTGTCAGCTAAAGACAGTCATAGAAGTGGTGATTGGAATTCTCACATGACTAAGGGGGAGTAGAGAGGGAAGTCATTTACAAATCAAAACCAGAGTTTGAAATATGTGCCTTGGGTATAAGTATAGCCACTGTAACATGCACAGTATATGGCTTCTCAGCACTTTTGCAGGGCTACCAGCGCTTGAAACAAACTCTAGATTTTGGCCTGACCTTTTTGGAAATCAAGATCTGAAATTATGCAGGAGCTTCCAGAACACCTTAAACTTTTAGAAGAGAAGACAGGGTAGTTTGCTAATTGCCTGCTTCTTACCTGACCCAGATGCCAATTCCCCTTGCTTTTCTAAGCTCCATTCCACAAAATGCCACCTTGGAGAACATTTTCCTTGGGATAAAAACCACAAACTGGCTTGTCATTCATCAAGCACCCCTTTCTGCTCCATTGCCTTAAATCAATGTGTCCCATCCTTGAAATAATTGACAACTCATTTCCTGCACAGCTTACCATTCTGGCTAAATTCATCTCAGGATGGGTATGGGTATCATCCCAACATAGCTCCAGCAGGGAAGCTTCTGCCCTGCCATTAAAACAACCCTTACTCTTGCAGCCTTTAAACAAGGGGAGGTAGGTAGGCTGGGATGAGGGTCTGGGTGTCTCGGCTCTGCAGCCTTCTCTCCCTCCCTCCCCACCACACTCCCAGCCCCCAACAGACTCCCCCAGGGAGCAGTTGTTTATAAGCTTCTGGTGAGGGAATTGATTAACGGTTCCTGAGGGAGGGGGTGGTTTCCGCCGCCAGCGGGAGTGAATCAATTTGCGCCATCGATTCTTCACGCACTGCGGCAGAAATGGGAGCGGAAGGGATGGCGGGAAGATGAATTCCCCTGCGGTCAGTTAGCCTGCACCAGGCTAGGCCACAAAGAAAGTCTCCCTTTGCAATACAAAAGCACATCACCACAGCGCACACACACACACACACACACACACACACACACACACACTTTTCTCTGTCCCAAACACCCTGGCTGAGCAGAAGAGTACGGCCTAGTGATGCTGCGTACAGCTTTCCAAGCTTTCAATTCCTATTGAGGGACAGCCCATCCTAAATGTTAAAGGATAAATTAAAAAGAGAAAGGGGGGGAAAGGTTAGCCAAATCAAATTCAAAGCAAAAACTCCAAGATTCTCTTCCTGGCTTTGGGGGAAAAGAGAATGAAATGGGTTATAGGTATGAGGCAGATATTCAGAGTTCTGTCATCAACCATGCCAAAAATGAGATCTATATTTTGGAGTAGGGAGTCAACACTGTCTGGAAACAGGGCCCAGTGGGTTGAATTAGGGAAGCAGCAAACTAAGAAGCTTGCCAGCTCCGATTCAGCAGTCTGCTTCGTTTTCTGAGGATATCTAAGATATCTTTTTCTTGATTTTGCTCCATTTATTTTAATCTACAACCCACTATCTCTTGACAATTTGAATTCTGGAGAGAATCACTGTTGCTGAGGTAGATTTGGGAGAATCAGGCCTGAGCAGGAATTGTCCAACCTGTGCTCTTCAACTATGTATCATCCCAAAACTTCTGGAAGGCACCAGGTTGGGGAAGCTGCCCAGGCCATATGTCAGATTTAACATCTCTGGGACCTGTATAGACAATAAACTCTTCCTTGAGATAGTACGGGGGGGGGGGGGGGGGAATAAGGTTGAATCAAGTATAAAGGAAGAGAAAATGGACAGAATCTTCTTAATTTGGAAGGTTTGAGCTGGCTCAACACAGAAAAAATACTTGCAGATGAGATTCAAGAGGAAAGCTCCCCCCCAAAAAATGGCAGAATAATGCAAAACTCACATCTAAGTAATAAAAGAAACGAGTGCGTTAAGTCAGCAAATGTTAAAATAAATAAGGAGGATGAATTTACACTAAAACTCTGATAATTGTTACAGTCACATGATCATTTTGAGCTCTTTGCTACTTTCTAATCACACGTTCTAATATTGTGTAAAGTGACCATTGACCAAACAGGTCATTGCAAGGAAGGTTTTGATTAAGAGAATTTAAATAGGTTCTATATATAATGAAATGTATATTTTGTTTTCACTATTGCAAAATACTTTGTTTTCACTATTGCTTGATGCAGGCAGTTCTGGAGCACAATTAGTTATGACTAGGGCAACTACTTCAGGGAAAGAATGTTGAGGAGGATTTAATAGGTATTATTGGTGTAGCATCCCAATATGGGGTGTCACATGCCATAAAGCAACTCTGCACACCCTAAATTAGCCTTCTACTTTTTGGGGTAATGGAAAAGATTGTTTCCTTTTCAGTGTTGATATCAGTTTCTGCCCATGGTTTTTGGCTCTGATACAGTGGTGGGTTTCTGCAGACTCGCACCTACTCGCGAGAGCCGGTTGGTGAAATTTAGAGAACCGGTGAGAGGGGGTTCCACCGGCGTACCTGGAAGTAAATCTGGCCCGCCGCTGCCAGTGACCCAACAGGAAGGAAAGGAAAGGAAAGGAAGGAAGAAAGAAAGGAAAGAAAGAAAGGAAAGGAAAGTTAGAAAGAAAAAGAAAGAAAGAAAGAAAGAAAGAAAGAAAGAAAGAAAGAAAGAAAGAAAGAAAGAATTTATCATCACAATTGAGTCCAAAATTTTGGTTGCTAAGCAAGAGCGTTGTTAAATGAGTTTCACCACATTTTAAAAGGTGGCCACTCCCACCCTGTCACATGACTGCCAAGCCACGCCCACAAAATAGGCCACACCTACAGAGTAGGTTCTAAAAAATTTGAAACCCACCACTGCTCTGATAGCATGCGGTCTTGAGCCAGCTCTGCAGAACAGACTGAAGAGGTGAAGGTTGAACAGGTCATAAACCTATAGCGGTATCCAATCTGTTGGGAAGACAAAGATTTGGAGAATAATATGCAGAAAGCAAATCATATTATAGCAGCAGCAGAAGCTAAGGGCATCATCTGTTTTAAGAGGGCATCTTACGTTACTACAACTTGAGTTTTCTTTTATAGAGTACCTTAGTTAATTGTTTAATTTAAAATACTTCTCTGTCACCTTTTCAAAATATGGAGTGTGTGTGTGTGTATGATTTTATAAAAGATTTTTACAAAACAAGATTAAAACTAGTACAAACTAACATAAAGAAAAAGAAGAAAAGAGAAAAAATCAAACAAGAAAGCTAAAAGTGCAAGAAAGGGGGAAAAAATAGAAAAGAAAAAAGTATAAAAATGATTTCTAATCTTTGTCACAGAAGTACAATCATATATTTACCTCTTAATCTATGGTTACAACATAGCTGTCTTCTATCTATAATCTGTTCTATCCGATCATCAAAACCATAAATCACACTTTTCTTCTGTTTCACATAAAAAGTCTGTAAGGGCTTTCAAATCAGCAATAAATGCATATATTATCTTTTGTCTCATCAAAGAAGTCAATTTAGCCATCTCAGCAAGTCCCATCATCTTCAGCAACCATTCCTCCATTGTGGGTAATGCCAAATCTTTCCATCTGTGTACATCTTGTTCCATCTTGCTATAGTTATAAAATATTCTTAGTTTTTAGACTTTTTTTCAGCTCAATCCCAAAAGAAAGAAAAACCTCTGGTTTCAGTTGTACAGTATATTGCTTAAAATCAATGTAGGAACTTGAATCCTTTTTTAAGCTTTGTTACACATTCATGAAACATGATAGAATGACCTTTCTGACATTTCCAACATAAATTTGAAGTGGTTATATATATTCCAGGCAATTTCTCTGGTGACACTAATAATTTTATTTAAAAAATCTCTTAATGATTGTAAAATAATATAAATTTCAGTTCTTTCAGTCACATATTTTTCCATTGTTCCATCTGTGTATTATAACCACAATTTTCAGCCCACTCTATCATACATAGATAGCTGTTCTTCTGTTTCAGCTGTTCTTCTGTTTCAAATTTCAAATAAAGTTTATACAACTTAGCAATAATATGTTCATCATTTGTACACAATTCTGTTTCAAAGTCAGTCTTACAATGTTCAAAACCATACATTCTTTGGTCTACTTCAAAGGAAGGCTACTCAAAGACTCTAAAAAGTTTGGTACAAAGAGCACAGGGAACAATAAAGTCTTGCAGCAACATAGTAAACCTTAGCTCAAATACCCAGGATGACTAATTGTCCATTAAACAGCTCACCATCAGCTTCAGAGAAGAAAAGATCTGACACCTCAAAGTTAAAAAGGGATGCACTACAAAATGTCCTAAGAGAAAATGTTCCATAATCAAGGTACAGCTTCAGAAAAGAGACAATGTCTTATTTTTATCTCCCTCTCACTTTGGATGGGGACATACTCAGAACATAACCTTGGTTCAGGTTCACCTGACGAAGGATGGCTAACTTGCTTCTGGGTACTTTGAATGGTACCCAGATGTAAAGACCAAGATTTGTAGCTTTGTATTGTACCCAAAAAGAATGAGACAGAAAGTGCCTTTCTTCTCCTAAGACAATCTGTCTTGAAAGGAAGCATCTACATGTATGGCCACACAATCACTAGGATTCCTTCTTCACAGAAAGTAGAGTACCAATTTAGGGCTTCTCAGAATGATATCATCTTTTTTTTTTCCAAATTAGCATTCTTTCTCCAGATTTCTGCCTTAGTCCCTAACTTATTCTATATACATGATGGTGTCACAGCATAAGGAGAAGCTGACTAGTTATTAGCTCAACTTTAATACTGGAGGCAGAATGTTATGGAAAGAAGGCTAGCAAACTAGCTCAGAGGATGGTATACACAGCTGAGGTCACTGCTTCCCTCAGTCTCATTTAGGAATCGCCTTGCTTTTACCAGCTTTGTTAATGCTGACGACTTCCAAATCAATCCTTCCACTCAGAGGTGGTATTCAGCAGGTTCTGACCAGTTGTGGAGAACCGGTAGTGTAAATTTTGAGAACCAGTAAATACCACCTCTGACTGGCCCCACCCCCATCTATTCTCTGCCTCCTGAGTGGGGATTTTGCAGTATCCTTCCCCTGGAGTGGGGAGGGAATGGAGAGTTTATAGTATCCTTCTCATGTCACGCCCACTAATATCACCTCCGTCTGGCCCTGGCCCCATCTTTTCTCTGCCTCCCAAATCTCAGCTGATCGGGAGGAAATGGGGATTTTGCAATAACCTTCCCCTGGAGTGGGGAGGGAATGGAGATTATACAGTATCCTCCCCCTGCCATACCCACCAAGCCACGCCCACAGAACCAGTAGTAAAAAAAAATTGAATTCCACCACTGCTTCCACTGTATATTTGGGTGGGACCTCCAGTTCAGCTGCTTCTTCATCCAGATCTGTTGTTATCCCAAATGATGGCAGAAACTCTAACATATTTAGATGCAAGTATGGTGAGTGTTGAGAAAAGCATAGCATATATATATAATGTGTCCTCTCCTTCAGTTTTTGCCCATAATCTCCCGTCTAGTCGATGCAATTTTGTGCAGGGATTCCCCAGGGCAAAGGCAGTCTCCATAGCAGCAAGATGGAATGGTGGGTTGTGCCAAGCAGTTGGCACACACCCCTATTCCCTGAAGAGGCCAGAATCCTGATCTGAACCTGGCATGTATTTCCTTTCCTCCTTGCTCACCTCTTAGTCTGTCAAGCACGTAATGCACACACGTTGGGGACTGTGTACTATTAATAGCCACTAGGGGATGTTATCCGCTTAGGAGTAGACTGAATGTAGCTCAGCCTATGAACACGGAAGAGCAAGAACTTCTGGATTCTCTCGGTAGCTTCAGAGAGGGAGGGGGAAGATTAAGGGCAACAAGGAGTAAAAGAACCACAATGTTGCTATTCTTTAGAATAGCGGCAGGGAGCTTTAGGTACAAATCATCTGACAAACAGTATATCTGGAGTATTGAGGGCAAAAGTATAATTAACATGGCATTGCTAAAATAGCTTCTGAGAATTGGAATGCCGGGATTATGAGGCACAGCACCCAAGGGAGGAATCTCGGCGTGAAACCTCTGGAAGGCAAATCTAGTCTCCTGACTTAGAATGAAAGCTTGCATTTCTGGAATTAGACAAAAGTGCAAATGGGCGAAGAACAATCTGTTGCTAGAGCTAGCAGGGCTTTTGTGTCTGCTAGTGAGCGTTGATAGGAGGGAGCAGAATCCTACCCCCTCCCCCATTCCTAGAAAGCAAGATTTTGCTGATTTTAAGATGGTCCAAAAAGGGCCTTATGGATAGCAACTAGTTAACTCTGGGCTGGGAATTCTCCCCCTCCCCAAGTTTCCCTCCCAATCAGGCTCCAAGCCACAACTTTCACTCACTGCCAAGTTGGAGAAAGGTCAGCAAGACAGAGAGGCTAGCTGGCGGGAAGGGAGGGGTGGTGGTGCTGGGGCACCAGGCCAGGAGAGCTGGGCCCAAGTTTGAGTCCAGGATGACCCGAGGAGGCTGTGGCGACACAGTGGAAGCCAACATTGCAACGAAGGAACACTGATGAGACACAAAGCCTGAGACCATGCAACACACTAAACAGATCAACAAAACACAGTTGCTGGGTTCAGATAACATGCTCTGTCCAAACAAATAAAGCATATTATAGCCTAATATAATGGCCAGGTTGTACAATTTATGAAGTCTATGGCTGGATTGCCTTGATGGACTGAGCCACAGAACTACCTCAACTCTATTTTACTTGAGGCTAACGTAGTATGGGAACCCTTCCAAATCCAAAATCTAATGTGAACTATATTTATTGGCACACAGCAAATTGCAATTTTTCATTGTTCTAGGCCAGGGGTCTGCAAAGTCGGCTCTTTTAAGACTGGTGGACTTCAACTCCCAGAATTCCCCAGCCAGCTCTGGGAGTTGAAGTCCACCAGTCTTAAAAGAGCCAACTTTGCAGACCCCTGTTTTTAGGCAGTCACAGACAAAGCAGAAAAATAACAACAAAGACAAATTTAAAAAATCAAATATTATTATGACCCTGGGAATACAACTGGCCAATGTTCCTCTTAAAAAAAATTGGGGAATTGAGAATCCATGGATCGACTTTAAAATCCAACTGCATCAGTTTGTGTCTCATACATATGCCCACTCCCCAAATCCCTACCCTAAAACAGTTTCCTCTTATCCTTAGCAACAGCGGCACCCAGTGGCCATTCTACCTTATCACAGCAACCCCCTTTGCCTTCTTCCAGCTCCTGCCCCTTCACAGATGCCCTCAGTGAAATTAAAAGTAATTTCTAAAAAAGTGTGAATCCAAACCACTGCTAGGAAACAATTTCCCCCAAGTCAGAAGTCTAGCCAACACTTCACTACTCAACATTTTAGTGTCCTTTTCACATTGCCTATGCCTGCAAGGGCCAGTGTCTGTACTTTCTCTCATTCTGACATTGCAAACGCAGGACATAAAGCAAAGAGCTTCTGTGCAGATTTTTCTCAACATGCGTGCTGGGCAGGCATATTATGGCAATAATCAACTTACGTTTCAGAATATATATCTATTACATATCCAGAACTCTCTCTGCACTATGACGCCCCAAACATCTCCTTTTCTTCACAATGTGTTTTCTATAAAGTGTTTGCATTTGATTGTCTATAACCTATCTCACTTGCCTTTCCTCTTCACAAAACCATAAGATAGGTGGAAGAAACCATTCAGGCTTTTGAATCAAATACATGCCCTCATTCAGTGCAAGAATCAAAATTCAGTTAGCTTCACAGCTTCTTCTTGCATATACTAAGACAAAGAGGAACATACCATCTCTTTCAATAATTGGTTCATTATTGATTCTATTAGGAAAGTTTTCTTAAATTTCAAACATAATTTGCTTTCTTATAATTTAAAATCATTATTCCATGTCCTCTCCTCTAGGATGGTAAGAAATATTTTTGGCCTTCAAATTGCTAGTTCCTCAGGGCTGAGAACTATCCTAAAAGGGGGTAAGAACATATACTTCAACTAGAATAACATGTAACTACATTAACATTTCTAATTACACCAGACCACTGAGAAATCTGTGTATGTAAATCTGTGATTGAAGGAACTAGTTATTCCTACTTTTCCTTAAAAACACCAGTGACCACAAGCTCTTGTGATGGTTCATACTAGATCAGGGGTGTCAAATGCATGTCATCATGGGGGCACCACGTGATATATTCAGACTTTTTCCCCCCTTTGCTAAACTGGGCATGGGTGTACCAGTGCATGACGCATCTGGCCCACAGCTCAGGAGTTTGATAGCCCTGTACTAGATCATGTTTGAGTTTAGTATTGTATTTGGTCAAACCCAAGAAAAAATAAATGTGAGACCTGGATGAAAATGAGCTTTAATAGTTAAAGTTTTCTAGATGAGTTCACCTATTGCCCCATTTAGATAATAGTCTAACACATGTTGAGAACATGTGAGGACGGCAGAGGTGAGTGGCATAGACATTCAGTTAAGGTTGGGTAATAATTACAATGTGCAAACGGAAATTCCATTTTCTCTCTAATTCTGAGAAGACAAACAATAACCAAAGAATCTCTGGAAATCCCAACTCTTCTCTCTTTTTTTTTTTGGCTTTTAGAATAAAATCATGAGACAAGGGAATAATTTTCCAGTTGCAGGGGAGTGGCCATTAAGAAGAGCATGGCTAATGATAGTGGGACAAAATCAGACTTGGATTTGCAACTTTCCAGCTTTGCAGCGCATCTTCCTTTTTAGATACACAGACATGGACACAGATACTAGAAGCTGAGAAGACTTCCAGGGAACAAAAATGGGCTTGTCCCATCTACAAAGTCAGAGGTGGTTGAGGGCCACAATAACTTAGGCGGAGCCAGAGTTGGCATTCAAGACAAACTATCCTCACTAGACAATTTTCTTCTTCAGTGAACATAAAAGAAATTAAGGCAGTTTCACAACAGTTGCTCAGTTCCTTACATTAACATGGAACACTTTTCTACGCTGGAATCCTTTCTTTGTAAAACATTTCCACAAATTTTTATATTTGAGAGTCAGAATACACTTATCTGGCAAAACATTATCTTATATCTCCAAAAGTTGTTGAAATAAATCTCATTATGCCAGTCAACAGGGCTCAGTGGCTAAGATGCTGAGCTTGTTGATCAGAGAGGTTGGCAGTTCGAATCACTATTGCCACGTAATGGAGTGAGCACTCCAGTTACTTATCCCACCTTCTGCCAACCTAGCAGTTCGAAAGCAGGTAAAAATGCAAGTAGAAAAATAGGGACCACTTTTGGTGGGAATGACAGTTGGTCTTACCTGAACTGTTATTTTAAGAGTTGTTTGGAGGATGGTCCAGAGATGGTATCATCACAGCCAATTGGCCTCGAGACTGGGTTGAACCTCCCCCTTCTGACTCCAGTTTCAATGCAATATGTGCTCCCAAGATCCTGAAAACAAGACACAGAGGAGACACCTCCACCCCCAATACTGTCTATCTCAACCTAGGGTGAGAACTAGACCATCCTGCAAACAACTCTTAAAATAACAGTTCAGGTAACTGTCATTTTCCAGAGTGGGTTTGCAGGATGGTCCAGAGATGGGACATACCCAACATATCATGCCATAGGGTGGACAGTCACTGATCAGACAAGACCTGCTGCAGGACCCTGCAGCCGAACGCTGCGTCAAAAGATGCAAAGGCGTCCAGCCTGTAATGCTGGATGAATGGTGATGGGGAGGCCCACATCGCTGCCCTGCAGATATCTTCTATGGGGGCCTCGGCGGCCCAGGCCGCAGACGTAGCTGTGCTCCTAGTGGAGTATGCCGTGATACTGGCTGGCACCAGCAATTTCTGCACCTCATAGGCGAGGGCAATTGCCAAACGAATCCAGCGACTAAAGGTGGATGGGGAAACCCTCTTCCCTAGTGAAGAGGGCTGGAAGGAAACAAACAGAGCTTCAGACCTCGGGAATTCAACAGTCCACTTTAGGTAAATTCGCAATGCCCGTCTTACATCTAAGTGGTGCCACCGGTGCTCCAGCTCTATGACCGGGTCTGGACAGATGTCCGGGAGAATGACCTCCTGCACCCAGTGGAAAACTGAATTAACCTTAGGCAGGAATGACTGGTCAAGATGAAGCACTACCCTGTTGCTGTGGAACACACAAAGATCCTCCCTGGAAGAGAGGGCCCCTAGTTTGGAAACACGCCTAGCTGAAGTGATCGCCACCAAGAACACCATCTTTCAGGTAACTAATTTCCAGCTGACCGACCACAACAGCTCAAAAGGTTCGGCCATGATGACCCATAACACTGTGGGAAAGTGCCACATGGGGCACTTCTTAACTAGGGGCAAATGAGTCAGTGGGGTGGAACCTTCCCCAGGAATCACCATGGCCAATGCTGCCAGCTGCCTCCTAACAGTTGCCAGGGACAGGCCTTTATCCAGGCCATCCTGGGCAAAATCCAGGACATGAGGAACCGTGGCCCTAGTGGGGATCACGTTGGCAGACTGGCACCATGAGACAAAGATCACCCAGATGGAATCGTAGATTCTGTTGGTGGACTGTCTGTAGGATGCCTCAATAGTCCTAATCACCTTCTGAGACAAGAGGGTACCTCTCAGGTGCTCCTGCTCAATCTCCATGCAGCAAGTTGGATCCACTGTGGGTCTGGATGGACCAGCTTCCTCTGAAGCAACTTTACCTCCCCTCAGGGAATCCTCCATGGTCTCCCTACCAACAAGCTCAACAGGTCCGCAAACCAAGCCCTCCTGGGCCAGTAAGGGGCCACCAAAATGACCTCTGCCTGCTCTCTGACTACCTTCTGGATGACCCTGGGAAGGAGAGGGAGGGGAGGAGAAGTGTAAAGTAGCCTGACTGGCTACCTGGAGTGAAGGGTGTCAATCCTCTCCATTCCCCAAATTGGGAACTGGGAGAAGAATCACGGAACTTGTACATTGGCTGGAGTGGCAAATAGATCCACCTCCAGTCTCCTAAACATCTGGCAGACCCTCTGGAACACATCCCGGGACAGACTTGATGGTTGTCGATGCCGGTGATGTGCTCCGTTCAGATGGAGTGCAGATGCTTCTCCACCCAGAGTCCCAGCGACATCGCCTTGGTGTGCAGGGTTCTGGAACGGGTGCCCCCATGCTGATTTATGTGAGCCTTTGTCACAACATTGTTGGTTAAGACAAGGACCTGGTGACCCTCGACTATGGTTTGAAACCACCGCAAGGTGAGATGAACCGCCCAGAGCTCCAGCCAATTTATGTTGTGTTGAAGATCACTCTGAGACCATCGGCATTGTGCCAGCTGCGAGTCAGGGTAGCCCCCCAATTGAACAGGTTGGCCTCACTAGTTGCTCCTGCTCCCTGAA
The DNA here is from genome assembly GCA_039707465.1 of Rhabdophis nuchalis. Taxonomy (NCBI): domain Eukaryota; kingdom Metazoa; phylum Chordata; class Lepidosauria; order Squamata; family Natricidae; genus Rhabdophis; species Rhabdophis nuchalis. The sequence goes on along the minus strand of CM077647.1, from coordinate 124,977,738 downwards.
TTCGCATCCCTTTAGCAGGGCCGAGGACATCTGCCACTTGAGGGACATTAGTACCGTGTTTCCCCGAAACTACAACATGTCCCGCTAATAAGGCCATGCCACATTTTTCCTTGAGGGCAAAAATGTAAGCCCTCCACCGCAAATAAGCCCACTGGAAAAAAAACCTCTGGCCAGGCAGAGCACCATTCACTGACCTAGGGAGTATCCCTAAGGCGCAAATCCATGTGGTGCTCTGCCAACCCCCCAACTCCCATAGCTTGGCACATTCGGGATACCCCTAGGTCAATGCATGGAACTCTGCCCAGTTGGAGAGGGGGGTTGCGCGAGCACCTGCTCTTCCCCAAGCTTCCATGCCTCCCAGCCTCACCATCCCCTTGGCTGGAAGAAGTCTTCCCGCAGCCTGCCCATAACCATAGAACACACTCCTAGAGTGGCCGTTGCTAGAAGAATCGGAAGCCGAGTTCTGAAGCTGGAGAAGTTTTACTTGGAGCTCGGTAGCAGCAACGGCGACAGCAGGAGCAGTACCCTAGTTCTGCAAGGAGAGCTGGCCAAGCACAGAGTGAGGCTGGGAGGCATGGCAGCTGGGGGTGAAGGAGGCGCTCACGCAACCCCCCTCTCCAGCCAGGCAGAGCCCCATGCATTGGCCTAGGAGGTATCCCGAATGTGCCAAGCCATGGGAGCGGGGGAGGGGGGGCAGAGCATCACATGGCTTGGTGCCTTAGGGATACTCCCTGGGTCAGTGAATGGTGTTCTGCCTGCTGGGAGAGGGGTTTGCTGGGTGGCTGCTCGTGAGAATGGTCACCTCATGGCTGCTTTGCCCCTGAGGCTGTGCCCTGCTCTTAGGGAGCCCGTCACGAGGGAGCAGCTGCCCAGCAACCCCAAAACAATAAGCCCTCCCCCTCTAATAAGCCCAAGGCCATATTTCATGGGTCAAAAAAACGTAAGACCCTGTCGTATTTTGGGGGAAACACGGTACCTGCGGCATTGCTGGGACCTTGAGCATCGAGTTGCTGGAATTGGCCCTCTGATATGGAAGCACCCCCCATTGGAGTGTCCTGGCGTGAAGTTGCACCAACGGAACCACCTCGATACAGGAGGAGAACGTCCCCAGCAAGCTGGAGAGGATGGTTACAGGAACACAACGTTCCCTCCGAATCTGCTTAATTAACTTCAACAAACTGGACCTGCGATCCGGGGAAAGGAAAAATCACCCCAACTGGGAATCTATGACTGCCCCCAGGTGGAGAATTCGAGTGGCTGGAGTGAGGGTACTCTTCTCAAAGTTAATTAAGAACCCCAAACCCTGGAGGGTGTTAATGACCTGCTGGAGATCTGCCCTTGTCTGGGCAGGGGACGCTCCCTGAACGAGGATGTCATCCAGGTAGCAACAAATTCTAATGGGGATCTCCCTCAGGTGGGCAGCCACTACTGCTAGCATCTTAGTGAACATTCTGGGGGCCAAAGCTAACCCAAACAACAAGGCCCTGTATAGGTTGTGAACCTTTAAATAGGAGAAGCGAAGGAACCTCCTATGCTCAAGGAGGATGGGTGTGTGGAGGTAGGCCTCCGTCAGGTCAGTAGATGCCATAGAATCCCCCTTCCAAATCCCTGCCAGGATGTACTTGAGAGAGGCCATCTTAAACCATCTGTCAAACTAGCGGCCCATGAGTCGGATACATCACATTCAGGTCAGGTCCATACTGGCTCCAAAAAAGCAAAAAAAAGTCAGGATATGTCATGTGACATGATCACGTTTGACACCCATGGTTTACAACATCAACATTTTGCTGCCAGTAATCTGGGTCTTTATTTTATCAGCCTTGGAAGGATGAAAGCCTGAGTCAATCTTGAGCACTGTCCGGATTGAACTGTAGGCTGTGGGCAGAGTTAGCATGCAACACTGCATCATCTGAGGACCCTCCATTGGAAAAGCCTAGCACTGAAATCAACTTTTTGCAGTCTGATGACTTTTTAGGTGGACCGGATATCATGTATAAAACCTTGAATGAGAATTAAAAGACTTAAAATACAACACACCTGGAGGGCACCAGTTGGAGAAGCCTATTCTAGACTGTCTCTAGCATTTTTGCAGTTTATAATCAAGTGGACAGCAAGTGATCAATGAGTCCTCCATGTATTTCTCATTTTTCCAGATGGCCTCTTCCACCCTCCCTGCTGCCAATTTCTGTCCTTAAAAGCCAACAAAGTGTTTTTCAGCTGTCAGATCTGATTAATTCACACACAAGGATTCAATTGGTCAATTGAAATTACAGAGACCCAGAAGCAGTGAGGAGGAGGAGAATGGACAAGCCATCCATTCCCTCCTCCTCCACTTGTTCTCCCAAAGTGCCCAAGAGTTTTGACCTTCCATGGAATGGAAATGTTAGCACCCAGGGGAGATTCCACATTCAGTACTGGTAGAAAGAACTGAGATGCCCTGCAGAAGAGCAGCCAAGCTTTTTAAAGTCTCTGGTTTTGTTTTGTTTTTTAAAAACCACTTTTTAGACAAATGTATAGAACCTGCTCTACAAAACGGTAATGAGATACAACAAGAAAATTATTAAACACATGATGAACTAGAAAGCAGCCATAATCAGAGTTAATTTAATTGAAACATAAAGTTGCATTTGCCCAGAAAAAAAAATTGTGTAATTCTGCTGCAGGACATTGCTAGATCTGGAAGAGAAGTTCTGCAGAACCTGAATGTTGCACACTATTTTATGTCATTTTAATACACATACATACATACATACATACATACATACATACATACATACATACATACATACATACATACATATCCATCCATCTCTCTTTCAACTGAGAATACAGAAGATGGGAGATATTTGGTCATTCAAAGAAGCCTTTAAAAAAAACAACCTTCTAATCAGCTGCACCCTGAAATTAGACCCATCTTCAAGATAAATTCCAGCATATCACTCAATACTAGCATAGTCAGTGTCCTAATGTAGGAATGAGCCACCATAGATGTCATACAGCTTTGAACATAATGCTTTTCACACCTTTTGATGGGAAGACAGTCAGTTTTCTGCTTTAAAATGCATGGTAGGAAAATTGTAGGAAGTACAAAGTACATTTCTCAAACCACTGTTAGCTCTTCTTTCCCTTCTCCCTATATCACAGTTGCTATACATATAATAGCACAAGGAAGGTTTCAAAGCAGAGAGCTTATTTTCTTGCACATTTAAAACATTTGCCCTACCATCAAAAATAAATATTTAGTTTCAAGCTATATGTATAAGTTTACATTTAATACAATTAGTTGATACATTTGCATTGTATAGCATTGAATTGTAAATTAACCAATTATATTGATTCACATGATACATTAAACCCAAAATACCCAACCAAGATTAAACATATCCAAGTTTAGCATGTAAAGCAAATAAAATTATTAAATCTTTAACTGACTGAGCAAACTGTGTTAAGCATGTCCATTCACAGTGTACCATTTACCTCAAGATAATCAAAAATATATTTAACATAACAGCTATAGTTTCATCAAAACTATAGAAACATAATTCCATATGAAAAAAAAATGTTTTTAAACTAACTCAAAACATCTAGCCATGCAGGAATCCCATAAATTGATGGATTGAAGAAGTCAACTTTTCCAGTTTGTTCATCTCAAGCTTTAAGACGAAACCAAGGTTTGAGGCAATCAGACATAATGGGCTTCTATAGCTTCTGCAGCTTTTAAACTCAAGCTTTAACAATTACATCTTTGATCCATTGGGGAACCAGAACCACCTTTCACTTAATCTCAGCTTGCCCAGCAAATTTAATAGCCCAGTTTCCACCTGACAAGGGTGCATTATTTTCAATCTGGCAGCCAGTCATCTTTGATAGCTTATTCCTTGCCTTGAGAGGTAGGTAGTTAAGGCACCACTGTAGTAACAATGCTAAAAGCCTGAGATATCCTCTCCTTCCACACTAGAAAGATTGAAGGAAAACTGACTGTCCAGCTGGCCCAGTAGAGGTGCCATATGTGCAGATATTAATGTAAATGATGCTATCGGCAAGTGAAGGTAGGACCATGTGGAAGAGGAGAGGTTGAAAAACCTTCTTAAATTTTCAGATTAGCCAACTGTGCCCTATGAGAACAGATATTAATGTAGAGAAGGAACTATTTCTTAAATAGCCTATTAGCGCCATACAAATTGATGTTTCTCTTCCACTAATATTAAAAAAAACAAGCACTTATTTCAACTCTGCTAAGTTTCAGCTCTCTCCTTTGCAAAATCAAGTATTTGTGAAGCAATAATGCCACAAAATTCAGAAAAATAACCTTTCTATAGTGAAGTAAAAGATTTAGTTCAATAAATAACCCAGTGACTACTAATACACTCTAGTTTTCCTCCATTTAACCAATAGCAATAGCAATAGCAATAGCAATAGCAAAGCATAGCATAGCATAGCATAGAAATCTTTATTGGCTAAGTGTGATTGGACACACAAGGAATTTGTCTTTGGTGCATAAGTTCTCAGTGTACATAAAAAGACAAGATACATTTGTCAAGAATCATAAGGTACAACATAATGATAGCCATAGGGTACAAATAAGCAATCAGGAAACAATCAATCTATATAAATAAAAAATGTAACAAGAGTTTGTTCAAAACCGCTAATCTCTGAAAGTACTGCACCGATCGCTTCCAAATTTTCACACAACGTTCCTTTCAAGTACGGCACCAATGATATATATAGATTGTGTAGATGTCACACCTGTGCCAGGTACACGCAATGGAAATGTAAAAAATTGTACAAAAATGTAGGTAGATGGATACAGAGAGAGCAGTGGGCCACAGGTATTATGTCATAAAGGATGACATAATACTCTGTCCATAAGATTCAAGGAGAAATACAGTAGGTAAGTAGGCAGCTATAGGGATAGAGAGAGGGAGGGAGAAATGCGATAGGTAGGTAGGTAGATAGGTAGGTAGGTGGATAAAGAGAGGGAGAAATACAGTAGGTAGGTAGGTAGAGGGAGAGAGGGAGAATGGGAGTAGGTAGATAGGTTGGGGGCTATACGGTGGTTGTGTTTACATGTTTGTGTGTGCAGGTGCAGATCTACACACAGATTGGTTGGGCATTTAACCAGACTGGGCCACAGCATCGTGTTGCCGGGAATGGTTAATATCAATATAAATCATAAGGATACAAGCAATAAAGTTACAGTCATGCAGTCCTTAAATGGGAGGAGATGGGTAATATGAACTATTATGGGTAATATGAACTTGCTATGTCGAATTGTGACGATCCCCCCCATGTGGCCAATACGGCCTTCCTGTACCCATTTTATTTAGTATGTACTCAAGGGCAGACCTCTTTTCCCTGCGGGAGTCCCCTCTCTCGCAGGTTTGGCCCTCTATTTTAACAAGGGCCTACCTCAATGAGGGATTGATTAATCCAGAGAGGTGGGCGAAGCACAAACTTAGGGGGTTTTTTAAATAAATTTTTAATTCGGATTTTAGGCGGTTCTAGGAGGGTGGGGGGGGGTGCACTCAGTCTGGTTCATTCGGGAATCTTGCCAGGCCGGCCGGTGGAGCTAATAGGGAAGCGAGTAGGTCCGATAAGGGGGGGGGGGACAGGGATCGACCCTACAGAGGGTCTTTCTATCAGAACAGTCCTGGGGAGGGGTAGGTATGGCGGGAGCCAGGGATCACACCATCCGTCGCAGGAATGTGGCCGCTGGCTACAAGCGGTCACACGCCCCAATTCCCTGAGCTCCTCCCTCATTCTAGGAGGTCAAGGATCACAGAGCCGGGGCCCCAGGCTGATGTTATGCAACGCCAGGTCCGTGGTCAACAAAGCCCCCCTCATTAATTACCTTGAGTCGGAGGGGGAGCTGGACCTGGTGAGTATTACGGAGACCTGGTTGGGCCACGAGAGAGGATTACCCCTCGTAGAAATGTGCCCACCAGATTACCGAGCATTTCATCAGCCTCGGGCCCTAGGCAGGAGTGGGGGGCTGGCGGTTATTATTAGGGAAAGTCTTAAGCCGAGGGAGACCACTGTGCCACAGACTACCGGTTGTGAGTCCCTCTGCATGAAGTGGGGCCTAGGGAGGCAGCTGGGCTTGTTGATTGTGTACTCCCCGCTACGCATCAGCAGCCCTGCCCAAGCTCCTTAAGGTGATCGCCGAGGTGACGGTTGACACCCCCAGACTGTTAGTCATGGGGGATTTCAACCTGCCATCGGTAGACAAGTCATCCGAGGTAGCTCAGGAGTTCATGGCCTCCATGACGGCCATGGACCTGACCCAAGTAATTCAGGGCCCCACTCACGCCGGGGGACACACACTGGATTAAATTTTTGTCTCTGGCAAGTGGCGGAGTGATCTAGGAGTAGGGGATTTAGCCATCATACCCCTGTCATGGTCTGATCACTCTCTCCTCCGGCTTGACTTCCCAACCGCTATACCCCACTGTGGGGAGGCAGAGCCTGAGATACTAAGATGGTTCTGCCCCAGGTGCCAGATGGACCCAGAGAGGTTCCAGACGGAGCTTGGGCCACTACCTGCGACTTTGACCCACGACTCAACTGAGGACCTAGTGGCCGCATGGAATAGTGCGGCCATGGGGGCCTTGGACCGGGTCGCGCCCTTGTGGCCTCTCACGTGGCGCCGATCCACCCTGGCCCCTTGGTTCCCCAAGGAGCTGAGGGTGATGAAATGTTGCAAGAGACACCTAGAGAGCATTTGGAGATCCACACACTCCGAATCTGACCAAACACAGGTTAGATCCCACTTGAGGACTTACCTAGTGGCTATAGGAGTGGCAAAACGTAGTAACTGCGCCGCTCTTATCGCATCCGCAGATAACCACCCTGCCACCCTGTTCAGGGTGACCCGCTCCCTCCTGCAACAGGGGCCGCGGGAAGCTCCTTTGCAGGGCAGGGCAGAGGAATTTGGAGAGTATCTGCAGGATAAAATCGTTCAGATCCGGAGCGAGTTGTCCTCCAATGAAATTAGTCTGGGCAGACCGCCCGAGGCAGGTCTTGAGACCACATTATGGGAAGAGTTTGACCTTGTTAACTCTGATGATATGGACAGGTTGCCAAAGGCTGCTGAATGCCACTACATGTTTATTGGACTCGTGTCCCTCCTGGCTTGTACTGGCATCCTGGGAGGGTAACACGACGCTGGCTGCAGGAAATAGTGAATGCTTCTTTGAGTGAGGGGTTCTTGCCGGCCGCCTTGAAAGAGGCGGTGGTGAGGCGCCTCCTCAAGAAGCCTTCCCTGGGCTTCCGGTTCCGGCTCCGGCGGCGACGGGCGAACTTAGGGTTCGCTCGCCGCTTTGATCCTTTTCCTGCCCCCCCACGGGGGCGAGAAGCCCCTTGTTTGGGGCTTCTCCCGTAAAGCCGGCTCGACGGGGAAGCCCCCCCCCCACGGCAGTGGGGAGAGCGACCCTGCTCCTCGGCTTAGGCGGAAGAGGACATGCTGCGGGGGGTCTTCCCTTCGCCAAAGGTTGGCGGCACCATTTAACTCCATGAAGAGAGAAGATCGGAAGAGTCGGGAGGCTTTTCGGGACCTCAGCTGCGAGCGGAGAGTGAGCGTTTAAAACTTTTTTTTTTGTGTACTGTCAGCCGGGCTGAAAGGGACTGGAGGGGGGCGTTTGGTTCAAAAAAAAACCCCTTGGACTAAAAGCGGCACTCGGAAATGCCTCGTTGTGAGGAATCGGAAACTTTTAATCTGGATGGTTTTTAACAAGGGAAAGTACTTTGTGGCTTGTTTGCAATTATGTCTCGAGGTCTGGCTGAAACAGTTTCTTTTTTGCTTTTTAACCGCTTTCTCCCTCGGGCTCTGAGTTTGGGCGGAAAATGGCTTCTCTTTGTCCCCGACTGACTATGACCTATGGAAAATTACCAGTGTCTCTTTGCAACTTGGACTTCCTCTAATTATTGATGAAGAATTTTCTTTTTTTGGATTTGTGTTTTCCTTTCTGGATTGCCTTCGTTATTATACCTATGGAGTTGGAAAAGCGTTTCTCTGTTGGTTTCTGAATTTTGCAGCTGTACAACTTTGAGAACTCTGGACTCCTGATCTGCCTTACCAGCCCCACCCTAAAAACGCCATTTTACTGGCACGGATTTTAATAGCTAAACATGGCACAAGAAGCAACGCCCGCAAGCCTTGAACAAAGAATGACTGCCCTTGAAACTGTTATACAAAATTTGGTATCAGAAATTAAGGCCCAGAGGGCAGAAAATGTCAACTTTAAAAAGGAACTATTGGACACTCGAAAACAAGTGCTTGAGAATACACAGAAGAATGAAGAATTGAAAGGGGGGCTGGAGGGGGCTAAGGGAGAGATTAAAAATGTTTCTAATGAGGTTGTGGAAATAAATGCGCATGTGACTAGGATTGATTTGGAAAGGATGACATAATTTTTGAGATTCCAGAATGTTTCTGAGATGGATGGTGAATGTCTCCCTGATCTTATGAGTACAATTATTGCAGACTATTTACATAAACCTAAAGAAGAGATCAGAGGGGACATTGACCTAGTCTACAGAATAAATTCTGCATATGCTAGGATGAATGAAGTACCCAGAGAGATACATGTAAAATTTGTTAGAAGGTCAACCAGAGAGGAAATCTTGAAGGCGCAAAGAGGGAGTCCTATGATTTACCAACAAAAGGAGATTACCATCTTGAAGCAGATTCCAAGAAAAATTAGAGAAGCCAGAAGGAAATTTTCCTTCTTGTCTAAAACATTGTTTGATCATGGGATCTGGTTCAAGTGGGTGATACCCGAAGGGATGCTGGTGTTCTGGGAAGGAGGTAGAGTAAAGATTAAAACAGTTGCTGAGGCGGAAGCCTTTCTTAAAAAACATTCCTCTGTCCTGGGAGAAGATCCAGGGGGGGCAGGGGGAGCCATGGCCCCACCCGCTGGGGGCCCGGGGGAGAAGGGGGAAGATACAATTGCCAAGAGACTTAGATCTAAAAAATAACTTTGCCCTGGTTTTTCTTTTGAGTAATATTGTATGATATTTGTAATCTGGATTTTTGCAATTGACTGACAGTATATAACTGAAAAATTTAGGAATATGTACTTGCTCCCAGCTTGTAGTGTTATGTGAAATGTTTCTTTTCTTTCTTTTTAATAATATAATTTGAGGTTCCGGAGGAGCCGACGACTTTGACGTGACCACTCTCAAAATTTCTATGTAACCCTTACCCTACCCCACAAAAAATGTAAACTCAATAAAACTTTTTCAATAAAAAAAAAAAAAAAAAAGAAGCCTTCCCTGGACCCAGCGTTGTTAGTAAATTATCGTCCGGTCTCCAACCTTCACTTTCTGGTGAAGGTTGTAGAGAGTGTGGTGGCACAGCAGTTCCCCCGGCACCTGGAGGAAATTGATTATCTGGACCCGCGCTAGTCCGGCTTCTGACCTGGGCACAGCACTGAGACGGCATTGGTTGCGTTGGTTGATGATCTCTGGAGGGCCCGGGATAGGGGTTGTTCCTCTATCCTGGTCCTATTAGACCTCTCAGCGGCTTTTGATACCATCGACCATGGTATCCTATTGCACTGACTGGAGGGGTTGGGGGTGAGAGGCACCATTTTACGGTGGTTCTCCTCCTACCTCTCCGGTCAGTCGCAATTCGTGTTGGCAGGGGGGCAGAGGTCGACCTCGAGGCCCCTCATGTGTGGGGTACCTCAGGGGTCGGTCCTCTCGCCACTCCTGTTCAACACCTATATGAAGCCGCTGGGCGAGATCATCTGTGGTTTTGGGGTAGAGTACCATCAGTACGCGGATGACACACAGGTGTACATATCTACCCCAAACCCCACCCCAACAATGCCGTTGAAGTGATGTCCCGGTGTCTGGAGGCCGTATGGGTCTGGATGGGAAGTAACAAACTTTGATTCAACCCGTCCAAGACCGAGTGACTGTGGTTTCGGACATCTCGGTACAGCCAGTTGACTCCATCACTGGCCATCAGGGGCGAGCTATTAGCCCCCGTGGAAAAGGCCCGCAACTTAGACGTCCTCCTGGACTCCCGGCTGTCCATGGATGACCATGTGACAGCTGTCGCCAGGGGGGCTTTTTACCAGGTCCGCCTGGTACACCAGTTGCACCTCTTTCTTGACTGGGACACCCTCCGCACAGTCACTAAAGCACTCGTCACGTCCCGCCTAGACTATTATAATGCTCTCTACATGGGGCTCCCCTTGAGATGCACCTGGAGACTGCAGCTGGTACAGAATGCGGCCACGGGGGGGATCTTGGGAGCCTCACGGCATTTCCATGTGACACCTCTCCTGTGCGAGCTGCACTGGCTTCCTGTAGTTTTCCGGATGCGCTTCAAGGTGCTGATAACCATCTTTAAAATGCTCCATGGCACAGGGCCGAGTTATTTGCAGGACCGCATCCTACCGCATACATCCCTTCGGCTGATTCGCTCCCACAGAGAGGGCCTTCTCCGAGTACCATCTGCCAGGGAGTGCCGGTTGGCGACCCCCAGGGGAAGGGCTTTCTCGGTGGCGGGTCCAGCCCTCTGGAACGACCTACCCCCAGAACTCCGGACCATCACAGACCTCCGCCTATTCCGCCAACGTCTCAAGACCCATTTCTTTCATCTAGCCGGCCTAGCTTAGACCCCGAGATCATTCTTACAGACTGAGTTTTAAATTGATTTTAATTTTTGGTAACTTTTTAGTTGTATTTTTAGCACAGGCTATCTTTAAATTTAATAAGATTTTAATATTGTACTTGTATTTGTCTATATTTTTATATGTCTGCTTTTAACTTCCTGTGCACTGCCCTGAGTCCCTTGGGAGATAGGTGCGGTATAAAAATCAAATCAAATCAAATCAAATCAAATCAAATGAACAATGAGAAGACTAATAATAATAGTAATGCAGCCTTAGTGAATAGTTTGACAGTTCTTCCCAGGTGTTATTTCCTAAATCTCACATCCTCTATGATCAGAACCTAATTTTAAGACTGAATTTGCACTACTACAGCTATTGATCTGAATTTTTCACTAATTCTATTTAACCATTACAAAAATCTCAGACTCTTCCCTTCTCTTAAGGGACTTCATTAAACGTATTTTAAGGTACACCTGCATTTAGTTATTCATATTAATTTGATAGGAGGGGATCCTAAATCTTTCATTTCCACCCTGATAACCACCAATGAGATTAGATTATGGTTCCCATCATCTTGAATGAACATGGCTCATTGATGAGAGCTATAGCCCAAAAAAGCTTAGTTAGAAGAGGCTGACTTGTGGATCAAATTATAGAGCAAATAAAAAAAATTCATGTTTTCCCCACAAACCAAGCAAGGAAAAACTTTATTTCCATTCAGACTAATCTTAATTTCTCACCTATCAATAGAAGAAATGTACTTTTATTCCTGTTAGGAACCAATAGAAGTTTTTGAGATTGTCTAGGAACAGCATACCTTTTAATAGGTATAGGTAAAGGTTCCCCTTGCACATATGTGCTAATTGTTCCTGACTATTCGGCACTGCTCACCTCTGTTTCAAAGCCGAAGAGCCAGTGCTGTCCAAAGACATTTCCATGGTCATGTGGCCAGCATGACTAAATGCCAAAGGCACACGGAATGCTGTTACCTTCCTACCAAAGCTGGTCCCTATTTTTCTACTTGCATTTTTACGTATTTTCAAACTGCTAGGTTGGCAGAAGCTGGGACAAGTAATGGGAGCTCACTCTGCTACGCGGAGCTATGGATTCAACCTGCTGGGCTGCTGACCTTTCTGATTGACAAGCTCAGCGTCTTAACCACTGAGCCACCTTGCAACTAGTTAATAGTTGATGCCAATTTTGGAAGCACCTCCTTAGAGATTTGAAGGAAGTAGCCTCACAATTGAGAGTGAAATATAGCTACCACTTCTTATATATATCATTCATCCAGCTATTTTCCTCCAAAAAAAAAAAAAGAAAAGGAAAGAAAAGAAACCCTAACCACTATCCAGATAATTTTTTGTGTGCAATTTGTTCAGGATAGTTTAGACATTTGTGCAGTCTTACAAAAGTCATATAAAGAATGGTGGCAAATAAGCAAAGTAGCACTAATAATCTTTTTTTAGAACTGAACTTTGAATCCAGTCTTGACCCAGAAATGCTTCCGGAGTTGCCTAGGCCTAAAAAAACTGGATGAGGATACCCTGCCCCATGCAATCAACTCCATGTGTTGCCTTGTCTTGAATTACTGCATCCATAAAATGGAAGTAATCACTTTAAACTATTTAAAAAAACAAATGTGAAGCCTGCTGTTCCTCAAAGAATATAGAAGAGACATTTATACAATTATCCCATTACAGAACTGAAATTCAGCTTACTGTTGCTGGTCCCAAGTTGTTCTTCATTAAACTCTGACCTCCGCTGCCTGAGCCCATTAAGTTCAACCATGCTAACCTATCCCCTGCATATATATATATATATTGCCCTCGGTATCAGCTACTGCAAGAAATCGGAGATGGGGAGGGAGCCACACAAACCCACCTTAAGTTGATCCGAGGGTATGCCAAGCCCGTCCCAACTTTGCAAGCCACCTAGGCTGACATTCCCTGATAAATGGGGAGGGTTAAGAACATTGTAGAGAGATTTTACGAGTGTTACACAAGCCGTGGAACCCACAAGCCCAGCCATCCTCTTCCCACGCACAACTTTCTGGTGGGCAGCGGCGCTTACGTCGGCAGGAGCTGGAAACCCCTTAAAGGAGAGGAAGCGAAGATCAGACGGGGGGGGGGGGGGAGGGTCTTAACGAAAAGCGACAAGGCATTCTCTTTCTATCCAGAGTGTAAATGCTTGCATTTAAGTATGGTCTACGTACGGTAAGCAGAGAGAGAGGGGATAGGCTGCTTACCTGGTAAAGGATGGGGGCTGCCAGGGGAGCCGGGATGCTTCAGATCCTCGGGGAAGCCCTTCTTGGTGGAAAACAGGATTCCCCCTCTGTCTCGCTTAAGCTATGGACTGTCTGCTAAGCGGCAAGCGAAATCCCGCTCCCACTGGGTCCTAATACCCTTCTCCGCCAGACTTGGCTTTCGCACAGCCGCCACAAAGCAGGTAATGACCCTGCTCTGGGTTTGTTTTGGAACTTTCTTTCCATAGCAAAGGTCACTTGGGAAAAAGAAGAGGGAGAAGAGGGATGCGGCGGGAGGATAGTACAAAGTTTGCTGCCACAAATTGGCGTTGGAAATCAATAAAGGAAAGCTGATGAAACCGTTCTGCGACCTATTTCCCAAGCAAGCAGGACGGGTTTAAAAAAAAAAAAAACTTGGAAAGGCTTTTGCCCATCACTGAAATGCTCGTGCAGGTAAAACCACACGGCTTTTATAGGTCACCCTGCGGTGTTATATATTACCTCCACCAGAAAATTAAAAAATACATAGAAATGTAAACATGGGACATTTTGGATTTCAGCAATCTCAAAGGTGATCGAAATGATGGGTTTAAAGCAAAAACATGGTCTAGGATTGTTATCCATTTCATAATTACAGTAAGTACTGTATTTCTTCCAACAACTCATTTGCCTGTAAGCAAAGTAGTTTTGAACACGATTTTATATTCTGTCTCTGTGGGACGCAATTTTCATGCCGGAGGCTTTTCCCTTTCTCCCCTTGTAGAAGAGGGAACATATGTTCTAAAGTAGGGCACACAGCTTTGGAAAGTACTTGTATAAAAATAATTTATTTGCAAATCATACAATTAATGGAGCATACTTTTATAAGTTACACCATTTTATTATCAAAGAATTTCAGCCAGTTTAGCTAACCATGTGATTAGACATCATTGCTCCATTCCAACATTTTGCTGCTCAGAGTGCAGTGTAAGGAATTGTTACCATCAGTACATTTACCAACATCTTCCATACATACCAAATCATGTGGCAGGAATGGCTTAGCTCAATGTTTGAACCATATGTTACTGAAAAGATTGGTGGATCTGACAAGAAAGTATTTTTCCACTGGTATTTCAGGAAATATATTTCTCTGACAGGTAAAGAATCTTCTTCATCTTACAAGATCCAACAGCAAGAAAATTTCCAAGAGAAAATGTGAAAATCTTGTATCCAAACCTAGCCTGTTGTATAGATCTGAGTGAATCTGAAGACTGATACAGATTAAAGGAACAATAAAGTTTAAGCAAGAACCAATAGGTATATTGCTTAAAGGTGAAGATGAGTTCAGATAATTGAGATTTCTTAATTAAGAAACGGGGAGTTATCCATTGATTTGCTTGTTCCTCAATTTTGGGGAATCCGTATGAAACCTAATACCTCTCTATACCTGGCAAGACCCAATATGCAGCATTGCTGCAAACTGAAATTAAACTCAGATGAGTTGAACAGATTGCCCTACTCCATTTTTGCTTCCCTTTGTTTACCTTTGCTGATGACTTGGCAAACTCAGAAGTCTGCATTCTACAGTAGTTTTGAGACATGTTAGCCTCATCAAATTAAGATAGAGGCTCACAACAAATTGAAGTACGCAAATAGGCAACTGAGGACCACATAGGGACTCATATTCTCTTTATGACCTTCAAAGTGAATGCATTTGGGGGTGGGGGTTGTGTTTTTGAGTTGGGTGTTAACGAACAAAATAGGTTCTTTAAGCCTTGCAAGATCTGAAGACTCCAAAGCCAATATTCTGATTTTTGGAGCAAGGCTCTCAACCTGCCAGTCTTAACTAGTTCAGATTGGCTCTTTAGCAGAATATGTTTCTTTCAGCAAAAACAAACAAATACCAAACCTTTTGTTTTAAATCATCAGAAATGCTCACCACCCTCCAGAGGGTTAAAATTAACTATCAGTAGCAAAGTCCATGTGTCTTTTTCTTCCTCAGCGGTTACTACATTTCCAATCACTTTTTTCATTTTTAGGTTTTAAATGCAATCATGTAACAGAACTCCCCACAACTCAAATTAATAAAGCCATCAACTTGAGAGCTGATTCTTTTATTTTCTTAAAAATAAGACCAAATGAGAAGGATGATTTAAGAACTGCTGCCTCAGAACAAATGAACAATGGATAAAAAACCTCCCTGATGCACAAAATATTACCAGTGCATGAGGCCTGGAATACCTACTGGAAGGAGGTAGAACAAGGGTCCCCAACCCCCGGTCCGTGGACCGGTGCCGGTCCGTGGCTTGATAGGAACCGGGCTGCAGGGCCGGAGAGGAGGAGGAGGGAGGACGGGGCAGCCCCCTGGGCAGAGTGCGCACCGGGGGGCGGGAGAGCGCAGGTGCGGTCGCTCACGCCATTGGGGGCCCTAGAGGGGCGAGTGAGCCGACTCACACACACCCCGCGTGCGCATGCGCCGCCTGTTCCCCCTCCCCCCTTCTACGCTGGCCGGTCCGCGGAATTTTCTTTAAAATGAAACCAGTCCCTGGTGCAAAAAAGGTTGGGGACCCCTGAGGTAGAAGGTATTTTCTTAGGTATAGAGTATAGACCAACATGCACACGCACGCAACACATGAAGACAATAGGTATTAAATCACTTTCAAGGTCCTAGCAGGAAAAATAAAATGATTTAAAATCCAGCTGCTCATCTGCTTCCAATTCTTTCTAAAGTCTGCTTTCTATTAACTGTGGCTGCTCTAGGCCATTAACTCTTTGAAAACTGGCTTATATGAGCAGTGTGCTTTGATAATCTTAGAAGTCCAAAGACTAATTTTGGTTCTCCAAATCCTGTAGACAATAGTGTATCAATTATAACTTGAGATCTCATAAGTTAACATTTTATTTCATGTTAGTAGGCTTCAGCATTTTTCTATTGTTGGATATATTGCAATGGTTAACCACTCACAGTTAGTGGCCAAGAGAGACAACCACAAAATCTTCCTTTGTTTTTATGGGGCTGGGCTGGTTTCTCTTAACACTGTCATGGATTTTTAAACATCTGATGCCATTGTGGTTTACAGGAGTCGGCCATCAGGGATGCAGATGGGTCAAGTCATCCTATTTCCACCATAACTGAACAAGGAGGCTATAAAATGTATAGGCCAAAAAAATACATGTAATACTTCTCTTGCTATGGCCACATGAGCAGCTTTGTGGAAAATTAGGCAACATAAAAATTTAGGGGAGAGCACTAATTAAACTGAAAGCCCCCAGCTCTTTATTAATACTAGTATTCTCACTAAAATTTAACAATATTAGTTACAGAATTGCGTATCCTGAAAATAATGTAGTAGGTAGTCTTCTAAACTCCAAGAGAACAATAGTGATAGCTGCTAAAATATGCATAATCTGGAACAAACCAATATATGTTAGACATACAAATTCCAAGTATATTTAAAACTGAGCATAGGGCAAGCCCACAATTAATGGGATATGTATACACCCCCACCAAACCAGAAAGCCATAACACAACTCCAACTCTAATGAAAACTGCTAAACAGTATAAATGAGTAACAACTGAACCAAGCATATATCTTAAAGTTCAAATTTGATTTATTTTAATCTGTAAATTAAAACAATAACAAATAATTGCAACTGTTAAAAACATCGGGTTGTACATATTTCAATAAATCAGAACAATTCTAAGTGGGGAAAGGCACTGCAAGTGATTTGTAAATATAAATGGCTTTGCAATTAAAACAAACCAATCCTGATCATACACATATATGCATACAAACAAGTAGATTCCAATTCAGAAATGCACACTGTGCTTAGTAAAAAAATTATTCATACAAATCAAGCTATCCAATTAATTCAACTTTTCAAAAGAAATGGTTCAGAAATAAAATTGACTTCTTTGCTCCAGGTCTGAAACTAGTTTTGGTGCTAAGATTGTAGCCACAGTTCAGAAATATTAAGATGTTCAAGGGCCCTCAGCAGTGTGTGTGTGCCTGTGTGCGTATGGCTAAGCCCCTTTGTACCTCTCAAGAGGCTAAGCCTCAGTATGAATGACATCTAATTCATTGAAGCAGTCCAACTTCAAAAGAACTCAAGCTACTGCATTCTTATTTTCTATTGCAACATTAATGGCTGCATCTGCAAATGGGCTCTTACTGACATCTTTCATCCTTTCTCATCTCTGCTATTAATCACAGAGGCAAATATCACATTGGCAGTTCCATATTTGTAGAGCGAAGGGGCAGCAGAGAAAGGTTGACTGCATTGTGGCTGGAAAAAAAGGGAAAGTATTTCTGGTATGCCAAAATGAATCTCCAAATGAGAGGGATGCATAATTAAAAGGTAAAAACTTTTAAAACCCTTGAGAATTGTGCAATTCATTGTTTAAAAATAATAAAGCCAATGGTCCAAATATTTCGCACATTGCACCCCTATGTATGTCTTGATGAAGCCGGTTCCTAAAGTTAATAGATGTATGAGGCATTGTGCTGTACAAGGGAACAAAGCCACAGTTTTAAAGGCCCCCAGCCAAAATGCTTCCAACCAAGATTCCATCCTTGAGGGCATGTTCCACATCTTTCTCTTCTATTTTCAGAAAAACCTGGTGGAAGAAAAACAAATATGAATCTGTTACTTGGACATTACTGAGTATCTATGATTGCCCACGTGTAACAATATCAAGATTAAACTGTAGGTATTGGCAATTTCTAACTTTCCCTTTACATAGAAGAAAAAGTTCTCTATCAACTTGTTACTGAAATTTCCAACATATGTTGATTTCCAAATACTTTACAACAAGAGCAGAAATATTATGATTGTTACAAGAATCAACAATCTGCCATACAATTTCCACTGCCAGTTCCCATAGAATTAACATTGGAAGAAGAGGGATACAATTAAGAGAATATTCTATCCAAATGCCTCAAATATCTGCATTTCCTTTTTCTCCAATTGTAAAAATTTAGTTCAGAAACAAGGAGGTGGAGGAGACAGATTAATAATCAGTTCTTTCAGTTGTACAACTTCTCTATTATTCAAAATGCACAACGCTTCAAATCAATTATCTCCTATAGGAGAATTCCAAGCATTAGCATGAATTAATTGCCACAACATTGCACTTATTAGCTTTCTCATTTTAGAGTTTTAATTTGCATTCCAGAAAGTCATGGGACTTTGGAAAAAAAAGTGAATTTCAAGGCGGACAGAGCACACTATGACAACCAATCAAATACATTGTGATATGTCTGAACTTATGGCAGTTCTTCCAATATAGGTAAAAATGACTGGTGTTGCACATGCAGTTCCAACTGCTCTGGTGAGAAAGTAATTCAACTCTGTTCCCTCTTTGCTTATTGTTTCTATAGTTCTGCAAAGAATAGATATGAACAGAAAAAGTTGTAACCTGAGGATGTTTCCCAGAAACACAAGAAAGGAGAGCTAGTAAACCTACTATGTCCATATAGCTAAAATATTTAAGATGGCTGCATGTAAAGAAAAAAATTCTCAGGCATAGCAGAGACCTTTCAGGCACTAAAGAACTTTAGATAGTACATTTTCCTAGGAAAGCCAAGACAAGAATCACTGGCCAATTTTTATCACTCTGTTATTTTCATTATTATAATAGAGTAAAAGCCAACCTCTCAAAAGGTTTCCTCTTAAAAGCAGTAGAGAATGGAAAATGTGTACATTAATCTTAGATCTTTCAGACTAGGAAGAACATGTGATTAATCTAAACGGAAATACCTTAGACAGCCGTGCTTCTTTAGCCTTTTTGAGTCCCACAATGCCCCTAGATTCCAAAAGAGCTGAGAGTGAGAGGCATTCCGATTGGTCAACAGGTCCTACTTTCTGTTTCTGACAAATTCTGCTGTAGGCTTCATGCAGCTAGAAATAGAGAAGGTTTAATGAGCTCCAATTATTATTAAATATAATGATAACACAGAGATTAGCAGAAATAACAAAGCTCACTCATCTTAGCTTCATTTTATTCTGTTATTGTAGCTTTTGACGAAAGTATGTTCTTCATAATCATAACCCGAAGTGCCCAGCCAAAGCACTTACTAGCATAGTTCAATATTTGGTGTAGCTACTATATTTTTACTTCTTAAAGAAAAGAGTAGCCATGAAAAAAGATTTAGAAATCTCTAATAAGATATATTGCAAAAAAAATTAAAATAATTCAGAGTTTATGCTAAATCCCACTTAAGTCAAAAGGCAAAATATCAGCAAATAGCCCGAGCCTGTAAAGATGAAATGAGGAAAGCTAAGGCTCACAATGAAGAAAGGCTTGCCAAAAAAGTAAAAAATAACAAAAAAAGCTTCTTCCAACATGTTAAAAACAAGAAAAAAGTTAAGGAAACAATTGGTCCACTGCTGGGAGAAAATGGCAAGAAGACGATAAGCAACAGGGAGAAAGCAGAACTATTTAACTCTTTTTTTGCATCTGTCTTTACACAAAGGGATAAAACAGTCCAACCAATCAAAAACAGCACCACAAAAATCAGATTAGGAACACAAGTTGAAATAGGGAAGAAAATGGTAAGTGAGCATCTGTCTGCCCTGGACGAGTTCAAATCACCAGGACCAGATGGACTACACCCCAGGGTTCTGAAGGAACTGGCAGACGAGATCTCAGAACCACTGAACTATATCTTCCAGAGATCCTGGAGCACCGGGGAACTGCCAGAAGACTGGAAAAGAGCTGATGTGGTTCCCATCTTCAAAAAAGGAAAAAAAATAGATCCAGGAAACTATAGGCCCATCAGCCTGACCTCAATACCAGGAAAGATTCTGGAAAAGATAATTAAGCAACGAATAAGTGAACACCTAGAAGCAAACAAAGTAATAGCCAAAAGCCAACATGGGTTTGTCAAAAACAGATCATGCCAGACTAATCTAATTGCATTCTTTGACAAAGTGACAAAATTAGTGGACCAGAGGAACGCTGTCGATATAATGTACTTGGACTTCAGTAAGGCATTTGATAAAGTAGACCATAACCTACTATTAGATAAAGTAGAAGAATGTGGGTTAGACAGCATCACCACCAAATGGATTCGCAACTGGCTGACTAACCGCACTCAACGTGTAGTTCTCAATGGAACTGCATCTACATGGAAGGAAGTATGCAGTGGAGTCCCCCAAGGCTCTGTTTTAGGCCCAGTACTCTTCAACATCTTCATCAATGATTTGGATGAGGGGATAAATGAGGAACTCATCAAATTTGCAGACGACACCAAGCTGGCAGGAATAGCCAACACTCCAGAAGATAGGCTTAAGATACAGAAAGATCTTGACAGACTTGAACATTGGGCACTATCTAATAAAATGAAATTCAATTGTGAAAAAAGTAAGGTTCTACATTTAGGCAAAAAAACCCAAAATGCACAGGTACAGTATAGGTGGTACCTTGCTCAATAGTAGCAACTGTGAGAGGGATCTTGGAATCCTAGTGGACAACCATTTAAATATGAGCCAGCAGTGTGCAGCAGCTGCCAAAAAAGCCAACACAGTTCTAGGCTGCATAAAAATAGGGATAGAATCTAGATCACGTGAAGTGTTAATGCCACTGTATAGTGCCTTGGTAAGGCCACACTTGGAATACTGCATACAGTTTTGGTCGCCACGATGTAGAAAAGACGTGGAGACTCTGGAAAGAGTGCAGAGAAGATCAACCAAGATGATTAGGGGACTGGAGACCAAAACATATGAAGAACGGTTGCAGGAGCTGGGTATGTCTAGTTTGATGAAGAGAAGGACCAGGGGAGACATGATAGCAGTGTTCCGATATCTCAGAGGGTGCCACAAAGAAGTGGGAGTCAAATTCTTCTCCAAGGCACCTGGGGGCAGGACAAGAAGCAATGGGTGGAAACTAATCAAGGAGAGAAGCAACTTAGAACTAAGGAGAAATTTCCTGACAGTCAGAACAATTAACCTCTGGAACAGCTTGCCTCCAGCAGTTGTGAATGCCCCAACCCTGGAAGTCTTTAAAAAGATGTTAGATAGCCATTTGTCTGAAATGGTATAAGGTTCCTGCCCACGCAGGGGGTTGGACTAGAAGACCTACCAGGTCCCTTCCAACTCTGCTATTGTATTGTATTGTAAGTGTAATTTTACTAGAAATAATGGACAAATAATTGCAACTAGTTTCAGCAATTGTTCCTATGGAATAAAAGAAGCACCCAGAATTTTGGAGGAATTTGGAATATAGGCAACTATACTGCTCTGCTACAAAAATTAGGAACTATTGTAAAGAACAAACTATTTTCTCCTCTTTTCAAATGCCATGAAAAGATAATAAGATTGGGATATTTGTAGGTACTTTATATATAGCACATGTCCTGTAGAAGTAGTTCTCAACTTACAACCTCTTGTTTAAAGTTACATTGGCACTGACTTACAACCGCTCCTCACGCTTAGACCTATTACAGAATCTGCAAGGTCATGTGACCAAAATCCAGGTCCTTGGCAGCTGACATGTATTTGCAACAGTTGCAGTATCCCAAGATCATATGATTGTGACTTGCAACCTTCCCAGCCAGCCTCCAACAAGCAAAGTCAATGGGGGAAAACAGATTTGCTTAATGACCACATGATCCCCTTAACAACATGGCTAAAAAGGTTGTAAAATCAGGCTTGACTCACAACTGCCTTGCTTAGCAACATAAATTCTGGTCATAATTACGTTCATAGGTCATAGGCTACCTATATTGAATATAATACTACATTTCATGCAATTATCTTTCATTCAGACCAAGGAAGACTGAAGACATTATTTCCTAAGTAAACAGAGATCTACCATCAATATCTTTTTTAAAATATAAGGTACAGGATACAAGGAAGCAGAGAGTACCAATCTTTTTATATCACTTTATTCTAGAACTTTCAAAACTCACATTTTCCATAAAAATATTACACCATCCAGTGTAATATTAAGATTCTTTCACATTCATTCCTCATGAGACCCAGGTGAAGAAGAATGAAGCAGTACTAAATAAAAGCACTATAGGAAAGTAGCAATGAAGGATCAATACGCACCTTTCCTAGGTTAACTTCTTTGGTGTTCTGTTGCTTGGTTAAGAGCAGCAGAGAACAGACTAAAATCTTCTGTTGCAGTGGGAAGGAAGAAGCATCACCATAACTGTTACCAGTTGCCATCCGGTCACCATACACATCGGAGATCACTTGGGAGACGTGACACAGGCCCACTCGTTTGAGCCCTGCGGAGACTGCAGCTGCTTTGGAATGAGATTTGATGGCGGTCACAGGGCTGGAATCAGCTAGTCAGAAAGCAAAAGTATAGCTGAGTGGAAAATCCGTTATTCATATATAAAAACTACAACTCAACCCACGTAATTCTTGAAATGCACAAATGCTAAACATACTTCATTCAATATTCTATGCCACACTTTTACTCAATCAGGTGCAATCAAGAAATTCACAATTACTTCCAGCTGCTAGTATTGATGATATGGCATCTTAATTCAAGAGTTAGTAAATAAACAGGCATCAATGGAAAACATTAAGAATCCAATTATCATTGAATCTATTTGATCCTTTAAAAGTATCTAAAAGAGATATCACATCTAATGGCAGCAATTTCTATGATTTATCTCTGGACTGCATTATTATTGGTCCCGAATCTCTTCACATTTTATATCTGTGAAAAGCCCCAAATACCAATGCTGTGTTTCAGGAAGAAAGCCAGTAGCTAGTCAGGATGAATGATTTTATATCTCTCTATCAGGTCTCCCCCATCCCCTTTAACTGTAAACTAAGCAGCATAAGATGCTGTTTTTCTTCATTTGAGAGTAGCTGTAGCAAGTAAACATTTCAATTGCCCCCTTTTCTAGCTTCAACTTTGCCTTTTTTGAGGTTTAGTGAGACAACTGGTACCACATTATTCCAAGTAAAATTTCACTCCAGTTCTAAATGGAAGCATTAGCAACTTCACTTTTGATTTTCTTCTTAATGAATCCTAATATTTGCTGTTTTCCCTAGTAGTTACACATCAAGCTACCATTTGCACCAATTGCAAGATACCTTTCCTGCTCAGTCAAGTTGTATACCCAAATTGTTACAACAAATGTTTCAGAAGGATCCCTCAGCAACATTAAGATGTGTGGACATCATGTGCTGGCTGGTAAATTCTGGTAGCTGAAATCCACATCTTAACATTGCTAAGCTTCAGAAGTATTGGCCTAAGGTTCAAGATGGGTCAATACAAACCTCTATACACTACCTTCACTTCACACACTCCTTAAGACACACAAATGTTAGCTTGCATATAGCTGCTTTGGAAGAGGTATGCCTGTAGCTATTTCATACTTAATTTTCTGCTGTTCCTTATATTTAGGATCAGCTATGGAAGAGAGGGAACATGTCCAGCTTCTTCCATAGGGCCATTTTTGTATTGGGGGGAGCAGAACATAAATTTGTGTCAGCCAACTTTATTATCATTTACATTCCCCCAGCACCTTAACTTACTTTCTGGGAGAAACGCTGCCAATCAAGATCAGGAAAAAGCTTAAGGAAACCTAGTACTTTTGCATAAAAGTGTATGATCGGCCTAAAGTTGAGAATGAGAAAAATCTACTTACAGGCAGGCATTTGTTTAAGTATAGCTTGGATCCTCACATCTGATTCCACAATTTCAATGGCCCTCCTAAAGATGAAGATAGTATTTTAGATCATGGTATTATAACTTTAGCCCCAATACAGAATGTACCACTCCAGATTTTCTCACATAATTGATGTGCTACCAACACCACCACTCTAGCACATGTGAAGCCTTCTGCCAAGATTCAGAAATCACTCCCAGCTGTTTCAGCTTAAGTACAAAGCAGATCTGTTAACGACCAGTTGTATTATTTACATTCCTTTAGCTGCCTCCTCAGAGGAGGGCACACAGGGAAGATATCTGCTGTTTGTTCTTGCTATCAGATCATAGCATCCATTATCGTCCAGTCTTAATTGGGATCTAACGAAGTTCAGAAGAAAAAATTTCTAACCCCAAAGCCAATTAGCACAAAAAGCTATCCCTCCTTATCTGGAGTATTTATTTATTTTAATTAGAAAAGTGTAAACTCAATTTCAATTATTTTAAAAAATGGGGATTTTACACAAATGTGCAAATAGCTTATCAAATGCAACACAAAAAGGGAGTCATGGAGTTCATCAGCAGAATTAATTAAGCTCAACAACAGAAAAGCTTCCTGCTGATGACATTTCATACACTAACTCATTGTATTGTGATGCCACTGACGTGACTATAAGTGTTAGGGATTTTCTTTTTCCTTGATTGCTTTCTCAAATGGCTACAACATCTGCAAAGTGCCATTTTTTGTGTGCACTGCTTTTAACCAAGTTGCACCAAAAGTAGATTAAAGGAAAAGAACAGAACAAGGCCTGATACACTCAAAGGGATCTAAGTAATTTTTTAAAAAAAGGAATCTTCTAGAAGCTTACTATGTTGCCATTATTTTGGACAGAAAACTGACCTTCATCTAAAGCAGTGGTTCTTAACTATTTTCAAAGAATCGCCCCCTTGAGGAAATTATCATCGCCCCCCTCCCCCAACATAACCTCTCAATCACAACACAGGGAAATAATTCTTCAATTTATGCAAACACATTTTTGTTTCCTTTAAAATTGTCATCAGGACATATGCAAATAATTTATTTCAAGTCTTTTTCCCATATCTCAACTGTGTGAAAAATTCTGATGCCACCCAACACTGCAAGTCTTTAAGAAGATATTGGATAGCCATTTGTCTGAAATGGTATAGGGTTTCCTGCCTAGGCAGGGAGTTGGACTAGAAGACCCCCAAGGTCCCTTGCAACTCTGCTATTGTATTATTGTACTTTACTCCCAAACTTTGTGATAGATGTATTTCATTATCTTATTTATTCAAGACACTTAAATGCACTGAAAACAAAATTCAATTGCAAGAAAATGAACCCCCCCCCCCCCCAAAACCAAGAATTCAAAAACGAAGCCGAAAACTCAAACTGGAACGTGAAATCCAATGCAAGCAAATACAACGATAAGAGCTGAGACAATTATTGATGAAGAAAATGTATGTACACAAAAAGCAAAAAAAGAACATCAATGGCTGCCTTGTGCTTGGTGAGCTGATGCCAATTTCTTGATGTCTGGAACCATTTTTGTTAAATCGCTGCTCTCAGTGATTTTCAACATGTTCCATGACTTAGAAAGGATCTGTTGGACAGCACTGAAGCCCCTCTCTACTAAGTTAGTGGAAGGAAAGACTAAAAGAAGCAACTTAACTTCCTCCCAAAATATTGGGTAAATATTTCCCCCCAAAAAAGCTTAGCAGCCGTAACTCTGAAAATGTGATTGGGCTTCACAGTTGTATTTCAGATCTGTCAGTGGCTCTTGCAGTTTGGGATGAAGTTGTGCAAAGTCTGCAGTGAAAGGTTTAGCACCCAAGTGGGCAGTTCCAGATTTATCAGATCATAGAATCTGGTTTCCATATCTTTTTTTTAGTTGCTTCAAGTGGCAGCAAAAAACGTCCAAATCTCCTGCTTGGAGTTGGCGTTCATTACCAAGGCTTGGGAACTGATACAGCTCCTGGCGACTCATATTGCTTGCAAGGAGGTCCAATTTGGAAATAAATGAACAGATTACCCCTTTGGCCTTAAGAAAATTGATTTTATCTCCTTGCAGCTTTACGTTCACTTCATTCAGCTTGTTAAAAACATCAGCGAGATAAGCTACATCCAGATGTTGAAGTTTAAGGTAACTGCTTAGACTGGGATCAACGGATTCAAGAAATTTGACAACTGTGTCAAAAAGTTTGTGGAATTGCTGCAAACACTATTCTTTTGAAAGCCACCTTACTTCAGTGTGCAAAAGGTGATGTTCAAACTCGTCATTTTCTTCACAAAGCTTGTGAAAAAGTTGATTGTTCAAGGCATTCGACTTAATTTTATTCACAGCGTTAATGATGCAACATATAGACTCATGCAAATGGCCAAACTTTTTGAGACAAAGTGCTGCCTATAAATGACGCAATGGACAGTCATAACTCCAGGTACAACTGATTTTAGATGAGCTTGAAATCCGTGATATCATCCAACCATGGATGCAGCTCCGTCGGTTGCACATGCCACGTTTGTCAAAGGGATGTTTTTCTCATTTAAAAAACTCTTCAACCTTTTTAAATATCGAAGAACCTTTTGTGTCGGTGGCTAAATTTCAAGCAAATAACAGTTCTTCCCCGATTTCTTCACTTCCGTTGATGAAACGGACATAAGCCAATAACAAGGCTTCATTTTCACAAATAATTGACTCATCAATGTGCATCACGAATTCTGTAGTTTTCAAGGTGTCAATAAGCCTTTCTTCCACTTCAACAGTCATTTCATCAATTTTTTTTTGATATAGTGTCATTGCTCAAAGGAATAGATTGTGTGAAAGTGCTTGCGCTGGGCCCCAACATGGTGGCAACAATCTGTTT
Source organism: Rhabdophis nuchalis (assembly GCA_039707465.1). Classification (NCBI taxonomy): domain Eukaryota; kingdom Metazoa; phylum Chordata; class Lepidosauria; order Squamata; family Natricidae; genus Rhabdophis; species Rhabdophis nuchalis. Next base: position 124,951,394 of record CM077647.1, on the reverse strand, counting down.
CACTGCTGGTAAAATCAGTGTTTCTCCGATAATGTGAGGTTTGCCACATTTTACTATCAGCAAAGATACTTCATAGGAACAAATGAGCCCCTTGTCGGCATTGAGTGATGATTTTCCAAATAACTTCTCAACAGTTTGAGACACTCAAACTTGGCCTTTAAGGATTGGAAAAACGATACCGGTTTGTTGACTTTACCCGAATGAATTCTTACCAAATGGTCTTTCAGTTGGGGAGGCTTCATCGCTTCATTTGAAAATGTTTTCTCACAAAGAAGACAAAACGGAAGCTGCACATTAGAAGGAAATGGAATGAATCCCAATTTTAGGTATTCCGTCAAATATTGGCAACACTTCCCCTTCTCGGCCATGTTGAGAGGTCTTCGAAATGAAAGGCACTCACTGCAAATTAAATTTTTGACTGCACTGGGACACTATAAAACACACGTGGACGTCAATAAACCTAGTTTCAACAGTAAGAGGCACTCACCCCTCCATCACTGCCCATTCTGGCCAATGGCGTGCCAATGTATGGGTAGAGTGATAGAGGCTGGATTGAACACAGCTCAATCCACTAATAGCGAGCGACCTGATGTTTTTGCACGACAAATACACAGCGGTTCACTGTACGAAAAAAGTCTCAAAAGTATTCCCAAAACGTTTTGCTCCATTGCCCTCATATCGCCCCTCTTCCGTTCCTTCGCACCAGCGTCACCCCTTTTTGTTCTTCCCACCCTGAAAATTTTTTAGTCAGGGCTTTTATTCGTTTAAGGGGTTCCAGGGACGAGGGCGGGTCTTTTCTGTCAGAACGGGGCCAAGATTTAGGGCCGGCGGACGGAAGCGGATGTAGGATTAAGGATGGTTCCACTAAAAAGGGGGGACTGGGGGTCGTTCCTACAGAGGGCATTTTCATCCGTTCGGTTTGGGGGAGGGGCAGAGGTGGCAGGAGACAAGATGTCCATCATGGGCCGGGAGAACGTGGCCGTTGGTTACGAGAGGTCACTTGTCCCGGCCCCCTGTGCTCCATTCGAGGGCTAGGCGGTCAAGGATCACAGCACTGGGGCCCCCGGCTGATGTTTTGTAATGCCAGGTCCGTGGTGAACAAAGCCCCCCTCATTCATGACCTAGTGTCAGAGGGTGACCCGGACCTGGTGGGAATCACGGAAACCTGGTTGGGCTCCGAGGGGGGTGCGCCCCTCGTGGATATGTGCCCACCGGGCTACTGTGCATTCATCAGCCCCGGGCCCTGGGTAGGGGTGGGTGGCGGTTATCGTAAAGGAAGATCTTGTGCCGAGGGAGACCACTGTTCCTCAGACGACTGGTGTTGAGTTCCTCTACGTGAAGTGGGGCCTAGGGAGGAAGTTGGGCCTGCTGCTTGTATACCTGGCTCCCCGCTATGTAACAGCAGCCCTGCCCAAGTTGCTCGAGGTGATCGCCGAGATGGCGGTGGAGACCCCCAGACTTATGGTCATGGGGGACTTTAACTTGCCATCGGCAGGTGAAACATCCGAGGCGACTTGGGAGTTCATGGCTTCCATGATGGCTATGGACCTGACCCAATTAGTTCAGGCCCCACTCACAGGGGACTTAGCCATCTTACCCTTGTCATGGACAGATCACTCTCTCCTTCGGATTGACTTCCCAACCATCACACCCCACCCCTTTTTGTCCTTCCCACCGCGGGGAGGCGGAACCAGATACACCTAGGTGGTTCCGCCCCAGGCGCCTGATGGATCCAGAAGGGTTCCAGAGGGAGCTTGGGCCAATACCTGTGTCCTTGCCCTGCGACTCGACTGAGGACCTAGTGGCCGCATGGTATAGTGCGGCCGCGGGGGCCTTGGACCGAGTTGCGCCCTTGCGGCCTCTCACGCGGCGTCGACTCACCCAGGCCCCCTGGTTTACCGAGGGGCTGTGGGAGATGAAACGCCGCAAGAGACGCCTAGAGAGTAGGTGGAGATCTTCTCGATCCGAAGCTGACCGAACACTAGTGAGAGACCATATTAGGGCTTACTTAGTGGCGATAAGAGTGGCCAAACGGGAGTATTGTGCCACCCTGATCGCGTCCGCAGATAACCGCCCTGCCGCCCTGTTTTGGGTGACCCGCTCCCTCCTTCATCAGAGGCCACGGGAAGCCCCTTTGCAAGGGCGAGCAGAGGAATTTGGAGCTTATCTGCAGGACAAAATCACTCAGATTCGGAACAAGTTGCCCTCCACTGAAAGTGGCCCAGTCGACTTGTCCAATGCCGGTCTTGTGACAACATCTTGGGAGGAGTTTGACTTTGTTGCTACCGAGGATATGGACAGGTGGTTGAAGAACCTTAGGGCTACCACATGTTTAGTGGACCCGTGCCCCTCCTGGCTTGTACTGGCATCCTGGGAGGTGACACGAGGCTGGCTCCAGGGCATTGTCAACGCATCTTTGAGTGAGGGGTCCTTGCCTGCCGTCTTGAAAGAGGCGGTAGTGAGGCCCCTCCTCAAGAAGCCGTCCCTGGACCCAGCATTATTAGAAAACTATCGTCCAGTCTCCAACCTTCCTTTTTTAGCGAAGGTTGTTGAGAGTGTGGTGGCCCAACAGTTTCCTCGACACCTGGAGGAAGTTGATTATCTAGGCCCGCGCCAGTCCGGCTTCCGGCCCGGTCACAGTACCGAGACGGCATTGGTCGCGTTGGTGGATGATCTCTGGAGGGCTCGGGATAGAGGTTGCTCCTCTATCCTAGTCCTATTAGACCTCTCAGCGGCTTTCGATACCATCGACCATGGTATCTTATTGCACCAACTGGGGGGGTTGGGGTGAGAGGCACCGTTTTGCGGTGGTTCTCGTCCTACCTCTCTGGTAGGTCGCAATGGGTATTGGCAGGAGGGCAGAGGTCGACCCCGAGGTCCCTCACTTGTGGGGTTCCGCAAGGGTCGGTCCTCTCGCCACTTCTGTTCAACACCTATATGAAGCCGCTGGGCGAGATCATCCGTGGTTTTGGGGTGGAATACCACCTGTACACTGATGATACTCAGTTGTACATATCCACCCCAAACCACCCCAACGATGCAGTCGAGGTGCTGTCCCGGTGTCTGGAGGCTGTACGGGGCTGGATGGGTAGCAACAAACTCAGACTCAACCCGTCCAAGACTGAGTGGCTGTGGTTTCCAGCACCCCGGTACAGCCAGATTAATCCAACACTGGCCATTGGAGGCGTCCAACTAGCCCCCGTGGAGAGGGCGCGCAACTTGGGTGTCCTCCTGGATTCCCGGCTGACCATGGAGGACCATGTGTCGGCCGTGGCCAGGGGGGCGTTTTATCAGGTACGCTTGATACGCCAGTTGCGCCCCTTACTGGACCGGGGAGCTCTTCGCAGTCACTCAGGCATTGGTGACATCTCGGCTGGACTACTGTAACGTTCTCTACATGGGGCTCCCCTTGAGGTGCACTCGAAGGTTACAGCTAGTCCAGAATGCGGCCGTGTGGGTAATTATGGGTGCCGCAAGGCAGGCCCACATAACACCTCTCCTGCGCGAGCTGCACTGGCTGCCTGTGGCCTTTCGGGTGCGCTTCAAGGTGCTGATGACCATCTTCAAAGCGCTCCATGGCTCGGGGCCTAGCTATATCCGCGACCGCCTCTTGCCCCATACATCCCTTCGACCGATCCGCTCCCACACAGAGGGCCTTCTCAGGGTACCGTCGGCCGGGCAATGCCGGTTGGCGGTGCCCAGGGGAAGAGCCTTCTCTGTGGCGGGCCCTGCCCTCTGGAATGACTTTTCCCCCGGCCTACGCACCATCGTGGACCTCCGCCTCTTCCGCCAACGTCTTAAAACTTACTTATTCCAACAAGCTGGCCTAGCATAACCCCGTTTCTGATTTTATAGGGATAATTTTAAATTTTAGAGTGTTAGTATTTTAGCACAGGGAATTATTTAATTAGTTTTTTAAAATTTTGGATTTTGTAGTGTATGTTTTTTAATTGATGCCTGTGCACCGCCCTGGGTCCTTTTTTAGGAGAAGGGCGGGGTATAAATTTAATAAAATAAAATAAAATAAATAAATAAATATGAAATCGCCCCCTGGGGAGCAATATCACCCAGGTTAAGTACCACTGATCTAAAGCAATAGTGATGGCATGTCTCAGGCTTCTAGTTTATGTTTACCTTATTCATTTATTTACTGCCCATCTCACCTTGAGGTAAGTCTAGAAGCTTACACCATTAAACATTTTAGAATGGAGTGCTAAACTGATTTTGCTTCTCAATTTGAGGGATTCTAGAGGTAAAATAAATGCTTTGCATAAGATTGCTTCAAAAGCATACACACACACACACGTGTCACAACACCCTGTTAAGCCCCAATTAAGGGAGGAAGCATACTGCTCTCCTTTTCTGCCTTTCGGCTCATCACCAGAGACCATCTAGACAGAAAGCTATTAGTTCCGTTGTGTACTTTTTTAAATATGTGTTTTAGGTTTATTGATCAGCTCAAAAAACCTAACACACACACACACACACACATATATAAAAAGAGGATACTGGCCCACTTTTCAAGGATAGCACTCAAAACAGCTCTGCAAAGCTGTCTCCTGATTCAGTAGAGTAATCCATCTAGTTCACTGGTCAATTAGATGATACTGAAAAACTCCAGGGGCACAAAGGTGCAAGGTAATGTCCCATTGTTGCTTTTGCCCTACTCATTGACCAGAACTCTTTGTAGAAGATATACTTACTATATTTTTAGACATATAAACAGGCTCTACCATTTGTATAATAAAAGTGTTTAATATATTGTATTATTTTATATATTTCTAAACTGTCTGTCCTGTAAAGAGGAGGAAAAGAAATACTTTTCCAATCTACATGTCATTGTTGAAATCTGCAATGCCAATTTTCTAGACTTCCTTAACAACATAAATCTATCTGAAGCATGCAGTAGGAGGTGTCTTTGATTTTCAGTGTAGACAATGCTCATCTCCATGTTCTATCTGGATTTAGTTTCATGTGGAAGCAACACCTTGTAAACAAGGAATTTGTTACAGGGAAGTTCCACAGGGAAATCTAAAAAATCAAGTTAGTAACTGCAATTGCACAATCAAAATCCCACCCCTTCTTATGGCACATAAAGATGGTCTCAGAGCCACCATCTTAATTTTTAACCACTTACACTGCCCAGATGCCTGAAGTCAATCATTTTCACTTCAGGGAAATCATTTTAACAGTTAATTATTTAAGGTGGAAGAATGATTCTTCTCTAACAAACTTTTTTTATTTTAGCTACACTTCTTTAATTAAATAAATTGAACTGTCTATTTTTGTGATTATCATGAAAGCTAGGCAAAACATTTGGCAAGTATGAAATATATTGATATTTTACTTCAAGAGCAGGTGAGTTAAACAAAATAGTTGATTTGACTGCCTCCAATCCTGAGATTTGAAGAAAGTCTTCAACCATTAAGAGACTGTTTAACAGCAAACTATTCAATTCTTCATTTTTAAGAATTTCTTCTCACCTACTTCCTTTCTATATATATTTCTACATAATTCCACTCCTCTTTCCTATTATAATTCCCATTTGAAAAGTATAATAACAAAATTAAAAGCAACAGAAGAAACATAACAATTATTGGCATGACACAGGCCACTTTAGTTAATTCATAAATTCATGTTGGGCTTGTCCCACCAGCAAATAGTAAAATGCTATGGCATTTATAATTGGTTCAAGAAATCTACACCAGCCTAGCCTTCTCACAGTGAATGTTATTCTACTTATACCACTTCCTGATCTTGCCTTTTTACCCCAATACTCTAAAGTAGCTCTCAAGTCACAAGGGAGAAACTGTGCAAGCATGCTATAATGAAAGAAGATCTAGTATAGCATGCATGGCCCATTAATGGGATTTCATTACTATCTTGCATGTTAATGAGATGAATGCTCTATTTGTTATATTGGAAGCACTGTCGGAGGCAAATTTTGACCCTCTGTGCTAACCTATGTCTAATCTGGGCACCACATATGTGGATGAATCAGGACTTAATATATGTATAAGGTGACATTTACTCATAGCTAAACCAAAGCTTAAGTTTTAGATCCAAAAGTTGATTGGCAATTTTAGAACAAAAGTTATTTTGAAATGCAACCAGGTATGTTTAAAGGCACAAAATAATCTTCATCAGTTAATTTGTTTAATAAAATTAAGTATTTTTTTCCTAACAATGTACAATCATATAGCTAAATAAAGCAAATGAAATGGTGGTGACAACTGTCTTTCACTGAATTGGTTTCAAATAAACTTTAATTGTATTTCTACTTCTTCTAAAGACTGCTTTAGGACCATTTAACTTTTAATGCTGATTTTGCATTAGTATTATTACTGTTATCATCATTTCTTCCTCTAGATCCTATGTGTAAACTATTTTATGTTTACTGCTGTAGTTTTTAACTAAGAGAAATAAAATATAATCCAGTTAAAGAAAAACTCCTACAAGAATCTTCTGCATGAAAATGATGCATCAGGAAATTAAATTATAAAGGTCTTGTAGATTAAAATCTCCTCAAGGATTCTAAAGGTAGATATCTAATAGAATTCAAAATGAATTCTATTAGATATCTACTAATAGATATTAGAATTAGGCTAGCAAAAGAAAAGAAGGGGCAGGATCAATAGTGAAACAACTGAAAGAGAAACATATAATAATATTTATTTGCCTAGCATATTTCAATAATTTTTTCAGGATGAAAACACAAGCAGTAGAATACAGCAAGGTCTATGTGAACTCCTTAAATGACACCAGATCACTTCACATTTTGACTCTTACTGTTAGAAGGCATTTTACCTATAAAGATAAGGGAATAACAGCAGACCAATGACATTCCAGCAGCTTGCCTTACTCAAGACAGTCATCTGTTCTCCTGGCCCCCTTGGAATGGCAGCATAGCACACATTCTTTGCTTATGTTCTTTTTGCATAATCTGGATTAATCTGCATGTGGCTGTTGCTTATTAGGTTAACATATAATATGCTTTCTGTTCTTTTCAAATGCTATAAATATCTAAACCCTAATGCAAAGATCTAGATTGGAATTTTCTCCAGGTGACAGCTAGCTTCTTTTCTTTGCCTGTGTGAAATCTCTATTGTTGTTCTATGCTGTAATATTCCCTCTAAGATCCATATTGCTCCTACCTAATGGCCTAGAATTATTCAGATCTTCAAAGTTATTGAAGATCCAGCTCTTCTCCTAGACCTAGAGATAAGTTGATGGTCAAGCCCTTTCAGGACACCTATGATTTTTAAAAATTGTAATGCTCTTACTTTTTTAACTGTAAGCCACCCAGAATCATTAGGACGAATTTCTAAACTGACTGATATAAGTAAAGCGTACACTACTAAAGCAAGTCTGTTTGCTTTGCATTTGAGTAAACATAAAAGGGGACACCATGCGAATGTCTAACTGAGATCAAGGAAGATGGAAGACAACTCTAATAAACTCTCTTGTGTGGGAAAAGATAACATTTCCAAGCACCATAAAGATGTCTGCTTGAGAGCTGTTAATGAGAGCCTTTTGCAATCTAAATGTAATTAACCAATCTATAATCGCTGCAGGAGGACCAATTCCTCTCACCCTTCATAGGTAATGGGCTGTAAACATTTCCAGACATTAGCACAGCCAGGAGGCACCACCCTCCCCTATCACCACAAAGACAGGAGGGTTCTGTCTCCCCTCCCTCCCTCTCAGGCAGGGGGACAGAACACCATAATGAAGCTTTAAATCACGTTTTACATCTAGTAATTAGCTTAGAATTTAGTTCACTATATATTTGTCACCTGCAGATGTCCAGTGCTTTGCGGGCATCCCCAGAGAAGGCAGAGACTTTTCTAGCACAGAACTGGATAGCAGCATTGTCCAACACCTGCTCCCCTGACACCTAAAGGAATAAAGAAGAGAAAACATGGAGACAAAAGTAATGGTGCCCTACATTTTTGGAGGGGAAAAAAAAGACACGATCTCGGCATGTATAGAAAGCATTTCTTATACTTAGTTCAAAACCTCTCATTCTGCTCAAATTAATATCCTTAATCATTTAACTTCCTACCTTACATTTTGCCATTAGGGATTAGCCCAACAAATTAACTAATTTGTTCTTAGCTGCACAGAAACTGAAGGAGCTCCTAATGCAAAGCAGAGGATGCTGAGAAATTCAAATAACAGTTCTCCAAGTGAAACTAAAGATAAACGTAGCTTATTCCTTCTATAAGTTGCTTAAGGCCATGGCAGTTAATTTTTGAATCAGGCCAGTGAGATATTATATATACATCTCAAGATGGCGGCGCACTTAGGCGCAGTGGCTTTGAGCTCCTGGTGTCACAGCAGACTTTTCCATCAAAACCTGCCCTGAACCTACTGTGAATTATAGAGAAACAAACATATCAACTGGTTGTGACACATCAGTTAAAGAAAAAAAAAGATTACTCGGATATATTAGGACAAGTAAGAAAAACAAGTTTCAGGCAGAGAAATCCTCAAGAAGCAGCCTAGATCTGGGTAGTGGAGAATTTTTAAAACCCATGTTGTATCGTAAACAAGCCTTGATGAAACAATGATCGCAGATTCTTCACAAAGTTTATGTTCTGTAACGGTGGCACTGGTGTACTGACAGTGGGGTTGCTTGTACACACTGTTCTGCAGACGTGGGGTTCTCAACTGTCATTTGTCGGCCATTTTGTTTGCCTGGAGAGATTCCTGTTATGGCTGTCACTGCTGTCTGTATTCCACCTGATGCAAATGTTGGCACAGCGCTCGAACAAATTTCATTGTAATTTCATTACAATCTTATTACAATGACAATAAAGATTATTATTATTATTATTATTATTATTATTATTGTTATTATTATTACCTTCTTCAAGCGTTCCTGGAGAATAGAAGCCAGCTGATCTTTGCTGTATGGGGGAAAGTTTAGTAGCTGTGGCCTGCACAAAGGTCGGGTCTGCAGGCGAGGCAGGATGCGATCAGTGAGATCCAGAGCATTAGCTATACCTATCAAACAAACAAACCTCATTTATATACCGCAAACAAACATTCCATCTTACCCATAGTTTCTCTAAGAATTGAAATAATCTTTCTTTTAAAACCTTGGGGCAACTATACTTTTACAGTACTTATCTTGTACCTGACATTGTGAACTATGTACAACTCACCTCTAATGCCATCTTTACTGGTTCTAAGTAATTGTACAAGTAAGTTCAGAAGGAAAGTATTTCATATTTTCTGAGCACTCCACTTTGTGCTTGTTATTTTGCACAATGAAAAGTTTGTTAAATTTAGGCTTGGGTGAATGGTCCTACATTCTGCATAAAGGACTGGCCTAGTTTTAAATTCCCTTAGAATGTTACATATCTTTCAGATAAACAATTAATTAAAGATTCTTCTACTTAGCAGATCAGTGGGAATGCACAACTCTAAATGAGAGAGACAATATAATCAAAGATCCACATTCTCTGAAAATCTTCTACTCTTTCTGCTTCTAACTTAAATATACCTCTTTCTTTCCCTTCCGGTAGTTGAGAAGGAAGGTGGCAAAAACCATAAGAGCACAGCTAAGTAACACTCAAAATGGATGACTAGCAGATGAAAGGCGTTGAAATCAATAGTGAGCAAAATTAGACTTGGAAAATACCCCGCACTCAGGTAGATATTTTCTTTCAAAAGTATATTAACACTCTTCCTCTTAAACTATCAAGCTAAAACTTTAACATCTCTGATACTTACCAATGAGAATGAGCCGAGAGTTGGGAAGGGAAGGCCATTCAAAAACAGTATAGAGAACATCTTGTCCCTTGCTATCCAACTGATCCATCTCATCTAATACAACCAAACTGCAAGGATGAAAAAACATCAAGACTGAATACTACCTTCCCGGAGAAAGAATATGCAAATGAAACAAATAAGTAGAGAATAAAACATTCATAATTTTTTAACAAAATATACTTTAGATGCAGGCGGTTCCTTTAGACCAGGGGTTCCCAAAAATGGCAACTTTAAGACTTGTGGACTTCAACTCTCAGAATTCTCCAGCCAGCTATGCTGGCTGGAGAATTCTGGCAGTTGAGGTCCACAAGTCTTAAAGTTGCCAAGTTTGGGAACCCCTGCTTTAGACAATTAGTGAACTGAAATGATATAACACAAGATTCCCAAACACCAGAACATCGAATAAAATGTTTTTTTTAAAAAGCACATAGTTTAGTATGTAAGCCCATGGATTCATAAATATTCTAGGGAAAATCCACTAAATCATAAAATGTTGCTGCTTAATATCAATTAAAATATATTGTACTCGTAGATTTTATTTTGGCTAAAGAAACTGAGCTGTCATTTAAATAAAATATGGTTATATAAGGGCAGAGGAATTGGCTAATTACATTCACTAGGCTTTCAGGGATAATAAAATACAATATTCAGTGGGAAGAAAAGTGCAGTTGCAGTAGATTATCATAAATCCATTCTTCTACCGTATTGAAATGCTGTCTGGCCAACAGGTTAAATATCAGGAACCCTCTGATTCACTAGCTTCCTGCCTGAATTGTTATGGTCTGCCTCAAAAGTCATCACTCTAAGTTCCTTGTTTTGAGGAAAATTCAAACCAAGGTAATACCATCTGAAATAATTCAAGAATTCATTGTTTTCAAGCAAAATTTTGTCTTGAATTAGTTCTTATACAACCCAGTGTATTTTCAGAGTCAAGACCTGATTCAATGTTTAGTTTCAATCTGGTTAACAGTCTGTGGTTAAAATAATTTTACATGAGCATTATTAACACTGCTTACATTTATTGATACATAAAATCTCTGCACTGGTGGACCAGTAATTTGGTCTGTTTGGAGATCAGTGGCTTTGAAAGAATTTGTGAATGCTCTGGACAATTTTCTAGCTATTGGTGCTGGAAGTTCTCCTGGCTGATATTTGGGTGGGAAGATGGATAGCTGCCATGGCTGATCCCAAATATCCTCCTCTGGGAACATAACTTCACTCTTTGATTTTCCAATAAGCTTGAAGCACTTGGAAAATAATTAGATAGTGGTGCTCTTCCAACTGGCACTGATCCTGAAAGGTCAGATGGTTAGCAATAGTCAAGAATGCCTCTGCCCAGCCCCATTTTCAATTGTTGCACCATCTGTGCTTTCACTGTGATTTGTGTTTTAATTACCTCTTATTTACATCACTTAACACTATGATCCTCATAAGTATTGAAAACTGTAGCTGGCATATAATGTTGCAGTTTGATTGCTTTCAGAAGTATGTTTTTATAGCATAAAGGTTCCAGACGGAGCTTGGGCCAATACCTGTGACCTTGTCCCGTGCCCCGACGGAGGACCTAGTGGCCGCATGGAATACTTCGGCTGCTGGGGCCTTGGATCGGGTCGCGCCCTTGCGGCCTCTCTTGCGGCGCGGAGTCACCCAGTCCCCTTGGTTTACCAAGGAGCTGAGGGAGATGAAACGCTTCAAGAGACGCCTAGAGTAGATGGAGATCCATATGTTCGGAATCTGACCGAACACAGGTAAGAACCCATTTGAAGACTTACCTTGTGGCGATGTGGCCAAACGTCATTACTATGCCACTCTTATAGCATCTGCAGAGAACCACCCTGCAGCCCTGTTTGGGGTGACCCGCTCCCTCCTTCAACAGAGGCTGCGGGAAGCCCCTCTGCAGGGCAGAGCTGAGGAATTTGGAGAATATCTGCAGGATAAAATCGCTCAGACCCGGAACGAGATGGTCTCCATGGAAAGTAGTCTAGAGGGAATTCCGGAGGCAGGTCTTGAGACTCCTTTTTGGGAGGAGTTTGACTCTGTTACTTCCAACGATATGGACAGGTTACGTAGGCGACTGAGAGCCACCACATGTTTATTGGATCCGTGTCCCTCCTGGCTTGTACTGGCATCCTGGGAGGTCTCACGAGACTGGCTCCAGGAAGTAGTAAATGCTTCTTTGAGTGAGGGGTTCTTGCCCGCTGTCTTGAAAGAGGCAGTAGTGAGGCCCCTCCTCAAGAAGCCTTCCCTGGACCCAGGATTATTAGTCAATTATCATCCTGTCTCCAACCTTCGCTTTCTGACGAAGGTTGTAGAGAGTGTGGTGGTACAACAGTTTCCCCGTCACCTGGAGGAAATTGACTATCTAGAACCGCGCCAGTCCGGCTTCCGGCCTGGTCACAGCACTGAGACGGCATTAGTCGCGTTGGTAGATAATCTCTCGAGGGCCAAAGATGGGGGTTGTTCCTCCATCCTGGTCCTATTAGACCTCTCAGCGGCTTTCCATACCATCGACCATAGTATCCTATTGCATTGGGGGTGAGGGGCACCGTTTTACGGTGGTTCTCCTCCTACCTCTCCGATCGATCGCAATTTGTGTTGGCAGGGGGGGCAGAGGTCGACCTCGAGACCCCTTACATGCGGGGTTCCTCAGGGGTCGGTCCTCTCACCACTCCTGTTCAAAACATATATGAAACCGCTGGGTGAGATCATCCGTGGCTTTGGGGTAGAGTACCATCTGTACGCTGATAATACTCAGTTGTACATATCTACCCCAGACCACCCCAACGATGCCGTTGAAGTAATGTCCCGATGTTTGGAAGCCGTGCGGAGCTGGCTGGGAAGGAACAGACTCAGACTCAACCCATCCAAGACCGAGTGGCTGTGGTTTCCGGCGCCCCGGTACAACCAGTTGATCCCATCACTGGCCATAGGAGGTGAACTTCTAGCCCCCGTGGATCGGGCACGCAACTTAGGCGTCCTCCTAGATACTCGGCTGTCTATGGAAGATCATGTGACGGCCGTGGCCAAGGGGGCATTCTGCCAGGTTCGCCTGGTATGCCAGTTGCGGCCCCTATTGGACCAGGACGCTCTTCGCACAGTCACTCATGCGCTCGTGACTTCCCGACTAGACTACTGTAACGCTCTCTACATGGGGCTCCCCTTGAGGTGCACCCGACGACTACAGCTAGTCCAGAATACGGCCACGCGGGTAATTATGGGTACCTCCAGGTACTCCCACGTAACACCGCTCCTGCGTGAGCTGCACTGGCTACCTGTGGCCTTTCGGGTGCGCTTCAAGGTGTTGATTACCATCTTTAAAGCACTCCATGGCTTGGGTCCTAGCTATCTGCATGATCATATCCTACCCCACACATCCCTTCGACCGATTCGCTCACACAGAGAGGGACTTCTCCAGGTGCCGTCCACCTGGCAATGCCAACAGGCGGCTTCCAGGGGAAGGTCCTTCTCTGTGGCGGACCCAACCTACTGGAATGACCTACCCCCCGAGCTTAGATCTACCACGGACCTCCGCTCCTTCTGTCAACAATTAAAGACCCATCTTTTCCAGCAGGCCGGCCTGGCCTAACCTAATCTACCGTACCAGCCTAGTTGTAGTAAATATTACCTAATCGGGTTTTTACGCTATAAATTTAAATGAGATATTTTAACACAGGGTAAAACATTTAATTTAGTTTTAATTATTTATAATTGTTTTATGTATATGCTCTTAAATTCTTGTACATTGCCTCGAGTCCCTTCGGAGAGAGGAGGCGGTCAATAAATCCAAATAAATAAATAAATAAATAATAAATTAAAAGTAGAGCAATGGATTTGCTCCAACAACCTACTATTGAAGCAAATTTATTGACTTCCAATTTTTATGAGTAAAATGTAAAATTCAATTTTTGCCTTATGAAAGGACAAGATACTTGAAGGAGTGCCTCCTTTCAACAAACACCTGCCCGTTATTTTCATTATTCATTGAGGAAAAGATGCAACAAAAAGCTTTTATGTTACTTCTTGACATCTCTAGGTAAAGTACAGGAAAAAATGTTTTAAAGAATAGTGACTACATTTAGAAACATTCATCACATTTTTTTAAAGGCAGGGTAGAAACCTTTCTTGTAATGAGGTGCTAGACAAACCAACAATGTGGTTAAATATGGCAACTTATTTCTAACCCCCATCTAAAAATATACAGTTATAGGTTGTGTGAGATAAGACCTCTTCAGCAATATGACCCATATTGTGGAAGTTTCTTCTAAGAAAGGTCATATTTTATTTTCCATAACCCCTTTCAGAATTATGCTAAAGGCAATTTGTAGATTTTCAATGCTGTATAATCCTAGCTATTTAATTGTATAATATAAATTTAATTGTGTACTTTTAGCTTGTTTCTTAGCTCATGGCATATTTTAATTGATCCCTTTATTTTATGCCATCCCCAGCATTTTAATAAATTCATTTCCAAAGAAATCATTCTCTCAAACTCATAAATTGAAGATTGTATTTCCAATTATATAGGAAACAATTATTTCTCCCAGCTTGGAATTAGACTCTCTCCAAAACTATTTTAAAAACTGGTCCTAAAAATCTGGGTCAGTATATTTTTCAAAATTAACTAGAACAGCATTATATATTTAAAACATATACAAAAATAAAAGTTCAAATTTATCAAGCACTGTATCCACTCAAGGCCAGGCCCCAGAATAATTTGAGGCTTAGATATAGTTCTGAGAATAAATTCATAGCACATCTTCAAATGATATGGTCGAAATACATAGAATCTGTGGGTTGGACAACTCTCCCAAGTACCAATCAGCCTACTTGAGGATGATGATGATAAAAATAATAATAATAATAATAATAATAACAACTACTACTACTACTACTACTGGAAGAAAAAGCAAAAAAGCGAAAAATCTGGACTAGGGAAGAAAACATCTCTCTTATGGAAGCTTACTATCAATCTGCGCCAGCAAAACGTGGATTTCAAAAACAAATGTATCAGATTTGGAAGGTGAACCACACGGACAGTGATATCAGTGAACAAAGGCTAATGGACCAACGACGTGTAATTCTAAGCCACAAATTTTTCTCTACAGCAGAATTAATAGGAATCGAAGAGAAAGCAACTAATTGTCTGAGTATACCAACAAAGAAGAGTAACATCAAGAATGATTTGCAGACTCAAAAGCAAACTGAGGAAGAAAGGGAGGAAAAGGCTGCTGAAGTGAATGAAGATAAAGAACAAGGAAGCACTGAAGAACAAACACCAACAGATAATGCTCAATTAGCTGAGAAAATAAAGCATCAAATGGAAGATGCTGAAAGAACGCGTTTGCCAAAGCTGAACCAAGTGAACCGGAAATAATTGAGAAAGGTACTAAAAAAGGTCAATGAGGCTTTACAAACCATTCAAACCACTACATTAACTGAAACAAACCAGCTGATGTATGCAGCAGCCTTCATAACCACCAAAGAATTGGGTTTGAAAATATAAAAGAACCAAAGAAGCAAGAAGAGGAAGCCTAAGTAGAAAATTCGATTGGAATTGAAGATCAAAAATTTTTGTGGAGACCTGAGCAATTTGAAAAACCTAAGTCAGCTAAAGAACAAGCGGGTCAAAAGCAGAAGCAAGATACAATTTAGAGAATAAGGAGATTGCGGTAGTAATTGAAGAGCTGAATCAGAGGGTTGTTGCCATTGCTGAAAAGATTAAAAGGTATGAAAACCAAGTAACTCAGTTCAAAGAAAACTCACAGTTTAGAGCAAATCAGCACCACTTTTATAAGAGCTTAGAAAGTGGAGGTGGAGTAACAACAAATGAAAAACCTGATAAAGGGAAAGCTCTGAAATTCTGGAAGAATTTGTGGGAAAACAACAAGCACAACAGAAATTCAAAGTGGATCAAACAGATTGAGGATTCTATTAAAGTGCATAAAATGGAAGATGTGAAAATAACAAAAGAAATGGTGCAAAGGCAGTCAAGAAAAGTGAAGAACTGGAGTGCACCTGGATCAGATGAGTTACATGGCTTCGGGTTAAAGGCACTTACAAGTGTGCACAAAAGATTGGCAGCCCAAATGAACCAGATCTTAAAAACACCTGAAAATGATGAATGGATGACAAGTGGAAGGACATTTTTGATCCAAAAAGAAAAAGGAAAGGACTCATAGGCCAATCACCTGTTTGTCAACAACATACAAGCTCCTTACTGGTATCATTGCAAACCAAGTTTATGAATACTTGGAAAGAAATAACTTGTTTCCTATGGAACAGAAAGGATGCTGCAAAAATTCAAGAGAAACAAAGGACCAATTGCTGATTGACAGGCTAATCCTAAAGAATTCAAAGAAAAGACGAACCAATCTGTTCATGGCTTGGATAGACTATAAGAAAGCGTTTGATTCAGTTCCCCATAGCTGGATCAAGAAATGCCTGGAAATCTTTGGCATCAGCAGCAACATATAAACATTCATGGAAGCTTCAATGAATCTCTGGAAAACAAAACATGACTAATGAAGAAGAACTGGGTGAAGTTGAAATTAAACAAGGCATTTTCCAGGGTGATTCCCTTTCACCCCTTCTTTTTATACTCCTCAATGCTACCACTAACAATCATTTTGAAGATGAACTGTGGACATGAACTTGCAAAGAAAGGACTGAAAATTTCGTACTTGATGTACATGGATGATTTGAAGCTGTTTGGTAAAACAAAAGCTGAACTGAATTTATTAATTGAAAGCACAAAAGAATTTAGCCAAGACATTGGTATGCAGTTTGGAATTGACAAATGTGCAACAATGGCAACCAAAGCAGGCAAGGTCATAGAAGATGATGGAATAGAACTTGAGAATGAAAAAATGATAAAGGCAGTAAAACCAGAAGAAGGCTACAAGTACTTGGGGATTTTAGAGGACTCTGACAATGAATAATAAAGTCAAGGAATTAACTTCAACCAAGTACATTCGACGAATCTGCAAGATATTAAAGTCCAAATTGAGTGGAGGAAACATCATAAAAGCCATAAATACCTGGGCTATACCTGTGATTCAATACTCTGCTGGAATAATTGACTGTACCCAGATGGAGTTGGACAATTTGGACAGAAAAACTAGGAAGCTTATGAAAATGAATCATGCTTTGCACCCTAAAAATGATGTTGACCGGTTATATCTACCAAAAGCAGAAAGTGGTCGAGGATGCCTACAAGTAAAGCAGACTGTGGAAGAAGAAAGACACAGCTTGAATGATTACATCCAGAACAGTGAAGAGCCAATGATTAAGGAAGTAAATAAAGGAGGCCTTTTAAAGACAACTAAGTCAAAAGCTGAATATAAGAAAGAAGTAATTGAGAAACGAGCTGAAAATTGGAAAAGCAAACTATGCATAGCCAATACTTGAAAAGCATTGAAGGCAAAGCTGACCAAAAACTAACTTGGAACTGGTTAAGATCGGTAGTACTGAAAAAAGAAACAGAAGGCTTTATTTTGGCAGCTCAAGAACAAGCCTTAGCCACCAACTGCATGAAGGCACAAATTCAACATGTTACCACCAACAGCAAATGTCGCCTCTGTAATGAGAAAGTCAAGATTATGGGGACTTCAGAATTCGGACTGACAGGCACTTGTCCTACAACACACCTGAAATAACAATAATTGAAAAGAAAAAAGTATAGTTCGTTGACATTGCAATACCTGGTAATGCACAAATTGAAAATAAGCGGCAAGAAAAAAAAAATCACAAAATACTGGGACTTGCAAATTGAAGTTGAGTAACTGTGGAAAAAGAAATCGTGTGTTGTCCCGGTTGTAATTGGAGCCCTTGGAGCAATACCTAAAGGTCTACCTCGTTATTTAGAAATTCTAAATTTACCGGACTTGAACATTCTGACTCTACAAAAAACCACCCTACTTGGAACAGCTTATATCCTCCGACGTTACCTTAACAGTTCCTAGGTCCTTGGTTAGGACTCGAGCTGTTGAGCTACCAACCAGCCCCAAAGGCTGTGAATCTCACCAAAGATTAACCACATAATAATAACAATAATAATAACAATACCCATTATTAGATCAACATTTATTTCTACAATGATTTCCCTAGATGGAATTGTTATCACTAATAATGCTGTCAAATGGCTTAACCAATTTTGTTATATTTATTTTGTACAATGACCTTAAAGACTATACTATACTTAATTTGAGAAAAAAATCCAATTTCAATGGTTCAGTTTATTAAATCTTGAACGTACTTAAATACCTAAATATATTTATAGGGAGGAATTATAGGGAGAAGACAATAGGAAATATACGTAATTCTGTTGCGAAGATTTCTCTAACTCCAGAACATCTCATTCAAATTATTATTAGCCAGATGACTCAATATCTAGTGAGAAAATGCCATTTGCTCACTGAAGTTTGGCAAGTTACTTTTTTCTGTGAAGCAGACAGGGATTCTGTGATGCTTTTTCATACTGCAAATTAAGAGTTTCAAAACAACCAAACATACTGTTTTTTCATACACAGCATAAATTCATGATTAATCTCATCCTTATTTCCAACTAGCTATACCCGGCCACGCGTTGCTGTGGCCCAGTCTGGTTAAATGGCCAACCAATCTGTGTGTAGATCTACACCTGCACACATACACACAACCACCATATAAGCCCCAACATACCTACCTACTGTATTTCTCCCTCTCTATCTATCTATCCCTCTATCTACCTACCTACTGTATTTCTTTCTTTCTCCCTCTATCTACCTACCTACCTACTGTATTTCTCCCTCTGTCTATCCCTCTACCTACCTATCCACTGTATTTCTCCCTATCTATCTATCCATCCCCCTACCAACCTACGTACCTACCTACCTACCACATTTCTCCCTATCTATCCACCTACCTACCTACCTACTATATTTCTTCCTTTCTCCCTCTACCTACCTACCTACCTACTGTTTCTTTCTTTCTTTCCTTCTTTCTTTGCATCTATCTATCTATCTATCTATCTATCTATCTATCTATCTATCTATCTATCTATCTATCTATCTATCTATCTATCTATCTATCTATCTATCTATCTATCTATCTATCTATCTATCTATCTATCTAATCCATCCATCCATCCATCCATCCAACTTCTGGAGGCAAGTAGTTCCACTGATTAATTGTTCTAACTGTCAGGAAATTTCTCCTCAGTTCTAAGTTGCTTCTCTCCTTGATTAGTTTCCACCCATTGCTTCTTGTTCTGCCCTCAGGTGCTTTGGAGAATAGCTTGACTCCCTCTTCTTTGTGGCAACCTGAGATATTGGAAGGCTGCTATCCTGTCTCCCCGTCCCTCTTTTATTAAACTGTATTTCTCCCTGTCTCTCTATTCCCCTATCTATCTACCTACCTACTGTAATACAATAATGCAATAGCAGAGTTGGAAGGGACCTTGGAGGTCATCTAGTCCAGGGGTCTGCAAAGTCGGCTCTTTTAAGACTGGTGGACTTCAACTCCCAGAATTCCCCAGCCAGCATGGCTGGCTGGGGAATTCTGGGAGTTGAAGTCCACCAGTCTTAAAAGAGCCGACTTTGCAGATCCCTGATCTAGTCCAACCCCGCTGCTCAAGCAGGAGACCCTATACCGTGTCAGACAAATGGTTTTCCAGTCTCCTCTTAAAAACACATCCAGTGTTGGGGCATCCATAATTTCTGGTGGCAAGATGTTCCACTGGTTAATAGTTCTCACTGCCAGGAAATTTCCCCTCAGTTCTAAGTTGCTTCTCTCCTGGATTAGTTTCCACCCATTGCTTCTTGTTCTGCCATCAGGTGCTTTGGAACACATCCAGTGTTGGGGCATCCATAACTTCTGGTGGCAAGCTGTTCCGCTGGTTAATAGTTCTCACTGCCAGGAAATTTCCCCTCAGTTCTAGGTTGCTTCTCTCGATTAGTTTCCACCCATTGCTTCTTGTTCTGCCCTCAGGTGCCTTGGAGAATAGCTTGACTCTCTCTTCTTTGGGGCAATCCCTGAGGTATTGGAAGGCTGCTATCATGTCTCCCCTAGTCTCTCTTTTATTAAACTGTATTTGCTGTCAGATGGGTGGTTCTTTGTTACAGTTTGGTTCAGTTCATATTAAACAGTTTAAAGCAGCTGCCTGCCTCCGTGTTTTTACCTCAGAGAACAGTCTTGAGCAATATTTCTCCCTCCCCCTCTCTCTATGGGCCACCTGGGAGTTTGCTATCCCAGTGCCTAAGAGGCCGCCATATGACAGTTGAAAAGCAGTTTAATGGGCATGGCTACAGGGAAGTGAAAACACATTTCAGTGTTTATTTGTGTGTAACTTGCACACGTGTGCTAGGCACAAAATGAATAGCTATTCTATTATCGGAAGTCCTTGGCTATATTGTGTGAAAGTTTGGTGTAAATCGGTCCAGTAGTTTTTGAGATTAGTGGATTCGTACAAACTATTTTACATTTTTATTTATATAGATGGATGACTAAATTAAAAAAGCAAACTTCTCCTATAAAAAATCTACTCACGCCATCGATGCACTTTCTAATGTCAATCGTTTCTCCAGCTTTCTGATGACATCACTTTTGGCTGCTTTGGCAACTCCAGCCAGGCCCAACTTTTCGGCAATTGCTGGGAAGACAGCTTGGGAGCTCCTTAAAGCCATGCAATTTAAGACTGTGATCTGAATTCCAGTAAGTTCTGTCTATAAGGAAAATGTAAAAGTTTGATTACCAGTTAGACCAGGTGTATGCAACCTTAGACCCATTTCCCACAGAAAACAAAACACCGGAAGCCACAAAACCTGGCGTGGCCAACTCAACATCATTCACTCCCACCCAGTGACATGACACACACCCCACCACACCTACCGAGATTTTATGGGTCTCAGTCTTTTCTATGCTGAAAAAAGTATCTTTCTCTTTGTCTCTCTCATCTCTCTCTTATTTATCTATCTATCTATCCATCCATCCATCCATTCTTGCTCCTGCTCAGCTTCACATGTTGTGTAAATCCAACCACTTTGTCTGTGGAGGGGGAGTGGAGGCTGGCAGGCAAAGCCAAGCATAGTAGATCCCTGCAAAACAAAGCAATTCCAACCAGGACCGTCGGAGAGACACTCCTGCTTCCTCCCACCCCACAAAAGGCAGGGGCCTAGGTGGCCCAAGGGCAGCTCCCTCCTCAGAAGCAGCCAGCAAGCAAACAAATGTGGCGCTCCAGCTGCAGGAAGTGGTGCGGAGCCCCACCCCTGGCAGGTGAGAACGGAGCAGAGTGCGCACTTTCCCCCCCGCCCCCTGGTGCGATGGCATTGGCCAACCTATATACATAGGGCTCTCCTTGCTCAGCCTAGGGAAGGCTCCGGCTGCCTGTACCACTGTGTCCACCAGCTGGCGAGGAGACAGCACAGCACCTCGCGGGCGGAAGGGGGCTGGACAGCTGTGGTGAGAAGCGGGCAGAGGCCAGCGAGCACCCACCCACCCGCCCACTCCAGGAAGGAGGGCTCAGCCTTCCCAGAAGAGAAAGGAAGATGTGACAAGCCATAAAATTTCCTATATTACATTAAATAGGCAATATGTATATTTCATTCCTGCTGTTCATGAACAAATCAATAAAATTTATCTGAGAGGCTCAAACAGAAAATTTTCTATTATATTCCTAATATATAATAGAAATGAATTTAGAATACAATTTATTCTAGAATATGATTTATTATTTTAGAGTATTAATCAATGGAACAGCTTGCCACCCAAAGTTATGGGTGCTCCATTGCTGGAGGATTTGAAGAAAAGACTGGACAACTATTTGTCTGGATGAAATAAGGACTCCTGTCTTGGGAGGGAGTTAGACTGGAAGATCTCCAAGATCCCTATGATCCTATACAACTATACTACCAAAGCCAACAAGTTATATGATTTTTGCTCTTTGGATGGTTGGCAAGTCCAGGGAGCCGTTTTTCAGTTCCTAGATATTAGATGGGAAGGCAAAGAACAAATGATTGTTTCTCTATTATTAACAATAAAACAAGTTCAAGGCAGGAATTAATGTTAAGATCATTTTCCATTTATCATCACAACAGCAAAGAATAAGGTCTCCATTCTAAGATTATATCCATGGAGGAAGAGATATTAACTTTCGCCACTAATCCTTCAATTTGAATGAAATGCATGTTGCAATCCTATAGTTAATCTTTGACTTATGACCACAACTGTGCCAAAAATTTTGAATGCTAAGCACAAGCATTAGCATGTTAAATGAATTTTACCCCCCTTTTACAACTTTTCTTGACAGTTGAGTGAATCATTGAAATTAACTTAATAACACGTTTGCTAAGTTGATTTGGCTTTCTTTGATTTTGCTTGTCAGAAGGTTGCAAAAGATGATCACATGATGCCAAGACATGGCAACTGTCATAAATAGATGCCAACTGCCAAATGTCTGAATTTTGATCATCACCGACCTCCTCCTCTTCCGCCAATGTCTAAAGACATACTTTTTTCATCAAGCCGGCCTAGCCTAACCTCCCATGGGGACTTTTAGAAAAGTTTTAAATTGGGTTTTTAATAATTGGTTTTAGCATAGGATCGGGATTATTTAATATATATTTTAAATTATTTATCTATTTTCTATTTTGTATATCTTTTAAATCTCCTGTGCGCCGCCCTGGATCCTCTGCGGAGAAGGGCGGGATATAAATGTAATAAAATAAAAATAAATAAATAAATAAATGTAACCATGGGGATGCTGCAAATGGTCATAAAAAAGTCATAAGTGACTTTTTCAGTGCCATTGTAACTTCAAATGGTCACAAAAGAAGGGGGTGGTAAGTCAAGGACCATTTGTAGTGACACTACGCCTGTTAGCCTGAACTGTGAACTGAGACCACTGTGCCCCAGACTGCCGGTTGTGAATCGCTATGTGTGAAGTGGGGTCATGGGAGGCAGCAGGGCGTGCTGATTGTGTACCTGGCTCCCCGCTACGTATCAGCAGCCCTACCAAAGCTTCTCAATGTGATAGCAGAGATGGCGATTGAGACCCCCAGGCTATTAGTCATGGGGGACTTCAATCTGCTATTGATAGGCGAAGCATCTGAGGCGGCTCGGGAGTTCATGGCTTCCATGACGGCCATGGACCTGACCCAGTTAGTTCGTGACCCCACCCACACTGGAGGACACACACTGGACTTAGTTTTTGCCTCCGGCCAGTGGTTGAGTGATCTTGGTGTAGGGGAAATGGTCGTTGAGCCCCTGTCATGGTCAGATCACTCTCTCCTTTGGCTGGCCTGTCCAACCGTTGCATCTCACCGCGGGGAGGCGGAACTGGAAGTGACAAGATGGTTCCACCCCAGGCACCTAATGGACCTTGAGAGGTTCCAGATGGAGCTTGGGCCAATACCTGAGACCATGACCCGCGACTCGACTGAGGACCTAGTGGCCGCCTGGAACAGTGCGACGAGGGCCCTGGACCGGGTTGTGCCTTTGCGGCCTCTCACCCAATGCCGATCTACCTTGGCTCCTTGGTTCTCCGAGGAGCTGAGGGTGATGAAGCGTCGGAAGAGATGCCTAGAGGGCATTTGGAGGACCACCCGCTCTGAATCTGACCGGACACTGGTAAAGTCCCATTTAAGGACCTACCTAGTGGCGATAAAAGCGGCGAAACGGAACT
This sequence comes from Rhabdophis nuchalis, assembly GCA_039707465.1. Taxonomy (NCBI): domain Eukaryota; kingdom Metazoa; phylum Chordata; class Lepidosauria; order Squamata; family Natricidae; genus Rhabdophis; species Rhabdophis nuchalis. Next base: position 124,927,957 of record CM077647.1, on the reverse strand, counting down.
ATTTCTCCGCTCTTATCGCATCTGCAGGTAACCGACCTGCCGCTTTGTTTAGGGTGGCCCGCTCCCTCCTTCATCAGAGGGCGCAGGATGCTCCCTTGCAGGGTCGTGCAGAGGAATTTGGGTGTTACCTGCATGATAAAATCGATCAGATCCGGGACGGGTTAGCCTCCGATTGGACTAGTTCAGATGGGTCGACGAAGGCAGGTCTTGAGTCTACTATCTGGGAAGAGTTCGATCCTGTGACTCCTGAGGACATGGATAGGATACTGGGGCGGCTGAACACCACCACATGTTTACTGCACCCGTGTCCCTCCTGGTTGGTACTGGCCTCCCAGGAGGTTACACGAGACTGGCTCCAGGGAATTGTCAACACTTCTTTGAGTGAGGGGTTTTTGCCGGCCGCCCTGAAAGAGGCGGTGGTGAGGCCTCCTCAAGAAGCCCTCCCTGGACCCGGCTGTTTTGGCCAATTACCGTCCTGTCTCCAACCTTCGCTTTCTTGTGAAGGTTGTTGAGAGTGTGGTGGCACGACAGCTCCCTCAGCACCTGGAGGAAACTGTCTATCTGGACTCGCGCCAGTCCGGCTTCCGGCCTGGGCACAGCATGGAAACGGCATTGGTCGCGTTGGTTGATGATCTCTGGAGGGCTCAGGATAGAGGTTGCTCCTCTATCCTGGTCCTGTTAGATCTCTCAGCGCCTTTCGATACCATCGACCATGGTATCCTGTTGCGCCGGTTAGAGGGGTTGGGACTAGGGGACACCGTTTTACGGTGGTTCTCCTACCTCTCCGACCGGTCGCAATTTGTGTTGGCAGGAGGGCAGAGGTCGATGCCAAGGTGCCTCACTTGTGGGGTGCCACAGGGGTTGGTCCTCTCGCCTCTCCTGTTCAACATCTATATGAAGCCGCTGGATGAGATCATCCGTGGTTTCGGGGTGGAGTTTCATCAGTACGCAGATGACACCCAGTTGTACATCTCCACCCCGGACCACCCCAATGATGCCGTGGAAGTGATGTCCCGGTGCCTGGAGACCGTGCGAGTCTGGATGGGGAGGAACAGGCTTCGACTCAACCCGTCCAAGACCGAGTGGCTGTGGGTTCCGGCGTCACGACATAGCCGGTTGGTTCCATCTCTGGCTATCGGGGGCGAGTCATTAGCCCCCATGGAGAGGGCCCGCAACTTGGGCGTCCTCCTGGATACTCGGCTGTCTTTACACGATCATATGACAGCTGTGGCCAAGGGGGCTTTTTATCAGGTTCGCCTGATACGCCAGTTGCGCCCCTTTCTGGATCGTGACGCTCTACGCACAGTCACCCAAGTCCTCGTCATCTCCCGCCTGGACTATTGCAACGCTCTCTACATGGGGCTCCCCTTGAGGTGCACCCGGAGGCTCCAGCTAGGTCAGAATGCGGCCGCGCGCGGGATTTTGGGAGCCTCTAGATGCTCCCATGTAACACCTCTCCTGCGCGAGCTGCACTGGCTACCTGTGGCTTTCCAGGTGCGCTTCAAGGTGTTAGTAACAACCTTTAAAGCGCTCCATGGCAATGGACCTGGGTATTTGCAAGACTGCCTCCTACCAAATACCTCCCTCTGACCAGTCTGCTCCCACAGAGGGCCTCCTTAGGGTGCCATCAGCCAGGCAATATTGGCTGGCGACCCCTAGGGGGAGAGCCTTCTCTGTGGCAGCTCCTGCCTTCTGGAATGACCTACCCCCTGACCTACGCCTTTTCCACTGACCCTTGAAAACCCATCTATTTTGTGCGGCCGGCCTGGCGTAGTTTTTAATTTGCTTTTATTAGGGGTTTTATAGGGTATTTTAGAGCAAGCTTTGTGTTTAATCAATTTTTAATATATTTATTGTCTTATTGTATTGGGTGTTTTATTGTTGTTTTTATTACTGCCTGTTCACCGCCCTGAGTCCCTTAAGGGAGATAGGGCAGTATACAAATTTGAATAAAACCTAAACCTAAACTGTTGAGCAAAGGCCAATGTCTGCCTGCCTGCTTACCTACCTATCAATCACACACATTGAGTATCGCATCTAAGTGACTCTGGGCAGTTTAGAATAAAAACGTAAAAGGAGGTATAAACACACACATGCAGCAGAGTTAAAATTGAGTTAAGAACAAAGTTAAAATAAATTATAAGTTACAAAAAAGACAGATAGCACGTCCTCACATTACCAGCCACCCCAGGGTCTCATATCATTTTGATCTCAATACCCATGGTCAAATCCAGCAGTTACCTTCAAATCAAGCAAGGCTCTGTTGAGGCAAGCAGTTTTCCCAGTGCCAGGGGCTCCAGATATATAAAGGCTTCCAGGCTTCTTCCTGCAAACATGTTCCAGGAGGAATCCTTGCAAGACACCTGTTTCTTTTTCCCTTGCAAGCAATTGGTCTGGAACAGCTGTATGAAGAAGACTCTTTGCCTGTTGATAATGGGCGCCTGCATTAAAACAAACAGGTATCATAAGACAAAAACATGTCTTGGCACAGTAGTTGACAGCATTATGATTTCTAGAGAAAGGAATTATAACAGGTAAACTTTTGCTATTAAATTAGCTGTATATATTTTTAACTGAGTTCTTGTTAATAATGAAATAGATTGCTCAATTCTTATCAGATTAAGCAAGACAAATATTACAGTACATTTTGTCTGTTTGATACTGTTAATATATTATGTTGACTTTCTGACACTGCCTGCAGCTGTAAGATCAGTGACATAGGATTCTATAAATATGATCAATGAAGAGGAAAGATTCATTGCATGCCCAGCAAATTTATTCTAACTTTTGGTGCAGGGAATTTAGGGCTTGTGGCTACATTATGAATTTTGGGAAGGCTTGTTAAACATCGAAATAAAATGGCTACCTTGATAACATGAGGGGGAAAAAATCACACAAGTTATTATTACAACATCACAATGTATTTTTTAGAAAACGTGTTAGAAAATAACTAAGAAGATATGTTTATACATTAAACCGCCCTGGGTCCTTTTTTGGAGAAGGTGCGGGGTATAAATTTGAATAAAATAAAATAAAATAAATAAATAAATATTCTTTACCTTATCAAAATGTCCTTTCCATTGACAGGCAAACCATTTGGCAAATCTCCAAATAGTATTTTGAATTTGTTTCCCAAGAGTACTTTTTATAAATAGGAAGATAAATATTAAATTGTTTTCTTCCATACACAACCCCAGTATCAATACTAATTTAAAGTTCTAAAAGTCAATCCTCTCAAAACAACTCCTATTCGCACAATTTTAGCAAACTATTTACAAAAACCTAAGGATGAGATCAGGGGGGACATTGACCTAGCCTACAGAATTAACTCAGCATATGCCAGGATAAATGAAGTGCCTAGAGAGATACATGTGAAATTTGTTAGAAGGTCAACCAGAGAGGAAATCCTGAAACTGCAGAGAGAAAGTCCATTAATTTACCAACAAAAAACGGTCACTATCTTGAAGCAGATTCCTAGAAAGATTCGAGATGCAAGACGGAAATTTTCCTTCTTGTCTAAAACATTGTTTGATCATGGGATTTGGTTCAAGTGGGTGACACCCGAAGGGATGCTGGTGTTCTGGGAAGGAGGAAGAGTGAGGATTAAAACAGTTGCTGAGGCGGAAGCCTTTCTTAAAAAACATTCCTCTGCCCTGGGGGAAGATCCAGGGGGGACGGAGGGAGCTACGGCCCCGCCCGCTGGGGGCCAGGGAGGAGAAAAAGAAGATACAATAGCCAAGAGACTTAGATCGAAAAAATAACTTTGCCTTGATTTTCCTGAACAATTTTGCATAATATTTTCTGGATTTATTGTAAATGTCTGACAGCATGGAACTGAGAATTTAGGTATATGTACTTGCTTTTACCTTGTAGTGTTATGAAAAATGCTTTTTTTTTTGGTTATTTTTTTATTGTGTATTTTGAGGTCTCGGAAGGGCCGACGACTCTGACGTGAATGCTCTCAAAATTTCTTTGTATCCCTTACCCTATCCTATAGAAAAAATGTAAAACCAATAAAACTTTTTCAATAAAAAAAAAAAAAAAAACTCCTATTCTAATAACCCATTTCTTCTCTTTCACTCTCACCACTCCATGCACATCTATAACCACTTCTAATTCGTCCATCATATGCATCATCCTTTTTTCATCCTACAGTTGCACTTCACTCATTTTCTTTTAGTTTTAATTCACTGGCTTCCTTCAAGTCAACCACTAAAAAATCTTATTATACTCTATTTGTCTGTTTTCAACCTTTCAAAGTAATCTACCTATTTTATCTTGGAAAAGTATATTTCCTTGCTTGTTATTTCTGGTTGAGTTACCTGTAAAATAGAGGACTTTCATCCTTTTTTATTTTTCTGAAGAATGCTCAGGGCCACACAAGTGTCATAAAATATTCGATGAGGAAAAGCAAAATGATAGATTGGCTATAGGTTAAAAAAAATCATCAATTTTCATCCAGGCAATTCAAACAAAATTTAGAAATATCATTTTGGAAGCAGCCAATGCTTTGGTAGATGTTAATGGAATGTCTTCTAAGAACTCATTATTGATGACTAAGGATGGTAGACCTTATTTTAAGTATTCTAGCAATCATATCTGAACTAAAAATCTGAAAGTTCAAATGAATTCATTCAACTATAATTTATGATGCTATTTTTAACAGAAATCCAAGTCTTTTTCACAGTATTGTGTTGGTTCCTTAATAAAATCACCTTAGAATTTCATTTACTTGTGACAAGAGTCACGCTTAGTCTTTCCATTCTATACAATTACAGAAATAATATGCAAATATAAATATTATATTTATTTTTGTAAAACCTTTACTGAATTTGTATTGATGCTTATTTATTTTTGCTTCCACCACAATGGGTGATTGTCTATTTTTGTTGGTTTTTGCTGTTTTTTAAGTTGTTGTTAGCCACCCCAAGTCGCTTTCTTGAGATAGGCAGCTATATAAATGGAATGACTAAATAAAGAAATAAAATAATACAGATCTGAAGGATTTTTTTAATACTGAAGTTCCTTGCAAAAGACAGATTGAAACAATAGGTCCTACCATTCTTACATACCTTCTGGCTTAAACAGCTGAGTTCGTACTCGCTCTTTTTTAAGAGAGTAACACTTCATACTAGTGGGTGTTTCTTGGCTCCTTTGTACTGGAGCCTGAATCAAACTGCTGAACTTGGTGGGAGTCCTGGAGCCTGAATGTTCACCGAAGAGTAAAGTCCGGGCCCTGGGGGAAGTTGCTGGAAAGCTGTTTTCTTTTTTACTCTGCTTAGTTGGGGTACAAGGTAATAAGTGGGCAACATTGCAACGATTATCATCACCTGGCAGAAACAAAGAGACAGTACAGAAAATAAATTTTAAAATATAGGTGAAATTCAGACATTTACCAAAGATACTTTTTAAAAAGTTGTCCTTTTACTCCAAGTCTCATTTTGAGACACTTAAAATTATCTTTTTAAAATAGTACGATCTCAGAAGTTATGGGCGGAGCTCCGAGAAAACCTGTTGTGAACTTTTTAATTAGTTGGTCATCTCTTGCAAAAGTGAAGTTCAAAACTCTTAAATTTGTAATTTTAAAAAAATTGAAATTCAGTTCTTTGTAAAATAAATCTATTCATAGAAATGTTATTACAACTAATTTTCTCCAGTATTGTCCAAAAGATTTATTAATTCATTTTGTACAAATTAGTTATCTAATTTTTAGTTGGATAACAAAGAGCTAGTTAGCTAGCAGAGCAAGCTATTCTGTTATAATCATTAGGATACTGGAGTAGGATATGGGTGATGCAGGTTCAACTTAATCCTCAATCACAAAAATTCACTTAGTATTTTTGGGCTAGTACCCTCTACTCCATCAGCCTACCCAGCAGAGTTATTATGGTAGGGGAAGATGGAGTTGGGAGCTATGCATACAATCTTAAGCTCCAGGAGGAAAAATGAAACATAAATCTAACAAATCTTAATAGCTGTAAACATTAATCAAAGGATAATAGTTAGCATTTTTATTTGTTATGTGCTTAAATCTATACACAGTACGAGACCTAATATTCCCCACAATAATAATTGTGACATAGCCCATGCAATGACATTTTACAGAATTAGAATGCCAAAGAATTGAATAGGCAAATTTAATTTGTCTAATCTCCCCATTTGACTTGCTCAAACCATAGTATTTTTTTAATAGTCAACTGGCTATTTTTGGTTCGTATATTTTGGGAAAATTTCTATTTAAAGGCAATTACATGTAGTCCTTGACTTACAACTACAATTGAGCCCCAAAATTATGTTGCTAAGTGAGAAATTTGTTAAGTGAGCTTTGCCCCATTTTACGACTTTTCTTGTCACATTTGTTCAGTGAATCAATGCAGCTATTGAGTAACATGGTTGTTAAGTAAATCTGGTTTCTCAATTGAATTTGCTTGTCAGAAGGTTGCAAAAGGGGATCACATGACCAGAGACACTGTAAGAATCATAAATATGACCCAGTTCTCATGCATCCCAATGTAAATTATATGATCGTGGAGATGCTGCAACAACATGTGAAAAATGATTATAAGTCACTTCTTTTCACTGCCACAGTCACTAAATGCTGATGCAGGTCGAGGACTACCTGTAGTTTGTCAACCCTTTCTATTGCTTTAATTTTAAAGAAAATGATCTACACATGCTGATATTCAACATTGTTAGGATATTTGGAAGACATAAGGGGGGGGGGAAACTTACCTAGGCGTTTGCGGGGACTGAGAGGTAAGACCTGCTTTGGGGAAGATGGCAAAGAGTTTGGCAATGTTGCTGGATCTAGATGGGAGCTCTTCTTTTTCTCTAATGATTTCTGAAGTGTCCTGACTGATTTTCGCTTTGGAAAGTCTATAATCTTCTGGCTCTGGGACTGTGACCTGGTACTAGGCATGATGGACATACTGGAACCAAACATAGAAAATAATAATAATAAGTATTCAAACTAAGCAGTATTCTCTAGAAATCTCTAATGCTCCACAAATGGTCTATAAGCTAGATAGACCAAGTATTCTTTGCCTGCACATACTTCTTTTCCTACATCAACAAAATCAAAATGGATTAAAGCATAGAATATTCCCACCCAAACAGGGACAGTGAAACCTTCCCAGTCAGGGTTAAAGTGCAGGAGCACATTTTTCTTAATAATATTCACTATAAAGTATTCCACTGTATATTACGCAGTTAAGTGGCAGTATTAACCAAAGTTGTCTGATTTCAGAGAAGTGCCAAGCCTAGCTAATACTTGAAAGGGAGACCAGAATGAAACCTCAAGACTAGACTGAGAAATTTAAAAACAATTCTAGAAGACAGTGGCCAACCATTCCCAATCCAGTAAAAGTACACTGATATATCCATGAAATCACCAGGAGTTTTTGGATGAGTTTTTGGGATCTGTTTTATTATCCCACTCTTATGAGTGTATCTTGGTTCTCAAGTTTAATTATACTTATTCTGCACCCAAAGTTTGATTCTTCATCCCTTGCATAATTATCCTTCCCTTATTCTTTACTTCCTTTGTACACTTGTTAAATGTAATTTTACGGTACACATCCTTGTTCAAACTGCATTATTTTAGTGTTTTACAGTAAACCCAGAGAGCTTTGGCTGTTGGGCAGTTTTAAAATTCTTGCTCTCCTGATTACAACCCCCAACATGGTCTTTTCCTCGGATGTTGCAACAACGTGCCCTGAAGACATCAAGATAAGGAAGGCTGGCTTACTTATTCTCATGCAAGGAGTTGCATGAGAGAACGGGCAGCCGGCCTCTTCCTACGACATGGTATCTGTATCATCTATTATACTTTGGATCCCCTCCCGGAATCGCTGCCACTTGATGGAAGGGAGTCGCAGACCTCCTGCCATGCATTCACCGAGAAAGGTAGAAGCTTCAATGGCGCATGTTCCTTAGCGCGGTCTCCTCCAACCTATGCTCTCCCCATTCTACCACAACCCCTATATTTTCTGACAGAATTATCCCCCCACGGCCAGTATTTAAAACATTGCTACGATGAAACGGGGACTACCGTCCAATATACATACATACATACGTATGTATGGGGGGTGGGGGGAGGAGACGCTGGCAGCATGTTCAGGTTTCAGATCCTGCCCATTCTTTCCCACTTACAGAAAGTTCCCCCTCCTCAGTCTCTATACCGCCCTTTCCCGACGGAGCCTGAGATCCAGCACCCACCATAAACTGAATCCTTGGAATCTTTTCGCGTTAGGACACCGGATCACGCTCGTCGCTCGCTGCCTTCTCCCCTCAAGACTGACTGGCGGAATTTCTCCCCGCGCGCTCTAGCCGTTCGGTCCTGCCGATTGGTTCGGTCCGAGCGGCGCCGCTCCTTGCCAGCCAATCGCCACTCTTCGCGCCGAACGCCTATTTCCATTGGCCCTGCCCCTTCTACGCCGCCCTCCTTGCCGCTCAAACTTGTCTCCCCTCCCTTCTTTTTCCACATAAAAAAAAAAGAGAGTGGGGGTGGCAGTACAGCCTCTCAGAGAGAGGTTCTTTGACGGTTAAGATAGCAGAAGCAAGCAGCCTTTTACTGAATGCAAATTTTGCCACTTTAGTAAACAGGACTACAATTCCCATCGAACTTTGCTGCAAAATAAAAGGGAACCAGCTTCGATAAGTAACCAAAAAAGAGCGCGCTCCGCGCATTTTTTTCCTAATAGGAAGGAGAATGCTCATACAAGCCATAGGAGCCAAATTTTTGCGAGTTTTGGATTTTGTAAATTGCCATGCAAATGTCTGGAAGGCTGGGAAAACTATCGAATGTTTTCACTTGGAAGAAAAAAGTTGTAGCAGAGCAGACAATGCTCTATAGATGTTTAGGACTATAATTTCCATACAATATGCGAGCAATGGCTAATTTATTATGACAGCTGTAATCCAAAGCACTTGAGAACTAAATTGGTGACACGACTTTTCACAACATATAGTTCTTAGCTGGTGTATCTATACATTTCACCCTTTTATTACATCTTTCAAATGTATCAGCATATCCTGCCATTTTCACCAATTGCCTGATATGATACATGAGTTCCATAGGCTACATAAATCTATTTTCAGATTAAAGATTCAAATTTTAGAGTAGCAAGTGTTATTGTTTTAATCAGGATACATGTTCATAGTTTGATAGGATTTTAAAAATATACAAGTCTTTCTCTTCCAAATGTGTAAAAGTACTCTTGAAAATAATTTTAATATGGGTACTATTGGGAAATTCATTGTATAGGTAGTCCTCATGTAAGTCATAACTGAAACTCACAGTCACATTAAGCAGCACTGTTAAGTGAAACATCACATAATCACAATCTATGAACATCAGTTTTACTTCAATTGTTAAGCAAACCACCTACAATCATTAAGCATGATATCCCATCTCCACAACTTGCAATGTCCTGCTGATCTCTCAGTTGATTTTGCTGGGCAGAAACTGACTGGAAACGTTACAAGTGGCAATCAGATGACCATGGGATGCTTTTTTCAGCACCATTATAAATTAGAATGGTCACTGAATGAGGCAGAAGTTAAGACAGAAGTTACTTGAGGAATATCTATACCCATGATGGTGAATCTATGGCACGCAGAACCATTTCTTAGGGCATGCAAGGCATTGCCTTGTCAGCTCCAGCACGCATGTGTGCGCTGGCCAGCTGATTTAGGCCTTTTGAGGCTTCAGGGAAGCTCCTGAAGCCTCTGGAGGTGGGGGAGAGGCTGTTTTTACCCTTCCCAGGCTCCTCAAAAGCCTCTGGAGCCTGGGGAGCGTGAAAAAACCACGCAAGAAGCAGGGGGTCGCGCACATAGCATTATGGGTGTGACACGCCCACTCACCATCCCCCTGCGCTTCCCCGCTTTTGGCACGTGAGCCAAAAAAGGTTAGCCATCACTGATCTATACAATAAAGGAAGTTATCACTTCCTTTCCTATACCAATTTTTTTTTCTTCAAAAAAAGGGGGAGCAGGAAAAAAAAGGGGAAGTCATGGCCTACCTGCATTTTGACAATGCAATCAGAAAAATAAATGAAAATAAAATTAAATATACCATAGCAGAAATTGTATTGTACAATAGGTTATATTAGAAATTGGTCACTGCAAGTAATTCTTACTTTGCTCTTATTTGTTTCCTCAAGTCTCCAAAGGCAGGTCATATACATTTTTTGGGAACTGGTTTTTGAAATCTCTAACAGCACTAAGCCAATAAATTATAAATACTTGATATATTCAGTGTGATATGTGCTTAAACAGAGAACAAATTGCAGAAACAGTATTTGTATTTGATTAATTTATTAGATCATGGACACAGACTCACTTCTGCATCAGTCAATGCAGCTACAATTTAATAAGAGACAGCACCACTTCCTGTGGTTCAGATACAGTGTCTTATGAAGGAGTGAAATATTAAAAGAGGAGGCATTATCAAACATAGCCACTAAGGAATAAAAGTAGTATACTTTTCTCCTCCCTGGAAACCAGCCTTTCAGCATATGCTATCTTCACAGGTTATTCTCATCTCAACTGTAGGGAACATGATTGATCTGCATGTTAAAACTAAGATGCTGATTAATGGTACAGATTGAAGAGGAAATTCCCATACAGAGCTATGTAACTGTATTGTACTGGGAGCATTATGCATTCACCCAAATGAGCATTGAGTTCTAACTTTGTGAGGATGTTATACAGTCATCCCTCCGGTTGTTTGATACAGTAATTATTTTCCCCTGCAAATGAAAAAGCAAACTGGGAAGCAACGGTTCTTGAAAGATCCCACTAGGAGAGAGCAATTTTAAAAAAGGACTGTTTATATTTTTTTTAAATGTAAGCAAATTATCTGCATCACTGTTTCTCAATCTTGGCAATTTGAAGATATGGATTCCAATTCCCAGCCAGCCAGCGGCATTTTGAGAGCTGAAGTCCACATATCTTTACCAAGGTTGAGAAACACTGATCTACAGTATGCTTATTGTATGTCACAGTCTTTGGAATTTAGGTGAATGTAAGTATTTGACTGTTTAATATGAAAATTATCAAAATGACTTAAAAATGAAACTCCTCCTAATGCCACATCAATAGAGTTCTCACAGTTATTTAATCAGGATAATAAAATTATGAAAGAATATTACATGCAAGTCTCAATGAGATTTTTTTCTCTTTAAAACAAGTCCACATGTGCCCTTGCAATGGACTCAAGAATTCTTTCACTGCCAGCAACCTAAAGAAATTTACTTGAAACACTTGCAAAGAAAAGACTCCAAAAGGACATTTTGTGTGAAAGGGAAAGATCAGATCTAAAACCAAAGCAGCAATGCAACAGACTCAAACTCTGGTTCTTGAAACTACAGAATTACTCAGTAGTGTTTCTGCAGTAAATAGAAATGAAACTGCAGATAGTGAGAGAGGACTTAGTGTGCATAAAGCTTGCAATATCTAAATTTGTATGCACACACACAGACACAAAACTCCATTGGGAGCCATTTAAGGATAAGGCACCATGAAGCATTTGCTGTTAAACAACATAAACATTACACTCCTTATAAAAGCCTTTTCCTTGGCATATTTGCACAGTTGCAGTGAAAGGTTGATAATTTCAACAAGAAGGGCTGCATTAAATCTGCTACCTATTGGGAGAGTTAAAAAGCTACAAAGGCCTTCTCCTAAACCTTCAAAAAGATGAGAAAATCTTAATTCTTATAACTCATGTTTACAACATCTGAAACTTATAATTACAGGATAGCATGACACACAGTTCTTTGCAATGGTTCCTGTTTTTGTACTGGTAGATGGAATTAGCCTTCACAGCATCACTGTGTATCTCTTGTACATATGGAAATTTTCAAATCTTCATTGTAAGGGTTTACTTGTTGATATACAATATAAAACTATAGAACTGCCTCAAGAAATCAGAAAGATAAAACTTTTAAAAATTCTTGGGTCAATTAAAGAAACTAGATATTACTAAACTGATATTTTGATCATTTCAGATCTTGAGAAAAGTTCAGATACACTGTGAAGAATAAAAGTATATACTTTGTCCTATACAATCCTTAAAAATAGAGGTATGAAGAGTGTAAAATGTATCCTAATATTCTACTTTAGGTTGCACTAAAACAATAGCAAGTAAGAAGGAAGACTGGGATGAAGAGTGACAGGCTACAGATTTAGTTTTCCAGATACAAATGGGAGATTTTCTGAGCAAGTAAGACTGTAAGTTTAAAATCGACCTAAGGCAGACTCCCCTAAGATGGATCTCGCAGATAACAAGCTACAATTGCCATCAGTTTTAACTAACATAATTACCTTGACTAGAATTATTGGAAGTTGCAGGCAACACAAATGGGATGGGGGGCACTAGACTGGTGAAATTGATTTATAAGAGAATTAAGATTTTTATCTTGGTAACGCTAGCTGAAAATATATGGTTTCTCTGAATGTTTTCAGAATGAGTATGAAAATGTGTTTAAATTCACCTTGTACAAAACTCTTGCCTTAGCAAGGAAAAGCAAATACATCTTGTCCACTTACGTAATTAAACTACCAAATATCTTGGCTCAGGGAGGAGTGTGGGCAAGAGGCAACAGGAAGAAATAAAGCAGCGCTTTGGACCAGAACATGCAAGTATGACCCTATGCCTCTTGTATTCAGTTTCCATTTGACTGCCATTTCAAGCTTAAGAACCCCCTTCACAGTGCTTCCTAAAGGATATACTTACTGGAAGCCAACATTATACAGAACATAATAATTAAAAAAATACCCTTCCCCAAAATGCACAGTGCATTTAACTTCTCTTCCCAGCGAGTTATGCTGGATAAGATTTTAATTTTCTTCCAGAAGAAAAAAAGAAATTCCTCTGACCAAGCATTAGTCCCTCAACATGAGAGACTGCCCAGTCATTAACTTAAAAGCAGACAAATTTCCATCGTCACAAAAAAAAAAGTAGGTGGTAAAGGAATTTTTGTAGTATATGGCTAGCAAGCCTACAAATTTTTTACAACATACAAAATAGATCAATATTTATCATTATAACACAAATTTTCTAACGCCACATTTTTAAGAGTAAATACACACAATAATTATAATAAATCTGGTACCAATCACATAACAGAACTACTGTATAAGGCAAAACACCAACAAGCAGGCTTGATGTTACAACCACCTGCAGAGCATGTGATAAAATGAGGGGAAAATTTTTGCTTCTGCTTCAGAGTCTGCTTAGTGGTGTCTAGTCCAGAATTGGGCATTTCTACTGCTAGAATCTGCTTTCCAACAGATTTATATGGAGAGAGGGAGAGATGAATCCCCATCGGGGACTCTTCAGCAGTGTAAACTACTGCGTTGAGAAGCAGATGTTCAATCTGTACTTGGCCTTTTTCTGATACTGGAAAACACCAAATGTAAATACCTCCTTTGATCTCAGGGACAAGGCCAGCACTATCAAATCTCTTATAACACCACTAAGAGACCTAGCTGGAATTAGTGGCACTCTTGCAAAGGACTTAACAAACATCTTAAAAGTCACAAACATATCTGACAACCCTCCACCTCATTAAAATGTCTGTGCAAGAACCACAGAAAACTTTGTCAATTGTGTACAACCAGCAAAAATAAAATATGAAGGAATTTCACCAGTTTCTATCACTTTCAAAGTTGTTTCATTGAAGTAGGTACTAACCACTAAAGATCAGCTTAGAGCTAGAACAAAATGGTGTATCATTTAAAAACTGTAACTGGAAATCTGCCATCGAAGGTATGTTCCCCATTACTAGACCGGAATGTATGCCAATGGGACCTTCAGTCAGTCAGTGACGCTCTTCTTGGGATAGGTGCCCATCCAATTCTCAGCAAAAAAAATAGAATACTTCTCATTCTTTTGCCATCCCTCAGCAATAGCTGGTTACATTCTCAAGACTGATTATGTCTGAAAGATATTCATAGGATAAGACAATGAAGCTGGGTATTTCTGTTAATGAGAGCAAGATGGATCTTCTGAAGACACAGGACATTCAAGCATTAGGAATTCTTCTAATAAGTTGAAACATAATATATATATTTTGTTCTATACTGGTGTAGCCTCTTCAGTGTATTATCTATGGCCAGCTTTGTATTGCAACATTAATGCACTAGTTTCCTATAAACTAGTTCATCATCCCCAGTGCTTGTCAGGACAGTTCTTTTTTATTTTAAGGGTACTACTGCCTCAATATCAGCCATGCCTTTTTTAAAAAAAATACAACACAGGTATCAGTGATTGCTATTAGACTTTACAATCTGTTCATCTCTACAATGGTATCTTTTATTCTGTAGAAGCACAATCCCATTTCGAGAAGCTTCATTTAAGATGCCAGCTATGTTTTATAGAAACTGACAACCAAAGAATATGGGTCCAGAACTGCAGGACAAGAACTCTGCCAAAACATAGCATGGTAACTGCTGTACTCGCCTCTTTTGTTGGTGCACTTCTACAGATACTGCTATTCTTATGCAGCTTTATCAATTTTTTAAGTTGTCTTTAAGACATGCCATTTAGTTCATCTTTCTCCTCCTGCTTTAAGTTACAAAGTTTAATAATTGAGAATGTAGTGCTTGCAATGAAAAATGAAGCAGCCATTTCAATTCTTTTCATAGCACAACCCTTTAAAAAATGAATGTTCCCTAATGCATACAATTTGTGGCCATTTCCTTCCTTATGATAATCAAGCATCTATAAATAACTGCTTCAACTTGGCCCACAGTTTTGTTGTTCTTTTTGGTTTCCTTTCCTGGGAAACATTCACTCTTCCCTTGTTCTTGAACTGTAGTGTTTATGAACTGAGGGGTTTCCTCCCTTCGTGGCAAAGATAGCAGGAAAGGTAGGAAATTAGTATTGATCTGCAGGAATATTCTCACCTGGCTATGCTCACAGATGCCTTTTTATATCAGGGAATGAAATGCATAGACAAAGTTGAGTAATAATAAGTCCATCCAGGTTCTTGCAATTAAAAAAAGCAGGAATGTATTTTCATGCAGATTTCTGAGGAATGATTTTTTGGAGGCGGGGAGAGAATTTAAGAACAAAGTCTTATTTGTTTTGGTGCTAAGCAAAAATGCTCATTTGTTGTTTTTCACCTAGGGACCGGAGGCAGAGGAGGGGCCCCACGAGTAGCTGAAAAGATAAGAGAGGTTGTTAATACATGGGTATTATACATCCAGGTGCTTTCTTCGACAGGAGCCATGACCACAAAAGCAAAAAAAGACCCTAAATTTTTATATGGATGTTATCATCATAAGAAAGTGTCTGTCTGTCTTTATTTCATAAAAAATAGAAGGCCTATTAATGTTACAAAAGCATTTATTATCACTTTCTAAAAAATTTAAATACCTGCCTTATTTAAATTTAAATTTTTCATTATGTAAAAACATGAGCTCCTTTGTCATCTTTATTGTCTATCTGCTTCAGATACCTCTCTATCCATCTAGGTTTCTAATATCTTTCCTTCTTCCTTTATGAAAAGGTGCACAGCTCAGTAATTCCTAAACTTTTTCCCTCAATGATTCTTTCACGGCATCTCTAGGTTTAAAGAAATAGTGAACAATTATACTTCCTCTCAAAAACTTTAAAATTCCATTGCATTCTCGTGAGTTTCCTATGGTGCCATGGCAATTTGAGAACTGTGGGCATAACGTATATAAGGCTGCACAATTGGCATAATTCGAAAAACAATCAAGAAACAATCACCAACAGTAATTGAGACTGGGAACTGCATCACTAAGCGACAAGGTCATAAGGGGCGATGTCATGTGATTGTGCCAACTTGTGATGGCTATTCCAGCAGTTCCCAGTTGGCATTGTTAGGCAACTCCGACACCATCCCCATTTGTGACCCCTTGACAGTTTCCCATGATTTTGCTTAAAAGCCAGCAGTGAAGGTCAAAAATGCTGAACGTGTGATAGTGGAATGCTGTAGCTGCCAGAAGTACAAGAATCTGTTGTAAGTACACCTCATTCAATGCCATCCTACCTTCAAATAGCCACTGAGTGAGTGGACTACCTGTAGAAGTAAATTAATGATAAATACAATTTGACTCATACTGTTGGTGGCAGCATTTTTGCCCTATGGATTGTCCTTAAATCACCTGTTAAGCCTGCCAGTTTGCAAACTGTGGGTGCAACATTGTGGTGTACTACATCGGTTTAGTACTTACTTCTGTTAGTTTTGCTGGGATAAATTCTCTGGAAATATTTAAATTCTTCTGGAGCTGGGAAATCTTCAACTGGATGAAAAGAGTATTTGGATTCAAAGTCATCTGCAGAAGAGTAAAAAATAAGAAACAAAAAAAATGGTGGGTTTGGGTAGATAAAACTGAAGGTCACACCCATCTGGTCCTGCTGCTTTTATCATTAAGGCTTTGGGGGAATCTTGTGCAAGATGAAAATGGTCGACTAAACATCATGAGATGAAAATGGTCGACTAAACCAGCGTTTTTCAACCACTGTGCCGTGGCACACTAGTGTGCCGTGAGATATTGTCTGGTGTGCCGTGGGAAAAATTCCTGCCAGAGTATCAGCTTTGTGTTCAGCCAAACAGGCCCAGGTTTCGCACTGAGTAAGTAAACAAAAATATGAACAATTATAAAATACTTTATTATTTCATAATAAAGTAATTATAAAATAATTTCTTTGTGTTTATTTGATTCCTATTCAAGAGAATTACTTTATATATAGTCAATATAGGCACAGAGTTAAAAAATTTTTAACATTTTCTAATGGTGGTGGTGTGCCTCGTGATTTTGTTCATGAAAAAAGTGTGCCTTTGCACAAAAAAGGTTGAAAAACACTGGACTAAACATCATGAGGCAGTTGGACCTCATACATAGAAAATTTGGGCCACAATTCAGCAAGATGTTATCTGGCACCTAAAGTGAAGAAACTATTGCCACTTGGAAATGTAATTCAGCAATTAAAGAGCTACATAAAACATACATCAGGTTCTTTGCATTTCCAGACAGTTTTTGATCAGAATATCACAAGAAACATAAAACATATAAAATGAACTACTTCTATATGTATTTCACATATAGAATATTAGATTCAAGATACTCAACATTTTAAAACTACTTTCTTGCAGATACAATATGATCAACTTTTGTATTTGCTATAATTAAATTTGGTAGGTTCACTGGACTAACCAATTAGTCCAGTGAACCTTAGATTAGATTAATTTCAAGCATCAAATGTATATAATTTTATACCAATATTTAAGGCAAAAATGTTACATTTTATAAATGGCTCCTAATATCAAGCAGCAGAGCTTGATTTTACCACCACATCCTCAGAAAGAAAAAAATTATCCAGACTAATCTAAATATTTTTATAGTCTTCAGAATTAAACAAAGAAGATTAGTAACAGCTATTCCCTTCTTGATAGTCTAGAATCTTGAACACTTCCCTATTTAACTTAAATGTCAAAGAATCCTATCAGGGCAACAATAAGCCCTGATAAATAAATCTTTTTAACTCACCTAAATAAGATCTAACTGTAGAGATAGAGTCCCGATGTCCATTTCTCATTGGTGGGGGAGGAGGGGGTGGTCCAACTGGTGTTCTGGTAGGAGGAGGGGGTGGTTTTCCACGGTTCATGGGATCGGAAGACCCATGTATTCTGTAGGGTGGAGGTGGTGGAGGCGCATCTCTTCCACCATTTCGTATCATGGGTGGTGGTGGTGGTGGAGCTAAACAGAAATCTCCAGATCAGCAAAGACATGGACTAAACTGCAAAATCATAGTTATTTTAGCCACTCAAACATTTAAGATATATATGGTTCGTAAACAGTAGTTGAGTTTACAACTGAAATCAAACAAGCCAAATCATGGCTTAATGTAATACACAAACTACTGTACCTAAATACACTATATTGCCAAAAGTATTCGCTCACCTGCCTTTACTTGCATATGAACTTACAGTAAGTGACATCCCATTCCTAATCCATAGGGTTCAATATGACATCGATCCACTGCACACTAATCTGAAAGCCACATGAAGTTTGGAGGTCTGTAGCGATGGACTCTGCAGAACGTTGGCGACCTCTTTGCACTATGCGCCTCAGCATCCACTGACCCTGCTCTGTCAGTTTACGTGGCCTACCACTTCATGGCTGAGTTGCTGTCGTTCCCAAACACTTCCACGTTCTTATAATACAACTGACAGTTGACTGTGGAGTATTTAGGAGCAAGGAAATTTCACTACTGGATTTGTTGCACAGGTGGCATCCTATCACAGTTCCACACTGGCATTCACTGAGCTCCTGAGAGCGACCCATTCTTTCACAAATGTTTGTAAAAACAGTCTGCATGCCTAGGTACTTGATTTTATACACCTGTGGCCATGGAAGTGATTGGAACCCCTGATTCTGATTATTTGACTTTGACTTTATTAAATTTATATACCGCTCCCTTTCCCAAAAGGGACTCGGGGCGGTGCACAGGAAATTTAAAAACATATATAAACATGACAATATACCAAATTTAAAAACCAAATTAAATTATTATCCCTGTGCTAAAAATTTAAAATAAGTTAAAACTATATCCCTAAAAACCAATTAAAACAATTTAACTGCAGACTATAGGCTAGGTGGAGTGAGCTAGGCCAGGCCGGCCTGTTGGAAAAAATAAGTTTTTAGTTTCTGGTGGAAGGAATGGAGGTCCGTGGTCGTTCTAAGTTTGGGGGGTAGGTCGTTCCAGAGGGTTGGGCTCACCACAGAGAACGCCCTTCCCCTGGGCGTCGCCCGCTAGCATTGCCTGGTGGACGGCACCCGGAGAAGTCCCTCTCTGTGGGAGCGAATTGGCCGAAGGGATGTTTGGGGTAGGATGCGATCCCGTAGATAACTAGGTCCCGTGCCATGGAGCGCTTTAAAGATGATAGTCAACACCTTGAAGCACACCCGAAAGGCCACAGGCAGCCAGTGCAGCTCGCGCAAGAGCGGTGTTACATGGGAGCACCTAGGAGCTCCCATAATTGCCTGCGCGGCCGTATTCTGGACTAGCTGCAGTCTTCGGGAGCACCTCAAGGGGAGCCCCATGTAGAGAGCATTACAGTAGTCTAAACGGGATGTCACGAGCGCATGAGTGACTGTGCGAAGGGCGTCCTGGTCCAATAAGGGCCGCAACTGATGAACCAGGCGAACCCAGTAGAACGTCCCCCTGGCCACGGCTGTCAAGTGGTCTTCTAACGACAGCCTGGTATCCAGGAGGACGCCCAAGTTGCGTGCCCTATACACGGGGGCTAGGTGTTCGCCCCCTATGGCCAGTGATGGCATCAACTGGTTGTACTGGGAAGCCGGAAACCACAGCCACTCGGTCTTGAACGGGTTGAGTCTGAGTCTGTTCCTTCCCATCCAGACCCGCACGGCTTCCAGACACCGAGACATCACTTCGACGGCATAGTTGGGGTGGTTTGGGGTAGATATGTACAGCTGTGTATCATCAGCGTAGAGATGGTACTGTACCCGAAAACCACCGATGATCTCGCCTAGCGGCTTCATATATGTGTTGAACAGGAGTGGCGAGAGGACCGACCCGAGGTACCCCACAGGTGAGTGGTCTCGAGGTCGACCTCTGCCCCCCTGCCAACACAAATTGCGATCGACCGGAGAGGTAGGAGAACCACCGTAAAACGGTGCCCCTCACCCCCAACCCTTCCAGTCGATGCAATAGGATACCATGGTCGATGGTATCAAAAGCCGCCGAAAGATCTAATAGGACCAGGATAGAGGAGCAACCCCCATCTCTGGCCCTCCAGAGATCATCCACCAATGCGACCAATGCCGTCTCGGTGCTGTGTCCGGGCCGGAAGCCGGACTGGCGCGGGTCCAGATAATCAATTTCCTCCAGATGGCGGGGAAACTGTTGCGCCACCACACTCTCTACAACCTTCGCCAGAAAGTGAAGGTTGGAGATCGGACGATAATTTACTGGGTCCAGGGAAGGCTGGGTCCAGGGAAGGCTTCTTCCTGGGACCCAGGGAAGGCTTCTTCCTGGGATGGGTGAGCAAATACTTTTGGCAATATAGTGTATAACAGATGCAGCCCAATTCTGAAAATACATTTTTGGTAGCCAAAAATATATGATATGCACAACTAAACTGGCAATTCATTTTCTATTGATATTTTACATGCACGTGATTAAAAGTTCTGCCTTGCTCTATACGTGCTATAGAAGTTTGTGTCCACAATACTGAGGCAAGTCATACATTTGATTTTAATCCTGACAGATTTGGTGAGTGCTATGAGTAGGATGTATAGCATTTTAGAAATAAGAAAAATGCAGAGTATGAATATATCACTACTCAAAAATCCTTTAATACAGCTGTATCTTTTCCTGAAATCAGCTGATTACCCTTTAGACTCACCAAATTTATGTAATTTATTTCATAAATTACATTTTCAACTCCACATTTCTGAAATCTCTCATTTCAGAAATGAAGCATGATTAAGACACAGAACTAATTAATCATATGAACTGTTCTATTTTAAACTAAAGTTTGCACCATTTCAAGAAACGTACAATATCTGACACTAAGTGGCTTAGATTGTTTCTAAACCAGTCACATAACATTTGGGAATATTTCAGTAATATTGCTCCTACCGGATCTGAGCTTTTGCAAAATTAAAAGTTGCTTCTGTTTTAACAATCAGACTGATGATCTGCCTCATAATGGGTTCCCACCATACTCACAACGTGAAATATCCAATTCTAGTTCAAAAAGATGTGATGAAAAAATTGCCCTCCTAACCTTTCTCAAATGTAACTTTTCAAATTTCATTCAATGCAGCATCCTTCATGGATAAACCCTATATTCAATCATTGGTACTGTCCAGTTAAAGCATCAAGGAAGAATTTCTGAAATTACTATAAAGTATTCAATATTCATCTGTAAAAGTCTTACTGTCTCCTGAGGGAACACATTTAGGCTAATACCGAAGATGAAGAGCCAGACAGTGAGAGAACTGTGGCTTTTCTAAACATTCATAATGACTTTGTGGTTGGATGAAGAATTTCCTAACTCATGGCCCACACTGGGGGCATCAGATTTTAGTACTGCAAATAGGATTTTTTTTCCAGAAATAACAAATCAATAATTTTGAGATCAGCTAGAACCCAAATTCCTAAACATGCCATTAAACATTGTTATAAACATTTAAATGTCCGAAGTCATTTGCAGAAATTTTCTAGTTATAATTCTTATTCCATGAAATAAACATTATTTTTCTTCTACAAGTAACTTCTTTCCCAATGGCCATGTCTGTGAAACAAGCGCAATTATCATCTTCTGTAAATTTATCTCCATAAATCCAAATTAGAAGATATACAGTAGCTTTGAAGCATTTTTAGTGCTAACATTTCTATTTTCAGACAATAAATGTTGATTATTATAAATTCCACAATCTACCGCATTTTTCGGACTATAAGACACACCTAGCTTTTGGGGAGGAAAACAAGGGGGGAAAATCTGTCTCATTCTTTCAGCAATTTGCTCCTTGCAGCAAACAGCCTGGTCAGTTTCAGGACAGCCAGATTTAGTACAAGCAGCTGATTGGCAGTTGAATTAGCCTCCCAGAATACTGATGATCAGCTGTTCCAGGCTGCGGGGATCCTGCCATTTATCGCCATCTCTGTGTGCCCCATTTTTGGCCTCCGAATGTCCCATTTTTGGCCTCTGTCGCCCCGTTCAGCAGTGATAGGCAATTTGACCTGCCAAGGCCAAAAATGGAGTACATGGATGCCAAAAATGGGATACACGGAGGCAGAAATTGGGGTGCCGAGAGGCAGTGATAGGTGGCAGCAATCCCCGCAGCCTAGAACAGCTGATCATCAGTATTCTGGAAGGCCGATCCAACTGCCAATCAGCTGCTCACACTATTTCAAGCTGTGCTGAAACTGACCAGGCTGTTTGCTGCAAAGAAGGAAATTGCAGGGAGGCAGAGGCTGAAGGGTGGGGGCCAGTGGGTGGGGCTTGGGCAACATTCGCTCTATATAACACACAGACATTTCTACCCACTTTTTTGGAGGGGAAGATAGTCCAAAAAATATGGTATTTTTAAGTTGAATGGGGCTGTAATAATCTCTTACCTGCACCTCGGCTTGGTGGATCACGGGCAGGAGGTGGGGGGCGATTATTTTGTAAGGAAGGAGATGCTGAAGGAGGAGGGGGAGGTGCCATACCCCTCCCTGGACCGGGTGCCTTTCTATGTAAGGAATTGTGTCTCTGGGGAAGCTCAGGAGCAGATTCATTAACAGGGCTGGCAGGGCCATTAGGGACACCAGGAGGCTGTCGGTAGGGTGGGGGAGGGGGTACCAAGGATTGGTTCTGACTGCTTGGTCCTGACCGGATATTTACTGGGGATGGGGGTGGCTTGATGGGAGGAGGAGCTGGTGGGCCATCATGATTTCCTGGAAGCCTTTGACCTGGAGTTGGTGGCAATGGCTTCTCACGGTTATAGGAAGGTGCTTTGCTATTATGCATAGAATGTGGAGCAAGAGGAGCATTGGCTCGCCGTCCAGGAGGTGGTGGTGGTGGAGCTGAAGAACTGTGCTTCATACCAGTGCCACTAGCACTGTTTGGCCGTGAAAGATCTGGCAATGAAGGTCTCTGCATGCGTGGAAGCTCTGGAGGAGAAGCTCGGCTATTTTCAGTGTCATCTTGGGGTCGGGTGCTGGTAGCACACACTGGAGGCCGGGGTGCAGCTGATCTACCCCCAGGACCCTGATGTAGTACCTTCCCAGAGGAGTTGTCTGGAAAAATAAAATAAAAAGTGATGTATAAAATTAGCTAAATGGATCAAAGCCTATACAGATAGCTCTGCTGTGAAAAAGTTATTTTCTTTTCTTAAAGGGGTAAGGCTCATAGGTAAAAATGACCGTCCTAATTTAATAAAACTTACAGATCTGTTTGAACAGAGATTATACCCAGTGATAAATATGTATTGCTAATTGCAGACGATTAGCAGATTTTAAATGCCTAAACTGTATTATTTCCGATAGAAAGTAAAAGGAATACAGATTCAAATATAGGGCACAACAAGGGAAATCAAATCATATTTCAAAACTGCTTAAAAAGGTATTTTTAAAAACATCACCTGAACTCTCTTTTACGCCCATGGGTCGTAGTTTGGGGATACCACCTTGGAAAAGGCCCACCTTTGTTGGAAGGGGAGATGTAGTAGAATTGTAGCTGCTGCCACTCTTGGATTCTGGAATAAAAGGCTTCCATATTATTTAACTTGTCAGATTGTGTAATGCAAAAAGTTTATCAAATACAGCTATTGGAAGCAAACCCATAACTGCTAGGCCTATCTGCAACTAATGGTATTTGAGATTGCTATTCAAATGTCCAAAGTTTAATATATTTTCCTCTAGAATGCTTTAAAGAGATGTTCTCCTTATTCTTCAATTTAAAATGCAAACTTCAGAAACTTTTTTTCTAATGTTTACTAGATAAAGGTAAAGGTTCCCCTAGTCCAGTGATGGCTAACCTTTGCCAAAAATGCGAGGGCGTGTGAACGATAGTACATGTGCGTGCCGGCACCCAGGAAACGCGCCCCCCACAACAAACTTCCAGTTGGCCTATTCAGCCTGTTTTTTGCCCTCTCCAGGCTCCAGAGGCTTTCTTGAAGCCTGGGGAGGGTGAAAATGGCCTCCCTCGACTCTCTGGAAGGCCAAAAATCAGCTGGCCAGTGCACACATACCTGCTAGAGCTGAGGCTTGCGTGCTGGCAGATATGGCTCTAGATGCCACCTGTGGCATGAATGCCATAGGTTTGCCATCATGGCCCTATTCATTCCCAATTCTAGGGGGCGGTGCTCATCTCCATTTCAAAGCTGAAGAGCCAGAGCTGTCTGAACATGTCTCCATGGTTATGTGGCCAGCATGACTAAACGCCAAAGGCGCACGGAACGCTGTTACCTTCCTACCAAAGTGGTCCCTATTTTTCTACTTGCATTTTTAGGATTTTGCTAGGATGGCAGAAGCTGGGACAAGTAACGGGAACTCACTCCATTATGTGGTGCTAGGGATTCAAATCACCAAACTGTCAACCTCCTGATCGACAGGCTCAGCGTCTTAGCCACCACTTCCTACTGATGTTTACTAGTAATTTGTAAATGCTTGGGCTTTATCTATATTTAATATTAACCTAAAGACTTCAGGCAGCTTACGTTCTTTACTATTGTGCAGAGCTAGGCTTAAGTTTGCCCAGTATCGAAAGTTCCCTTTGGGAAGTCTAAAATAACTTTAGTATACACAACAGTATAGGAAACACAGTAGGGCTGAGTAGAAATTCCAATGATTAAACTATAACAGTTCAAACTCCACAAACGCTTTTCCTCCCTCCTTCCTAAACTAGAACAATTAAATTTGAAACAATCAAGATAAGCATACAATAACAACAGAATCAATTTGGACACTATGTAACAAGAATTAACCAAAAGAAAACAAAGTAATTTGTGGTCAGAAGTACATGAGAGGACAACAGATTGTATCTTAGTGGCCTAAATAATTATTTATGGTACTGGACTAAGAACAATCCATCTCATAGTAGGCTGATCCAAGAATAATTTTAGTGGCAACAAGTCCTCACCTAATTGCCTTTATTTAATTTCTGGACGATGTTCTCTCAAGTGCCTGGAATTCAATTATTTTAAACATTAATTCCCAAATTCTGTTTGCATTACTGACCTGATTCACACATTATGGGAAATGATGTTCTGTCTAATTATAATTTGTTGAATAAATTCCAATTTCTGGATTCATAGTAAATGCAAAGTACGAATAGAAATATATGAACCCATCTTGTATATCTAAAGAGCTACAGATCATTCCTAAAAGAAAGGGATGACTGGGGGAGATGCAACACCTTTCCTTTAATTTGACGACAAAAATCTTCTGACAGTTGCTTAATTCACCTACTTACTTTCAAGGATAGGCGCACTGCGATCATTAACTTGAGCCACTTTTTTCAATTGGGCCCCTTTACAAATGTCTTGTAGCAGAGCATTTCTCCCTCGCTGCTCATCTCTGCTCAATTTTGGTGCTTCTGTGTTTGCCTGAAAGGAAATATTGCACCAAAAAAAAAAATGAAAAAAGATTTCTTATCCCTTGGCAGCCTGAAGATCACAAAAGTCGTTCATTTACACCACCAAAAAAAAAGGCTGCATGTAATGAACTGCACACTTTTGCACAATTCTATAGCCAGGAGGCTTGTACCTCTACAGCTAAAAAATTCTGATTGTGGCTTTCAAAGAACCACTTTCACCTCATCTGCAACTCCTAATCTTTCCATTATTTTTATCCATTAACCTACAATAAATATTTCATTCTTTGGTCCATTTATGTATATCTGTAGCATTGAAATCAAATCACTCTTGGTGGTCAATCTATGAGCACCTAATATATTTAATGTCATGTCTCAGGATCCCTCCAGCCCTACTTCTTTATAACATGTGAACTAGAGCAGTAATGGGATCCCTCCTGAAGGATCAATACAAAAGGTATATAATTTGTAGCCTTCATACATACATACAGGGCATTGAAAAAGTAGTCAGACCTCCTTCACCTTTGTCAATTTTGTTATGCTGCAGCCTGATCCTACAGTTGCTAAAATGCAATTTTTTCTCATTAATCTACACTCAATACTCCATATTGAATAAATGAAAGCAGAATTTTAGTCTATAGATGTCTATAAATTTGTCTATAAATAAATGTCTATAAATTTATTAAAAAGAAAAAACTGAAATATCACATTGGCGTAAGTATTCAAACCCCTCACTCAGTACTTTCTCGAAGTGCCTCTAGCAGCAATTACAGCCTCAAGTCTTTTGGGGTACGATGCGACAAGCTTTGCATATCTGGACTGGAGGATGTTCTGCCATTCTTAAGAACATAAGAACATAAGAAGAGACTTGCTGGAACAGGCCACAGCCCATCCAGTCCAGCATCGGTAGGCGGTTCGTCCGAGGTGGCTCAGGAGTTCATGGCCTCCATGACGGCCATGGACCTGACCCAAGTAATTCAAGCCCCCACACATACAGGGGGAAACACGCTAGACTTAATCTTTGCCTCTGACCAGTGGTTGAGTGATCTAGGAGTAGGGGAATTAGTCATCGAACCCCTGTCATGGTCAGATCACTCGCTCCTGCGGCTGGACTTTCTGACCGCTGCACCCCACCGCGGGGAGGCGGAACCCGAGATTCCTAGATGGTTCCGCCCCAGGCGCCTGATGGACCCGGAAAGGTTCCTGACGGAGCTTGGGCCTATGCCTGTAACCCTCACCCATGACTCGACCGAGGACTTAGTGGCCGCATGGAATAGTGCGGCCACGGGGGCCTTGGACCGGGTCGTGTCCTTGCGGCCTCTCACGCGGCGCCGATCCACCCTGGCTCCTTGGTTTTCTGAGGAGCTAAGGGTGATGAAGCGCCGCAAGAGAGGCCTAGAGAGCAGATGGAGATCCACTCGTTCCGAATCCGACCGAACACTGGTGAGGTCCTGTACAAAGACCTACCTAGTGGCAATAAGAGTGGCAAAACGTCATCATCCTGCCACCCTTATTGCGTCCGCAGATAACTGCCCTGCCGCCCTGTTCAGGGTGACCCGCTCCCTTCTCCATCATTGGTCGCGGGAAGTTCTCCTGTAGGGCAGAGCAGAGGAGTTCGGTGGTTATCTGCAGGACAAAATCGCTCGGATTCGGGATGACTTGGCCTCCATTCCGATAGATCTGGGAGGACCGTCCGAGGCAGGTCTTGAGACCGTTTTATGGGACGAGTTCAACTTTGTTACTTCCGAAGACATGGACAGGTTGCCGAGACGACTGAATGCCACCACATGTTTATTGGACCCGTGTCCCTCCTGGCTAGTACTGGCCTCCTGGGAGGTGACACGAGGCTGGCTCCAGGGAATTGTGAACGCTTCTCTTAGTGAGGGGCTCTTGCCGACCTCCCTTAAAGAGGCAATGGTGAGACCCTCCTCAAGAAGTCCTCCCTGGACCCAGCATTGCTAACTAACTATCGTCCAGTCTCCAACCTTCGCTTTTTGGCGAAGGTTGTAGAAAGTGTGGTGGTACAGCAGTTCTCTCGACACCTGGAGGAAACTGTTTATCTAGACCCGTGCCAGTCCGGCTTCCGACCTGGGCACAGCACCGAGACGGCATTGGTCGCGTTGGTGGATGATCTCTGGAGGGCCAGAGATAGGGGTTTTTCTTCTATCCTGGTCCTATTAGATCTCTCAGCGGCTTTCGATAGCATCGACCATGGTATCCTATTGCACCGACTGGAGAGGTTGGGATTGAGGGGCACTGTTCTACAGTGGTTCTACTCCTACCTCTCCGGCCGGTCGCAATTTGTATTGGCAGGAGGGCAGAGGTCGACCTCGAGGCCACTCGCTTATGGGGTGCCTCAGGGGTCGAACCTCTCACCCCTCCTGTTTAACATCTACATGAAGCCGCTGGGTGAGATCATCCGTGGTTGTGGGGTAGAGTACCATCTGTACGCTGATGATACTCAGTTGTACATATCTACCCCCAACCACTCCAACGATGCCGTCGAAGTGATGTCCCGGTGCCTGGAAGCCGTGCGGCTCTGGATGGGAAGTAACAAACGCCGACTCAACCCGTCCAAGACCGAGTGGCTGTGGTTTCCGGTGTCTTGGCATAGCCAGCTTATTCCATCGCTGGTTATCGGGGGCGAGTCATTGGCCCCTGCGGAAAGGGTTCGCAACCTGGGCGTCCTCCTGGATTCCCGGCTGTCCCTAGACGATCATGTGACGGCCGTGACCAGGGGGGCATTCTACCAGGTTCACCTGGTACGCCAGTTGCATCCCTTTCTGGACCGAGACGCCCTCCGCACTGTCACTCAGGCACTCGTGACGTCTCGCCTAGACTATTGCAACGCTCTCTACATGGGGCTCCCCTTGAGGTGCACCCGGAGGCTCCAGTTGGTTCAGAATGCGGCCGCGCGGGGGATTCTGGGAGCTTCTCGCTACTCCCACATAACACCTCTCCTGCGCGAGCTGCACTGGCTACCGGTGGCCTTCTGGGTGCGCTTCAAGGTGCTTGTTACTATCTTCAAATCGCTCCATGGCTCGGGGCCTAGTTACTTACGGGACCGTCTCCTGCCACATACCTCCCTACGTCCGATACGCTCCCACAGGGTGGGCCTACTGAGGGTACCAACCGCCGGGCAATGCCGGCTAGCGGTGCCCAGGGGTAGGGCCTTCTCTGTGGCTGGGCCGGCCCTCTGGAACGACCTACCCCCCGAACTTCGCACAATCACAGACCTTCCCCTCTTCCGCCGCTCACTTAAAACATATTTATTTCAACAAGCTGGTATTGATTTTATAACATAACTTCTGTCAAGGACATAAATGGATTTTAGATTTAGGGAATTTTAGTTTAGGAGGGTTCCTATTTTAATATTTCTAAATTCTAGTACAGGTAATTTAATTCGTTTTTAGCTTTGTTATATATTGTCTGTTTATATGGTTTTTAATTTTTTCCCTGTACACCGCCCCGAGTCCCTTCGGGGAGAGGGGGCAGTTTATAAGTCAAATAATTAATTTAATTAATTAATTAATTCTGTCTCACACAGTGGCTCACCATTTGCTTCAGGGTCTTCCCAAGCAGATGTCTTCACCTGCTTATGATTCCCTGCAAATGGCATTGAGAGATATCCTGCTTATCTCTCCATCCCGGAGGGTGTCCTTAGGCATCCGTAATGATAGCCATTGATACTCTTGTTCTCCATGAACTAGTCTAATCCTTTCTTAAAGGTGTTGAGGCTGACAGCTGTCACCACTTCTTCTGGCAGGGAGTTCCATAGACCAGTGATCCTCTGGGTGAAAAAGTACTTCCTCTTATTTGTTTGAGGTCTAGCTATCAAAAGTTTCATGGAGTGCCCCCTAGTTCTATTGTTGTGCTATAGGGAAAACAGTTTTTCCTTTTCTACTTTGTCCACACCGTGCATGATTTTATAGATTTCAATCAGGTCACCGCTCAGGCGCCGTCATTCTAGAGTGAAGAGGCCCAGCCGTTGCAGCCTCAGATGGTAAGGAAGGTGTTCCAGCCCCCTAATCATTCTGGTTGCCCTCCTCTGCACCTTTTCCATTTCCATAATATCCTTCTGAAGAACTGTACACAATACTCCAGATGGGGCCTCACCATAGATTTATAAAGAGGCAAAATGACACTTGCTGACTTATTTTCTATACCCTTCCTAATGATCCCTAGCAATGAGTTTGCTTTTTTCACTGCTGCGGCACACTGGGTTGACACCTTCATTGAGCTGTCCACCAGGACACCAAAGTCCCTTTCCTGGTTAGTTGCAAGGAGTTCAGACCCCATCAGTTTATAGATGTAGTTGGGGTTTTTTTGCCCCAATGTGCATCACTCTGCACTTACTAATGTTGAAGCTCATTTGCCACTGGTTTGCCCACTCTCCCAGTGTCAAGAGATCCCTCTGGAGCTCCTCACACTCTCTCTCAGTTTTTACTACCCTGAATAATTTTGTGTCGTCAGCCTTGCAAATCCCCTCAAGCTCAGTGAGATTGGATGGCAACCATCAGTGGACAACCACTTTCAGGTCCTTCCGGAGATGTTCAATAGAGTTCAAGTCAGGGCTCTGTCTGGGCCACTTTAGGACATTTACATAGTTGTTCCTAAACTATTCCTGTGTGTTGGTTGTGTGTTTAGGATCACTGTCTGTTGGAAAGTGAACCTTCGGCCCAGTCTGAGATCCTGAGGGTTGTGGAACAGGTGTTCATTGTACTCTGCTCCATTCAGCTTCCCCTCAACCCTGTCCAGGCTCCCAGTCCCTGCTGCTGAAAAACACCACCACAGCATGATGTTGCCATCCCCATGCTTCACTTTTGGGATGATTTTGGGCAGGTGATGAGCGGTGCCTGACTTCCTCCAGATATAACTAAGTTCAATCTTAGTTTCAACAGACCAGAGAATCTTGTTCCTCAGAATCTGAGAATACCTCAGGTGTTTGTTTGTTTTTTACACATTCCAAGTGGGCTTTCATGTGTTTTGCACTGAGGAGAGGTTTCTGTCTAGCCACTCTGCCTTAAAACCAGACAAAGTGGAAGGCTGTAGTGAGGGTTGTCCTTCTGGAACTCTTTCCAATCTCCACACAGGATTTCTGGAGCTCAAAGAGATCATCGAGATTTTGGTAACCTCTCTTACTAAGGCCCTTCTCCCCCAATTGCTCAGTTTGACCGGGCAACCAGCTTTTGGAAGAGTCCTAGTTATGCCAAACTTCTTCCACTTGAGAATTATGGAGGCCACTGTGCTCCTAGGAACCTTCAGTGCAGCAGAACTGCAGGCAGTTCCTTTGACCTTGTGGTTTTTACTCTGCTAGAGTTTGCATTGTCAGCTGTGAGGCCTTCTAGAGAGAGATGTGTGTCTTTCCAAATCATGTCCAAACACTTTATCACAGGTGCACTCCAATCAAGTAGAAACATGTCAGCAACTGTCAAGAGAAATAGGGGACATCTGAGCTAAATTTCAAGTGTTGGTGCGAAGGGTCTAATGCTTGTGCCAATGTGCCATTTCAGTTTTTTTTATTTTTTTATTACATTTACAGTAATTTCTAAAATTGTTTTCACTTTATCATTATAGGGTTCCGAGTGTAGATTAATGAGGAAACAAATTGAATTTGAACAACTGTAGAATCAGGCTGCAGAACTAACAAAAGTGAAGGGGATTTGAATACTTTCTGAATGCACTATATATATGAACGCACTGCCTTATACTTTTATGTAACTTGGTGTTATCTACTTAACATATATAAATTTTAGGAATAGGTTTTTCCTAGTTATGCTACCTGAGCATAGTGATGTAGGACAGAAACTCTCAGGGTTTGGACTCCCTTCTTTATATCCCCTTAGCAACAATTGAAGCACTCTCCAAATGTATGAATTCCCATTTTCAAAATTCTAAGTCAAAGCCATACTGACTGGGACTGGAGCCAGAGGTCTGCATATTTGGAAGATACACAAGCTGACATAATTGGTAGAAATAAAGATTCTTTGTGATTAATCAGTACCAGAGATAAAACAATACATAGAAGCAGAAGGATTACCTGATTCAAAGTTGGAGGTGGAGGAGGCCCAGGGGGAGGAGGTGGTGGTATTGGCATCTTTGCTACACTCCTTCCTGGCTTAGTGTAAAAAGAATGTTTGACCACTCATAAACCTGCAGTGTTGGAAGGAAAAAGACAATGATTAGAGGACAGATGCAACAGAAGAGGACTACACTAAAATATACAGGTAGTTCTTGTCTTATTAACATAATTAAGCCCAAAATTTCTGTTGTTAAGCGAGACATTTGTTAAGTGAGTTTTGCTTCGTTTTATAACTTTTCTTGCCACACTTATTATGTAAATCTGGCTTTTCCATTGACTTTGCTTGTCAAAAGGTTGCAAACGATGATCACATGACCATGTGTTACAAACAGGAAGGCCTTTTTCTTCTTCTTGCACCCTCTTCCACCAATTGTATTTTGCATCTTCATCTGTCCAATACCATTGGAGGAACATTCTGGGGTTGTTAAGAATATGCTATATGCCTTTCTTTGGCTGAAGAAGGACGATCCTTCCTTCTCAGAACTAAAACTTAGCAACATGTCCAGATCCTACTCCAAATACTTCTCAAACCTTATCACTTATATAGCTGTTCATATGCTGTTTTACAGAGAGAATTCTACAGAATTTGTGGAACTGTATGACTTCAGCTAGCTGCAGAAATCCCAGGAACCAAGCTACTCAAGCACTGAATTGATTATGATGTTGAAAAGAAGAGAACAATGAATCCAAATTCCACCATTTTGTAATTGGCAACAAGAATTTTCAAGATTCCATCCTACATTTCTAGTATAGGAATTAATTGTGTGCCTGTAATTATAGGTAGCTAGACAAATGTAGCCTTAACACAACAATACATTAGTTGCCATCCAAAGGTGTGCAGAGTTTATATTACCAGAGACTAACAGGCATGATTCTTTATCAGATACCGCATCACAGCAGAAATGTAGCAAGAACAGGTGTGTAATGGAGGAAGTATGACTCATCCATGACACTACAGATTCCTGTCAAATCCACAAGACCAATGAAACTATTTCAAGCAGGTCAATGAAGATTCTCAGTCATCCAGGAAAGTCTAATGGTACAGGAATGTGTTAAGTTTCAACACTTGCCTATCAAAGCAAAGAAATAGGTGGCACTTATGAAACTTTATCGATCTACTCATAAAATTGAGATTTTTAAGGCAAGCTCTTGCTTTATAAAGTCTAATAGAATTTGTTATGTAGATGGAAAAATGTATACTATTGATATTAAAGAGTGTGTTCAAAAGTAAGTGTATGTGTCAGTTTCCGAAATATTTTTATATTCTAAAGATGGGAAGATAGAGGAATATGTTTCTCTATGTCTAGTTTTACTAATATTTTAAATCAGGTGTCCCTAAGCCCAGGTCCGTGGACCACCACCGGGCCACAGCATGTGAGAAATAGAGTCACACAAACAAGCAAAGCCGCATCCATGGGAAGCAGGCAGCACCAGAAACCATAACTCCTCTTGTCCGTGGAAAAACCTCCATCTACGGGACCAGTTCCTGGTGCCCAAAAGGTTAGGGGCCACTGTTTAAAAGGACTGAACCAGCTGTATGTGAATAAGAATTATTCTTTCCCCTTTTTTTCCTTTTCCTCTTTTTATTTTATCACAGTATTTTTGTATTAACACTGCTGTTCAAAGATTCAGTATCCACAAAGTTCTTAAAAATTCCATCTTCCTTCAAATAGGTTTTGCAACCGCTTTCTCAGAACTCCATGTGATATCTGCTAAACATCAAGAGAGACACTGTCTAAATGCTACTCAGCTAAGAATGCTTCATCACAAGGAATATTTGTGTTGTTCTTTCAATGAACAAAGACCAAAAGAGGAATTTAGAGGGGGGGGAAATGATTTGTAAAGAAAAAAAACCCTCTAATACAACATTCTTGCCCAATTAAGTATCCTCCAGACATGCTGAAATTATAGCTTCCAACATTCATAGTCATTATATGTGAGAATTACAAGAATTACAATCCCAAAATATGTTGAAGACTTAACAAACTACTTTTTTCAAATGCCCAAGTTTGAAAATTAAAAAATAATTTTAATTCTTTCTTAAACAAGACTTACAAATAAATTCTTAAAAATTACTAGAGAAAGATACTTATATATTTAATTATTTATGGTTCAAAGGAGGTGATATTAAAGCTTCTTAAAAACAGGCAATCAGTCAGTTTGCTCTAAAAGACTAGTGAACAATCACCTGACCCTTGACTGGGATGCAGGTAGTCACTTTCCCAAAAGCAAATGGAGCCAAAACAAACATTTAATACATTTGCTTGTATTTACTATCTCCTCTTGTTACATCAGAGGTGCTTAATCTTTTAGTGCCATGGGTTCCTTCCAGAAACCTATGGATCTCTTCCAAGAAATTAGTGAAGAGAAAAATGTTGTCCATCCAAATTTGTGGACCCTCTGAAATCTATCTGTGGATCCAAGATCAAAAAACCCCTGTGTTATATTAAAATTGCAATTCAGAGATATGAACCCCACCCAATGCTCAAACCACAGGCTGAGTAGCTTTACACTGAACATTAAAATCACTTAGGGAAGTTATGATTTTTCTGGAGCTCAGAATAATGAGGCATAAGAAAACATAACCAACTATTGCTAACCAAAAACCTTTAAAAGAAATGCATTAGCTATGAGTTCCAAGAAATCTTCATAGTATTTAGGAGACAGAGAAACCATCTTAAATATCAGTGCTTTGCCAGGAAAATGTTATTTCTATAATATTCTCTAAAACATCCTTCTACCAAACTAAATTAGGTTGGTGGACATGCCCTCCCTTTCTAATTATTACGAGTAGACAACTTTTGGCCCAATTTTTTTTTTGTGTCCCTCACAATTCCTGAAAAACAATGACATAGTTTTCTGACATTCTGAAATGAGAAAGAATATTTAAATTTAACAAAAGCCAAGGTATAATTTGGTTTTTTTTTTAAAGCTAATAACTCCTGAAAAATCCTGGCATGAGCACTTTATGTTATAATATTGCCCCCTCAACTGTTCTAAATTGTTAAGTACAAGATCATCAAAAGGCTGTCTATCTTATTCATGACAACACATACCCATCTATCTCATTCTGCTTATCCCCACCCTCTTACAAACTAAGTAGATATTGGGGTTGAGATTCAATTAAGAGAATACTGATTGTTCTATTTCTCAAAAATTAATAATCTATATGCCCACTAGAAGGTTCTTTGCCACCAATCATTTATCATGAAATAATTAAATGCTACCACTGAATCAATAGTTCCTTTCCAGGTCACATGGTCAACATCCACATATTTTCAGTCACTGGTAAAATCAAAGGAATCTTCCAGTTCCTATCAGCCCCCAAACTGTTAGAAAAGTTCCTTTCTCTCCTCAGAATATCCCTCTTTATTCTAATGCTCAATACATAAATAAAACCTATTTCCACCTATAGGTAGATATTTTTCTGCAGTACTCAGGAAAAATAATCTTTCTTGTTGCCTAAATGGGATTCCAACATTAACAAGAAAAAAATCTTGCCAATATGTCACATACATAGTACTACACAACAGCAACCAAGATCTTCACAATAGCTTAAAAGAGAAATAAATTTGAGAAGTACAAACATACTTATCTAGTTGGGAGCTTCCAAGTCAGAAGCAACAGAACAAGCTCCGTAAGATTCATCTACAAGAGCCTGAAGTTAAGCACTACCTCCTTCTCCCATTTCCTTTCCTGTTTTCATTACGAAGTCACACCCTTGAATTATGAGCACAAAAGAATATGTGGCCTTGAAGTAACTCAAGTTATGAAGGAAGTATCAATGTATGATCACCTGAGGAGGGCCGGAAATGACTACATTAGTGATAAGAAAGCAGCCTCAGGTAAAACACTTCTGCAAGATGCATGCTCAGCAAACTTTTCAAGTACTAAGAATCTCTTGATCAACTGGAGACATCCCTATTTAGAATATAGCCTGGCCATTAGCTCACTTGTTCCAGTATACACAAGTAGATTTTCTTAAGCACCAATTAAATCAAGTAAACATAAGTTACTTGCTCATTTCTTGTCTGCCATTTTAACACCTCAGGATTGGGACAAAAAATCTGTTTAATAAAGAATGAATAGTATTAAGAAATAAGATAGGAACTGGTTCTATAGGACACACATCCTCAACAAAACAGAATAAAAACTAAGTGCATATGTATCCCAATGCTTCTGGATTTTGCACAGAACTACAGTGCATTTTTTGCATTTCTTTTCTTCCATCTCCTAAGAATCTGGTTCCTTTTGAGGTTTTAACCATGAAGAATGTAGAATTAAAATGCGTTCTTTCAACACCTATGGAGGTACAGTCCAGATGACATCAATTAATAGTAATCACAGAACTCCCCAAAGTAAATGACCATTTTAGAAAACATTAATTGTTTAAAATAGCTTTATGATACATGCAAGAACACTAAAATCAAATATTTGCCAGCCTTGTAAGCATATTATGACAGATTAGCACCTCTACTATGAAATTTATTTTCACTCAAAATAATGAATGTGAATGATAACATAAACGTCACTGGTGCTCAGGGTTGACATACATCAATAATTGACTTTTGAGGAAGACATGATGAAATGAAGATAGAACGAGAGATTGCCCACGTGGGCCTGGATAGGTGCTCCTCATAAAAAGACTGCAGGACAGTGGTTTTCCACAGGTTTGAGTACTAGGAGAAAAAGAGATGAGCTATCTTGTTTCAAACTGGTCTTAAAATTGCAAACCTTACTTTCTACTCAGAAAATGCCAATTTTAAAACTATTAGAGACCTTCTAATAAAGTGGTTCTCAACCTTCCCAATGCCGCAACTCTTTACAATAGTTCCTCATGTTGTGGTGACCCTCAACCATAAAATTGGTGTCTCAGTTCCTAAAACCATCGAAAATATGTGTTTTCCGATGGTCTTAGGCAACCCCCGTGAAAGAGTGGTTCGACCCCCAAAGGGGTCCCGACCCACAGGTTGAGAACCACTGTTCTAATATCTCCAATGACAGATTTGAACATTTAAGCAGGTCCGTTTTTCATCAACTCTGAACAAAAGAAAATTTAATTATGATTTAATTAAAATGTAATTAAAAATTAAAG
This sequence comes from Rhabdophis nuchalis, assembly GCA_039707465.1. Taxonomy (NCBI): domain Eukaryota; kingdom Metazoa; phylum Chordata; class Lepidosauria; order Squamata; family Natricidae; genus Rhabdophis; species Rhabdophis nuchalis. Next base: position 124,891,689 of record CM077647.1, on the reverse strand, counting down.
AATCTCAAATAAACAGCAAAAACACTAAAAAGGTTTTTGATTTTAGAAAGTTAAGGTCTAGATAAATTTGGAATTTTGAAACTGCAACACTTTGGAATTAATTATAAAGAACAATCAGATATTGTGGGGATTAGATCTGTTTGGGTTTTGGGACAACGTAAGAAAGATAAGTAATTTCATGATTTTTAAACTAGTGGGGGTAAAGATTTTACGAAGAAGGAAAATTGCAGGCTTATAAATGCAAATCATTCTAACAATGAAAACAGTGCAGTAGACTTTGGTAGCTTCAATATGAATAATGCCATCAATGATATCTATTTCTATAAAAAGACTATGTCCAAAAGATGTTATTAAAGAAATGAAACATATGGAACGAGTTTCATCTGACAAGATACAGACTTACAAATAATAGGTCAAGAGAAGGAGTTGGAAAAGGATGCTTCACTAAACCTAATAAGAAATGTGATGTTTTAACATCCAAATGGGAAACAAAAATGATTAACCAAGAGAGTGGCCTGGACAATTTTTTCCTATTGATTTTATAAAAATGTTTGTTAAAGCCATGAAGAACTCTATGCAATGGACAAAGACAAAATGAACAGAAATCATGTTTGAATAAACTAAAAATTAAGGCTGTTAGAACTAAAAGAAAGGAATATAAAATTGGTTTATTTGATTTAAAAAATGCTTTTACTTCTAGTAAGCCTTTATGAAGATTCTGTTAACACCAGGACTGAAAAGATGCAAATTCATAAAATGCTTTATGGATTTGTCTATAGTTTGGAGATGTGGCATGGGGTGAAAAAATAATTGTTTGTGTGCAGAGTGAAGATTGTGAAGAGTAACAAAATTTGTTTACACTTGTGATGCAGTTTGGAAATATTTTTTTCTATTTTTCTTGTATCATTGTGGGATAGTGTTCTGTGGACTGATGAAACAAAATTAGAACTGTTTGGGCCCATGGATCAACGCTATGTTTGGAGGAGGAAGAACAAGGCCTATGAAGAAAAGAACACCTTGCCTACTGTGAAGCATGGCGGAGAGTCAATCATGCTTTGGGGCTGTTTTGCTTCTGAAGGTACAGGGAAGCTTCAGCGTGTACAAGGTACCATGAATTCTCTTCAGTACCAGGAGATATTGGATGAAAATGTGATGCAGTCCGTCACAAACCTGAGGCTTGGGAGACGTTGGACCTTTCAACAGGACAATGATCCCAAGCATACCTCCAAGTCCACTAGAGCATGGTTGCAGAGTAAAGGCTGGAACATTTTGGAGTGGCCATCACAGTCACCAGATTTAAATCCGATTGAGAACCTCTGGTGGGACTTAAAGAAAGCAGTTGCAGTGCGCAAGCCTAAGAATGTGACTGAACTGGAGGCTTTTGCCCATGAAGAATGGGCGAAGATACCCGTAGATCGCTGCAAGACACTTGTGTCAAGCTATGCTTCACGTTTAAAAGCTGTTATAACCGTAAAAGGATGTTGTACTAAGTACTAAGATTGAATGTCACTTGGGGGTTGAATAAAACTGATAATGATGTGAGCACAGAAAAGACATTTGTGGTTATTTCATTATAAATGTTATGTTATATTTGTCTGACCTACAAGTGCCTCTTTGATTTAAATGTAAGCAAGATGACTGAATGATCAAAATCAATGTCAAACTGGCCAAAACACTCAATTTCAGTGGGGGTTGAATAATTTTGAACACAACTGTATGTTTACCTAGCTACTTTGTGTTGTGCTTCTGAGACTTCACCTGAGTTTGAAACTAGCAGTCACGTTAAAGTGTGTGAAGATTTACTCTGAATCCTGATCCAGAGAGCTTGAGATCCGGAAAAAAGTATTATTCCGAAAACAGACCAGAAGACAGCACCAGACTTTTTGTCCTTTACCTACAACAACAACCCCCACCCCCAAATCATATGATGCAATGCTGGAACAGGCATATAGGTCTTTCCCTTAGTGAGATAATGAGCATCTGCAGCTGAAAGCATCTACTTCACAAGACAATTGTTAAGTTAGTAAAAATAGAGATTTTCCAAGAATGAAAAACAAGAAAAAATACACATTAGTTTAATCCTGAGGTGATATATGCAATACAGAGCTTAATTGTGATTAGTAAATGGTATTAGGATGCGGTGGCTCAGTAGCTAAGACACTGAGCTTGCCAATCAGAAAGGTCAGCAGTTCGAATCCCTAACGCTGCGTAACGGAATTAGCTCCCATTACTTTTTCCAGATTCTGCCAACCTAGCAGTTCTAAAGCATATAAAAATGCAAGTAGAAAAAATAGGAACTACCTTTGGTGGGAAGGTAACAGTGTTGCGTGCACCTTCGGCATTTACTCATGCCAGCTACATGACCATGGAGATGTCTTCTAGCTCTTCAGCTTTGAAATGGAGATGAACGCCGCCCTAGAGTTGGGAACAACTAGCACATATGTGCGAGGGTAACCTTTACCTTTACTTTAAATGTTATTAAACAAACTACCTCAATAAATCTTATATTGCACATTAATAATGCTTTAGAGGATAATTTAGAGAAAATACCATATAGAAACTAATTATGCAACTTACGGAACATAAACACAAAACTAGAATCTGAGCCTTGCTGCTGATTAAAACCTTGCTGACTTGAACATGGACTGATTAGCAGTAACTTTTGTTAGATTTATTTGAGGCACAAAGTTACCTAATTTTTTTTTAACTCCTCCATGGCTCATCTAAGCATAAACACTAAATTTTACAGCACTTTTTCAATTCTAAAATGTTTGCAAGGCTAAAATACTTGCAAGGCTGATATCCAGGCAGAGATGGAAAAACATGCGGAAACTGGGGCTTCTAAATTGCAACAGAAACTACCTAGAGAATACAGATGGTAAGAGATAGCCTGACTCAGGTGACAGGCTCTCAAGGAAAAAAAATTCTTACTGGTCTGAACATGCCCATTAGGGTGTCACCGTGCTTTAAATTAAACCAGCTTTTATATAAATGGATTTCATTGGATTGGCACCTTTGGTGTGGACTAAAAGAGCTATCTCATGAATAACCTGATGATAGTTGAATTAAGTAAATTAATCAGCCTCTTGAAGAATTCTGTACAAAATAAACAAGCAGTACAGCACTGTCCAAGTCTGCCATTAGACATTTCCACCAATCTACTCTTCAGCATTTCAAGGTCTGCAGCTCCAGACAAGTGCATATAGTCCTCTTCCAGTTGTAATTGTCTCCCTCAACCAGGTCAACCTAAGATAACACAGAAAAAAAAAACCTGGGCCACAGGTAATACCTGCATCCTAGCATAGACAGCACAACAATTTAGCTTACTAGCTCCTCTATACTCCAGGTGTAAATTAAAAGTTTATACTAGTACAGTAGCACTAAATGACAACTGACTTACCCCATTTTTATATAAAGGTGCGTATTTCTTTTGATTATTGTTCAGTCATTCAAACCTGACCTGATTTCTAAAAAGGAAGTTAACAATTGTTCTCTGTAAAGAATTCCTGTATTCTGAAAGTAGCTACTACAGCATTCACATTAAATTTTCAATAATTTCAATAATTAAAAACAATACATCCCTTAAACCGGAATGTATATTCTATTTCCCTTACCAAATTATTTTACATATCATATATTCATGTAGTAGATACACAACTGTTTTGAATTGTTACTTGGCTTTAGATTGCAGGCAGGTAGCATTAACATATGCTATACTTAAAAACTTCTTATACCCATAAAACGAAGAGAGAAAAGTGAAAACAACTGGGCCATAGTAGCATATGTGTTGATTTTCTGATTATAGGAAGATGCATTTACATGCAGTGACATATTCACAAGTGTTATCACAGCCTGTAAACTACTAAATCATTTTACTCTGCTTTATGTGTAGAGTGTTTCAGAGAACCATAGTCCTGTAAATATGCTTCAAAATACAAGGCAAAGGATGAATGCTCCCCCATAACTCCATTCCAGTGGAAAATTCACTTTAAATAAAAAAAACTTTCAGTTAAAACAGGTAGAGGAAAAAGGACACCATGCTAGGAAGCTCTATGGTAGGGAAACAGGACTTCCAGTCGGCTCCAGAATTGAAAGGGGGGCTTCTAGTTAGGACATTTGTGGCTCTTTGAGTGTTTAAGGTTGCCGACCCCCGAGCTAAGAAAAAGAATATCACATGTCATGAACCATTATTTTCCTCAATTACACATATACCTTGGCAGGTATATGGACTCAATTTCTGGAATTCTAAGATTAGAGGGCATTTAGGAAATTTGGTAGCTACTAACACAGTAATGAAAGAATGCAGCAACTTTGAGATGCTTGTGCTGTAAAATAAACTTTGTGATGTTCTTTTCTGATTTGTATATTAAAACTCCGACAGTGAAACACTAGGACCAAGGAAATGTGCCTATTGTGTTTGTCCTCCGGAACAGTATGCCTCCCTCCCCATCCCCACAGCCCTTATACATGGTTTTCCTTCGGGTTTTGAGGTACAGTGGCATTGAGTTCTCTGAAAATGTAGCTGGAATCTTTGTCGATGTAATGCTTTCAATACTGTTTTGGAGATCTGGGGAGGAGTTTCTAATGTGAATGAATAAATAAACCCATATTTGAGTAATTTCATATTGTACAAAACAAACTACAAGCTGGAGTGTTATATAAGCTCAATCCAATACATAAGTCCAAATCACACAAGAAATAAAAACTACAGAGGACCTTGTTGTCTATTTTTTAAAGCTGCCTCTTGCAGTCTAGCAACATCCAGACATCAATTCCCAGAAGTCCTAGCACACATGGCCATGGCACTAAGAACTCTGCTAGCTGATGTCTTAGTTTTCTTCTTTATTTATTTATTTAGTGTAGGGCAAATACATGGACTTATAGTGGTTCAAATGTTAATGTCCAGTCCACCCAGTCATTCAAGACAGGGTAGTCTATGTTGAAAAAGTCAGACGTTGGGCCAGTGTAAGCTCTTGATGGACATTCAGACACAGTGTGATGAATATTTTGTCAAGGAGCACCATAGTCACACTGAGGGGTAGAGATAATTAGCTATAATTAGACCTCTTAGCTATCTTGAGGACATCAGTTTGGAAAAGGCTATGTTGCGCTCCAAAGTAATTCAGGCATCATTGCTAAATAAACTGTTAAACAAAGAAATGGCAGTCCTATCTTGAAAACTTTATGTTAGCAAATGAGAAAAACAACTTAAAATACAAGATATTTTGGAATGAATTATTACTCAACATTACTAAGAAATCTGAAGATAAATTAATATATTATTAAAAACAAATAAATAATGTATTTAGAGATATTAAATAGAGCATTAAAAGCCATGCTAAAGAACTATTTGTATAATGATCATGAGCGAAGTATAAAAAAACTCTCCAGAATAAAATAATCTGCTTTTTCACATTTACTGAATGTTAATATCTCCTAAAAGCATGGATTACATGATATCATAGCCATTGCACACAAAGAAATGTTCATACTTACCATACATGGATAAATTACACTTATAATCAACAGAAAAGCCACAAGAATGCACATTACTGAACAAACTTGTAATGGTTGACTTATAACACTGTTTCCTGAATAATTCTTATCTGATTTCATTAATACATGGTCCTTCCTTCCTTCCTTCTCTTTCTTTCTTTCAGGGATTTGAATATTTGCTCCTCCAAATATGTCCATTATTTATGCTCCTTATCTTTTAGGCTGGTCCTCTGGAAGCTATGTTATATTGTATAATATACTGTGTGTGTGTGTGTGTTAGTTTTATGAGCTGATCAATATATTGTGGAACAAAAAAACGGGGCCGAACAGGAGTTGTAAAATATATATATTTTTATATATATATGAGAGAATATTTTTACAACTCCTGTTTGGCCCCGTTTTTTTAAGGGAGGAGACAAATTGTCATCCTTCTCTGCTCAACCTAGAGACCATCTGGGCAGAGAGCTCATGAGATTACTGTTGAATTTTAGATATGTATTAAGTTTTTAAGGGATGATTAATAAATAAGAGACCAGGATAGATCTATTTCGAGCTTATTAGCTCTCATCAGCTGACCATACTACCTTCACTGGGGTTTGAACTCAAAGCATAGAGAGCCTTGCTTGATATGCTGGAGAGTGCCGGTTCAAACCCCAGTGGAGGTAGTATGGCCAGCTGATGAGAGCTAATAAGCTCGAAATAGATCTATCCTGGTCTCTTATTTATTAATCAGCCCTTAAAAACTTAACACACACACACACACACACACACACACACACACAATCACCCTTGTTTATTTATTTATCATCACAAACGCAACACATATACACACACAGCTAGATAGCCACTCACCTTTCTCTAAAATTTGTCCAAATAATACATAATTGCCTATTCTTTTTCCCAGATTTTGTCCAATACATACGACAACTGAAATGAACATTTAAAAAAATATAAAGTAAATTTCTAAAATTAACAAATTGCAGAGGCTTTTATGCACACTAGTTTATGGTATAACCACAGTAAAACCACATAAGAGAAATGTCAGAACACCTCCAATAACCCGTTTTGAATTCTCCATAAAAATTCCAAATGGCTATACTGAAGACTAAACCAATTCTCAGAGATAGAGGGAGCAGAAATTATCCCAGTTTAAAATAATGTGGTACTGATAATAAGAACATGATAAAAAATAACATAAAGGTGTTAAACAGTTACTCAATCCATATGCCATGCTAAATCTTTTCTTTTTCTTTTTTCTTTTCTCCTTCTCTTCTCTTCTCAATTACAAATCAGATTCACTCAGTTACTCATGCAATTTTTCATCAGAATGTGTCCAAGTAGAGATCAGACAGTCTTTTTTGAGGATGCTTTAATTTGGATTGCTGCACAGATCAGGGAGTTGGACTAGATCCCCTAGATCAGGGGTCCCCAACCTTTTTTGCACCAGGGACCGGTTTCATTTTTTAAAAAAATCTGCGGACCAGCTGGCGTAGAGGAGGAGCGGGGGTGGGAGGGGGAATAGGCGGAGCATGTGCATGCGGGGGGGGGGGAGCCAGCTCACTCGGCCCTCTAGGTCCTCCAATGGTGCGAACGGCTGCGCCTGCGCTTGCGCACATGGGGTGGGGAGTCTGCTCACTCGACCCTCTAGGTCTAGGGCCTCCAACGGCTCGAACGGCCACGCCTGTGCTCTCCCGCATCCAGTGCGTGCTCTGCCCAGGCGGCTGCCCCCCCCTCCTCTCCAGCCCTGCGGCCCGGTTCCTATCAAGCCACGGACCAGCACCGGGCCACGGACCGGGGGTTGCGGATCCCTGCCCTAGATCACTCTTTCAGCTCTATTATTCTATAAATACGAATACTATTACAACAGATTTGTTACCATGATTAAATAGGACTCAAATTAATCAGAAATCAAGTAATATTTTGCAACTGGATGTTAGAAGCATGAAGCTGCAATCAAAATCCTAAACTAAAATATTTAATGAAGACATTGCCTCTACAATAACTTAGATTATTTAACTTTGTATTTTGTATTTGTCTGTGGTTTTATTTGTATTTTTAATTGCCTGTGCCCTGCCTCGAGTCCCCTTGGGGAGTGAGAGCGGGATATAAAATTAAATTATTATTATTATTAATTATTATTTATTATTATTAGATACAACAAAGCTCACTCACTCAATTGTTTTAGGAAAAACAATTCCAAGAAATTCTCTAGTCTTTACTATTGAACTTTATTTCAGAATAGTAGCAGACTAGTACTGGCATGGAAATAGCATACAATTAAGTACTTAAAAATAATTTGCAAAATAATTTGAAAATTATAGCTATAATATAAGTAAAATATAGTATGACTATGTTAGAGAAATAAATTATACTAATTTGAAACATGGCACAGATCAACAGTAAAAGCCTCTATCCAAAGCTTCTCTGTTGTGCATTTTCAAATACTGGCTTTAGCCCAAATCATAACCCATTATTTTAGTCCTGTAGACGAATTCAGATCCTCAATGAGCAAGTATTCCAAAGTAGATATAAGCAGAAGAAGACACTCTATGAAAGTCACAAGCTATTATTCTGTTCACTGAGGAAGTATTTTTTTTTCAGGAGCTGTTTTAATGCATCTCCAGTCCCACTTAATTACAGGTATTTCTACATGACAAGTTATTTCATATCCTTAACACTTAAGTGTGCTGGGAATTTAAAGAACACCATTTAGTGAACAATACCACAACCAGATAGGCACTGATAACTTTCAATTGAGCTCCACCTCCACAGGTTTGAATGCCCAATTTCTTAAGGCGCCTAATGTTCTGGACTGATCACACACACCTTTGAAAAGTGGCCACACCTGCAATGTCTATTGTGTAATAAATGAGGAAGATGATCATAAGACTTAGGAAATCCTTGGCTGTAAAGAAAGCAAAAATGACTAGATCAGAAGTTGATTGTAACTGAATTATGGTGAATATTGAAGATTCCAAGGATACTTAATATATGGGAGGAGGGATCTATTTGATGTTCAATAATAAACAAGTACAGATGAAGCTCCATTTTACCTTTTACCACCACCACCCCAACTATTTAATGTCTGCATGACAACCCCTCCCGCCCTTAAAATAAGGGAAGAAAAAGCACAGCTGTGCCACAAATATTGTAGTTCTTTTTGCCTCAGTTTCAACAAACCATCCCTATGTAAATGTCCCGGAAATCTTATGTCAAGGATACACTTCTATTAAAAAAAACTTGTCAACCCCACACAACCACCCCAACTGGTGATGATCTAGCTCAGTGTGTTTCTCAACCTTGGCAACTAGGAGGCATTTGGACTTCAATTCACAGAATTCCCCAGCCAGCAATCCTGGGAATTGAAGTCCAAGACACTTTCAAGTTGCCAAGGTTGAGAAACACTGATCCAGCTGATGGCTTCTTCTTTCACCTCTATTATCAGCAGCCCCATTACCTGCAACCTGACACTCCTTCCTCTGCCCACCTCCCTCATAAGCACCTAAGCAGCCTTAAGCCTGTTTTGTCTGTCAAGCTTTTCAGGTGAGAAGCATTTCTCAACCCAGGGCTCAGAAAACTTCATCCCCCTCCCTGATTAACTACTTTCACCACTGGGAGACCTGAAATAGCCAATCCAAGGATGGATCGCCATGGAGAAAATGGGGAAAAATGGAGAAAATGAAAAAAGAGAGGAGAAAATGGGAAAAAAGTAAGGGGGCGTGCATAAGCACACAAATGTGCCTGCTGCCCCTGTCCTAATGTTCCTTTTTATTCGTATCCATTTCTGTATTCAAAATCATGTTTTTTCATGTATTCAAAATCATGTTTATATGTTTTTCATGTATTCAAAATCATGTTTATACTTATACGTTATTTAATAAATGCTTAACGAAATAAATAAAATAAAATAATATATCTGTAGGGTCGCAAGGCGTCGAAAATAACTTGATGGGATGCAATCAACCGATGACATACGCATAAGAGCTGCAACCAGTTCCCGCACCTTTACCCTATCTGCCAAATCGCTGTTCTTTGTGTTAGCGCTTTTACTAGACTACAAAGCAGTTTTTGCAGGAACCTTTTCACCCAGGCAAATCTCTAATTCCAGTCCCCAAGAACAACCTACCCCCATCTCACAGGATCCAGGAAGGCTCCACATTAATATCTAGCGAATGTCTACACTGCATCTTTTAAGCAATACCTCTTGATTACCGCACTCCCCATTTAACTGCGCTGCTCCCCCTCCTGTGTCTTTCTCGCCTTCTCACCCCACCTTTTTTCTAACCCCACCATGCCTCGCCCCTCCGCAGCCTATGACCCTTGACCTCCCGGGTACAGCAGGTCAAATGTCAAACCTCCATCAAAGGTCACCGTTCCTCCCCCCCCCCCCCCAAATGATGTCCCCTGAAAGGTCGCGTTCTCTCCTCTAGTCTCCCAGAAGCCCGCTTCAGATTTCGGTGCCTCTTCGCTTACCCACACCGCGAATTCCCCACTTCTCGGGTCCGGAGCCTCCAATCCGGAAACAGACGTATGCCCGCCCGGCGGCCATACAAAATGGCGATGAAGCGCACGCCTCCGGCCAGTGCGCAGGCGCATGATAGCCCCACCCTCTTCCGGTTTGGCGTCTGGAAAACGGAAGAACGTAGGGCTAAGCGGTAGCCATGATAAGGAGGTCGGAGCTGAACGGGAGGGGCTGCGGAAAGAGCGTCGCATGATCGTAGTTGGCGCGTCCAGTGTTATTTATTCAGTGAAGAGTTTTGTCACTATGTACGTATCTGGGCATCGCCAAGCGGAACACAAACAACAGACGTAGGAAACGTTGCCTACATCTTGCAGTTCTTCATTTATACGCATATCCGCCAAATTTAAGTAATTGGGAGTCACAGAACTCATGAAAAATCACATAAATAAACCAGCGTTTCTTGTGCTGGCTGGGGAATTATGGGAATTGAAGTTCGCACTTCTCAAAGTCGTCAACTTTATTTAATCCATTTAAAGCAGTGTATTGTAAAAAATATTGCACATCCTCCTTTAAATTCAGGTAGGTGAGTTGGAGCTACCACGAGTGTTGCTGTTCTGGGTTAAAATTATAGAGATTGTTGCATAGAGACCTATAGCAACCCTGCAATTTATTTTCCTAGGTCAAATAAATAAATAAGTCAGGTCTTCCTTTTTCAAAAGCCAATAGTTTAATCCAAAGTGATACTGTTAGCTATAGAGCTACTATACTAGCTAGTGTTTCAGGCAACAGCTTAAATATTATTAAAGCTTTTGTTTGATCCTCCTGGGTTTTATTATGGCAGGCAAGTGGATCGTTTTATTTAAGATACCTCTTGTTTTCCTGCGAACCGCTCTGAGCTCCCCTGGAAAGGTGCGGTTCAGAAATAATAAGATTGAACAACAGTGAATATTCTACCATTCATTTGATGTATTCACTTCATTTATTTAGTGTATGGCATATACGTGGATTTCATCTGGATTACTAAAACAATAAAATATACGTTAAAAAAATCTATGTTCAAATAACAATCTCTTAACTTTCGAAGGGCAGCATTGTTTATATATTTTTTTAAAAATCAGTTCCTGGACCAGTATATATCAGTATAAAGTATGCCCTCAGCTTACAGACAGTTGCAATGCCTACAGTTTGACATCGGACTCTGCAGCCACATTGAGGGGGGAATACTATGCCCCATTTGTACAGAATCCCAGCAGATGCCTTTTGGGTGGCAATTCTATTCAGGATTGTCCATTGCTGATGTGGTAGGTCAAAGTCTGCCACTTTTTTTGTGGGTCGTATATGTTTTCCTACATTTTCTAGATGTTCAGTGACCTATTTGGCTTTCCATTGAAAACTGATAATAAAGTTGTTGGGCAGATGTTGTGCAAGTGGGGACTTCCTGGATTTGAATCATCCATCTGATAAATGAGGAAGGTCAGCATGCAACAGTAGGAGTTTTATTCACTTTAAGAATTGAATAAAATATTCACTTTAAGAAGTATGGAACACTTTTTAAACTGCAGCAAAGACCATTCTATCCATATTACGTCTTTTATCACCTGTTGGCACTAAGCTAGCACTTGAGTCATTGAAATATCCTTGCACCATTCACTTCCTTTCAGTTCTGCTTTTCTAATTATAAGCAGTATCTCTGAACAGAAACCTAGAATATATGAATTAATTCTTACCCATCTTAAGACCAATATTTTAATAACCTAGTTCACAAAATAGTATGCATATTTTTAAATCATTGGGCAAGATAGTTAAAAATCCAGAAAAAATACAAAATAGATGTTTGGATTTTGTTTTCATTGTTCAACAAGGCTATTTTTTGCATTTTACTGAATTTCTATAGGTATGAGAATTTCTTGGGTTTTATATTATATAGGTCATTTGTGGAATAGTGTTAGTGTGTGTTACAATTTACAGAATTACCTTTTCTATTTACACAAGAGAGATTTCATTGCCTGTTCTACTCTCCTAAAACAATTTCACAAAAGCCACTTTATCAATCATAACATTTCCAAGTAGGTCTTACTCTTACTTTTACTTCATAAGATTGCCAACTGGTTCTAACCCTGCTTCTTAAGGATTCCTGAAAGTTAGTTCTGAAATACTGTAAGGTTAATTGACGACTTGTTATCTGATTAGAACTTAAGTAGCAAACTTTGTGAGTCTCTAAATCAGAATGCAGTATTACAGGCTAATTCTGCCAACAGCCAGCCAACTGCTAGCAATTTGAATCTCACAAGCTCAAGGTTGATTCAGCCTTCCATCCTTCCGAGGTGGGTAAAATGAGGACCCAGATTGTTGGGGCAATTTGCTGACTCTAAACGGCTTAGAGAGCGCTATAAAGCAGTGTGAAGCGGTATACTATTCTACTATTGCTATTGCTATCCTATGGTATGTTTGCGGAAGTCATGAAAAACTTATGTAGGAAAACATCACATAACGTAACCTTTATGTCTCTGCTCTGAGAGCTTAAATGTTGATGGCCTGCATCTACCATTCTAGAATAAGTCAAATTTTATAGTTATTGCATGTGCTGGATCTTGCTTCAACTGCATGAATACCAACAAACATGGAATGTGCAATCTTCCACAATGTGCAACTCTTATCTTCAACAGATGCTAAATTAAAATGTTAAAACATACAAGTGTAAATTTAAAAAAACCACCAGAAAAACATAATATAAATCATCTGGGGAAAAACAGATCTATCAGGTACAAGTTAATATAGTCACAAGTTAGCACAATCAACACATGGTCTCAGCTTCATCTGAGGACCCCCACACCTGGTGACAAAATCAAGTCTTGACATCAGAGTCTAAAAACAATAGAAACCAATACGCACACAACATACAAGTGTATGCATTTTTGTATAGGACTCTCTGTAATAGTATGTATGTATGCTTACAATTTGATTTTTTTTAAAAAAGCATTAAGGTGCTTGTCACAGTTCAGGGTTTGGATATGTGGAAGATTAACTCAATAACTTGTTCATGTCCCAAAAGGACTGGTAAGGACAGCACAGTCCAGTTCCATCTATAAAACGGTGATATTAGACCTGAGAAGTATGGATTCTCTGCCACTGGTCCTACTATTTGGAATAGCATTCCTTTTCTGCCATATCCTTGAGCTCGCTGTCTTTTAGGAAAATATTAAAAACTTGGTTCCTTTAAGATTTCCTTGCCAATGGTTTGTAAGACTGCTTCATAACATATTTTTTCTTATTTTATTAGATTTGTTTATCCTGCATTTATTATTTCATAAGTAACTGAAGTCTGCAGACATATAGCCTTTCCTCCCTCGATTTCCCCCACAACAACCCAGTGAGGTGGGTTGGGCCCAGAAAGAGTCATTAGCCCAAAGTTGCCTACCTGGCTTTCATGCCTAAGGCAGGACTAGAACTCAGCACCATAATCACTACTATTTCCTAGGATGCGGTTTGGGTTTAAAAGGTTTCCTTGTAGTTGATTTTGTGTTATGTATTTTATGATGCATTTTTTTCTTTATGTCACCTGAAGTCCTCTAATAAAGAGTTTATAAATTGAATTAAACAAAAAGCTATCAGACGTTTGTGAATGCTGTTATGTTTTTAATCAGTAAAATAAATTATTCTGTTGCATCTTTGCCAGCATGTATATAGCCTTACTAGAAAAATAAAATGTTTTAATCCTTGTGAAAGCTTTACTTCATGAGAGATAGTAATGAAAAGATCAACATAGAAGCCAGTATATTTCGCAATGTTTTTATTTCCACCATTTATTTTCTTATCCAACGTTTCTGTAGCAAAATAATAACAACAACAACCAATCATCATAGTAATAATAATAGCTACCAGACCAAAAATAAGCCGTACTTTCTTGGAATGATGCAATGCATCTTATATTCCAGTTTACAGAAGCTTTTTAGGACTATAAGTAAGTGAGCTGTCCGTCGTTCCAACAGTAGAAAAATCTCCGTATATTGGCCTGATACAACTCTTTTTTTAAAAAAAAGGCATGTACAATTCAAGAATGCTTTGTTAAAATATATATATACAAGCTATATATAGATATATACATTATAAACACAGACACTAGGACCCGAAGCTCTCACCAGGAGAGAGAAAAAGAAACAAGACCAAGAGATCCTGAAATGAAAATCCCTGAACAAAAAAGCCACTAGAGGCAACCCTTATCCCTTACACACCACACATACATTAACCTTTATCAAAGAGGAAATCAGCAAAGCAGAAAAACAATTTAAAAAGTAACAGATTTATTTCCAGCGTCTAGTTCCTTGATAGCTATCAAAATAATGACCAAGCGTTAAATATATTAGAAATGCAACAGAGAGAAATGCAGTACTCAGTTCTAAAAAGTAACTTACTGAGGTTCAAGTATTCCCCTTTAAGCATAAACTATATTCTGTACAGGCGTGACATGTGGGTTACTCAATAGGGTGGGAAATGCACCCTGAGCATGCTGAAGAGTATTCCTGTGGTTAATTCACCCTTTCAGAATGGAACAGATCTCCATCCTCAGGTTCAAGAACCCAAACTAGAGGCACAACCTTATCATGCAAGAAGTATAGATCTGATTAATATCAAGAGTTCTTACATCTTGTCAATCTCGTAAAACAACTTATTAGATTTCTCAATAGAAGGTTTCTCTAAAGCTGTTTGCAGAAAATTGGCATCTCTTAAAATAAAATAGGTCTCCAAATTCTTATTTTTATTGCAAATAAGTTAGTCCAGAATACATACTATCTTTCTAGTTCCATTCTGTTAGTTGTCATTGTAATTGAACTGAGTGCTTTTCAGCATGATCATGCAATTGAACCCTCGTCCTTTTACAAGTGTGAAGTCACTTAAAAAAGGGTTAGGCCTTTTATCATGTCATAACCTCCATCTTGATTCTTTTTGGCTCTACATACACACAAGTGTCCCTGAACAAGGATATATTTTCATAATAATTTGGAAGTAGACATTAATGTTTTAGTACACAGTAAGTGCACTTTGTTCATAGAGGAAAGGCAGAACAAGGGATAATAGAGGGCTATTGTCATTGCAATACATTATTTCAATAAATACAGGCAGAAATATTGCCTAATCCTGTATTATCTTGACAATTTATTGCAGTTTTATCCACAGTTAAGATTTAGATCATTAAATCAAATATTTTCCTCTCTAACTATATTCCCTCCCCTTTAGGAATAAAATCCTTGGTTACAACAATTAAGCTTAAAAAAAGGCTTCTAGTGCAATCAATAAAACCTTTTAGACAAGTGTAATTGCTTGATTGGGGGGAGGGGGGAGAGGCTGTGGAGGCCATAGGTCATGGGAGGTCCAGTAGTCCAGGTATTCTCCTTCGCTGCATTATACCTATTTTACAAGACCAAAGGCAAAATTTGTTTTATCTGCCATTACATTTGTATGCATAGTATGGAGTAATTAAACATTTCTAATGTTCTTATAAATTGTCTCATGTAAGAAAAGGAGAACCGCAACATTCTCTCCTGAGATGAAATGGTAATATCCCATCCTGGTTCTTCATAGTAACTGAAGCTATAGGCACCATATCTGAGCTGCATAAATTGACATGGCTTTATGTGACATAAAGACTGTTCACCCAGGTTTTTGCAGACCAGATATGGTAGCCTCACTACCTTCAGCCTTGCTGATGTTGATTACTACAATGACCTTTTTCAGAGCCACTGCAAGAGGAAGGGATAAATTACTTCGTTCTCCTTTAAATATTCATATATAAATGTATTCAGTTCCTTCAGATGTATTCAATGCCAAGATAGCATCCATAATCATGGATTATATCTTTAGTGGCTTCCTGAAAAATGTTGATTGAGTTTAGTCAAAGTACTGAAGTTCAAGTTGAGGAACAGAATAACAAAGTTGGAGGAGGTCTTCTAGTTCAGCATCCTGCTCAAGCAGGAGACTCTCTATCATGTCAGACAAATGATTGTCCAATCTCTTCTAAAAACCTCTAATGATGGAGCACCCAGAGCTTCTGGAGGCAAGTCATTCCACTGATTATTCTTCTCATTGTCAGGAAATTTCTCCTTAGTTCTAGAGGTTGGATTTCTCCTTAATAAGTTTCCATCTGTTATTTCTTGTCCTGTCTTCAAATGTTTTGCAGAATAGGTTGACACTCTCTTTTATGTGGCAGCTCCTTAGATATTGGAAGACTGCTACTGGTATCATGTCACTCATAGTCTTCTCTTTATAAGACTAGATATATTCAGTTCCTGCAACCATTCTTCATATGCTTTAGCCTCCAGTCCCCTAAATCATCTTTGTTGCTCTTCTCTGCACTCTTTCTAGAGTCTCTTTTGTATCATGAGGACCAAAACTTGACGCAGTATTCTGAGTGTGATCTTACCAAAGCAGTATAAAGAAGTACTAGCACTTCATGTGATCTTGATACTATCCCCTCTGTTGATGCAGCCTAGGACTATAAAACAGTGATTCTCAGCAGAATGGGAATTGTTCAGGTTAATTAAAATCTGTTGAGTAAACATACTCTATTAATGAAGTACAGCAGATATTATTTTTGTATGCATTTTAAATTTTAAATTTTTCATTATTTTAAATCCCAGAGAATAGAAATACAGTATATCTATTGTGGCTGGATATTAACAAGATTTTCTCACCTCAATTAAAATTAGATTTTGAAATGCATGGTTATGATTAATAGTCGGGGGAAATCTGAGAATTGGAGGACTGAGAATCTCCTGTAATCTTAAAATGCTTCCACAGCAGGCTTTTTCAGAAGGAAATATAAATGTACATTAACGCTATTTAAATATTTTAATATGATATTAACTATAAAAAATAAATGCTATTGGATACTTATACACATGCTGCCACTGGCAACTGCTCTTTTACCAATTATTGAGATTGGAACCTTATTAATCTGATTCAAATATTTGTAATTTTTAAGGGTTTGCCACATTTATTCGTGGTGAAGAAGTAAAAACTTGATCAATAGGGTTCCAATCTCCAGTGAAAACT
Organism: Rhabdophis nuchalis; assembly: GCA_039707465.1. NCBI lineage: Eukaryota > Metazoa > Chordata > Lepidosauria > Squamata > Natricidae > Rhabdophis > Rhabdophis nuchalis. Next base: position 124,874,681 of record CM077647.1, on the reverse strand, counting down.
TCAGTCAAGAAATCCAATTGAATGTCATCTCCACAAAGCTGTTTCCATCTCTTCTGGACATTTTATTGTCTGTCTTAAGAATCCTGTAAAAGGGGGATCATATGGAGCTTCCCCATGAGGCAGTATAAGATGGCCACCTCAATTATTAATACAATATTTTGACTGACAATAAATATAGCAGAGTTTAAAAAAAAACTGATTGACCAATGGATTGAAAGAAACCTTTTGGAAAAATTTCCTGCGTATGAATTATTATTAACTGACATGAGGCTTGATTAAGAGTTAAGACACAATTAAATTGCTCCACTATATTATAAAGCAACTAAAAAGGTGCTATTTGGGTTTTTCAGCTCTGACATCAAAGTGGATGGATGAATCTAGCAGGAGAGCTTCCCAGCAGATTGTGTCTCACTCTAATCGGTAAGATTACAAGGTGCCATTAAATTTTCCACCAACATGCCTTGGGTCAGCCATGACAAAGACTCTTCATCCTTGCCATCTCATGACTCCACACTTGCCTCTACAACTAAGGCAAAGCCTAGGTGGGCCCCCTGTACATCCAAAAAGTGCTCAAGTATCATACAGAGTAAACATTCTTTTTTAAACAATGCCTGCTTATGGACAGGAATTTCACTGGCTGTTTGACTCCAGCTTGTGAGAGAGTTCAAAGAGCAAATTCTGATTGTCAATAACCTGGAATTGACGGACATAAGCCTTTGTCTGTAGCTGCTGAGGAGATGACTCCATCTCCAAACCTGTGGAAGATAGGAAGAAGAATATTATTTAGGGAACTTTGCCATCACATGTACTAGGCTTTACATTTTATGAAATCATGGCTTTTTTTAAATAATAGTTTGTTGAACAAGCTAAAGGCTAAGTTCACACAATATGCTAAGCCATAATTTAGTTGTTTGTTTGGCTTAGTGTTCAAACCCATAAACTGTTTCATAAATTATAATTTATGGCTTACTATAATATATGAAATCAGTCAGCTGGGACCTAGAATAGAATAGAATTCTTTATTGGCCAAGTGTGATTGGACACACAAGGATTTGCCTTTGGTACATTATGCTTTCAGTGTACATAAAAAGACAAGATACATTCTTCAAGAATTATAAGGTACAACACTTAATGATAGCCAGAGGATACAAATAAACAATCAGGAAACAATCAATATCAATATAAATTGTAAGGATACAAGCAATAAAGTTACAGTCATGCAGTCATAAGTGGGAGGAGATGGGTGATAGGAAATAGTAATAGTAATGTAGCCTTAGTTAATAATTTGACAGTGGTGAGGGAATTATTTGTTTAGCAGAGTGATGGTGTTGGGAGGGAAAACTATTCTTGTGTCTAATTGTTTTGGTGTGCAGTGCTCTACAGCGTCGCTTTGAGGGTTGAAACAATTTATGTCCAGGATGCGAAGGGTCTGTAAATATTTTCACAGCCCTCTTTTGGACTCATGCCGTGTACAGGTCCTCAATGGAAGGCAGGTTGGTAGTAATTGTTTTTTCTGCAGTTCTGCAGTTCTGCAGAGACTGCGCTTGCGCGAAGATGGCGGGCTAACTCTGGAGCTCCGTGTGTGCCATGGAGATTGTTAGCCTCTATCCGTGCTCCCAGCCCTCCTGCATTAGTCGGAGGGTATGGGACTGATAAGGAATCCACCCTGGCGTCTCGGGGTGAGGTTCTCAATGGAAATGGGTTTAGCGGGAACGAAAACGGCGCGGGTGAAGGCGAGAGCGCCGGAGCGGAGGACGGCGTCCCTGGCGTCCGAATGAGGGCGGTGGTGACCGACCACGCTTGTGAGTCCCCGTGGCGGCGGCAGCAACGGGCCAGGGGGATAGACGGAGGAGAGGCGGTGAGAGCGCGGGAAGCCAGCGGCAGTGGCGGTGGCGGAGGCGACAGACCAGATATGGAGAGAAAGACGCCGGTGGTGAGAGCACCGGGAGGATGTGTTGTGACGGCCGCTGGAAGCCAGGCCGGGCGGTGGGAGCGCCGGGAGGCCTGGCTGAGGCGGTATTTTTGGAGATGGCGGCGGTGGGAGCGCCGAGATGGTCACGCTGAACCCTGCCCTGCCGACTGACTGACCATGGAAGACTCGAAGGGTGGCGGTGGGAGCGCCGCGACTGAAGCTGAAGCCAGCCTTGCAACGACAGCGGTGAGACGGGGGTGAGAGCCCCGGACGGAAGGCCGGTGTCCCCGAGTTTTTTAGTGGCGGGGGCTCGGACCGGACTGTCGGCTGCGGGGCTGACTGGTGGCAGCCAGAAGAAGCTGACTGAGCCCTGGGCTGGGGAGGACAGTAATCCCCCGACCCTGGTGATCGGTCGAGGGGAGAGGCCCGCACAACAGGCCCCAGGCCGGGGAAATTGGAGGTTGGAGACTGGAGTTTTCTGGCCGGGTCGGGCTAGGAGGTTGGATAGCCGGCCTGGGCCTGGTTAAATCCCCAGCTGGGAGCAATTTTCCATCAGGGAGAACAGACTCCTTTCCAGCTTAGCTGGCGCCAAACCTACATTCCTCAGCAACATGAGAAGAAACCCTTCCCCCTGTGATGATGATTTGTTAAGACCAATAGAACTGTGCCGTATTAAGACCTCTTTAAAGACCTTGTGAATGTCCTAAAGATCTTTTGGACTGGAACATCAAATGGACACCCAATTGACATTGTGAACTTCCTTACTATAGCACTTATTCACTTTATTAGATCTTTGATGAATTTTAAATTATGGCTAATGATGTTTTTAAGATCCTATTTTAACCCATGACACACTAATGAAATTATTCTTACATTGTTTTATATTGATGATTAGTTTTAATTATTTATTATAACGCAATGTACTCCAGAGCAAATCTTTTGTTTTTACGAGAGTCCCCGCTCTCACAGGCTTGGCCCTCTGCTCTATCGAGGGCCCATCTTGATGAGGGATTCATTAATCCGGAGAGATGGGCGAAGCGCGGCCTTAGGGGGTTTTTAGTAGCTAAATTATTGGTTCTTTTAGGGGGTACCAGGGAGGGGGGTGGGTTTAGACAGGCAGAGACAGGGGGTATTAATGAAAGTAAGGGCCGGACCAGCAGGCGGCGGAGGGAGGCGGAAGGATCCGACAGGAGGGGGGAAACACGAGTCGTTCCGACGGAGGGCCAACCGATCCAGAGGGTCGTGGGGAGAGGCAGGTCCGAGGGGAGACAAGTTCCATCCTCCCGGTTGGCGGCACGTAGCCGTTGGCTTCAAACGGTCAAGTGCCACAACCCCCGCAGGCTAGGTGGTCAGGGAGTACAGAGCCAAGGCCTACGGCTGATGTTTTGCAATGCCAGGTCCGTTGTCAACAAAGCCCCCCTCATTAATGACCTTGTGTCAGAGGGGGAGCCGGACCTGGTTGGGATTGCGGAGACCTGGTTGGGCCACGAGGGAGGACTTCCCCTCGTTGAAATCTGCCCACCAGGTTACCGCGCTTTTCATCAGCCCCGGGCCCTGGGTAGGGGCGGTGGGGTAGCGGTCATTGTGAAAGAAGGTCTTGAGCCGAGAGAAACCATTGTGCCACAGACCACCGGTTGTGAGTCCCTCTGCGTGAAGTGGGGCCTAGGGAGGCAGTTGGGCTTGCTGGTTGTATACCTGGCTCCTCGCTATGCAGCAGCAGCCCTGCCCGAGCTCCTAGAGGTGATCGCTACGGTGGCAATTGAGACCCCCAGACTTTTAGTCATGGGGGACTTCAACTTGCCAACGGTTGGCGTATCATCCGAGGTAGCTCGGGAGTTCATGGCTTCCATGACGGCCATGGACCTGACCCAAGTAATTCAAGGCCCCACCCACGAGGGTGGACACACACCGGATCTCATCTTTGTCTCTGGCCAATGGACGAGTGATCTGGGTATAGGGGATATAGTCATCACGCCCTTGTCATGGTCAGACCACTCACTTCTCCAGCTCGACTTTCCGACTGCTGCTCCCCTCCGCGGGGAGGCGGAACCTGAGTCACCAATCTGGTTCCGCCCCAGGCGCCTGATGGACCCAGATGGGTTCCAGGCGGCGCTTGGGCCACTTCCTGTACCCCTGACCCGCGCCCCGATGGAGGACCTCGTGGCCGCATGGAATATTGTGACCACGGGAGCCTTGGATCGGGTCGCGCCCTTGCGGCCTCTCGTATGGCACCGAGCCACCCTGGCTCCTTGGTTTACCGAGGAGCTAAGGGTGATGAAACGCCACAAGAGATGCCTAGAGAGAAGATGGAGGACTACCCGCTCTGAATCTGACCGGACACAGGTAAGAGCCCATTTACGGACTTACATTGTGGCGCTGAGAGTGGCCAAACGCCATCATTGTGCCACTCTCATAGCATCCGCAGATAACCGCCCTGCCGCCCTGTTTAGGGTGACCCGCTCCCTCCTTCAACAGAGGGTGCGGGAAGCCCCGTTACAGGGTAGAGCAGAGGAATTTGTGTCTTATCTGCAGGAGAAAACCGCTCAGTGACAGAATGAGTTAGCCCCCATTGCTGGTCCAGTGGAATGCCACGAGGCGGATCTTGTTTGGGAGGAGTTTGACTCCGTTGCTTCCGATGATATGGACAGGTTACGTGGGCGACTGCGAGCCACCACATGTTTATTGGACCCGTGTCCCTCCTGGCTTGTACTGGCATCCTGGGAGGTGACACGAGGCTGGCTCCAAGAGGTTATCAACGCATCCTTAAGTGAGGGTTCCTTGCCTGCTTCCCTAAAAGAGGCCATGGTGAGGCCCCTCCTTAAGAAGCCCTCTTTGGATCCAGCTCTTTTATTTTTTTTTTATTTTTTTTTTATTGAAATTTTTATACTGTTTTACAATATATCACCCAGTGCTGTACAAAACAAAAGGAAGAGTTGGTTTCAAGTATCATCTATTATCTTTAGGATCTCCAAAATCCACGTTCCCTCGGTACAGGCGTCGAGACGTCCAAAGTTCCAAGTGCATAGTCCACAAATGGCTTCCAAGTCTTCCAAAAGATATCGTTTTTATAAACCCCCTCTCTAAATTTAATATCACACGTCATTTTATCATTTAAGGCTAATTTCCACATTTCACAGTACCATTCTTCTATTTTAATATTTACCTCTATTTTCCAATATCTTGCTATTACAATTCTACCCATTATAATCATAATTCTAATCAGTTCTTTCTCATGTTTTGTTAACTCTGGTTCATTAATTATCAATAACAATATAGTTTCTGGTCTCAATATTATTATTCTTTTCATCATTTCACACATCGTTCTTTCTAATTGCTGCCAAAACTTTTTAATTTTCACACATTTATACCACATATGCTCATAAGTTCCCAATTCCGTATTACATCTCCAACATTTGTCACTCATTTTTTTATCTATCAGTGATAATCTTAGTGGGGTCCAGTACCATTTCCAAACAACCTTAAAATTATGTTCTTTAATCCTTATAGATAAAGTCCTCATAATCCGACTCTTCCAATTCTCGTTCCAATCCAAATCCAATATTTTAATCTTTAGATCTTCCTCCCAATTCCTTTTCATTACCATTTGTGGATTTCCATCAAAGTTTATAATCTTGTATATCTTACTGACGAGTCCTTTTAACCCAGTTTCATCTTTAATAATTTGAGATACTAAACTTTCAAATTTAGTTTTACTTCTATCTATGTTACATATTCCCCTTACTTTCATAGTCCATTTTTCTACCTGTATTTTTTCAAACCAATTTAACTCCAATTTTTGAATTACTTTTTTCTTCCTACTTTCAGTTCCTAAAGCTCTTAACCAATCTACTATATTTCCTATATTTTCATCCTCAATTACTTTGTTCCGACTTATATTAGTTTTAATCGGCCAACTTTCAGTTGTCTTTCCCAAAAACGTTATATCCGGAATCAATTTTTTAACAAATTTATTCCAAGTTTTACTCAACCCCTTTAACCAATAACTATTAATTGTCTTTTTTGTTTTTGCTCTATCTAAAAACCATATAGACCCAAATCTCTTAATATCTTTTAACTCCAGATCTCCCCAATGACCATCTCCACCTTTAAGTATTTTTATCACAGTTCTAATATTATACGCCCGATAATAATTAAGTAGATTGGGAATTCCCAATCCACCCTCTTTTTGGTTTTGATACCACAATTTCTTCATTAATCTTGGTCTTTTCCCACCATTACAAAATTTATCTAATTTCTTCTGATATTCTTCTATATCTTTCTCTGTCAAATTTAATGGTAGCATCTCAAATAAAAAGTTAAACTTTGGTAATAACATCATTTTACACATTGCAATTCTACCAAACCAAGACAACTTTATCTCTTTATATTTATCTATCTTTTTCTCTACTTCCTTCAACATCACCTCATAATTAATTTTTTTTAAATCTCTAACTTTAAGTGAAAGTGCTATCCCCAAGTATTTCAATGTATTCTTAGCTCTTATCCCAAATTGTTCTTGCATACTCTCCCACTCCTTACCATCTTTATTCATTAATAATTCAGATTTTGACCAATTTACCTTTAAACCTGTCATTTCTTCAAATTCTATCAAATGTTTATTTATCCTCTTTAAATCTCTCTCTATATCTTTCAAAATAATCAAAGTGTCATCCGCATACAAATTTATCTTATATCCCTTGTAACCTTCCAACTCTTCATCTGCTTCTATCAATTTAATCAAAACTTCCATAACTAACAAAAATAATGTTGGAGACAAGGGACATCCTTGTCTCGTGCCTGCTTCCAATTTAATCTCTTCCGTCATTGTTCCATTCACCTTTACCTTTGCACTACTTTTTTGATACAGTTTTGAAATAACATGTATAAATTTATTACCAAAGCCTAATGCCTCGATAATTACTTTTATAGTATCCCATTGTACAGAATCAAAAGCTTTAAAAATATCTAACGATATTATACCTAATTCATCTCCATTATTCTCTGCTACATCTATAATATTCAATACTCTTCTAATTATATCACTCATATATCTACCTTTAACAAACCCTACTTGGTTATAACTTATATATTTGTCTATAAAACTATTTAATCTATTACTTATAATAGCTGTAAATATTTTAGCATCTTGGTTGATTAAAGAAATAGGTCGATAGGACTCGATCCTCTCAAGATCTTTATCCGGTTTAGGAATTATAGATATTACTGTCTTATTCCATGACATCGGGACTTCTCCACCATGTAAAATTCCATTGAATAATTTTTGCAGTTTTGGTACTATTAGTTCCTTGAAATCTTTATAAAATTCAGCAGGTAATCCATCTTCTCCTGGGGTCTTCCCTAATTTTAACTCTTGTATTATTTCGTTAATTTCCTCCTGTGTTATATCTCTTTCCATCAAGTCTTTGTATGTTTGATCTATTTTCATACCATATTTTCCAAGATGATTCTTCAATTTTTCTAAATCAATTGATTTCTTTAAGTATAATTTTTGAAAAAAATTCCTAGCTACTTCACATTTCTCCAATCTCTTATAACACCTTGTACCTTTTTCATCTATCAGAGAACCAATTTCTCTCTTTTGAGTTTTATTTTTCGCCATCTTTGCCAATAACCTAGAATTTTTATTACTAAATTCAAAAAAATCCCTATTCAAATATCTTAAATTTTTTTTAACCAATTCAATATCTTCTTCTATCAATTTAGTTTTTAATAAGGTCAATTCCTCCAAACATTTTTTATCTTTCGTAAGTGAGAATTGGTTCTCCAATATCTTAATTTGTCTTGTATCCTGATCAATTTTAGCTTTGTATTCTCTATATTTCCTGCTTGACAATTTAATACTTTCTCCTCTAAATATGGCTTTCATGGTATCCCAAACAATTTCAAATTTAACCTCTTCATTATCATTCAATTCCCAACTTTCCTTCCATTTTTTGAATATCCATATTTTATCCTCCTCCCTTTTGTACAATTTTTCATCATATCTCCAACCTCTTTCCTTTTTCTCAAAATTAAAATCTATTTCCATCATAACTTCTGCATGATCAGAATCCTTAAAAATTCCCACATCTATTCTATCTACTTTATTCAGCAAATCTTTAGAAACAAAAATATAATCAATCCTTGAATAAGTATTATGTACCTTAGAACAAAATGTATACACCCTTTCAGGGCCTTTCAACTCTCTCCAAACATCTGCCACACTGTTTTGAAACATCCATTTATTTAAAATTTCCCCTTTATTTGTTTGTCTAAAGCGGGTGGGATTATTACTATCAATTCTATCCCTAATTAGGTTGAAATCTCCCGCCACAATTACTTTCCCTTCACTTTCTGTTTCCAAAATCTTAGTAATTTTATCCAAAAATCCCTTTTGTTTTTCATTCGGTAAATATAAATTAACCAATGTCACTTTTTGCTCGTTAATATTCCCTATAATTATTAAATATCTGCCTTCCTCATCTCTAATTACTTGTTTTTTCTCAAAGTATACCCTATTTGATATCAATATCGCAACTCCTCTAGCTTTGGAAGTCCCAAAAGATTTTTCATAAATTTGCATACCTTTAATATTCATTCTATTAAAATCCTCAGATTTTTGATGAGTTTCCTGCAAAAATAATATATCTGGAGAATCCCTTTTAAATTTAAGTTCCAATCTTTTCCTTTTTATATGATTGCCTGTACCCTTCACGTTCCATGTCATTATTTTTATAAACCGCATTTAAGCGGTAACTTTTTTAATCCTGACCCCTCCTCTTCCTTTATGTGCACACCAAACACCAAACAAAAAAGACATACAAAAACATAAAACTCCACAAACAATATATAACAAACAACATAAACATAAAACTCAAATATCAAACACAACAACCACAACAAATAACAAGCAATCTTCATCCCCCACATCCTCAATCAGATATCGCCTCTATATAAAGAGTGTGGGGGAGTGGGACGTGCCGATGGTCGGATCACCTCTTCGGGCTGTTCTTTAAATTCCACTTTCAAAAAAAGAAGACAAGACTGGCTTCGCCCCGGACTCAGCTTCCTGCTTTTTACTAAGATCCTCCATCTTGTCTGGCGTTCGTTCAGTATCTTCACGAATTTTCTTATACTCAAAAACTGCCGGGGAAATTTCTTTTCTCTTTAAACTCTTGGGATCCTGGCCGCCAATTGCACCTCTTTCTTCCAAAATTGGGGATTCCTCTTGTACTCCACCCGTCTTAAGCATATAATCTTTAATTTCTACCAAATCTTCCTCTTTCTCAATCAGCCCAAGCCCCCGAATTAATCTTAATACATCTGTTTCTGGAGTAATAGTATGCATCCTTCCTTTATAAAAAAATTTAAGTTGCTGTAGTGGCCTCCAATTGTACTTAATATCATTGTCTCTCAAGAGCTTTGTAACTGGTTTCAAATGATATCTCCAAGCTCTGTCTTCCCTGGAAATATCCGGAAAAACTTGGATTTCTTTCTCCTCAAACTTAGGAACACCTTCCAGTTCTCTTATTTTTGCCATGACCTCTAGTTTATCTCCAAGGTTTGCAAATCTTACTAAAACATTTCTAATCGCTCCACCTTGCCTCTTATAACCAATTCTAAAAACACTTACTAAATTTGCTGCTGTATATTCAAATCCAAAATCATTCAACCATTTTAGCACCCTCTGCTTCAAATCATCCGATCTATTTTCTGGAATATTACGTATAACAATATTGAATTTCCTAGCGTCTTCCTCCAAAAGACTAATTCTCTTATCTTGTTGCTGGTTTTTATAAAAAATTCCTTCCATCTTACGATCAATTTGTGCATCGTGTGCATGGATTTGTTCAATTTCATCTTTAATAAATTTCACCTCCGCGTTTTGCTTTACAAAACTAACATTCAATTCACTTATCTGTTCTTTAGCTTTTTGAACTTCCAATGTCAAATTCGCCACATGATCCGTCAGTCCGGTTAACTTTTCGCCAATTGTATTTAAAGCTCCAAAGATCCGTTCCAGCTCTGAAGGCTGTTGAGTCGACATTTCAGTTCAAAGACAAACTTTATATTTATATTTCTTTGCCAAGAGGGTCTTTTATAAAGAATAAGGGCAAACAGTGTCCCAAATCAGATAAGGCTAAGCCGGCTTATAATGCACCAAAGGAGCCAAAAAAAAAGCCTAGGAGAGCTTCCCCAGTTTATTTAACTTTTAAGCCTCCATTTTAAGTGTAATCCAAAAAGCTTGTCCGCTACATTCAGCTCACACAATCCACTTTAAAAGAATTGGAAAGTTCAAAGGAGTTATAATCCACATGCCATCACCAACTTCCTTCTTTCTTAAGCTTCAGCTTGTGTTTATAGCCTTGTAGCGAGACAAAAAGCATGCAAATGATCTTTGCCAAAGACAAAGGGTAACCCCCCTTACCTCGGCCGCTCGCCCAACCCTCTGCTCCACGGAGAAACAAAACTTTGAAATTCGAGCAGTTCGGGTTGTTCAATCACTTTGAAAAAGCAATTTACAAGTCACACCGACCTTCCAAAACATCTGTAAACATTTCCAGCTCCCAACGGCGCGTTTTAATCACTTTAATCCACATTTGTTAGTAAAAAAAAGCCCTACGAGGTGGAGAAAACGTCCTCACCTCATCCGGCCATAACCACGCCCCCGGATCCAGCTCTTTTAAACAACTACCGTCCAGTCTCCAACCTTCCCTTTCTGGCGAAGGTTGTTGAGAGTGTGGTGGCACAACAGTTTCCCCGTCACCTGGAGGAAGTTGATTATCTAGACCCGCGCCAGTCCGGCTTTCGGCCCGGGCATAGCACCGAGACGGCATTGGTCGCGTTGGTCGATGATCTCTGGAGGGCCAGAGATGGGGGTTGTTCCTCCATCCTGGTCCTATTAGACCTCTCGGCGGCTTTCGATACCATCGACCATGGTATCCTATTGCATCGGCTGGGGGGGTTGGGGGTGGGAGCACCGTGTTACGGTGGTTCTCCTCCTACCTCTCTGGCCGATCGCAATTTGTGTTGGCAGGAGGGCAGAGGTCGACCTCGAGACCCCTCACATGTAGGGTGCCTCAGGGGTTGGTCCTCTCGCCCCTCCTGTTCAACACATATATGAAGCCGCTGGGCAAGATCATCCCTGGTTTTGGGGTAGAGCATCATCTCTACGCTGATGATACTCAGCTCTATATATCTACCCCAAACCACCCCAACGATGCCGTAGCGGTGATGTGCCAGTGCCTGGAAGCCGTGCGGATCTGGATGGGAAGTAACTGACTCAGGCTCAACCCGACCAAGACCGAGTGGCTGTGGTTTCCGGCTGCCCGATTCAACCAGTTGATTCCATCTCTGGCCATAGGGGGCGAACATCTTGCCCCTGTGGATGGGGCGCGCAACTTGGGTGTCCTCCTGGATACCCGGCTGTCCATGGAAGATCAAGTGACAGCCGTGGCCAGGAGGGCGTTTTACCAGGTTCGCCTGGTACGCCAGTTGCGCCCCCTATTGGATCGGGATGCCCTTCGCACAGTCACTCATGCTCTCGTGACATCCCGACTGGATTATTGCAACTCTCTCTACATGGGGCTCCCCTTGAGGTGCACCCGGAGGCTTCAGTTGGTCCAGAACGCAGCCGCACGAGCAATTATGGGCACCTCTAGGTTTGCCCACGTAACACCGCTCTTGCGCGAGCTGCACTGGCTACCTGTCGTCTTCCGGGTGCGCTTCAAGGTGTTAATTATCATCTTCAAAGCGCTCCATGGCTCGGGACCTAGCTACCTGCGGGATCGGATCCTGCCCCATACATCCTCACGGCCGATTCGCTCCCACAGAGAGGGACTTCTCCGGGTGCCGTCCACTAGACTTTGTCAGCGGGCGACGCCCAGGGGAAGGGCCTTCTCTGTGGCGGGCCCAGCCCTCTGGAACGACCTTCCCCCCGATATCAGGACAACCACCGCTCCTCCGCTCCTTCCGCTTAAAATTAAAGACACACTTTTTTCGCCTGGCCGGCCTTGGGTAGTCTCTTTTTAGGTTAGGGGTTTTAGGGGTAATTTTTAGTTTAGTTTATGGGTTTTAGCGCAGGAACAATTTAATTCACTTTTAATTGTGTATTTTGTATTTTGTATTTGTCGGTGGTCTTATTTGTATTTTTAATTGCCTGTGCCCCGCCTCGAGTCCCCTTGGGGAGAGAGAGCGGGATATAAAATTAAATTATTATTATTATTATTATTATTATTATTATTAATTATCCTCTGAAGTCTGTGTCTGTCTTGTTGGGTTGCAGAACCAAACCAGACAGTTATAGAGGTGCAGATGACGGACTCAATAATTCCTCTGTAGAACCTATAGCTAAGCAAATCATAGCATTATATGCTGTATGAATCCAGCTGTAACTACATCTTAGGCTTTGGTTTGGTACAATATCATCTCCTAAAGTATCTGATAAACTACTAACCCATTCAGAGTATTTAATGGACTGAATTCAGCTTTTATTTCCAAAAGAGCCTCTCACTTTTTTTTTGCTATTTATATAGTTGCACAGTGGGTGAAAATTAGATTGTGCTCATCATTCCACCAAAAGGGTTAGTAATATAGTTTGGTCACAAATCAACTTCTGATTTGCAGGAGAGATTCAGAACACAAGAGATGAAGTATTTATCTTAAATTAATGCCTGAGTACAATTGCTACAAAAACAACAACAACAACCCTCCATACCACCACAATGGGATTTAGAGGTTCGGCTAATTATTTAAACAAAACTCATCAGATCACAATGATATATGGATCAGTTTAACATTCTAGATTACTCATTTAGATATTGTGTTTCTTACATGTTCTGCTAAATGTCTCATAGCTATGATACTAAAGGCACATGTAAATAGCCCTACTTACTGTAAATACTTACAGAGAGGTCGACTTCGGCATTTCCTGATAGTGCGTACTTTTTCTGCGACTGAATGCTGCAAAAGAGAATAGAAAAGGGAAAGAACACATCTAAATTTTGATCGCATAAAACAATATTGACCATATTTCATTAGTAAACAGCTAAAGTTCATAAGCAGAAAGTATATTGAAATTGTACCGTTTTTCCAATTTCATAGAGGAAGTTTGTCTGTTTGTTGGCTACCTCTCCCTCACCCATTTGATAAATATTTTTTTGAAGAAGGTGGTTGGACCCAGGAGGTAGTTGGATTTTATTTACAAAAGGCACTAAAGAAAACAAAGTATCTAAGCCCTTTTAAGTGAAGGTTTGAGCCAGTATAGTATAGAAACTACATTGATCACACTTGTAGATGTGGAATTAACTGGTGGAATTGTAATCCTCCTAAATTTTCTTGCTGTTTCAGTAGCTTTTAATAATATTGATCATAGTATCCTTCTGCAGAGAGTGGGAAATATAGTATTATGGCGATTCTCCTCCTTTCTCCATGGCCAGTTTCAGAAATAAAGATGGTGAGAAGAAAACAGTCAAGCTCGTGATCTATGAGAAGCCAAAGACTCATCATTCTTACGCCTTTTATTTAGCATCTAAATGAAGCTGCTAGGTTAGGCCATCTGATGTTTTGGGTCGATATGATCAATATGCTCATTTGGGCAGCCCAGGAGGGCATGTATGCTGATGATACTGTTTTATATCCCCTCACTGGGCTGGCCAAATGATGCTGATAAAGTCCTCCCAATATCTGAAGGCTGCGAGAGTTTTGTGCATAATTTCAGGTCCTCCTTGACTCAAGGATCTGCTGGAAGATCAGATGGCAGTTTTGGCCAGGAGAACCTTCACATTGGGTGAATCAGTTATATCTTTTCTCAAATAGGAGTGCTTTTTTACAGTCTCTCATGGCTTGGTGATCTCAAAATGTATTCTGCAGTGCACTGTATATGAGACTACCCTTGAAAATGATTCAGAAATTACCGATGGTACAAAATACAGTAGCACAAGTGGTGGCCATAGCACAGCCATGGCATGCCCATATAACATGCCCCTTGAACTGCACTGGATATTCCTCAGCTTCTGGGTGACATTTAAGATTCTGGTTGACATTTTTAAAGATCTAGATGTCATAGGGCCTAGTTATCTGTTTCCTGGGACTTCTGCCTGCCCTATAAGATCTAGAAGGCGTAGCTTATTCCTGATTCCATCTGGAGTCAAGCAATACCATCTAGCAGGACCCAGGAGGTAGGTTTTCTCCTGTTACAGGAGTTGTTTTTCTATAACAGAGTTCTTCCTGTGGTTTGCATGAGTCCCACCTTATGGCCTTTTAAAAAAGCATTAAAAACAGCTCTTTCTCTAACCATGGATTAGGTTAATCAGTGGGGGTGGGAGCTTTTTATGTCTATTGTTGGGAGAGAATTTAATATACCTCCAGATATTGTTATTTTGGGGGATTTATTTTTTTATTACTATTTTTATATATTAAGCTGCTCAGAATTTTTAAATATAAATTAATCAATCCATTATTTTCAGTATAGGTATAAGATTCAAGGCTTGAGTATAACCTTCAAAGGTACATTCACCTATTAAATCATAATGGCTCGGGACCTAGTTATATGCGAGACCGTCTTCTGCCCCATACATCCCTTAGACCGATACGCTCCCACAGAGAGGGCCTCCTCAGGGTGCCGTCGGCCGGACAGTGCCGGCTGGCGACACCCAGGGGAAGGGCCTTCTCTGTGGCAGGTCCTACCCTGTGGAACGACCTACCCCCTGAACTCCGCACCATCACCGACCTCCGCCTCTTCCGCCAGTGTTTAAAAACACACTTATTTCACCAAGCCGGCCTAGGATAGCCTCTACTGTGACGAATTTTAGATAGTTTTAATTGGGGGATTTTAATTGGTTTTAGCGCAGGTGACCATTTAATAGATTTTTAAATTTATATGTTTTGTATTATCTTTGTATGCTGTTTTTAAATTCCTGTGCGCCGCCCTGGGTCCTTTTGGAGAAGGGCGGGATATAAATTGGATAAAATAAAAATAAATAAAAATAATGATCTTTTGTAATGCCATATTAACAAACCTATGAATAGTACAATGAAGCAAACCTCATAATGTATATTTTCTCTCACCCAGAGGGATGCTGAATGGGATGCACTTTTTCACCAGCAGAGGGAGAGTTCTACCAACAAATCAGGGCAGCCCTATGGACTCCAGAATAGCCTCTATCCTCTTATCTGTTGTTTGTTTAACATACAGCTGGCTTTGCTATCAGATTGAATCACTCTCATTTTCAGGACTCACTAGAAGGTTTTGTTAAAAACCATAACCAAGCAAGGGTTGGCGGGACTTAAAATTACTTTACCATATAAATCTTTTGTCAACCGTACGTTTTTTGTGAGGAAAATAAGAGGAGAGAGGAGAATTGGTATTATTTCTGCCTTGCTTTGTATACGAAAAAAGAGAGAATACATTTTTTTAAAGAGCTTCATACATTTACACATAAGAAAAGACTTCATTAAAAAATTATTGCTGACCTGCTGCAGCAAAAATCATATTGGAATGCTGTTTTTAAAGTTCTATTTTTGTAGTATTGGTTGATGAAATGGAAAATAGGTAACAAGAAAGGAACTCAATTTCTCTGTTAACAAAAACAATTACTATCGATTGTTGGTAAAATGTAACTAACCCTCAAGTAAAGCACTATGTAGGGTTAATTAACAGCATTTTCCTATTATAGACCTTGACACATACTAACAAGTGTTGGTTATGGCATAAGATTTTGTGAGTTACAATAGATGCACAGAAGTGTAGAATTTAATTTGGTGAGAAAGGAGGGAAGACAAGTTAGTTATGCAGATTAAATATGAGACAGATTATCAATTCATCATTGTAATATATGCTTGATAAGATTTTGAGATAGATTGAAACTTTTTGATGTACCGGTATGTATGTTTTCAGCAATCTCTCATTCAGTTACACTGTTAAATCCTCTTTTCAAACACTCAGAGCAAATCAAAAAGTGACTGTTTTGGAAAAAACAGCCTTTAACTTTTAGCCTGATAGAAAGTGGTCAGCACATATTTGAAGCTGTTAAAGGTCTGCAGTTTGGGTAGAGTACCACCTGTACACTGATGACACTCAGCTGTATATATCTACCCCAAACCACCCCAACGATGCCGTCGAGGTGATGTCCCGGTGTTTGGAGGCCGTATGGGTCTGGATGGGGAGTAACAAACTCAAACTCAACCCGTCCAAGACCGAGTGGCTGTGGTTCCCGGCGTCCCGGTTTAGCCAGGTGAGTCCAACACTGGTCATAGGGGGGGAACTACTAGCCCCTGTGGAGAGGGCGCGCAATTTAGGTGTCCTATCTCCAATTTAGGAGATAGGTGCGGGATATAAATCAAATAAACAACAACAAAACAAACAACAACAATTTTCAAAAAGTAAATTTGTTTTGTCCAATCTATTAGTAACTTACTCATGAGGAGCTCTGTAACTCTGCATAACTCCATCATTTTTCAAAGTTCTCTCTTGTTCTTCTGCTTTACAGAAGCCTATGAATCTTAAAGGCAAATTTTTCTCTCCCAAGTTTAGTTCCTGCTGATTTCACAGACCCATCCATGTTGGAAGTGTTGTTTTATTAGCAACAATATGGTGCCACCGCTTTTTTCTAAGATGTTTATTTGATTTTCCAATCTAGCCTACAACCATAAGGTCTCTTGAGTGTGAACACCCTTTTAATTTTTTTCTGGAACAGCCAAGTTTTTCTCAGTTTTTATCATAATAACTTGTTCCTCTTTCCCCCCCCCTAAAACTCCTGAAATGCCATCTAAGATGCATGCTATTAAAAATGGCCAAAAGCAACTTCAGAAAAGGGGGGAGAGAGGGGGGGGGAGAGGGAGAGAGAGAGAGATCCATATTCTGCTGACCACGTTCTTTTGGATAAACAGGCTTATTGGAAATACATTATATGAATAATTACAGAACTTTTCTTTCTGTAATTGGAAAGAGATGAATGCCCAGCCTCCAAATAATTCTGCATTTCACACAATGCGCATTTAGGCCAGAGGCTGAGCTCATAAGAAAAACATGGGGCTTCACTGACCAAAGATGTAGCTTCGTTTATATACCACCACTACCACCTCCGTCTCTTCTTCCCCAGAGATTAGAAAATCTGGGCCAACTCGGGCACCGAACACGTCTCCCTCACACATGCACATTTGTCTCTTAACAAGGAGAGCTGCAGGAGCTTCTGCAAAACAGTTGCCATGGTAACTCCACTGTCCCACTCAGCTAGACACTGTACAGAGGACTCACCCCTAGATAATCTCCCCAGAGATGCAGGAGGGGAGCGGGGACCTGAGCCCTCCCATCCTCCCACTGTCACTCTGCATTTGCTCAGCCTTGCTGGAGGCTAAAGTCAACCATTCCTACTCTTCCCTAGTCCTACAGCAGGGACCAAAATAACGCTGAGTATTTCTTGCAACTCATTACATCCTTGCATGGTGAGCAGCCTCAGCAGGAAAGGAAAGGCAGGGAAAGATGAGCTCTGAGGCAGAAAATTAGAACAGCTCTAGCCTCCAGCACCCCTTTCTCCTTATGCCTTTTTGCAGCAGAGAAAAAGGCTTTCGGCTTACTACGCAGCTGAACAATAAACCTGTATGCCTTTGGCATGGGGTGGGGGTGGGGGTGGAAGGGATTTTTCTCTGGGTAAACTATGTGGGGAATGGACTAACTCCTCCTCCTTCCCAAAACGTAGTCATGTCTACTGTGGGGTCACCATATTTAACTAGCAATCTATAAATCTGACCAAGGTGGCCTGGTATAAATACCAAGGGCCCAGCCATCTTCCCTGGGCTAATCACAAGAGCAAAGCCCTCTGGCCCAAAGCATTTCTACTCCAGGTCAGGCTATTGACCTTGAGGATGCTGCTGACACAGAGAATCATCCATAACGAGACAATTCCTACTTTGTCACACATGGTCTCTGAAGCCTCTTGCTTGCTCTCTTCCCTCTATTTTGTAACCAGGGAAAATTTCAGGGGAATTATTGAACAATGTTCTTAAGGGTGAGACGCTAGCATTCCAATCTTTAAGTTCCCATCAGTGCTATAAATTATCCTTTCTCAAGAGATGTGGTGTGTCCCCCCACCCCTGCTGCCCCATCTTTTTAGAAAAACAAAGCTGTTTCTGCCATATATGCTCCACCTTCTTCCCCTGGAAGAGTATACAGCAGTGGTAGTCAACCTGGTCCCTACCGCCCACTAGTGGGTGTTCCAGCTTTCATGGTGGGCAGTAGAGGTTTTGTCCGATACTGAAGCACTTTCCTGTTTTAAATTTAATTGACTTCCCTACTTTATAAATCACCATTACTGTGGAACCGGTGGGCGGTTAGAAAATTTTACTACTAACAGAGATACAAAAGTGGGTGGTAGGTATAAAAAGGTTGACCATCCCTGGTATACAATCTTAGAGCTTGCAATGAATAAAAAATAGCACACAAAGATTACAATTTGTGTTTAAAACTGCTGCTGTCATTTATAATAATAAAAATAGTTTTAATGATGGGAGAATTAGAATTCGCCATTTCAAATTATGAGATTTGCCCTCTGCCAAGAAACTGTTGGGAAAGTTTTGGTAAAATAAATTTAAATCCATTATTTCTGCAAAAAATACCCCTGTTCAGGTATTATTACATCCAGAACATTCAGAGCAATACCTTTCTGCATGTATTGTTCCTTCAGCATAACAGGAAGAAAGCTTATAAATGAGAATCAGTTTGGTCTAGTGCAGTGTTTCTCAACCTTGGTGACTTTAAGTCCTGTGGACTTCAACTCCCAGAATTCCCCAGCCATCATAGGGGAATTCTGGGAGTTGAAGTCCACAGGACTTAAAGTCACCAAGGTTGAGAAACACTGGTCTAGTGGTTACGGTGATGGGCTAGAAATTAGTACCCTGAGTTTAGACCCACTTTAGGCCTGATAGCCATCTGGGAGACTGCCTGTCACTTTTCCTCAGCCAGCCGTCCATCTCACAGGGTTATTGTAGTGGTGGGGAGAAAGAGGACAAAGAAGGAGCATTATGTATGTTTTCCACCTTGAGTTACTTATAAGGTATCTAAGGAGCCATCTCACCTGATGGGACTTTTGCCTCACTTTTTGCAGTGGAAAGGGGCTACTTTGGATCCCAAAGAATTTTGACTGGGGAGGTCCGGAAGGAGAGCCTTTTCAGCTGTGGCTCCCAACCTCTGAAATATCCTCCTGTTGGAAATGTTAGATCCACCTCCACACTCTCGGCCTCCCAGAAGAACCTGAAAACGTGGCTCTGCCACTTGATCTGGAGCCCCAACAGAGCTCTGCCATGTTGTAATGGCTGAATGTGCCGAGAAGATTCTACCCCAATTGCCTACTGTGTTGGTTTTTAGCTTTTTTCTTTAATTGCTCTAATTATAATTATCTTGTTGGACTCTTCCACTTTTTATCATATGGTAAATTGCCCAGAGGCGCTGCAGCAGTAAAATGGACAGCACAAAAAATTAACAAATAAATAAAGGCAGGATAAAGACATTTTAATATATTTAATGTGTATACTGAACTGGAAACTCACTTGTGCCTAGCTGTGCATACAACTATACGTGTGTGAGTTTCCATATCCTGCATTACCGGCCATTCCCTGCTTTGTCCCTGCAGCTGCAGGGAACAGGCAACGGTTATAGGAAGCTGATGTCATTTCAGAGATGTCAGTAGGGGATAGGATTCAACCAGCACGCTCACATGGTAAGTGTTTTATGTTGAAGAGGGCTTGAATGGAGCTAATTCAAGAGGCCATCTGTGCACAGCACAACCTCTTTTCTCTCCCCAATTACAAAGGCTGAAACCTAGGCTTCTGTTCCTAAAGGAAAAGGAGCACAGGAAACCTATACATAAATGCATAGGTATGGATGCTAAGTCACCACCTTATGTCTGCCATGTCACCTATTATAGCTGTGAAATTCTCCTCAATTGTTCAACATTGTAGGTTAATATTTTAAAGTATACCTTAAAAGCAAAGGAACAAAAAAAATCTTCTTTGTTTTTATAATAGTGTAAAGAGGTTACTGCAAAATAAATGAGTATAATATACAGCATCACCTAAGTTTTTTTTTAGCTATGTGTGAAATTGAGTGTGTGCTTGTATCTGTGAAGGAGAGAAATCACACAAATAATGAAGTTGAAAATGCATCACAGCTTTGAATGTGAGCTCTTGGAAGGAACACAGCTTGGTGACAAATCATTTGTTTTGCATGCAAAATGTTTTGAGATCAAGTTTCAGATAGGACTCAAAATCTTATCCTCACCTGAAAAACCATTGACAGTCATGTTGATAATTCCAGTCTAAACAGACTAACTGTAAATCAGATTACAAACCTGAAATGCCTTTCATTTTTCTGTATTGGATGCTAAAATAAGTGAAATATTTTTGTTCCAGCAAAAAATTGAAACAGGGCTTAATTTGAAGGAATTTTATTCCAAAGAAGTAGGTGAAAGAAACACTTCTGTTTAAATAAGTATAATCTTGTATAATTTTTATTGTCATTGTACTTGTTTACAACGAAATAGGTTAAATTTAAAATGATTCAAAAGCTTATAGATCAAGAACCAGAAATTTCCCAGCAGCATTTTGCAGGTAAGAAAAGTCTAGCCCAATGATGGCTAACCTTTTTTGGCTCCTGTGCCAAAAGTGGGGGGAGTGCAGGGGGCCGTGCGCAGACCTGCCACACCCAGCGCGCATGTGCATGCAACTAGCATCATCACCACCGCCATGCTTTGGCTGCACTTTTTTTGCCCTCCCCAGGCTCCAGAGGCTTTCTAGGAGCCTGGGGAAGAGAAAAACAGTCCACAAGGCCTTCCAGAGGCTTCAGGAGCTTCCCTGAAGCCTCCAGGGGGCGAAAAACCGACCTACAGGGAACCTGGAAGTTCGGAAATTGTGACTTCTGGTTTGTCCGTAAGGTGAATTTTTGCCATCTGGAGCCTTCATGGAACCTTCCTGAAGCCTCTGGAGGGCTAAAAATGGCCCTACAAGCAAACCGGAAGTCCATTCCCAAATTTCTGATTTGCCTGTAGGGTCAGTTTTTTGTGCTCCAGAGGATTCAATGAAGTCTCCGGAGGGCAAAAAAACAACCTCAAAAGAAGGCCAAAGTCAGCTGGCCAGTGCACACATGCGCGCTGGAGCAGACAGGGCAACACCTCGCGTGCCCTAACAAATGGCTCCATGTTCCACCTGTGACATACATGCCATGGGTTCGCCATCATGGGCCTAGCCTTTCACTTCAGAATCTTTACAGACTGGCCTGGGGAGAAAAGGCACTTAGAAATAAAAAATGTACCTTTGTCTTACCTCGTGCTGTTTTAATGCATAAGCAAGTTCCACATAATTTAGGAATCAAGTGTACCTGCCAGTGGCAGCAACACTGTAATTGTACTAAAAAAAACTAGCACAAATTTGGCAAGAAATAGAAAGAAACAACAATCTTGCAAGTGCTTTTTTCATATTTATCATGGAGGCAAATCAAGTTTCATCAAATCAAATCATGCAGCATCTTCTTTGGCCTTTCATTGCATACAGTTTTTATATTCTCACAAATTATCTAGAGTTACCATCAGACATTTAGCCCACTTGAGAAAGCAAATGTCTCATGCATGCATGCATTCACCCCATGATTTTACAACCATCTGAGTTAATACATCGTTTTACAATTTTTTTGACGCTTTAAAATTGCATTTCCTTATGGAGGCTAAGTAATTTTTCTTTTAAGGACTCCCTGAGAGAAGATGGACTAGACTAGGGATCCCCAACCCCTGGTCCATGGACCAGTACCAGGCTGTGGCATGCCAGAAACCAGACTGTGCAAACAAGTGAAGTCCCATCCGTGGGATGCAGGCAGCCCACAAATCCAAGGCCCCGCAGTCTGCAGAAAAACCTCTCTCCACAGCACCAGTCCCTGGTGCCCTAACAGTTAGGGAGCACATTGGACACCAGACAAACTTTAGATTTATTCCCTTTTTATGATATAATTACTCCCAGTTTGTAAACTGGGAAGTTAAAGTCACTATGAAGTACACAGTAAAGGAAACTGAGAATTATTTGTTATATATTCTTACCAGTTTCTCTACATTGATTAATCCATCCACTAAGGTTTTGCTAGCTTCATGCAAAAATGTCAAGTCTGAGAAGAGAAGAGGGAAAAAGAGGAAAAGTACACTGAGAAAACGCAACAATTCATTTCCAACTTTTAAAAAGATATGGCTAAGTAATCAAGTAACCCTTCTGCAATTGGAATAGAATGAAGCAGGTTAGAAGAAAACCCTCTACTTATGCTCCAAGGCACATTTATATATTAATGCTACTAATATCTCAGTATCTGTTACTTTGATAGAATTACATGCATGTATAAGAGAAATATATCAAAAACATATCTGAATAGTGATGATGAAGAATGTGAAAATAAGTTTTGTTTTTAAAGACACAAATTTATTTTCTCATGAGTGGGTTGAAAATATTCATATGCATAGGATAAAAGTGATAACTAAAACAACGCCAAACTTTTTCCTGAATAGATTCTGCTTCTTGAACATCTTGGGATGTTCAAGTACCTTGGGAGTACTCTCTAGATATGTTCAATTTAACGCCATACAAAGTGCTCGACTTATGACAACAACTGAGCCCAAAATTTCTGTTGCTAAGACAGTTGTTGAGTGAGCTTTGTCCCATTTTGCAACCTTTCTTGCCACAGTTGTTAAGTGAATCACTGCAGTTGTTAAATTAATAACAAGGTTGGTGAATGAATCTGACTTCCCCATTGACTTGTCAGAAGGTCACAAAAGATGGGCACGTGACTTCCTGGACACTGCAACCCATCATAAATATGAGTCAATTACCAAGTGTCTGAATTTTGATCCAATGGCCATGGGGATGCTGCAACGGACATAAGTGGAAAAACAATCCTAACTGTTTCAGTGCCACTGTAACTTTGATCAGTCACTAAATGAACTGTTGTATATCGAGGACTACCTATAATTGCTGATGCCCACAGCAAAAGCCATCCAGGCTAAGTATTATGGCTTTTTAGACCATTGTATTATTATTGTTCCAAATATCCTGACTTCAAAATTAAGCCTAACGCTACATTTGCTGAGGACATTTGCTGCTTAATAACAGGCTTAAGATTCTTGTATTCCATGCTGAAACAGATAGACCTTAAGGAGCTGTACAAATAGTCCTCAACTTAAGTCCACAATTGAGCCCAAAATTTATGTTACTAAGCAAGGCAGTTGTTATTGGGAGTTTATTCCATTTTATAATCTTTTTTTGCAACAGGCATTAAGCAAATCACTGCAGTTGTTAAGTGAATCAGGTGGGCATTAAGCAAATCTGGCTTCTCCCATTGACTTTGCTTGTTGAAAGCTGACTGGAAAAGCTACAAATGGTGATCAGATGGACATACTGTCATAAATACATCCCAGCTGCCAAACACCTGGATTTTGTTCATGTGACCATGGGGATACTGTAATGGTCACAAATGTGAAAACAAGCCATAAATCACTTCTCCAGTGCTGCTGTAATTTTGATTGGCCACTAAATGAAACCTTGTAAGAAAAGGACTACCTGTAATCCAGATTTCTACTCAATCTAAAATTAGCAATAATGTTGGCCAGATGTTTGGTCAGATGGTGATTATTATAGCCACCAATTGCTGGATTCCCTTGTTTCTTTACCTCTCCCAATCTTGCTAGAAAACAAGATTTTCTTTCTATTCCTTCATTGGCTTCTTTCATAGATTTTCTTTCTATGCCTTCATTGGCTTCAGTACATGCGGTTTCTATTGATAGATCATTTGTTTAGGTTCCTGCTCATGCATGGCACCTTCCTGTCCAATATGTCCACTGGTGGGCAGGAACAAAAAGAGTGGACACCACCATTGTTAACTTGCAAAATTATTGTCAATTCTGATTGGTTAAAAAAAAGTCCAAAATTTCACTCCTCTGCCAGTGGGAAGGAGGGCAGGGAAGAATCCAAGGAACTGGCCTCTCTAGCCAGCTGCTGCTTGCCCCAATTGCTGTAATCCTGTTGCATAAGTGAATATCAGAGAGCAATTCCAGCTTTACATGAGCATGTTCCTCTTCATCCATAAAGAGATCCTGAAAATTCATTCAGAGCAACAGCTAATAACTGGACAGAAGGGATGCCACCAGGCATACAACAAGTAATAGAAGGAAATATTGCCTAGAGAAGGGATGGGCTAGGGAATTCTGGGAGTTAAAACCCACAAGTTGCCAAGGTTGGACATCCCTGACCTAGACTGATTAAAGAGTAAAAGGGAAACCACATGGCTAAACTTCTGCCAGGACAAACTGAAAAACACTAGTTTTTTTAAATAGGGCAGAAAGTACAATGGCAAATTGTTTCTGTGCTAGGAGAAAGACAAGCTGAGGGTGACATCATCCAGTCAAGTCCTGTCAATGTGACCCAGTTAGTAGGTTTTGCAGAAGATTCCTGAGACAGTTTTCCACACATTCCAGTTTGAGAAAAGCAAGGACTCCGTATCCATCAAGTACCACTAACCTTTTAGGATGAGGGGCACAAAGGGGATAATGGGTGGTTTCATCCTAGACAGAACTTCTCTGTAGCTTTTATGATTCCTACAGGGATCCTGAAATGCAAAACAGGAATGAAAAACTCGATATTTTCTGAGATAAAAGCAGACAGAATCATCTGCAGCCATTCCCTCACCCCCATTTTTTAATTACCGGTAAACTACAGAGCACAAAGCCATGGATATAGCCAATTAAATGTGCTAAATATGAATCCTCCATGAGGCTAGGAGGCTCAAAATCATTCCAATCATCACAAAGACTGTTTGAACCATTCAGATTTAGGATTGCTTTGAAAGAGCAAGAGAGGAAAAAAGAAAAAAGGGAAAAATGTCTTTTTAAAGAATGTGGACCTTCAGGATGAAAAACTATTTATGTCAGTTATTTTTCCCCCCAAATTTTTTTATATCACAATGTTAAAAGAGATTCCAGGCAACATTCTTGGTCTAAATTTATTTCATGGTGGCTGACAGCAAAAATCTACAAATATTAAAAATTCTGCCATAGCTCATTGGGGTACAAACACATGGATCTGTTTTTCATGTAAAATGTCCACCACAGCCACTTGTTTCTATAAGATCCTCAGTAAGCTTCCAAGAAAATTACCTAGGTCACCAACTGATGGTCTGTTAGAAAACTTTGGTGGTCCGCAGAAAAATTATTTGCATTTTTAAAAATTGCACTAAATACTATTTATCTTTTTTTTTTAATCCTATTAATGGTCCATGGGATTTAAAATTATAAATTTAGTGGTCCCTGAGGTCCGAAAGGTTGGTGACCCCTGACCTAGGAGATTTCCTAGGACACTGTTTATTAACCACTGTATTATGAAAAGAAACAAATGAATGACTGCTAGAAAACATTAGAAGGGAGGGTTTTCAGCATCTAAACGGAGCTTATCAGTGGGAAAAGCTTTATTTTAATTGCTGGAAATGAAATAGCCTAAAATCTAGATTTTTTTCCTAGTTTTGATTTAGGAGAAAAGAGAAAAAGAGAGAATTCAAGGCTTACAGTATAGTGGGATTAAAATAAAATAAAATATTTGAACTAGTCACCAGTTTTTACCAGTTCTTTTATAAAGGAAATATGAATGATTTACCGTGAGATTTTCAAATTTACGAAACAAGTTTTTAAATTTGCCTGGAAGCTTCTGGAAGAAAAACAAACAGAATGATAATCAGAGATATAAACAGTTCTAAATGGACAAGATGTTTTAAAAAACAATCCATTCAGAGAAGAGTTTGTCCTGTTCAGTCTGTCTTCAATGATGGATGTGAGCTAATCTATCCAGACAAAAGGCTGCTAAGCACTGTGGAAAACTTGCAGATGTTGACTGAAAGTAAATTGAGCAAGCTACAATTTAAAGAGGAGGAAGGCGTGTCTCCCAACATTTTCCCTTCCAACTTCTTTGCCAAAAAATAAAGATTTCCCCATGAGGAGGTAATAAGTGTCAGAAGTGCCCCAGTATGGAAGCTATGTATAGCTCCTGAGAAGCAGCTGATATTTTGGAGGAAAACAAATGACCACATTGAGGCTTACATTAATCCCTGGTTTAATGGAATTCATTGTAAAATGAAGAGTGAAGCACAAACTCGTCTTCTCCTAATTTTCAGGCATTAGGTAGATAATCCTTTGAGACTTCAGATAAGGGGAAGTAGCTAAACAGGCAAAACTGTTTAAAAATTTGAACTGAGAATTTATGTTGTTTTCTAATGTTTTCTTAGATGTCTTTTTCAATGAAAGTTAGACTGCATCTTACAACTAGAACCACCTAACATGGCCAGTTGTCTAGCTAGGACAGTAAGAGAACTTGAGGAGCCATCTTACCCTGAAGGGAATAGCTTACCCCACCCATGGTGGCAGAGGGGGCATACTGCCGGTCCTGTCAGTCAAAGGAATTTTGGTTGGCAGAGTCCAGGATAAGAGCCTTTTCTGTTGCGGTTCCTGCCCTTTGGGATATCATTCCCTTGAATGAGACCAGCTCCCATCCTTCAGATCTTCCACAAGAGCCTTAAGACCTGATTCTGCCAGATGGCTTAAGGCTCAAATGGGCTTCACACCTGAGATGGTTGATTAATTAAGAGCTAATGCCACTCCCCCCCCCCCCCCCAATCTGGTTCCTTCCTTCTCCATCTTGTGACAATACTTTTATTTTGTTTATATTGTCATTTTATTGGGTTGGAATATTTATACTTAATGGTTTTAATGTATTTTATGCTGTAAGCTGCTCAGTCGTTCCAAAATGAGATGGGTGGAAAATAAATTTGATAATAAGAGAACAAGTAGATCTCTTCAGTTGCAGCAAATAGGTTCAGGTTCAGTCAGTACTTTCTACTGTAGTATGGACATGGAATTTGAAAAACTTACATTTAGGACTGTATTTGTCTAACTAGCATGTTAAATCCCGAGCTGTGGTAATTTAAGTCCCCATACATTACAAAATGGCTCCCAGCCTCTTTCAATACATAAGAAGAGATAAGAGTATACCCTTCTGTTACACATACTGCATGATAACCACACAGGATACCGGAATTGGTTCTTAGATCTGAGCTAGATCCATTAAATCCATTAATAAAAAACTTTTCAATACTTATATTCTATGAATCTATATATGTAAATATATATATTTCTGTACATAAAACGTGAGCTTATATGTCCGCATGTTACTCATCTGGTTTTGTTTTATACATGATTAGGATTTAGATTTGATTTTCTCCTAAGATGTCAGAATTATATGCTATATTCATAAGGTATATTTTAGGATTTACACATGGTAACTTAGAAAGAACAGAGATTCTCTGAAGGCCTGATAAATATTTCATCAAAACTATTGTGCATTTTTATGTATTATGTCAATTAGCTATTATGAGTTGTAAACTATGGTGCATTAGGCAAACCATAATTTAACACAACATGGAATCAGATATAGCCCAAAGATTAAGATACTAAGCTTTGTATAAATTGTATAAACTCAACATTTACTCAGAACTGAAAACTATAAAAGTAAATCTTAAATAAAGAAACATTCACCATTAATGCCGAAATCCTACTTGCTAAATCCCTGTTATATAAGCTTCATGAGGAAAAGTTCTCAAATAAGAAGTCTACTACTAAATTTTCTGGATCATAGATGCTTCTTGTTTGCATCTCTGCTTGATGCCAACACAGTCTGATGCCAAAGATTATTTGAAATTATAGGAGGAGCCCAGCTATTAAAAACTATGTGTACCCTCAATTCCCGATAAACAGGAAAAGTGGCTCTTGCAAAACAGCCAAAAGGAACATTGTGAATATAATGAACAACTTAGTGTCTCTATGTTTCTGTGTCAACCAAGGAGTTTGGGAGATATGAATTCAACATTCACTATATCGCAACTGCAAATCTTTCAACATTTAGTGGCTTACAGTAGATACTTAAGGAATCTCAGTTTTCCACTCTATTGCTGTAACAACATTTTTTACCTGATTTTCAGTAAGTGTAAGAAAAATAATGAATTCTGGACTAGAGTCTTTTGATATCCTTACAGCCCTTCTTTTTTGCAATTACCTGTAGCCACAGGGGAAGGAGCATTAAAACAGTGATTCCATGGAGCACTTAATATAAAACCACTTAATGCAGCAAGTTCTTCCTTAAAGTCAGCATTGTTCCACCATATTTACTTGGAAACAAGTATTATCCTCAGAAGAGACATGCAATTTTTATTAAAAGCTTTCTTTGCAGCTTTAGCTACTTTTGCTGTTTCCTGCTGAATCTCTTTTCCTCATTTTTTATTACTATGAAGTGGGGTTTAGCTTTTATTCCTTATTTTCTTTCAAGATTTACCAAGCGAAACAAGGACAATTAAGAAGCATTTATCACGTCTGCCAAGTAACACACTTTCAGCTGTAAGCAGACAGCCTACAATGAAATAAAAACACATTTTAGATGCTAATAATAATGCTTTGCATGTAAATAGACCGTTGACAGAAACATATTAAATATGAGCATGTTAAAGATGTTAATGCTTTCTAGAAATGTAGAAACTATGTTCAACAAATAAATATTTAAAAAATACAATATAATAATTATAAAACCAGTAATTCCTAATAAACCTAAAATATCTGAGAAAACAAAAACATTTTCACTTGTGCCAACTATTTGTACAAATCAAGCTTTCTTTTGCTAAATGGTTTCTCAAGCAAGGCACATCTAAATTCTGTCCTTTTTTAAAGTAAGAAAGAATAAATTACCATAAATCATGTTGAAAATAAAGACAGTCTGAAAATATAGAAAAAATTAAATGCAATGATTTATCACCAGCACTGTCTGGCTCCCAAGTTTAAAAAAAGGTGCAAAGGACAGCAATTTCATAATTAGGTGTGGCAACCATCTTTTCCAACACTGCTGACTAATAGTTCACCCATTCCTCATTACTGTGATCACTAAAGCAAGAATGAAGACGAATATACGTGTCCCAAAATAATCCTGCAGGATCCAATTTGGGTCAGTCATTGGGACCAGAGATTTTGTCATCCAAGGTTTCAGATTCATGCTGGAGCCCAAATCAGGGAGCTTTTCCCTATCTAGGCACCAGCATGAGTCCGAAAGCTCAGAAGACAAAACGTCTGGTCCCAGCAACTGACCCAGATTGGATCCTGCAGTAAAGCAAGACAAACATATAATCAAAGTCCTTTACTGCTGCTCCTCAAGTTGGAATTAGCACCCTTTTACTCAGTGTCTACCAAAATCTAACCATGCTAAGGAAGGAATACAGAAAATTTTATAAATCAGTGTTTTTCAAACTTGCAAGATGTGTGGACTTCAAACCCCAGAATTTCCCATGCTGGCTTGAGAATTCTGTGAGATGAATGGCACAAACAGGATTTTTTTGGAAGAAAGAGTCAGTGGAAACTAGAAACAAAATTCCTCTAATCAATTTTAGATGCACATAGTTGGACATCAAAATGGCCAATTGGGAATTGAGACAAGAATGCCTTACATGCTAAGGCCTGGAAGATGATGATAGCTTAGTGGCTGAAAATGCAGTCCTTCCTAGTGCACTTGACCTGTAAACTGCTCAGAGAGGGCTGTAAAGCACTGTGAAGTGGTATATAAATGCTATTGCTGGACCATTGAAATGCTTTGTGGGAATTTTTCAGGATATATTTTCTCCTGTAATGCCACATCAGGCTATTTGTGAACTCAGTCTTTCTTTTGTGGGGTATTTTTCACACCTGAATTTGGACTCTTATGTTCAGTTTTGGAAACCTCACATACTTGATAGATAGTTTTGATCCTTTTTACATAATTTCTGCCTAGCATTCCATTGAGTTGGAAATAAAAAGATAAAATTCATACTTCACAGAGATGGAAAGAAAGCAGGAGAAGCAACTAGTTACCTTGCTTCTTTCTGTGGTACCAGCTATCCTGGTTCATCAAATGGTTTAAAAATGCATACCTCAAAATATTAGTTGTGAGATATAGATAGTATAGGTAAACAAATCTTATATACTGATTGATTGATTGATTGGTATGCTGTAACACACACTCTCTGGGATATTTCTAAACTAAATGAATATAGATATGTAGGTAGATAGTAGAAAGAATAGAATCAGCTGGAAGGGACCTTGGAGATCTTCTAATCCAGTCTCCTGCTCAAGCAGGAGACCTATACCATTTCAGATAAGTGACTGTCTAGTCCCATCATGGCGAACCTATGGCACACGTGCCACAGGTGGCACACGGAGCCATTTATCAGGGTACGCGAGGCTTGCCCTGTCAGCTGGCCAGCGCACATGCGCATGCTGACCTGCTGACTTCGGCCTTCTTTTGAGGCCATTTTTTGCCTGCTTTTTTGATATTCCTAGATCTTCCTAATCAGAAAAACCTGTTCCCTGATTCTTAGGAGTAATTGTTATATTTTTATTTTGCTTTTCATGTATTAGAGCTAGATAAGCTGGATTTCATATCAAGTACAAAAGAACTTGGTTTGATTCTGGCTTGCTATGTTGTACAGATTCAACTCCGGCCGCCTGCCCTAAATCATAAACTATAGTTTTAAAAATGAGAGCTATGGTTTCAGTAAATCATAACAAGAAGCGAACTACTGTTCATCTTTCAAAAGACCTTTCAGTGGTGAGCTGAAGTATTATTCTTGAATTTACAAAAAATTATACCAGCATCATGAAATCTGCTCTTTTTATTATTGACTCTGATCCTGCTTCCAAGTCAGTGGAACTACTTAATTTCTCTTTACCATGATAAGTTAAAAAAAAAAACCTAGTAGATTTCACACCATGAAATGGACCTTGGACAGTGCTGGAATGAGAAAAAATTTACTGTAATACCTAACTACAATTCCTAATGAGATGAAGGCAGTGTCCTAGGATATAGCAGAAAATGAGTGTTGGTAAAGAATCTTTGCGACATGATTAGAGACAAGTAGGCAAAGATCCCATAGAATGAACCAATTGAAACGAAGGAAGTACTTCAGATTTGTCCAACTTAATTGCATCTATTCCAGTTATAATGAATTATGGATTTCATCTGGATCTAATATCCAGTAGTTTTTAATTGTTTTTAAGATGATGGTATAATGAGAGTTTTTCAGGATGCATTTAAAATTTTAAAACATTATATTGCACATCCTTGACCATTTGAAATATAAAAGTTTAACTCCAAATCTTGGTGAAAAAATAGTGTGTGTGAGAGAAAAAGAGATTACAGAGATTACAAATACACAAAAATCCATTTCTCTTCATCATCATCATCTTACCTCCCAGGTGAGGCGTAAACGACTGACAGGTGCATTGTTCAGTCCTATAACCACAGCATAGAATGTTAACATGTCCTGATGCTGTTTACATCTATGGGCAGAAAATAAAAAGATAGCTAAGAACAACCCAGAAAAATATTAAAACTGAGCAGTTTCAACTAATTGTACCATCCCTGTTTTTAATTTAATTTAGTCTGATATTAGTCAGTAAAATAGGAGAAGCTATCTTGGCTGCTATCATAGCCCCCTTACTACGTATGCATAAGGCATAATGCCCCTTAAATCTGTGCTACCTTAATTGCAGTCACATTTTCTACCCTGTTTCACTCTCGAGTGCCATTTGAGTAAGAGGGGGAGGAGGAGATGAAGAGAGAGAAAAAGGTGCAAATAAATGCCTCCACTTTGTCTTCTCACGCTTCTGAGCCCAGGTAGGCTGCCAAGGCTCAAAGAGAAGCAGCGGGTGGAAAGAGAAATGAGAAGCGATGTGACTTTATCATCAGCAAAATCTGAACTACCGGATTCAAATATATCTGCCTCCATGGTGGCCAAGATGCAGCTAAAGGGATGTAAAACACAACCTATACAAATGGTTAGCAGGATGCTAAAAGTAAGTGCTAGCTAAGTAAATGATGAGAGAAAAGGCAACACTGTCTTCCATGAAACCCATAGGATATAAACATTTGTAACCAAACCATAACCTTTGCAAATCCAGGAATTTAGAGCACATCTCTAACCCGAAAAATATCCCTCAAGGCCATAATTTGTCACCCAGTGTGTTTCATAGCTGTGTTCAACCTCTTCCCTCCCCTCCAGACCCCAGGCCTTTCTACTGCAACATCCCCTTAACTAGTAAACAATCTGGGAAGGAAGCTAGAGCAAAGGATCCACTGTCGTTGGGTATTAAAGCCAACAAGGATGGTGAAATAAGTTTGACCTTCCTAGCCATTAACCTTAAAGGAACCAACAGAGAAGGGAAGTGGACGGACCATGCAGGGAGGAAGCAGAGAGGAACATAATGGTTGAACTGAACAAGAAAGGAGAAAAATTGAAAGCTAAGATTTTATAGTATATTCTGCAGACCTCTCAGAATTCCAATATTCTTATTTTACAGATTTCAAGACATTGGAATATATTCATTAAAGAACTGGAAGTTGGCCAAAAGAGGATATGAACTGTCTGTAACTGCAGAGGAAGATGATTGCCTGTAACCTTGTGAGGACTTAATTCACCCTCTCTTTGGGGCTGCTTGAAATTCAAAGGTTGAATATTTTCAATTATCCCTCTTTAAACCATTTCCCTTATCGCAGCATGTTCTTCTAACCAGAGCATCCGCATGTGTGTTTGTGTGTCAAAAAAGTCCAGATGGCAGCCACAACTGTGCAATTAAACTCTGCTGTTGTTTACTTGCATCACCCATGCAACCCATATAAAAAGGGCTTGGGGCTTTGAACATTTGGGAAACATTAACCATCTCATGTCAAGTAACAGAAGGAAAATCACCATCATCAGTGACATTATGATTGTATTAAGCGTAATCCCATTGTGAAGAAAGGGCCAAAATATGGCACTCACACAGCAGCAATCTTGATGAATTTCTTGAGCAAGTGAGCCCGCTTTCCTAGAGAGTCACAGAGTAATACTTCAGTGGCCACCCAGTGCTGAACCTCACTGCAACGCTGCAGCAGCAATTCCAGATTGGCAGTCTCTCGTCGGCCACGTTCACCATGGAACACGTAATCCACAAATTCTAGCTATAAAGAAATTGAAAAGGAAAGAGAGTAACCAATGGGCCTTGTGAGACCCAGATTGAAGGCTTCACCCTGCGATCCTGGTGCTAAGCATCTCATGTACATGAACTCCTTTCATTGATCAGTCTATGTTACACATAACAAAGAGAAAGGGGACAAAAACTGAACTGGAGAAAAGATAAAGGCTAAGTAAAGCCAAGTTTACTTAGTCACGTTGGATCAGTTCAAGCCACAAAATGGTAAAAGCCAAATGACTGAATATTCTTTTACACTTGCTGCCCTCACCTTGCAACTGATTGCTTAGTGGCCATTCAAAATTATAGAATTCCCAGGAGTACGTAAGATCTAGTTTTAAAGTTCAAATCCACAGACACGTGACAACATTTATGACTACTTGCAGCATCCCATGATCACTTGACTGCATTTTAAAATGTTTTTGATGAAAACTGGGATTTACTTCCAGATTTCGGCAAAACTAGCCCAAAGCAAACAACTGGTTAAATCAATGACCATGGCATTTGCTTAATTACCACATTTGTTTAACCACCACTGGGGGGGGGGGGAGTAATAAAATCAGGTCAGTCACTCTTGTGCTGTTATTATTATAATGAGAACAAATTTGTTAGCATTTCAGTGATGACTGGATGATGATGTATGGTGTTTAAAGTCTTTAGTAAAAAAAATAAAAAATGTGTCAGAGAGCAAGCTCCTAACTTCTTCTTTTTCCAAACATTCAGTTATGAAAACATCCTGCTATTTTGAAGTGCAAAATATCAGTCAAGCTTTTCCATTTCTGGAAATTCATTTTTTTTAAAATCTAAGAATGGCAGAAAGTACAGTTCTCCTTGCAAAGTTTGAATAGGCCTATTGAGACGCCCCCTCTATCCAAAGAAGTCTAGCATCTCAAGGGAACACTTAGTACAGTATAGAATTACCCAGTAGTAGGAATCTGAGGCATCTCTGAATAGGCAATACAATACAATCTAATACAATAGCAGAGTTGGCAGGGACCTTGGAGATCTTCTAATCCAACCCCCTGCCTAGGCAGGAAACCCTATACCATTTCAGACAAATAGCTATCCAACATCTTCTTAAAGACTTCCAGTGTTGGGGCATTCACAACTTCTGGAGGCAAGCTGTTCCACTGATTAATTAATATATATATTAAGCTCTCCTAGGAAATCAGTGTTCAACATATCTGGAAGAGATCAAGTTAGGAAGGTTATGTTTGGTTTGCTCACCTCATGGACACACCAGAAGAGTTCCCAGTGGAAGGCTGTCAGGTGATTTGCTACATCCTCAGCTTCCATTCGGTGGATCTCTGTGTCACCTGGTGACACTTGGATTTCCTCTGGGAGAGGGACCTACAGAAAAGGTCAAATTGATGGGTATGTTACCAGTAGAAGATTTGGGTATGTATCCGTGTGAATGTGTAGCTTTCTATAAGCATACATAAGGGGAAGGGGAGGGAGGGAGACATATTTACATATGTTAGAAAGCTGAACTGTAACCATGAACACAACAACTCCAACCACAAAGAGTTACAACGCAGAACCCATATTGACATGTCAAAGAGAGCAACATCCAAGGAAATCCACTTACCAGGGATGGAAAAGTGTCCTTTGTACAGGCAAAAAGATGGCTGTTTATTCCCAAGGTAGTGAAAACACACTCTTCATTAGGCTGTAGCACAGATTTCTCTGATAAGGGATGAAAGTGATTGAACATTACTGAATCATCTGGATTGGCATATAAATACCCTCCATAAAATTTTTATTAAAAAAAAATAAGATGGTTGTAGGCTCATGTTCACATGAAGCCTATAAGTCCTCCTTTCAATTCATCATCCCTCACATGAACACACATTTTATGCTTCAATATTTAGCTGGCCCACTTTTTGTGACATCTGGCACCAGTGGAGTTTCTCACAGTGCAATCACATCTGGAATGCCTAAGGCTATGATGGCGACCCTATGGCACGCATGCCACAGGTAGCACGTGGAGCCATTTGTTAGGGCATGCAAGGCGTTCCCCTTTCAGCTCCAGCACGCATGCACGCACTGGCCAGCAGACTTCGACCTTCTTTTTCAGCCATTTTTTGCCCTCTGGAGGTTTCCCTAAAGCCTCCAAAGGGCAAAAAACCACCCAACATGCAAATCGAAGTTCAGGAATGGACTTCCAATTTCCCATAGGGCCATTTTTCGCCCTGAGCCTTCAGGAAGTTTCCCTGAAGGCTCTGGGAGGGCGGGGGGCTGTTTTCACCCTCTGCAGGCTTCTAGAAAGCCTCCGGAGCCTGGGCAAGGTGAAAAACGGGTCCATCGCACACCAAAAGTGGGGGAGAGGGTTAGGGTTAGGGTCGCATGTGCACAGCATTATGGGTGTGGGCACGCCTGCACACGACCCCCCCTGTGCTACCCTGCTTTTGGCACGCAATCCCGAAAAAGGTCAGCCATCACTGGCCTAAGGTAAGAACACCTCCCCCCCAAAAAACCCCATTTGTCCTATCTTGTGTATCTGAACACCCTGGAGAGTTACAATTGGCTGGGCTTGGGGCACCATTTATAAGTATTATTTCATTATTTCATTTTTGGCTTCAGATTTAAGTGTTGAGACTTTCCCAGTCTTTGACGCCAAACTCTAGGCAGAAGGACTTTCACTCATTAACCCTTCCACAAAGCAGACAAAGGAACAACATACAACATAACTATCTTCTATTTCTCTTTGTTATTACGTATATATGTTGACAGCAGCAAGACTATTGTATGCCCAAAATTGGAAGGACACTTTGATTCCTACTATGGATGAATGGTTGCAGAAGTTGATGGAATTGGCCAAAATGGCAAAACTGACTACTTTGATTAAAGAAAAGAACATAAGTACTTTTGTTTCCACTTGGAAATCATTTCTGAACTTCGTGCTTGAAGTGAAAAAGAATGAAAGTTTGATTTAGGGTTTCCCCGAGTAGATTGATGGATCTTTACAGAAATGGCTTGTTCATATTATGAAAAAGCAAAAAGTTATGATTTGATGTTAATGCCTTATTTTACTGCAACAGAGAGAGGAGTCAATGCTTTTACTTTTTTTTCTTATCCTCCTTCACTTCTCTTCCCCCACGCCCCACCCCACTGCTTTTCTATTTACTTTTGTACTTTACAATATTTTATAACTCAAGAAAAATTTTAAATTTCTAAATTTTAAATTTCTTCTATTTCAACGTACGTTATTGAATAATTAATTAATTAATTAATTATTCATTAATTCACTACTCGGTTTCACTTTTGCTGTACATGTTCATTTCCATGCATACTATGTGACCCCCAGGCACTAGGTAAATCTACTACCTTCTTCTTAGGCCTCATTCTGGTGCAACAAACAAGAAAACCTAAATGTGCTTCATTTTGACCAGGAGCAAAATTGAGACAATGAAGAAGATGGCAGTAAGGTGTTACAGTAACTATAATTTCTTGTCCTTCTTCCCTCTTTGACCTTTTATTTTCTAAAGTTTTTGAGTTTCAAGATTGCAGAAGGATAACCCAAACCACAAAGGTGTTGCTATCATTCTTCCTGAGGGACAGATACCTCCTGATGATGCAACAGCCACCAGAATGAGAGCTTCCTCCCGTGTAGGCTGTTCATCAGAATATTGAAGTTTCTCGGTCACTGACGTGAGGATGTCCTGCACAGAGGCTGAGAGGCGGCTGCGGATGGTGACATACGAGTGGTCTGGCATATAGACTCGGCAGAAGACTAGAAAAAAGGGGAGACAACCAAACTGCTGAAACCTGGAATAGCAAGGGACTTCAATGATGCCTTGAATCCTATCAGTATCTCTGAGACTCTGGCCATAGTTGGGGACTAGATGTGATCAAGCCAACATGTTGCATTTATTTGGAAAATCCTGCAATGTTGGTCCTCCAATATGGAAACAGCAGGAACAGTCAACACTGGTGGGATTCTGTTGCTTCTAGACAGACTAAGGAGTTTCCTGGTTTCATCACTCAGCTGGAAAACTATCTCTAGGACAATGACAAGAATGCTGCTTAATTCTCTCTCTTAAATACAGACCTTGAGTGAGACTCATGGCATCTCAAGTTAAACTTCTATAATTTGATTTGTGTGAGACTTTGAAGAAAAGCCCAATTTATGATGCACGTGAATCCGTGTAACATGCAGCATCAGTGTCCCTGTTTGTTCCTGACCCATTACTGTTTTACCAACCTAACTTGATGCTGCTGAATGATTACTGAGATATTTTTAATTTTTAAAATCTTTTGAACATCCGGACTTAATTTTTAGCTCAGCTCATTCCTATGTTATCATGCCAAATTCTTATGCTGTAGTATGAAGAAAAACTTGTTTCTGCTTCATTTGGCACACTTTTTTCCTGCAAAGACAGAAGAACTGGAGCCAGTGAAAAGGGGCATTATTGCAGTGTTTTCCAAACTTGGCAACTTTGAAGTATGTTAGCTTCAACCCTGAGAATTCCTCAACCAGCAAGATTGATAAACTGTACCTTAAACTAACTTATGATTTGCTTCTCCTTTTATCTCTCTCTCTGCGCTTATTATTATTATTATTTTCTTTAGGTAGGTGACGTGATTAGAAGTTAGATAGGAAAGAAAGGAAAAGTATTTTAACAAAGGGTGACATGATTAAAAGTTAGAATAAGTGATAGAAATAAGAGAAGGGAAATATTGGTGCATACATTTTTATATAATAAGATGGAAGTAATAAGAGAAAATGTGGAACAATTGAACAATGATAGACTGCAACCTAATATAAATATGTATTATTACTAGAAATCCACAGGTTGACTTGATGTAACAATTATGATTAACTTTAATAGTTTTATTTGTATTAGAATGTATGACACCCAGGTGCTACACTGTCCACACACTGATTTGATACATTTATAAAAAATAAATAAAAAATATTTGAAAACCCCCTAACTTGACTGCTTTTACTTTTCCCCTACTTTTTCTAATCTCTTGTTTTCTGAACTTTGAAAAGGTTGCAATAGAGAAGGCAGAAAAGAAAGCAGATGTCATTGTGACATTTTTCTTGGGAGACAACAATCCTAATTGGAAATGCACAAATTCCGCCATAACAATAATTTTGAGAGAATGCCAAACCACATTCTAAACAGTCCAAGTGGATATTTTGGTCTGGAGAAGTTGAATGTCAAATCCTGTCTGATTTATTCAAGGGCTTGTGTGCATTTGCAAATTTTTGCCAATGGTAGGATGAAATTGTATCGCTATCCTTATCCAGTTCCTATAAACAAAACTTTAATTTTATTCTCCCTTCCACACCACTGCCAAGGATACTCTTTATTACTTACTTTCATCAGATCCACGGAAAGCAACTCGAGTTTGAAGACATGAATCTATGCGGCGAAAATGTCTGAATAAAGGCTTGACCTGCTTACTGGGTGGTTGGGTTTCTTCAGTCACTCTGTAGCCAGATGGTGAGATTTAGAAGCCAGAAGAGACAGTAACTACATCCTCCAAAATAGCTATGACTGAAATAATTCACTAAGCTACAAAGCATCCAATCACATTTTAATTTAGTGTGTTATGCAAATGCGACAAGCATCTGTCCCATTTCTCAAAAGGACCAACAGCAGCTTCAAGATCTGAATCTATGGTTATTGAAATTAAATCAGGCAAACTGAGAAATAATTGATTCCCAGTTAGAAGTGGCAATGTTTAAGCTCCTTTGTGGGAGTAAGATGCTCCTGAAGTACGTAACTACCCAATCAGGAGAGCCTTAAAAAGGACAACCACCCATAATAGTAGTTAGCCTGTGAAGTTCCTACAATAGAGGTGTTATGTGTAAATCCCTAGCAGCACCCTCATCATTCAAGCCATTCCATTTTGGACCAGTTGGTTTCCCAGTGATTTTCATGGGCAATCTCATATAACATGCATAGCAATAGTTTAAACAAGGTACAAAGGTAACAAGAGCTCTTAGATCGAGATAAGATTGTAACTAGCATACAAGATATAACTGTGCAAAGGCCTTCCTAGACACAGCTTCCACCTGATTCCCAAATGTGAGCTTAGAATCCAGGAAGACCCCTATATTATGAATCACTTTAACCCAGGATAGTTTAACTGCATCAGAATAAAAAATGATATGAAAAAGGCGACTATAACCACAGTTACTCAGACTTACCTGAACTAAGTTCAAATGGGAACCAAAACTCTCCCATCCATTTTGCCATGTTTAACTTACTTGAGTTCCACTGTGTCCACAAGTTGATGTAACTTCAGGATTTCATCTTCCAGTTTGTGGTAGAGGGATGCGTCTTTCATGATCAGCAAATACAAATCCTGAAAGTGAAGAGAAAGTTGCTTGGGCCAGAAAACATCAAAGTGCCTAAATAAAGGAAGAGCAACTACTGCCCAACAGAATCTAGTTAGCCATGAAGACCTGCCTCCTTAGACATATGAAATAATGTTTAGAAAAACAACGATTGGGATCTTGTAATCCAGCCGTATCCATTTCTTAATTAGTTCATTCTCATAAAAGCAGGGAAAGAAAAGCTCTGTAATACCTTGATGACTTTGCCAGCCTTCTCTTCTTCTTGCAGAATCCCCTTGAATGTTTCAAGAAAGTGCAGTAAAATGATCAAAACTGCTCGTTTCCGGTGCACAGCCTCATCTTCTTTCCAGCATGGTGGGGATGGGATTGCTGACGCCGTCATGAAGGTAGCAAAGGCAGGTTAAGGTAAACCCACAGTAAAAAGTTTCAGGAAAAAATGAATAATTAGAAGGGAGAAAGTATTCCAAATGACAGGTCTGGGAACGAAGTGGAATTAATCTGAATCCAGATGGTAATGAGAAAAACCAAAGGAATTTTGCATAACTAGCCTGTTGGTCTTAATTTAATGTGTCAGTTTATACTGTATATATTCCAAATAATCACAAAACCGTAAAGGACATACAAAAGATTTAAAGTTCTGAACATTTCGAATTTAAAACTCCCAATTTCAGTTTGAAACATTCCTTTGGAATGAGCTACCCCTGGAGCTTCGCATAATTCCCGACCTCCCGTCCTTCCGGTGTGCCCTAAAAAGCTGGCTTTTTCAGCAAGCCGGCCTGGCCTGAACAAAATAACTTATTAATTTTAATTGCTAATTTAATTTATTTTAAATCTAATGTGTAAATTGTTAATTTATTGCTTATTGGATTCTTTATTTCAATTTAACCAATTTCATTGTAATTTTTACAACGACAATAAAGATGATGATGATGATGATGATGATGATGATGATGATGATGATTTAATCTTTTTTTAACTTTTGTATTATGTGTTTCCTATGTTGTACGCCACCCTGAGTTCTTTGGGAGAAGGGCGGCATGTAAATCCAATAAATCTAATCTAATCTAAATCTAACTTTATCAGAATTGTGTTGTGAGGGCTTCCGGCTCCGGCGGCGACGGGCGAACTTAGGGTTCGCTCGCCGCTTTGATCCTTTTCCTGCCCCCCTACGGGGGCGAGAAGCCCCTTGTTTGGGGCTTCTCCCGTAAAGCCGGCTCGACAGGGAAGCCCCCCCCCCCCCGCGGCAGTGGGGAGAGCGACCCTGCTCCTCGGCTTAGGCGGAAGAGGACATGCTGCGGGGGGTCTTCCCTTCGCCAAAGGTTGGCGGCACCATTTAATTCTATGAAGAGAGAAGATCGGAAGAGTCGGGAGGCTTTTCGGGACCTCAGCTGCGAGCGGAGAGTGAGCGTTTAAAACTTTTTTTTTGTGTACTGTCAGCCGGGCTGAAAGGGACTGGAGGGGGGCGTTTGTTTCTAAAAAAAAACCCCTTGGACTAAAAGCGGCACTCAAAAATGCCTCATTGAGAGGAATCGGAAACTTTTAATCTGGATGGTCTCTAACAAGGGAAAGTACTTTGTGGCTTGTTTGCAATTATGTCTCGAGGTCTGGCTGAAACAGTTTCTTTTTTGCTTTTTAACCGCTTTCTCCCTCGGGCTCTGAGTTTGGGCGGAAAATGGCTTCTCTTTGTCCCCGACTGACTATGACCTATGGAAAATTACCAGTGTCTCTTTGCGATTTGGACTTCCTCTAATTATTGATGAAGAATTTTCTTTTTTTGGATTTGTGTTTTCCTTTCTGGATTGCCTTCGTTATTATACCTATGGAGTTGGAAAAGCGTTTCTCTGTTGGTTTCTGAATTTTGCAGCTGTACAACTTTGAGAACTCTGGACTCCTGATCTGCCTTACCAGCCCCACCCTAAAAATGCCATTTTACTGGCACGGATTTTAATAGCTAAAC
The DNA here is from genome assembly GCA_039707465.1 of Rhabdophis nuchalis. Classification (NCBI taxonomy): domain Eukaryota; kingdom Metazoa; phylum Chordata; class Lepidosauria; order Squamata; family Natricidae; genus Rhabdophis; species Rhabdophis nuchalis. The sequence goes on along the minus strand of CM077647.1, from coordinate 124,833,414 downwards.
ATGGCACAAGAAGCAACGCTCGCAAGCCTTGAACAAAGAATGACTGCCCTTGAAACTGTTATACAAAATTTGGTATCAGAAATTAAGGCTCAGAGGGCAGAAAATGTCAACTTTAAAAAGGAATTATTGGACACTCGAAAACAAGTGCTTGAGAATACACAGAAGAATGAAGAATTGAAAGGGGGGCTGGAGGGGGCTAAGGGACAGATTAAAAATGTTTCTAATGAGGTTGTGGAAATAAATGCGCATGTGACTAGGATTGATTTGGAAAGGATGACATATTTTTTGAGATTCCAGAATGTTTCTGAGATGGATGGTGAATGTCTCCCTGATCTTATGAGTACAATTATTGCAGACTATTTACATAAACCTAAAGATGAGATCAGAGGGGACATTGACCTAGTCTACAGAATAAATTCTGCATATGCTAGGATGAATGAAGTACCCAGAGAGATACATGTAAAATTTGTTAGAAGGTCAACCAGAGAGGAAATCTTGAAGGCGCAAAGAGGGAGTCCTATGATTTACCAACAAAAGGAGATTACCATCTTGAAGCAGATTCCAAGAAAAATTAGAGAAGCCAGAAGGAAATTTTCCTTCTTGTCTAAAACATTGTTTGATCATGGGATCTGGTTCAAGTGGGTGATACCCGAAGGGATGCTGGTGTTCTGGGAAGGAGGTAGAGTAAAGATTAAAACAGTTGCTGAGGCGGAAGCCTTTCTTAAAAAACATTCCTCTGTCCTGGGAGAAGATCCAGGGGGGGCAGGGGGAGCCATGGCCCCGCCCGCTGGGGGCCCGGGGGAGAAGGGGGAAGATACAATTGCCAAGAGACTTAGATCTAAAAAATAACTTTGCCCTGGTTTTTCTTTTGAGTAATATTGTATGATATTTGTAATCTGGATTTTTGCAATTGACTGACAGTATATAACTGAAAAATTTAGGAATATGTACTTGCTCCCAGCTTGTAGTGTTATGTGAAATGTTTCTTTTCTTTCTTTTTAATAATGTAATTTGAGGTTCCGGAGGAGCCGACGACTTTGACGTGACCACTCTCAAAATTTCTATGTAACCCTTACCCTACCCCACAAAAAATGTAAACTCAATAAAACTTTTTCAATATAAAGAATTGTGTTGTGAGCTTTCCATGTCCAGAAATGTCTCTGACCAATGGGAATGGTGTGAGTGGAATAGTTTCAGAATAGTTTCTGGAAAGGCTTGAATATTTATTTCAAACACTGGAGATAACAAATACTGAAGATGTTACCCTGCTTGGTAATGAAATGTCTGCAGGTAAACAACCAAGCTCAGAGAGCACCTGGTTTCAACTTAGAGCTGCAAATATTGTCTTCTAAAGATTAAAGTGACAGTCCCTCGCCAGTTTCCTAAGAAGAAAACCTTATTGAATAGAGTGAAAAACTATATCTAAATACAAGCACAATTGTATTGTTTATGATGATAGCAGTCTTTTAAGGATAAGCTGTAGAGAGGGCTAAAAGGATACGTGCAGGCCAGATTTTACAAATCATGCAGAGTTAAAAGAACAGGTGGCACAACATCCTTGTATCAGAATTTTCCTGTCCTCCTTAAGCAACAGCCAATTTTTAAAAAAGGGGGACAGTAATACTGTATGATATTACTTTTTAGTGATTTGCTAGAAGAATAAACTTTGAAAAGGTCAATTGTCCCTTATAAAGAATTATTCCCATTTTTAAAGGCCATTTTTAAAAAGATTTTTCAATAAGCTTCCTAGAGATCAACTGCCTTTTAAAAATGCTAATCACTCTTTTATGTAACACATTTAGCATCATTTCTTCAGCAGCTTCTAGCTAATTTTGCCAAGGTCAAGGGATACAAAAATCATACAGCTATGGGCAATAGTACCACATTTAATGACTCCAAAAATTTCACTGGGTGCTGCTCACATATTTTCAATTCATAATGACTAGAAATACGCTTTTAAATTGAAAATTATATCTGAAATTCTCAGGAAATTAACCACTTATGCAACAACACCCTGTACAACAAGGTGTCAAGCTTGCATCATCACTGCATCATCATGGCATTCACTAAACCGGGCAGGGGCGGGGCCAGCACGTGAGGCATCTTGCCCATGGGCCACGAGTTTGACACGAGTTTGACGAATAACAAAATACAAGAAGATCCAAGAATATGAAAACATGAAAAGTGAAATTGATTTTTTTCTACAACCCTCCTCCTCCTTAAAAGATTTTGGACTTCTCCAAAAGTTTGCAAGAAGGATATTGTTGGTACAACTGATGTAGGAACTGCTCCGTGGGCAAAAACAGTGAGTGGGTAAGGACAATATCATCCAGGAGGATATCTAAGAAAAGATAAAAAAAATGGGAAGAGATTATAATGCAGCCCAGCTCAGGATACAAGGCACTACCAATGATAAGGAACTTAGACTATGGTTAATCTTTTATTAATATTATATTGCACATTACTTATATAACATTCATTTAGCAATATATCTTTTCAAATTATATCTTTGATGTAAATATATAAATAAATAAATAAATTTAAAATTAGCATGGCTATTGCTGAGAGTTGCAGATCATACATCCAAATCAGGGGTGTCCAACCTTTCCAACTTTAGGACTTCAACTCCCAGAACTCCACAATTGGTGGTGGAAGTCCAGGGATCTTAAAGTTGCTGATGTTGGACAACTAATCTAGAAGGCTCTGGGTTGGGAATTACTATCTCATATCATCATAATTAGGGCATATTCTAGTGGTTTGTATTATTATTATTTTTAAAAGAAGTGTCTCTGAGCATGTATAGAAAATAGTTGTGTAATGTTATTGGATAAAAGCCTTTAATTTAACAGGGAGAGGGGGGGGGAGGGAGGCGGACAGACAGACAGACTTTGGTATAATGATTAAGGCAATAGGTTAGAAAACCAGGAAGTCATGAGTTCTAATCCTGTTTTAGACACAAAGCTGGCTAATCTTGGGCCACTCACCTTCTCTCAGGTCTAGGAAGGAGACAATGGCAAACCACTTCTGAAATACCTTGCCAAAAAAAATCAGCAGGGACTACTGCAGGCAGTTGCTCAGAGTCAATATGACTCGAAGGCACAAAAAGAAGAAACCCTAGCTTCCACTTATTCCCCATGAAAAATAAAAGGTCATAGGTCAAAAGTACAGATGAAACCCTAAATTCAACCCTACCTCTCTCAAATTTTCTTTGGCACTTATTCTCCCTGCTCACTGAGACTGCTCTTTCACTTCATTACTGTTTAATGAATGAAGAATAATGGCCCACTTTACCTTTCTTAGAAAAATAGACAAAAACAGAATTGAGACCAAAGCTTTAGCACATTGGGAAGATATATTACACTGCATCTGTTAAATGAGGGGGAAGTGTGACCCCAGTGTATCAGAACCAAAGCAGCCTTCCTCTATCTTCTGTGCAAGACCAAATTCCATTAAGGAAAAGGTTCCCCTTGCACATATGTGCTAGTCGTTCCTGACTCTAGGGAAGGGGTGGGCAAACTTTGCAACTTTAAGTCTGAAGGACTTCAGCTCCCAGACTTCTCCAGCCAGCTTTGCATTTTTACATGCTTTTGAACTGCTAGGTTGGCAGAAGCTGGAACAAGTAACAGGAGCTCACGCGGTACTAGGGATTCGAACCACTGAACTGCCAACCTTCTGATCGACAAGCTCAGTGTCTTAGCCACTGAGCCGCCGCGTCCCTTCAATTCCATTACAGGAATAGAAATCCCATCCATCAGAAGAGTATCAGGGTAGAGAAGAGGGATCCAAAGACATTTCTTGGCTCAGGGAAGCAGGTATCAAGCAAGGAAGATGCCTTTGAACTTGAGCACCAAGTCTTAGGAATCTTCCTGGATCTACCGTCACATTTGGGGAGGCTTCCTGACACTTCCTGAGGCATTTAATGTAAATAGGATTTTTGAGCTTCCAGGCATTTAACCTTTGAAAACCAACATATTAATCACCTTTATCACCTTTCAGCTGTTTCCTCTGCTTTTTACTTTGTTTTGTTAATAATTTTATGCAGGATGAATTTTGATTTTTTAAAAATTATTTTTATTCTATTATGGACCATCGCAGGGGTATATATGTTGAGGCATGGACACTAAATAAATATAGCAATAAATAAAACTAATACAGCCACGGTCCTTCAATTCATATGGTCTTTGTCTAGAACCACAACCTACATTCAGAGATTCTGGATTTTTCTAATAATTACGTATACTGAGGAAGGCTGTGCCGAGCCTCCACATGAGCTCTGCACTTACTTGCATCCATAACAGAAACTCAGTTCAAAAACATTTTTCCTTGTTGCTTGACAACATGCATACATAGCAGCTAATGAATTCTGCACCATGGGTGAACGCTGACACCTGTATTTTAAACCTCTAAAAAATTAGAAATTCACTTTTCTATCAGTCTCATCATGGCGTTAACATTTTTTGTGCCACTTTCTTCTGAAAATACTTCACCCCCTCACCTGCGTTCGCTTTTACTGGGAGCAAGGCCACAAATGCTAAACCAGTATGTGTATTATTCTGTATTCTCCATTCGATGCATTTTTAAAAATATGTTGGTGCCTAAATGGTGAAATAATAGTAGTACAAATAATACTTGTGGGTTTCTTTGAAGTATTAAACAATCTTGGAATGGGATGAGATGATCTGGCTTAGAAAAGTGCAACGAAGAGAAGATAATGAGTTCTTTGTTGACACTAAATGTATAATTCTGATGCATACACTCCATGAGAATGCTATTTGCATCAAGTGCAAAGGACCTGCAAGGACAGAAAGTGATTTTCTTTTTCAAAGCAAAAAAGGCAGTCCTTGACTTATAACCATAATTGAGCCCACAATTTAATCATAAGTCGTGACCAGATCTGATCTAATGACTTTTTTGCAGTGGTTGTTTGTTTATTTATTTATCAAATTTATATCCCGCACCTATCTCCGGATTGGACTCAGGGCGGTGCACAGGAAAGGAATAAAATGTAAAAACAATAAATACAGGATATTAAAAATAAATTAAATTAAATTGTACTCGTGCTAAAATTGCCAATTAAAACCCATTTCTAAAATAAGATTAAAATTTAGAGCTATGACAGGCTGGCCTCGTGAAAAAGATATGTTTTTAGAGCCCGGCGGAAGAGGCGCAGGTCTGTGACCGTGCGGAGGTCGGGTGGTAGGCCATTCCAGAGGGCAGGAGCTGCCACAGAGAAGGCTCTCGCTCTGGGGGCCGCCAGCCAGCATTGTCTGGCAGATGGCACCCTGATGAGGCCCACCCTGTGAGAGCGGACAGGTCTATGGGAGGTATGTGGTAGAAGGCGGTCCCGCAGATAACCAGGTCCCATGCCATGGACCGCTTTGAAGGTAGTCACTAACACCTTGAAGTGCACCCGGAAGGCCACAGGCAGCCAGTGCAGCTCGCGCAGGAGAGGTGTTATATGGGAGTATCTCGACACTCCCAAAATCCCCCGCACGGCTGTGTTCTGGACTAGCTGGAGCCTCCGGGTGCACCTCTGGGGGAGCCCCATGTAGAGAGCCTTACAGTAGTCTAGGCGGGAGGTGACGAGGGCTTGAGTTGTTAAGCAACTATGATGGTTGTAAAACAAACATCAAGGTTATTAAGCAAACCATTGTTTGCTATGGTTGCAGTAAATTGCAGTCACTTGGATTATGGGACATTGCAAACAACACCTGTAAATGTAGTTTGATTGCCAAGCCCCCAGAATGCAATCGTGTGACCACTGGAGGGGATCATGCATCAGATAGCTTTTTTGGAGTCCATTGTAACTTTGAATGGTTGCTAGGTCATAAGTCAAGGACTATGTGGAGCACTTAGAATGTGAGCATGGGGAATCCAGTTGGGGGGGAAATGTTTAAATCCACTTTCATCTGCAATTTGAAGTAGCTTCTGTTTCTTTTAAGAAAAACAATCATATCAATATTTATTTTCTGTAATTTCAGCCATGTTTATTTTGCAGCCCCAATGTAACTTAATGGGATTGAATTCCATCATATGCTGATTGATCTCACCGAAAACATATTACTGAGATATTTAATTAATATATTTTATGGGATTGCCTAATATAGTGAAGTACCAAATCATACATGCGTTCACACGATATGACAAATTACCCTCACACAGAGAGAGGCAATCAAGATTAAAATGAAGCAAGCTTATTATGTTTTCTAAAATGTCTTTAGCTACTCTCTCCATTGTATTCATAATTTTATAAAATTCATTCCCTTCCCCTGGCTCCTTCTCCTACTGCTCTGTTATCTGTCTAAAGCTACACAGGACTTATTTACAATTACAAAGAGGCACGATTTTATCTTTTTTCCGCAAATAGACCAAGTTGATATCAGAAATAGTCCTGAAGCAAGTATCAAAATGAATATATTTTTGAAGATCAAAGTTCATACACCCTGAATACACCCCAGAGTTTAAACATTTATCCATGTACCTGCAACATTACCTTACGACACCACAGCACTCCACCCAGCTCAGTCCAAAGGTACTTAACAGGCATGGGATGATAAATAAACATTTCTAAAATACGAAAAAGACCGTCTTTCCTTAAAATATATGCCAGAGTGTAAGGAAGGCCTGTAGCTCATATTTCTATGACCTCTCAATTTTAGATGGCTATTACATAAGATCTGCTATTACTATTTACTTCAATATTATTAATTTTAGCATGTTGAACAAGTGGAACAGATACCAAAATCTTGCAATGCGCTCCTGCCATTTTTTTTCCTTTCCCCAAAGAGTCAGCTTGCTCTTCTGCTCTTTTGACATTGTCTGGACTCCTGGGTCTTTCCCCCAAACCAAATATTTGGTTTGTTCAGAACAGTATGTTTTACCCCTCCCTCCTACCCATCCATGTCTTACTCTTGCATGCAAGTAGCGCTACTTATGTTACATATGGATCAGTGGTGGGATTCATTTTTTTTTACTACTGGTTCTGTGGGCATGGTTTGGGGGCGGCGGCAGCATGGGGTGGCTTTGTGTGCATGGCTTTGTGGGTGTGGGAGGGGAAGGATACTACAAAATCCCCATTCCCTCTCCACCCCACTAACCTGGTTTCCAGCTCCGTCCTTCTGATGAGGGCATCAAAAGAAAATCAGCTGGGAGGCGGCGGGGGCAAGGGTAGCCTATTTTCCCATTCTCCGAATTGCTCAAAATTTCCGCTACCTGTTCTCCAGAACCTGTCAGAACTGGCTGAACACCACCTCTGATATGGATTCATACTTGGAGAATGAATTCACTTTCAGGGCTCATTTGCATTTCCTGCTTTTTGCAGGATGAAGACAGTTTAACATTTTTCAGCGACCTGTCCTGGCAGATCATCATCTGATTGGAAAGAGTGTGCAACCATTAAAAAATTCAGGTTAAATAAATAATGAAAACAGAGGCCCAAATTCCGAACTCTAGTCGATCACCCATTGAGGGAGAGTAAATAGAAGCTGGTTTTTCTCCTGGTTGCTGATAATGGATGGGAGAAGAAATGATGACTGATAATCTATTCATCACTGCCCTGAAACTACTCTTCATTACTATGTGGGAGGGCACCTTGTGGCTAAGGTCTTAATGGTAAGTGTGGTGGCAGCACAGGTTTTTTTTTAGAATTATTTTTCTTATGATTTAAGGATGGGAGGAAAGCCCACTGAACTGGTTGTGAGGACGATCCCTTAATGAATGTTCTGCGTAGGAAAGCAGGTTTGGTGTAATCAATAAGGTGCCAGTAGACAATGAGTTCTGCCTACACATGAAAGCCAGCTGGGTGACTTTCAGCCAGTCACTCTCTCTTGACCAAACCCAACTCACAGGGTTATTGTGATGGTGAAAATAGGAAGAGGAAGAAGCTGGGTGGGGTTTAAGTTTTAGCAAAGGGTTCTCTGCCTGGTTGCTTGTGGGCGTGGCTATGGTAGGCGTGGCCTAGTCAGCCTCCTGCACCATGGCAGGTAGTGGTGGGGGGAGTGTTTTTGCCTTCCCTGGGCTCCAGAGGCCAGAAATGGGCCTGTTTCAGGCCTTTCTGAACTTCTGATAAGCCTATTTTTCGCCCTCCCCAAGCCTCCATGTGCGCCCTGCACGCAAAACAGGCCACATGGGGACTCTTGGGAGGGGCAGATTGGGGTGAGTGGGACCAGCCAGGAGTGGGATTTGGGGGGTTCTTCAAATTGCACAGAATCTTAGCTAGAGGTTCTCCTGAATTCCTGCGAACCCCCAGCAGCTCACTCCTGGGAAGTACTATTAGGTATGTTTGTCACCTTGAGTTAGTCTTTCAACATGATAAAGTAACGAAGAAAGGATGAAAAAATCTAAAAGAAGTAATTAATTAATTATGCTTGGGTGACAGATGTGGCACCATTTAGAGAATGTGTAGCTAAAAGGCCTAACATAGATTTGAACTGTTAATCTAAAAGCCAATATAGATCTAACATGCATGAGAGGCATCAAAAATATGTATTTTTACAGATTCGGCAGGGGAAGTGACTGTTTTATTTTAAAGCAATTCTAGAATAATTCAACTTTGATCGGAACAACAGCAGAGGAAAATAAGCTATTCCTTTTGATGAAAGGAAAACAGCTGGGAGGAGCAGGGTTTTGGTGTGGAAAACAGCTTGTTGGAAAGTGTCTGCCATTACAGGAAAAAAGTAACTGGGGAGAATAATAGGAGAGAATAGTTGTGGCAGAGGAAACAGAAAAAGGATTGGGAGTATAAAATGTCTTCCCTCTACTACATCTTAATTTCAGAGTCCTTCGTAATTGCATGCAAATAAGTAAAAGAAATTAAGAACATTGAGAAATGCACCTTGCCTTCTACATCACGTTTTGTTTGATGTTCAGCCAAGAAAGAGCAAATCATTTTAGTGTACAAATAACATTAGTGCCCAAAGCTTTATAAGCATCCATCCCTTAAACTTTTCAATTAACATGAAGCCAGCACTTTACTTCCACAAGATTAGGGGTTGAAAGCAGTCTCTGTCTCTGCATCTTGCTTCCTTTCAGCACCTAGCAGATTTGGCTCTTGAAGAAGAGGGAGGGAGAGGAAATATATTTGAAAACGAAGATTCATTCATAACCAATGGATTTATGTTACGAAAAGAAGCAGCAAGCTGTTACTATCTCCTCTTTAAGCAGGAATACATTTTTTGCATGATCAGGGGGCTCACATATTTCTAGGGATGATGGTCGAAGTTAATCATCCAAAAACAACCCCTCCAAAAACAACCAGATGGTCTCGCAAGGCTCTTAGATTGCCCACTCCTCTATTTAAAATTCTGAGAAAACACATAATAATTGAAAGATCTGAGCTATTATACCTGTACTTCAAAAACCCAATCTGTCAGGAGGTGTCTGAAACATAGAAAGATAGAAAACTGATGGCAGAAAAAGACTTGGTGATCCATTGAGACTTCCTTAGAGTTTTTCTAATTGTTTTCTCTATTAATTAATTATAATTATTAATTGTTATTTTTATATTACTATTATTATTACTATCATTTTTATTTCGGAAATAGTTGTTACTATGTATTGGTCATTTGGATTTCTGCAACCCAGAGGAACATATACTACAATAAAAAATCAATCAGGTTTCCACTAATTAAAATGCCTGTTATATTGATTTTTTAAGGTACTATCATATATACTAACCCTTTTCAACTTGCGAAATTCGCAAATAGCTGGGTTAGAGTTCCTAACTCTCCTACAGGTAATTTTTATGGGATTCGTCTGAAACTGAAATCCAATGCAATCAAAATACTCTGCTCTTTAGGCCGTTATCTGGCTTTACAGAATGACAAGATAACAGAGTTGGAAGGGAGCTGGGAGGTCTTCTAGTCAAACCTCCTGTCCAAGGCAGGAGAACCCATTCCAGACAAACAAGCTGACCAACCTTTTCTTAAATATCTCCTGTGAACAAAGAGAGGGGGAAAGGAAAGTTATGAACACAGAGGTACACTCCATGCATATCCATCCAGCAATATTTTTAGGACACCTGTTAAACTCTGAGTGGAACCTGCTCCCTATTAGAAAAACAAAACACAGGGATTTGTCCCCATTCTGTCTTCCTCTCCCCTACTCTATTATAGCACACTGTAGAAGTGTGTGAACTCTCTGCCTTCTTGCCAAATTTACTGCAGCTCTTTCAGCAAGAAAATCCTATTGGATTCAGTTCAGTGTCTTGGGGGCAGGGAGAGGAAAGAGGCCAGAATGTTAATCCCTTGCATCAGCCAGACATCAAAAGAGAAAAGGGATCCTCACAGCCAGGTTCCCAGACAATCAAAACTATATGACCATGAGGAGAGAGAAAACAAGCCGTAGTTAATTAGCTACCTTTGTATTAGGCATTTCCAAGCAACAAGGTTATAATCCAACGCTAACATTCCTCTATAAACCATTAAAAAGGACCCTAGTTTCTGCATTAGGAGCAGAATGCTCCAGGGCGATTAATCAATGTGCTAAGTAAATCACAACAGGCTGCTGGAGAAATTTTCTACCCCTCTTACATTCTCCTTCCCCACTCCAATATACCCTGATTATTTGTGGCACATATCTGTTTTTGACCCTTTTTGAATCTCCTTCAAAATGTCCAAGGGTTTAGCAGGTGTTTATCTCTACAAAAGACCAATTTGGTTTCAGACCCTGTGTCCTGGGTAAAGGCAAGTTACAGCACAAACTCCGGAAGACTTATCCAATGTTGCACCCTTGAGAATCTCAAGGAATGAAAATCTGTGGAATTCTCAGCCAGGATAGCTGAAGGAATTGCAGACAGATTTGGGACCATTAAGATAAGGTGTTTTTTTTTTTTTTAACAAACTAGTGCATACTTAAAATGTGGAATTCACCATCAAGGAATGGCTGACAGTCTGGACATTTAAAAGGGGAATGGAAGTGATTTGAGGCTACAGATGGCAACTACGATAGTGTTGAAAACAAGTGACTTATGACTAATACTCATGCTTAATGACCATTGCACACCAGAGGTGGGTTCCTATCAGTTCAGACTGCTCAGGTGAACGGGTATTGATTTGGCAGCCTGAGTTGCTGGAACCAGCAGTGACCTAGGCCTGCCATGACCCAAACCAGTTCTCCTATAGGGGCTGCCATTTTAATTTTCGGTTCTGTGCATGCGCAGAACAATTGTAATTGCACAAATTTACCCCCCCCCCTTTTTTTTTTAAAAACATTTTGCTCATGTGCAGAGCTATTTTTGTGCAAAGGCACAAGTGCGCGGAGCTCTTTCATTTTGCACAGACCAAACCAGCAGTAATGCCGGGAGCAAACCCCCCCCCCCCGGGGTCACATGCTTGCAATTTGGATGCTTGGAGACTGGCATGTATCCATATTGTTTTTTATTGATTTAAATTTATGTGCCGCCCATCTCACTGCTGCAGTGACTCTAGGCAGCTTACAAAAATGATTTAAAAGGTAATAAAGATAATTCAAAACAATTAAAATTAAGAAGATTACATAAGAAAGTAAAAACCAAGAGAATGGGCGATATACAGGTGGGGATCTTCTCTCTGCTCTGTAATTCACTCCCAGCATGCCACTATCGGGGGGCCCAGACTAGCCATTCTTCCAGAAGGCCAGGAATGTGGGGCCTAACTTCACTTCCAGACAGAGAATATTTGAGGAGGCAATGACCAGAGCAAAATAGGTTCTTCTCCTGGATCCCTGCCAGCCAAAATTCTTTGGCAGACTGGATATGAAGTTGGCCTCTTTCCTTGGAGCGAATCATTTGTGATCTTCACCGGGAGGGGGGGGGGGAGAGATAGGGGTTCCAACAAGCTATGTTGGATTTGTTTAACAATAATGTGATTTACTTAACAACTGCAGCAAAAAGTTCATAAAATTAGGAATGGTTGTAGGATGACTCACTTAACAACTACATCACTTAGTAGAGATAGTCCAGTTCAACTGTGGTTGTAAATCCAGGATTATTGTATTGTCCTCCAGTGCAGGCTTTCAACTGCCACGGTATAAAACAAATTCTAGACTAGAGGGCCTTCTGTTCAACCAAACAGCTTTTTCATCTTAATTCTGTGAACTCTGTCAGGAAGGATCGATTCCAGAAAGCACAACTCTACACATCCACAAATAATTTCAGAATGAAAAAGTGCATCTAGAAAGTTTAGGAGAGAAAAATTATTACATAGATTCACAAGCTTCACAAGCTTCTGGATTAATACAATACCTGGGACCCTGACCCATGACTCGACTGAGGACCTAGTGGCCGCATGGAACAGTGCGACCGCGGGAGCCCTGGACCAGGTCGTGCCTTTGCGGCCTCTCACCTGACGCCGATCTACCTTGGCTCCCTGGTTCTCTGAGGAGCTGAGGACGATGAAGCGTCAGAAGAGATGCCTAGAGAGCGTTTGGAGGACTACCCGCTACGAATCTGACCGGACACTGGTAAGGTCGCATTTGAAGACCTACCTAGTGGCGATAGAAGCGGCAAAACGGAATTATTTCTCCGCTCTTATCGCGTCTGCAGATAACCGACCTGCCGCCTTGTTTAGGGTGTCCTGCTCCCTTCTCCATCAGAGGGAGCGGGATGCTGCCTTGCAGGGTTGTGCGGAGGAATTTGGGTGTTATATGCATGATAAAATCGATCAGATCCGGGACAGGTTAGCCTCCGACTGGACTAGTTCAGACGGGCCGACGGAGGCAAGTCTTGAGTCTATTATCTGGGAAGAGTTCGATCCTGTGACTCCCAAGGACATGGACAGGATACTGGGGCGGCTGAATGCCACCACATGTTTACTGGACCCGTGTCCCTTCTGGTTGGTACTGGCTTCCCGGGAGGTTACATGAGGCTGGCCCCAGGGAATTGACAACGCTTCTCTGAGTGAGGGGTTTTTGCAGGCCGCCTTGAAAGAGGCGGTGGTAAGGCCCCTCCTCAAGAAGCCCTCCCTGGACCCGGCTGTGTTGGCCAACTACCGTCCTGTCTCCAACCTTCACTTTCTTGTGAAGGTTGTTGAGAGTGTGGTGGCACGACAGCTCCCTCAGCACCTGGAGGAAACTGTCTATCTGGACTCACGCCACTCCAGCTTCCGGCCTGGGCACAGCACGGAAACAGCATTGGTCGTGTTGGTGGATGATCTCTGGAGGGCTCGGGATAGAGGCTGTTCCTCTATCCTGGTCCTGTTAGATCTTTCAGTGGCTTTCGATACCATTGACCATGGTATCATGTTGCACCGGCTGGAGGGGCTGGGGCTGGGGGGCACCGTTTTACGGTGGTTGTTCTCCTACCTCTCCAACCTGTCGCAATTTGTGTTGGCAGGAGGGCAGAGGTCGACGTCGAGGTGCCTCACTTGTCAGTCCTCTTGCCTCTCCTGTTCAACATTTATATGAAGCCGTTGGGTGAGATCATCCGTGGTTTTGGGGTAGAGTTTCACCAGTACGCGGATGACACCCAGCTGTACATCTCTACCCCAGACCACCCCAACGATGCCGTGGAAGTGATGTCTGGGTGTCTGGAGGCTGTGCGAGTCTGGATGGGGAGAAACAGGGTTCGACTCAACCCGTCCAAGACCGAGTGGCTGTGGCTTCCGGTGTCGCGATATAGCCAGTTAGTGCCATCTCTGGCTATCGGGGGCGAGTCATTGGCCCCCACAGAGAGGGCTCGCAACTTGGGTGTCCTCCTGGATTCTCAGCTGTCTTTAGATGATCATATGACAGCTGTGGCCAGGGGGGCTTTTCATCAGGTCCGCCTGATACGCCAGTTGTGCCCCTTTCTGGATTGTGACACCCTACGCATGGTCACTCAAGCCCTCGTCATCTCCCGCCTGGACTACTGCAACGCTCTCTACATGGAGCTCCCCTTGAAGTGCACCCGGAGGCTCCAGCTAGTTCAGAATGCGGCCGCGCGGGGGATTTTAGGGGCCTCTAGATGCTCCCATGTAACATCTCTCCTGCACGAGCTGCACTGGCTGCCTGTGGCTTTCCGGGTGCGCTTCAAGGTGCTAGTAACCACCTTTAAAGCGCTCCATGGCAAGGGACCTGGTTACTTGCAAGACCGCCTCCTGCCAAATACCTCCCACCGACCAGTCCGCTCCCACAGAGAGGGCCTCCTCAGGGTGCCGTCGGCCAGGCAATGCCGGCTGGCAACCCCTAGGGGGAGAGCCTTCTCTGTGGCAGCTCCTGCCCTCTGGAATGACCTACCCCCTGACCTATGCAAAATCACGGACCTGCGCCTCTTCCGTCGGGCCCTGAAAACCCACCTATTTCGTGCGGCTGGCCTGGCGTAGTTTTTACCAGGGGTTTGTATTGGGATTTTAGAGCAGGCTTATTTGTTTAATATATTTTAGCGTATTTATTGTATTTCTTGTTTTTACTGTTGATTTTATTGCTGCCTGTTCACTGCCCTGATCCCGCTAGGGAGAAGGGCGGTATACAAATGTGAATAAAATAAAATAAAAAATAAACACACACACACACACATACACACACGCCATACATATGATGAACCAAAATAATTTTCCAAAGATAAGAGACCCAAATCATGCATCATCCACAGAGATGTATGATGAGGATGGCCATGTTAAAAACGGACGTTTCTTAGAATACTGGAATGTTTAATGTTCTGTGGAGCAAAGTTTTTCAGTATCAGAGCATGGGCTATATTTTAGCCATTTCTTCTTTGCTCTGTAAGCACTTTTTTGCTTGTAAATTGCAAAGCTGAGAACTATGAAAATTAAAAATAATAAGCTACAAAATGTGTGATATTATTAATTCTTGCTAAATGAGCTTGTGAAAGCCCTCTGGGAGTATATTATAAAGCACAGACTCTGTATGTGATTGCAAAGAATTAAGTAAAAAAGTGTCATGAGTACATTTCCTGCCAATTAATAAATACTATGCAGTCTTGAACATAATGGCTCAACTGCAGTGTGCTAGAGGCTCCTCTTGACACTTGCAGAGGGATCGACTAGAGACATGCCAATATGCTCGAATAACAATCTCATTTTTCCATAGTTCTGGGAGGGATCCAGGATCTTCCTCGGGAACTACACAAAGCTTCGGGCATGGATGCTGGACACAGCTCAACACCATTCATCCAACAGTGCTCATCACAGACTGCAATCTAGCATGTTTGCCAAGCTGGCTCCCTGCCTGCAATTGAGCTAAGCCTTAATTAATTGGAAAGGGAAAATGGGCCATAGGGAGTAACACTGAGTAATATATCTCTCCTTGCACCAAGCAGCACCCCAAATAAAGAAAAGACCAAGCAAGGCAAAAATGGAGGCCAAGTTGGGAAGGTTCCGATTAGCACTGGAAGAAAGAATGCATTCTCATCGATACCCACTTCGGCTCTATCTGTTTCACCTGCATAGCAATCATACTGGCTGGATTTATAAATCTCAGTAAGCTGCAGTGTGAGCTTATTTGAAATTTCTGTGATATGAAAGCTGTGGTTGTGATTGAATGTAATGCACAAACCAGACTTCTATGGCTTGTTCAATAAAATATGAATAGACAAGCTAAGCTTTAGGGTGATGTATGAACCAGCTTGAAGCTGGCAAAAAGAACCGGTCCCTGTTCCTGTTTTGCCTGCCACCTATGATAAAACCTCATGGCCAAAAAGCTTTGCTCACCACAGGAGTTAAGAATATATTCAAAGATATATCGATGACTGTTACACCAATGGCAGATAAATTCACAAAGGCAGTTCCTGTAAACTTTTGTTAGTTAACAACTCAGTGACATCACTATTCTAAGAATATACCATGCAGAATGCATTGAAGATATCCTTGTGATTATGGCATCGGTATATATGTGTAAATCATATGTGAGTCAGACCACTGTTTAGGCTGCCATTTTTCCTCCAAGGTCATTCCTAAGTACCATTACAATGTGCACACTGGTGGGCAAAAACTTTTTTTGCAAGCAAAAAAAGAACAAGAGCTGGGGAAACTTCATCTTATAGATAATATTCTGTGGGGCTTTTCAAACTTTTTTTTTGAGGGGGACATTTCCTTACAAATTCCCAGCCCTCAATGCCATTTCCTACGTCAATCACTGTTTAAGAAGAGCTTTTTCTAAAGCTAAGCTATTCTGCTGCAACCTCAGCAATAAGGGTGATTGATTGGATCACACCAGCAGATTCAGAGATGGGAACAGAAGCTACCACTCAGAACAGAGACTGATTGAAGTAACCAAGGCCAGAACAGTGAGTCATGCAAGAGTGTCTACTGAAGAAGAAATTCTTAAGTTCTCACAGGAACCTTTTATTCTCTTGAACAATGTGTTAGTAACTGCTGTAACACACTTAAGGAAAAAGACAGGCCATTATCTCTTTAATCACTGTCTTGGGGACAGTGACCTGGTTCATACATCATATAAGCTATATGCTTTGTACCATGTTTACTGAATGCAAAGACTATACTTTATACATAACCACAATGTAGCCGATTCATGTTCAAGTTCTGTGGCACCGTCTTCTGTGGTTTGCAAACTATAAGATCGACTCTGTCATCCAGTTGTGGTTTTGATCAATAAATCATGGTTAACTCAGCCAAAAGCTGGGTGCAAGACATAATTTTGTTCATATTTTTCTTTCTTTTTTTAAAGAGAGACATTGCTTATTATGCTAAGCCATAAACCCAAGGTCCCAAACTGAAATCATTGCAAGGGCCAAGAGTGTGTGCAACAGTGAAGCAACATGGTGGCAACTGTACAGAGATGATGAATGGATTGTATTGGTGCTGCTGTTGGGTAGGTACTAGATGGCTCTTGCATGGGGAGTGTCTAGGAACAATGAAAAACCTCCCAACCTTATTTCTACCAGAGTCTAATGCAGTGGTTCTCAACCTGTGGGTCCACTGCATTAGACCCCCACAGGTTTGGGGGTCGAACGACCCACAGGTTTGGGGGTCGAACGACCCTTTCACAGGGGTCGCCTAAGACCATCGGAAAACACATATTTTGAATGGTCTTAGGAACTGAGACACCAATTTTATGGTTGTTGGTCACCACAATATGAGCAACTGCATTAAGGGATCCATTGTGCCATTGTGAAGGTTGAGAACCACTGGTCTAACGGTTTCAGGCTGTTATCCTGCTCTGAGCTTATAGATCCCTGTGCGGGGCCTTCACCTGACTCCTCCCTCCCCAATGCATTTCTTTAGAAGGGGGGAAAAAACCTATGCCTAGCACAACCAGAACCATTTGGCAGATGTAACGATTTGTGATAGAAAAAAAAAGGCAAAAAGAAGGAGGAAAAATTGCAGAAGATGGGGTTATTAAATAAAAAGCATCTAAAAGTCAGGAAAGGAACAGGTGAGTGAACAGGAAAGAGCTTGGAGGGTGCAATGATTTGGCGTTGTGATCAGCCCAGAAGAGCCAGGCTGGGAGTAGCAGTCACAGTGACCTTGGACATCCTTACATCATTCTATCAGCAGTGGCACATCTGTGAACTTTGACGCCAAGGAAGGAGAATGCTTAGGCACTGGGCAGAAGGCAGATGAGCAGGCAGGCTGATTGGTTTTTGTTGTGGCCACAGAGGTAACTGCGAAGGCTCAGAAGAGATTTAGGTGTTCTGACAGCCTATATTAAGAAGGCAGCAGGAGAAGCAGCACTGTTGAGCTCTTGGTAACAGAAAACAAGATTCCAACAAAGGCTGCTATACGGTAAAGAGATTCATTAGAAGAGAAAAGGGATTAGGTTCCAGAAATCTCAGGGACTAGATACACCTTCAGAACTCAGTTTCCCTCAGAGTAGCTATAGAGTGACACTTTCTTAATTATCTGGCTAATTCTGTTTGATGACAGAAGAGCTAGATGACACTTACACAATGGGCAGAGTTTGCTTGCTTTGTCTTCCAAATCCTCTTTCCAAGGTTTTGAAAAGACCCGGAATCAGAGGACCAGGAACTGCTCTGGCTGGAGGTGCTGGAAGAACAAGGAAGCAAGGCCATCACAGTTCAGACCAGGGCTAGGATCTGCTCTTCTCACCTTAGCTCCTCCCTGCATTTCTTCAGAGCTAGGAGGAGAGGTGGCAATAGGATCAGCCCTGGCGGAGTGACATAACCAGACAGCCTGTACCACTCTTCAATTTCTTGTCAATCTAAAGCTTTTCAAGCTACTGTCCTGCTTCTGTGAATCAGGTACACTCATACTGAATTGAGCTGGAGAGCCATAGCCACCCATAGCCCAAACGCTAGAGACTATTCCATAAAACATGCGTTCCAATGATTAATCCCAAAGGGTATAAAGGTAAAGGTTCCCCTCACACATATCTGCTAATTGTTCCTGACTCTAGAGGGTGGTGCTCATCTCCATTACAAAGCTGAAGAGCCAGCGCTATCCAAAGACATCTCCATGGTCATGTGGCCAGCATGACTAAAGGCCGAAGGTACACGGAATGCTGTTACCTTCCCATAAAAGGTGGTCCCTATTTTTCTATTTGCATTTTTACATGTTTTCAAACTGCTAGGTGGGCAGAAGCTGGGACAAGTAACAGGAACTCAGTCCGCTAGGGATTCAAACCACCAAACTGCCAACCTTTCTGATCAACAAGCTCATTGTCTTAGCCATTGAGCCACTGCATCACTTTACCTTACCAAAGGGTATATGAAGGCATAAATAAGGAAACTACACTGTGGTATAATGTGGCATACAAACCATGCCAATAAGCTCTGAACTTGATATGCCAGCATATACATCTAAATACCAGCAGAAATGGTTGCTGCCCAGCAAACCATGATTGCCCTTGGGCTGACAGTCATTACACACACACACACACACACACACACACACACCCCATATCAGCAGGAAAATGCTTCATCAGTTGTTTAATCTGAAAGTAATTCCTTCACTCTGATCAACATTCTTATTCTGATCTTCTGCAGGAAATTCATCTTGGTCAATTTACTAACTGGCTAGTAGTTACCTAGTTAGCCGGTCCACAGAAAGAAGGTAATGATATTGTTGGCCAAGATTTTTTAAAGCAGGATAAGCTTTGGAATGCAGGCAAATATGAAGGAACATACAGGCCTATGGGCCATACCTAAAAGGTTTCTATCTGTGTTAATGGTAGGGTAGGAGCATCAGGAATTAGACTGATAAATCTTCCTGAAAAGGCATGTGTAGAAACTAGGAACTCAGATTTACTGGCACTCATTGTGACAATTGTGAGAAGAGAGACATTATTTTTTAACTGGACCGGCTTGTCTGCATACATGAACCTTAAGGGAAGCAAATAAAACCTGAAATGCATATATCTGCACAATTTCAAAAATGATATGCATTTTACACTGTTTCTTTTTATTTATTTTATTATTTATTTATTTATTTATTTAAATTTATATCCCGCCCTTCTCCACAGAGGACCCAGGACGGCGCACAGGAAATTTAAAAAGCATACAAAATACAATAAATATAATTTTAAAAACTATTAAATAATCCTATCCTGCGCTAAAACCAAATTTTAAAACCCAATTTAAAACTACCTAAAAGTCCCCATGGGAGGTTAGGCTAGGCCAGCTTGTTGAAACAAATATGTCTTAAGACATTGGCGGAAGAGGCGGAGGTCGGTGATGGTACGTAGTTCAGGGGGTAGGTCATTCCAGAGGGCTGGACCCGCCACAGAGAAGGCTTTTCCCCTGGGTGTCGCCAGTCGGCATTGTCCGACGGCACCCTGAGAAGGCCCTCTCTGTGGGAGCGTATCGGTCTAAGGGATGTATGGGGCAGGAGGCGGTCTCGTTTCTGTAATCATGTCAGCATCCTTTCCTTGCTTGACCCACTGATAGTTGCTTTGAAATGGAGAAAATTACCAGGATAGCTTATTTATAGGTGTCCTTACAGATAAAATGAGGGTGCAGCCTTTCTCTCTTTCTCATCCAGCTCTCCAGTTAAGGAGACCCATGTTGCACTTGAAGCACAGTCAGCCTTTAAAAAAACACCCTTTGACTTAGGGGTGTTGCAGATGTATTCTAAATACCAGGCCACCAATAGCAGAATGCAGACCTTTCCTTTCCCCATTGTTGGGGGAAAAAATGGACCTATATTTTTTTGCAAAGGAAGGAAGGAAATCTTGATAAGAAGGAAAGAAATCAAAGTAATAGCTTGATATATTCTTCCCATCAAGGGGAGACTCAGTTCTCTGAGCACCCAGCAATCTCTGTCCAGGTTCAACTTCTTGCTCGTGGAATGATTCTTTGGTGGGAAAGGGCTATAATACAATAAAGGAGAATATTTGTAGCTCAGGGTTGAAATTAGGGTCCTCGGTACTCTCTGAGCTTGGTTATTTTCTTGCAGACATTTCATTACCCAAACTAGGTAACATCTTCATTAGCACTAATGATGTTACTTAGCTTGGGTAATGAATCGTCATTACCCAAACTAGGCACCAAGAGCCCCTCAAGGGCTAAGGTGGAAAATATGAGAAGGGACATTGGGGGAGTTCCAAGATGGGGTTCTTTTCTTTCTTCAGTTATGCTTGGGATAACTTTCTTCAGTTATACTAGCTAGGTCATCTTGGTTACAACAGCAATGGAGACCAGATTTACGCAAAACGGCTGTTAAGTCAGTCACACTGATTTTACAACCTTTTATGGCCATGGACATTAAGTGAATCACATGGTTGTTAAGTGAATCCGGCTTCCCCCATTGACTTTGCTTGCTGGAATCTGGCTGGGAAAATCACAAATGAAGACAGCATGTCTCTGGCACTGTTAAAAATGCAAGATAGTTGCCAAGGGGTAGAATTTTCATCATGTTTCTGTGGGAATGCTATGACTGTCGTAAGTGTGGGACTAGTGGTAAGTAATTTTTTTCAGTGCCACTGTAACATCAAGAATTCATCAAAACAAATGGTTGTAAGTCAAGACCTATCTGTATTATGAAGGCTTACGCTATATTTTACACACATTCATTGCTGCTTCCTGAATTTGGTATTCTCCAAGAGTGCTAGACATTACTAGCCACTGTAGGAAGTTGGAATTCCATAAACTGAAATCCAATACATATGGAGAACCCAAACTAGGGGAAACTATTTTGTTACCTCAAAATGATGGCCAAAGGACCCAGGTAATTTCAGTGGAAGAAGTTCCAGGAACATAAAGCTACGTGACGGCTCATATGTCATATCATTGTGCAAATGGCATAAATTACTTCATTGGTAATGCAGTTTGACTCGTGAGTTGCCACCATTGTTTCCCCCACTAATCTGCATGGGCAGGAAAGAAGAGCAGAGGGGATGGGAGGAGAGGGAATGGAAATGTTTATTTTGCTTCTCTAGAACTGTATTATCCACCCTTGCTTTAAATTGTTTGTGTGGATTACTAAAATTACTGTTCTAGCACTTTACTTTATGTCTCTGAACCATGAAGGAAATCGTTATATATCTGGAGAGTGCAGAGTGCATCTTTTTGTGCCATTTTCTTTTCCTCCACAGTGCTAGGGAAAGGACAAGACATTAGAAATCTGAACGGACCAATTAGAAATACCTTTTGGAATTAGTCCACAGGATGCTTGCATTAAAAAAAAAACCACTGGGAGACTTTTCATGCATCATCAGGGTAATGTTCCATCCAATTTGGCCCTGACAGATTTAATGATTTGCT
The DNA here is from genome assembly GCA_039707465.1 of Rhabdophis nuchalis. NCBI lineage: Eukaryota > Metazoa > Chordata > Lepidosauria > Squamata > Natricidae > Rhabdophis > Rhabdophis nuchalis. The sequence goes on along the minus strand of CM077647.1, from coordinate 124,811,822 downwards.
TTGTGTCCAGATTTATCTAGAGCAAATGCACTTTTCTCATTACACTGAAATCAGAATTTCAAATATGTGAGCTCTTTGTTACTTAGCACACTTTCTGCTTTGAAATCAGAACTGGAAGACAGAGACATCCGTGACCTGCAATGCAATATTCTCCCCATTGCCCCAAAGGATGGCAAGAGTTGGGGAGATCTTGAGTTTAACTTACATCAGATACAAATGTTAACTATAAGTAATTGACACAAAATCCTAATTAAAGTTAGGCCCGTTAGCTTTGCTGTGCAAAGAGTATAATTCAAACAAGTGCAGTAATAAGAATTCCTATCTTTTAAAAAAGGTAATAAATGTATGTCCAGTTTTTTGAACATGTGTATAGAACATATATTCCACAGCTCAGATGCTGCTGCATCTAAGCTTGCCAAGGAGTGCAGAGCTGCTGTGAAATGACTTTAACACAGAAGTAATAATAGAAGAAGTATTGCTGTGAAGCCATAGGTAACTTTACCATGGGACGATAGGCTGCGGATCTGCCTCGGCATTTTCCATGGGAAGGAAAATAGGAGAAGGGGCTATTTCACTGCTTTTCCTTGGTAGGAAGCGAATTTGTTTGGAGCTGGGAGGACCAATCCCCCAAAAGACCCTTTCTTTCTCTGCCCTCACTTTGCCTACCCTCTGTACAAAAATAGTTTCTTTGATGCACAGTTCTCCAACCCCACAGAGATGTCAATCTATAATATCAGAGACCTGTTTGCCCCACTTCTCTCTCATTCAAGAGAAGCAGAGATCTTCTTTTCTTCCTCTTCTCTTACTGAGAGTGGCAGGAGAGAACAAGGGGAGAAAGGTGGTAGAAAATGACTCCTTTGGTGCCAATGCTCTGATCTTGTGAAATAATCACTCCATAGAATTGGAGAACTGACTGCAAAAGATGTGGGGACCTTCTGCTGCCAGCATCTGGCATCCAAGCAAGTGTTCCCTACCCAATCTCTCCTTCCCCTGCTTCTGGCATGGACAGACTTCTATTCTGCTTCGTTGCCAAGGCAGTAGGCATTGGAAGTACTGGGAACACGTTTTTAAGCCGTGCATTTTTCTGCCATCTCCAGTTAGTTAGTGGCATTTTACTTGTTCCGTGAAGAGACCTAATTCACACAGCTCAAACTCTTACATATTCTGGCTCTGTACAGAAATAACTCTGTATTTCATTTTATTATGGATTATGGAACCCAAACATACCAGTCATTTGGGATAGGGAAACTGATCCACAGTAGTTTGTATGGTGACAGAGAAACCGGCTCTTATCTGATGGCAATTGTAATTTAGAGACAAGAAGGGAAATATACCAATGTTGGCATGTTGGCAATGCTGTTTAAAGAATCAAAAATAGGTAATCATTGCAGATTTAACTTGCAGGGAACATTTTTGATGCATGTAAGGAATAAGATAAAGTCAGCAACAGAAGAATTTGGAAGTTGAGGACTACATCGTTACAGGGGAACAGTAGAGTAAGATTGACAAGCTAGTTTTAAAACAGGGTTCGCCAACTCCCGATCCATGGACCACACCAATCTGCAGCATGTCATCTACCGGGCTGCACAAAGAAGTGAAGTCCCATCTGCAGGGTGCAGGCAACATGCAAACCCACCTCCCTCTAGACTGCGGAAAAGCCTTTCTCCATGGGTGGTACAGACAGATTCTGGAGAACTGGTAGCAGAAATTTTGAGTAGTTCGGAGAACAGGTAAATAGGCTGGCGTAGCCCCTGGTACCTCCCAGCCTCCCAGCTGATATTCTTTTGTTGCCCTGAACAGGAGAACGGAGCTGGAAAGTAGGTTAATGGGATGGGGAGGGAAAGGAGATTTTGCAGTATCCTTCCCCCTGCCATGCCCACAAAGCCACGCCCCACAAAGCCACACCACGCCCCCAAAGCCACAGAACTGGTAGTAAAAATTTTTGAATCCCACCACTGATAGAACTGGTCCCTTGTGCCCAAAAGGTTGGGGCCACTGTTTTAAAAGATGCACTATTAAAGATAGGCATACAACATCCAATTCTGCAACAGCTGTGTTCTTAGAGCTGGATCTCCAAATTCACCACACTTTTTTTAAATTGGCAGAATTGCCATATTGTCTAGAGCAGGGGTCCCCAACCTTTTTTGCACCAGGGACCGGTTTCATTTTAAAGAAAACTCTGCGGACCGGCTGAGTGGCTCAGCAGTCATGTGACTGGGTGGGCGTGGCCAATTTGGAAAATGTGAAACTCACTTTACGGTCTTGGTTAGCAACCAAACTTTTGGGCTCAATTGTGGTCATAAGTTCTCTCTCTCTCTTTCTTTTTCTTTCTTTCCTTCTGTCTTTCTTTCTCTCTTTCTCTCTCTTTCTGTCTCTTTCTTTCCTTCCCTCTTTCTTTCTCTTTCTCTCTTTCTTTCTCTCTTTCTCTTTCTTTCCCTATTTCTTTCTTTCTCTCTCATTTTTTCTTTCTTTCCCTCTTTCTCTCTCCCTCTCTTTCTTTCTCTCTCTCTTTCTGTCTCTTTCTTTCTTTCCCTCTCTTTCTCTCTTTCTTTTTTTCTCTCTTTCTTTCCTTTGTCTCTTTCTTTCTCTTTTTCTCTGTCTGTCTTTCTTTCTCTCCCACTTTCTTTTTCTTTCTTTCCCTTTCTCTCTTTTTCTTTCTGTCTCTCTCTCCTTCGTCCGCCCATCTCTGTCACTCTGTGTGTGTGTGTGTCTGTCTGTCTCGCATTCAGGCACTTAATCACTCATTCTGTGTCTCTGTCTACTTTCTCTCCCTCCCGCTCTGTGTGTGTGTGTGTGTCACTCTCTCTGATTCCCTCCTTCCCTCTCTGTGTCTATGCCTCTCTCTGTTGGTCTGTCGCCGTCCCGTCCCGTTCCCCCCCCCACCGCGGAGTTTCCTCAGCCCGGCTCGACTCGTTCACTTGCCTTAGCCTGCCCCACCCGGGCGGCCACCGCTGCGCTTGGTCGCTCGTGCACTCGGTCAGGCTCCTTCCAGGAGCTGAGAAGGCTCCGTGGGGAGGGAGGGGGGGAGGAACCTCCGCAGCCTCTGGAAGAAGACGAGTAGCTGGCATGCCGGTTGGGGGAGCTCTGTGGGGGCAGGGAGGAAGGGAATCCGCGGCCGGTAGGGAGGACTGCTGCGGAGTCCCTTTCTCCCTGCCCCCCCAGGAGTCCCACCGTCGACAAGGGTGGAAGAAGAGGTGCACTTCAAGCGCGCGAACAGCCCCGCCTGCGTTCTCCCGCGCGCTTTGCCCAGGGGGCTGCCCCCTCCTCCCTCCTCCTCCTCTACGGCCCTGCGGCCCGGCTCCCACCCAGCCACGGACCGGCACCGGTCCGCGGCCCGGGGGTTGGGGACCCCTGGTCTAGAGACAAAGACAATACATGGGGCTCCCCTTGAGATGCACTCGGAGGTTGCAGTTGGTCCAGAATGCGGCTGTGTGGGTGATTATGGATGCTTCAAGGCAATCCCACATAACACCGCTCCTGCGCGAGCTGCACTGGCTGCCTGTGACCTTCCGGGTGCGTTACAAGGTTTTGATGACCATCTTCAAGGTGCTCCATGGCATGGGGCCTAGCTACCTACGAGACCGTCTGCTGCCCCATACGTTCCTACGACCAATACGCTCTCACAGAGAGGGTGTGCTCTGGGTGCCGTCAACCGGGCAATGCCGGTTGGCGACGCCCAGGGGAAGAGCCTTCTCTGTGATGGGCCCAACCCTCTGGAATGCTCTTCCCCCCAACCTCCGTGTCATCTCGGACTTCCGCCTGTTCCGCCAGCGGTTAAAAACGCACTTCTTCCAACAAGCCGGCCTGGCATGATCTTACTCGAACACCGTACTGCTTTTAGTTACCAAAGTTTTAATTCAGGGGTTTTAATATGGGTTTTAGCGCAGGGTGGGTTAATTTAATTTAGTTTTAAGAATGTTTTATTTTTGTATATTTGTATATTTATATTTTATATTCCCTGTGCGCCGCCCCGAGTCCCTATGTGGTGAGATGGGTGCGGCTTATAAATTCGAATAATAAAATAAAAATAAATAAAATAAAGAATAAAGAGAGCAGGAGCGGTAAGAAAAAGAGAGAAAGGGAACGATCAAGTTTGCATAACACAATACTATAAACTAAAATAGGTTGGATAACATATGGTTCAATGATTTGTAGGCTAACAGCTGTTGTCTTAATACACGATATGAACCAGGCGTGCAAAAAACTTGTTGACCACTACACGGCAGTAAAGTGAAATACAAAATTGATTCTGCTATATTTTTGCAGCCACATCTGGGAGTCTATGGATAGTGGGGTAATTAAATATCTGGATGCAAAGTTATTTTTCTTAGTCTAAGATTTAGCATGTTGCACACAGATAGAGGGACATGTCACAGAATGTAGTGAGGCGGTGGAGGGAGGGGCTGCATTCCAGCCGAGTAAGAGGCAACTGAGCCCAGATATTACGTGTGAGAGAAAGAGACTGAGGACAGCCCTTCTTAATAGTTCACAGAGTATATTATGGAAGCATATTATACTATTATATTGTAATGCTCAGTCTGGCAGTTTATAGGTGTGAAGCAATAAAACTCAGCTTTAATGAATCACCTTCTGCCATTTTTGTTTTGGGGCCTGATAGCATTCCGGAAAGAAGAACTGAAGGGCGATACAGTGATACTGTGCTCCAGAGTGTGAAAGGGTCTTCTTGCCCAGAGTCCTTCCAACTCTGACCGCACCACTGATCGAGAAGCGGGATCAATCCCTTGAGTAACCTCTGGGGAAAACTTCAAAGAACTTTCAGTTCTTTGCGCTAGTTGGTAAGCACTTCGGTCTCTGCTAGCTGGCCAAAATGTTGCTTACAGAAGCAACTTTGACTTGATCCAGCAAAGACTTTGTCACCTTTCCATTCTATTAAAGAGGGGAAATAACTTTCATTTCTTTCATCACATCAGTTGTAAATTTCTGGCAGAGGTGAAAGCGACGGAGCCTGAAAAACCTTAACTTTAACCGAAAGCCCCAGTTTGGATGTCGAGCTCAGATCAAAGCAATTCTAGTGTGCTTTGTGGGGAGAAAATTTTATACAAGGGGCAGCCACAGAGGTGATAGGGAGGGGGATTAAGAAAATCCTTGGTACAATGGGGAAACCATACACTGCAGCTGGGGTGGTCCTGCAATTAGTGATGCACAACAATAGAAAAAGAAAGCAGATCTCTTTGGCTCCCAGTTTTTCCCAGGCAGGGCAGGCCTGTGCAAATATTTCAGTCAGCCATCAAGAGCACACAGGCCTTGCCTTTTTTTTTCCCCTTTCTTTCTTTTTTTTCAGGGGAGGGGAGGATAACACACACATATAATTATATCCTAAGGGAGAGAGCAACATGAAAAGAGACTGTGTCTCCAGCGGTTGGAGTGGGAAGCCGAAAACGAGAATCACTGGATTCACATGAACTGACAGCAAATGCTACGGGAGCTCTAGAGGAACAGCCTCTTACAAACGCAATGGCATTGATCGTGGAGAAGAACAAAGAGGCATGAGAAAGAGGTAATTTTCATCAGGAAAGGATGCTGTTAGGCATGGCTTAGTTTCTAAAAAGAAAATTGTTGGGGTTCAAGCCTGAACCCCAGACATGCCAGTCCCTGCCATTTCTTAAATAAAAAATGTGCAAGGTAAGCTGGGGTTATATTATGGTCAGAAAAGCCATCTGTACCAGCTCAGAGTTATAATGCTTTTTTAATCACACCCCAATAATGCAGTGCCACTGGCTGTATCTACACCATTCAGTACCATTCTAATTTCAAACATTTGTTGAAAAAATGGTTGTAAGTCAAGGACTGCCTGTGTTTCACACACGGCTGGTTGCTGAATTACAGGTTGGACTAGCCTTCAATAGGGTTGACTAATAATTTAGAGTGCTGGGAGCTTTTCTAAGCTCTGATCCACAGTCACAGAAAGGCAGAGACAAATTGTAATGCATTACTAAACAAGCAGTGCCAACAGATTTGTTCAGCATGGAGCCATCTCCACCCCCCATCTTGCTATATGTAGAACCTGTGTGTTTCACAGAATGTCTGTGTTCAACCCAAGCACAACAGCATATCCAATGAGAGAACCTAGACCAGTGATAGTGAACCTTTTCGGCAATGAGTGCCCAAACTGGAACGCATGCACTGGAGCCCCAGCAACTCAAAGACCAGTTGGCCAGTGCGCATGTGAGTGCCGGCCAGCTGGTCTTTGGATTTCCAGGACTCCAGCACATGCAAAGACCAGGTGGCCAGCATGCATACGTGTGCCAGAAACCAGAAGTACAGTTGGCGAGCACACATATCCCCACACATATCTGTGTGCCACTTCTGGCATGCATGCCATAGGTTCGCCATCATGGACCTAGACAGTAGGGCTAGTGGGGGAAAAGGCGCCTTCATTATGGAGAGAATTATCTAGAAATCTATCACGGAGGGTTAGAAAATGTCCTGATTTGAATCATTTCCCTCATACCCTCGGTAATAGAAGTTCTGAGAACCCTGGGCAAAAATGGAAAATGCAATTTAATTGTGGTGTCCTAACACCACAATTAATTGCCAGTTGCCCTACAAAGAAAATAAAGATTAAGACTTGCTCCAATATAAAATAGTAGTTCTTTGGTTCTCAGCTTGATTTAAACTTGTTAAAAACAAGTTTCTACTTCTCAGGGTAGCTGTGATAACAATTTACAAGCCTCAAATGTGCCTGTGAACATTCAGAAGTTCTCAAATATATATATAGTATATATAGGTATTTACCACGCTTCTTAGAAGAGAAAAAAAGAACACCATTAGAGATTATCTCCTTCAAATTTTTTGAATATTAACTCACCATGTTCATATATTGGGCTATATATTGGGCTATGGGTTATATATTTAAATTTCATTTAGCATGCTGTGTGAATCTGGCCTTTGCAAACCATGTTCACATGATATACTTAGCCTAATATTTTTTTAACCCATCATAAATTGCACTTTAGCTAAGATTTAAAGTTTACTAGGTTAATCCAATCTGAAATTGATATCATTCCACTTATACAAGTTTGGTTATATTACAAATTCTGAGTGTACTATCACAGATCGCACAACACAGTGATCCTCAAATCTTATTTAAAATGCAGGTGTGTGTGTGTGTGTGTGTGTGTGTGTGTGTGTGTGTGTGTGTAAGTAAAATGACCTCCCCCACTGAACAATCTCCCTAATTTTAGTATATTCTGTAAATACCATAAATATCTGTTAATAAAGAACTGGAAAAGCATAACAGAAATAGAGCAGAACAAGAAAATGTGATTGGCTGGTCAAGTCCCTGAACAGGAACTTTGCATATTACAATGTTCTGTTATGAGTTCCCTTAGTTAGAATAGATAAAAAGATTAACCAATTCCACGAATTTTTATTTTTCTAAAAATTAGATTATGAAATCCCGGTCACAGAATGTCATACGTGAAGAGTAAATATAATGCAAACTGTCTCTGCAAAGCAAACAGATGTATTAAGTAAGTAAACTAAGCAAGCTCAGTCATATTATTTCTCATCAACAAATGTGGCATGCAGTCAAATTTAAATGGGGGTGCGAGAGAGAGGGGTTATCCACTTAGCCAACCACAGTGCTAATATAACTCGTGCTAGTACATTTGTGGTCAACTAAACACATTGAATTAAAGTCATTCAAATAATGGAAATCACTTGTGTGAATGAGCAGCACAGATCAACCAGCATAGGCAGAACTTTCATATCAACTAGTGGCAACTTAAATACAGGAGTTCCCCCCCCCCCTCTTTTCAGACATTTTACACTTTAGTTGACATTAACTGACTAGTTTTGGTATTATGCTAAGGCAGAGGTCTGCAAAGTTGGCTCTTTTAAGACTGGTGGACTTCAACTCCCAGAATTCCCCAGCCAGAATGCATACGTGTGCCAGAAACCAGAAGTACAGTTGGCGAGCACACATATCCCCACACATATCTGTGTGCCACTTCTGGCATGCATGCCATAGGTTCGCCATCATGGACCTAGACAGTAGGGCTAGTGGGGGAAAAGGCGCCTTCATTATGGAGAGAATTATCTAGAAATCTATCACGGAGGGTTAGAAAATGTCCTGATTTGAATCATTTCCCTCATACCCTCGGTAATAGAAGTTCTGAGAACCCTGGGCAAAAATGGAAAATGCAATTTAATTGTGGTGTCCTAACACCACAATTAATTGCCAGTTGCCCTACAAAGAAAATAAAGATTAAGACTTGCTCCAATATAAAATAGTAGTTCTTTGGTTCTCAGCTTGATTTAAACTTGTTAAAAACAAGTTTCTACTTCTCAGGGTAGCTGTGATAACAATTTACAAGCCTCAAATGTGCCTGTGAACATTCAGAAGTTCTCAAATATATATATAGTATATATAGGTATTTACCACGCTTCTTAGAAGAGAAAAAAAGAACACCATTAGAGATTATCTCCTTCAAATTTTTTGAATATTAACTCACCATGTTCATATATTGGGCTATATATTGGGCTATGGGTTATATATTTAAATTTCATTTAGCATGCTGTGTGAATCTGGCCTTTGCAAACCATGTTCACATGATATACTTAGCCTAATATTTTTTTAACCCATCATAAATTGCACTTTAGCTAAGATTTAAAGTTTACTAGGTTAATCCAATCTGAAATTGATATCATTCCACTTATACAAGTTTGGTTATATTACAAATTCTGAGTGTACTATCACAGATCGCACAACACAGTGATCCTCAAATCTTATTTAAAATGCAGGTGTGTGTGTGTGTGTGTGTGTGTGTGTGTGTGTGTGTGTGTGTAAGTAAAATGACCTCCCCCACTGAACAATCTCCCTAATTTTAGTATATTCTGTAAATACCATAAATATCTGTTAATAAAGAACTGGAAAAGCATAACAGAAATAGAGCAGAACAAGAAAATGTGATTGGCTGGTCAAGTCCCTGAACAGGAACTTTGCATATTACAATGTTCTGTTATGAGTTCCCTTAGTTAGAATAGATAAAAAGATTAACCAATTCCACGAATTTTTATTTTTCTAAAAATTAGATTATGAAATCCCGGTCACAGAATGTCATACGTGAAGAGTAAATATAATGCAAACTGTCTCTGCAAAGCAAACAGATGTATTAAGTAAGTAAACTAAGCAAGCTCAGTCATATTATTTCTCATCAACAAATGTGGCATGCAGTCAAATTTAAATGGGGGTGCGAGAGAGAGGGGTTATCCACTTAGCCAACCACAGTGCTAATATAACTCGTGCTAGTACATTTGTGGTCAACTAAACACATTGAATTAAAGTCATTCAAATAATGGAAATCACTTGTGTGAATGAGCAGCACAGATCAACCAGCATAGGCAGAACTTTCATATCAACTAGTGGCAACTTAAATACAGGAGTTCCCCCCCCCCCCTCTTTTCAGACATTTTACACTTTAGTTGACATTAACTGACTAGTTTTGGTATTATGCTAAGGCAGAGGTCTGCAAAGTTGGCTCTTTTAAGACTGGTGGACTTCAACTCCCAGAATTCCCCAGCCAGAATGGGTGGCTGGGGAATTCTGGGAGTTGAAGTCCACCAGTCTTAAAAGAGCCAACTTTGCAGACCCCTGTGCTAAGACAAAAAGTTCATGTTGTAATGTAAACACAGCTGAGTGGTTAGAGATACATGCATTTATAGACTGTCTTCCTATTTCACCCTAAACTATGCCTTGCTTAACTATATTTGGGTTCGCACTATATTAAGCTAACACTCAATTCACAAACGAGAACTGTTAGACTAAAAAATAGTCCAACAAGAGGAGAAGGACATGTCAAAATCTGCAAGATGGTAGATGTGATTATGTGGCCATGCCCTATCGTTTTTCTACATGTGAACCAGTGGTGGGTTTCTGCAGGCTCACACCTACTCGCGAGAGCTGGTTGGTGACATTTAGAGAACCGGTGAGAGGGGGTTCCACCGGCGTACCTGGAAGTAAATCTGGCCCGCCGCTGCCAGTGACCCAACAGGAAGGAAAGGAAAGGAAAGGAAAGGAAAGGAAAGGAAAGAAGGAAGGAAGGAAGGAAGGAAGGAAGGAAGGAAGGAAGGAAGGAAGGAAGGAAGGAAAGAAAGAAAGAAAGAAAGAAAGAAAGAAAGAAAGAAAGAAAGAAAGAAAGAAAGAAAGAAAGAAAGAAAGAAAGAATTTATCATCACAATTGAGTCCAAAATTTTGGTTGCTAAGCAAGAGCAAGAGTTGTTAAATGAGTTTCACCACATTTTAAAAGGTGGCCACTCCCACCCTGTCACATGACTGCCAAGCCACGCCCACAAAATAGGCCACACCTACAGAGTACGTTCTAAAAAATTTGAAACCCACCACTGATGTGAACAGTATTGATGCAGATACAAAAGCAGTGGGCAGGCATCTGCCATCTTTCCTGATTAGCAGCCACCAAAAATTACTAGGTGAAATTGTGCCAGTCACTCTTTCTCCAACCAACCTACATCTTAGGGTTGTTGTAACAAGATAAATGGAGTTTCTCGTGTAGGTTGCTCTGAACAACTAGAGGAAAGGCAGGCCATCAATCTAACTAATAAATAGGGTGAGAATTGTATTGTATCCCACAAAAAACTTTACTGGTATCTGCAACAATTGCCTCCTCCAAGATGTCCCCAATATGTCCATAGGGTTTGAAATGCACGACATGGCATGCTCATATTTTTTTTCCAAGGGAACTTGTAACTCAAGAAGAAAGGTTTTACAAATTCCAAATTGCTCAGTAAGCTCTAGGGTGGGGGATGTACTCCCAGTTAGATCTAAAAATTCAGCCAGTACACGAAATGGATTAATCCATTAATAATGTCAAATTCCTTTCTTGATCATATTTTGTTTTCTACCTAAATTTGGCCCTCGACTGGCGTTATAGATTAACAAAGAGGTCCAGGAACTCAGGGCTATGCAATCTGTTTTGCTATCATGCAAGATTTAAAACCAAAGTCCATTTTTGTAAAGTACCTTGATAAAGTTTGCGCCTACCTGTTTTTGTGCTCAACAGAAGCGAGAGGAATGTTTTAATAAAGTCCTCATTAATCTGATTTATATTCCCTCAATGGCCTATTTTTAAACCAAAATCTACCACAAGTGTCAAATTATGCTGGAAACAATACATACATTCAATATTATCAAAGAAGATGATGCTAGATCTCACCGATGCTGACTAGCTTTTGCCTTCCTTTTATCCACAAATGTTTATGATTTATTGGGACAGGCGACTGACAACATGAGGGCATTTTGTGCATGCTAAGAGATAAGAGTTTATATTATTCTATTTTGAAAGTATATATTGTGCATATTATTAGTGACCATGCATAATTATAAGGGACAGTTCTTTTTTTTAACTGCCATATTAGATTTATTTAATTTTAACTATTTACTTTCTTTGTTCTGTTCTTAAATTTTCCTTTGTAAAGCAAAACTATAAACATAAACAATTATTATATTTTTATCTGTATGAACCTCTTCAGATTTGCCTCTTTATTCTTTATTCTGGTCTATCCTTTATCCCCCACCCCCAAGAAAATAAATTTCCCATCCCAGAAAATCGACCCCCCCCCCCCAAGAAAACATTATACCATAATTATTATGCTAGCCATCCCTAACCTGCGGATATATCAACCTGTGATGATGACAGTTGTCTGTCTGTCTGTCTGTCTCAAAGCAGTAAACATACATAATGCTTCTGCTGTTTGTTTTGCTACAACAACCACCTTGTGAGGTTGACTGGGCTAAAATTAAAGACACACTTTTTTCGCCTGGCCGGCCTTGGGTAGTCTCTTTTTAGGTTAGGGGTTTTAGGGGTAATTTTTAGTCTAGTTTATGGGTTTTAGCGCAGGATCAATTTAATTCATTTTTAATTTTGTATTTTGTATTTTGTCGGTGGTCTTATTTGTATTTTATTGCCTGTGCCCCGCCTCGAGTCCCCTCGGGGAGAGAGAGCGGGATATAAAATTAAATTATTATTATTATTATTATTATTATTATTATTATTATTATTATTATTATTATTATTATTATTATTATTATTATTATTATTATTATTATTAAAATGAGAGATAATGACTGCCTCAAAGCCACCCAGCAGATTGCATGCCTAAGAAGGCTTAGAATTCAGGTTTATGCTTTCTAGACCAGCATCTTCACTCCAGCACCAAACTGGTTTGTTATCTATCTATCTATCTATCTATCTATCTATCTATCTATCTATCTATCTATCTATCTATCTATCTATCTATCTATCTATCATCTATCTATCATTCTATAATTGTTCCACAACACCCTGTTAGGGCCCCAATTAAGGGAGGAGACATACTGTTTCCTTTTCTGCCTTTCGGCTCATCACCAGAGACCATCTAGACAGAAAGCCATGAGTTCCGTTGTGTGATTTTTTAAAATATGCATGTTAGTTTTATGAGCTGATCATGTTAAAAAAGATCACACAATGAAACTCATGGCTTTCTGTCTAGATGGTCTCTGGTGATGAGCCGAAAGGCAGAAAAGGAAACAGTATGTCTCCTCCCTTAATTGGGGCCCTAACAGGGTGTTGTGGAACAATTAGATACTAATCCTCCTGTCTCAGCTGATGCAATGGGAGAGCCTGGCTTGGCTGAATGGCTAAAGGCTCTTGCCTGGCATGTAATACAGCCCCGGTTCGAATCCCAATAAGGGTATGGCTAGCTGATGAGAGCTAAAAAGCTCGAAATAGATCTATCCTAGTCTCCCTGACTTATTTATTGATCAGCTCAAAAATGTAACACACACACACACACACACACACTGTATGTATGTATGTATGTATGTATGTATGTATGTATGTATGTATGTATATATATGCTTTCGTAGATTTTCACGGGTGTAGGTATGCTGGCATTGCTTGCTTCGGGTATTTTCCCGTGTATAAGGCATGGAAATGTTATTGCAACGTTTCGACAAGATCTCACTTGTCATCGTCACAGACCAAAGCCTGACGATGACAAGTGAGATCTTGTCCATGTCTTATACACGGGAAAATACCCGAAGCAAGCAATGCCAGCATATATATATATATATATATGTTTTCTGAGGTTTATATATATATAAATGTTTATGTCAGAGCACCTGGTATGCCCAAATATGGGAGGAAGGGAGCTTACGGCTACCCATTTTGTCTTTCAGCTCCAACCTAGGAGCCTTCCAGGCAGGAAACCATTTTGTGTGCATTTGTACTGATAGATAAATAAATAAAGGGAGACTATGATAGATCTATTTCGAGCTATTTAGTTCTCATCAGATAGCCATACCCTTACTGGGATTCGAACTCAGGCTGTTTACATGTCAGGCAGTTGCCTTAACCATATATATAGATATAGATATATATTTAATTGCAAATTCCATCACCCCAAACCAAAATAATCCAAGTGAAATGCCTTGAGAGTAAACTGCAAAGTGGAGATACAATGCAATACATAATATGTAATTTGACATATATACTCTAACAAAATCAAATAATGTAGAAGTAGTAAATCTACATCATATGGATGTAGATTTTCTCACCTCCTGAAACATATTTTCCTGGGAATATGTTTTACCTTCTTTATAGAAAAAATGGGTAAACTCTGAATTTTTGAAATTTCTTGTGGTTCTTCAGTAGAACTACCAGATCCAGTAATCAAATGCAGTGCAAAATTGTGGGCACTTAACCATAAAAGTAGTTACCTATTGCACTTTACAGAATTACTAGAGATCAGGAATTCTAATACAGATTCACACACCAAAACTCATTAAATGCCCTCCATTTGGACCTCAGAATATTCACTATCTTTGCAAAAAGGTGAACTTGTAAAATTGGGATGGATAACACTGATTTTGCTCAGGGGGCTACTAAAGCAATGAATGAAAACCGGCTAAAATATCACTTTTAGGATTCACAATTGTAACTGTGTCTAGCCATTGAAAATGGCTTCTCAGTGGATCTTTACAGGGGTGTCCAAACCTTTTGCAAGGAGGGCCAGATTTGGTGAGGTGAAAATGTGTGGGGCCGACCATTCAGCCTGACATTCTTTGAACCATTAACATTAAATGCAAATGAACTATTTTATGAAAGACTAAACAAATAACTCTGGCAGGGAGAAGAGGCTGCGGGCCGCTCGAAATTTGAAAACAGGCCGCAATTGGCCCCTGGGCCGAACTTTGGACATGCCTGGCCTAGAAGATGTGCTTTACCCAGACCTCAGATGTATCAGTACAAATTAGGGATGAAGACCCAGGCCTCAGTCTGAAGAAGTATTAGGGTTTAAAGAGGGATGGGTGAGCAAAACAGAAAGAGCTTTGTACACTGGAGATTTTTGTAATTGTATGTGTGGACCCTCATTACTTGAATGAAGCCTTTTTTTTCCATATCTAATTTGATAAAACGTTTTGAAGTTTTCAAGTATGACATAATACAGTGTTTTTCAAATTTTAAAATATTTGAACCTGAAAGTTGCCAAATTTGAAAAATACTGGCATACTACAGAAGATTTCCCCTTTTTTCCAAACACAACAGATTCCCTAAGTGAAACATACATAAATAATGGCTGGCTACCCAAAGCACTTTGTCCATAACTCTAGCATGTAAAAATTATAAAATTGACCATATCAATAGTTGACTTTAAGTCATGTACATCAGTGGTGACTTTCACATTTCATTACCACCGGTTCGCCCCACACATGCCTGGCCTTCCACACATGCACTTTGCTTGCACCCATGCCTTGGCTTCAAAAATGTGCCTAAATAGGACGGCATAGAGTTGAGGCAGATGGCCGGCCCACCCACGATTTCTGCTACCGGTTTGGGTGAACCGGTCTGAACCGTCTGAATACCATCTCTGAACACATTAAATATTTCATTACCATACAGACAAGGATGAGGAAACCCAGGATTTTAATGTATTGTAGGAGGCATCAAAGAGACTACAGGTGGTCCCCAAGTTAAGACCACAATTGAGCCCAACATTTATGTTGCTGAGAAATTTGTTGTGACTTTTGCCCCATTTTACGATTTTTCTCATCACTTTGTGTTAAGTGAATTACTACAGTTCTTAAATTAGTCACAGGGTTGTTAAGCAAAGTCAATGGGGTTGTTTCCCCATTGACTTTGCTTGTCAGAAAGTCACCAAAGGAGCACGTGACTCTGGGTCACTGTGCAACTGTCATAAATGCGAGCCCGTTGTTGAGCATCCAAATGTAAATCATATGACCATGGGAATGCTGCAACAGTCATAAGTCTGAAAAATGGTCATAAGTCACTTTTTTCAATGCCATTGTAACTTTGAACAGTCACTAAGTCAAGGACTGCTTGTAGTATGATTCAATACCATTTAGTGCAGTGGTGGGATCATCCTGGTTTAACAACCAGTTTGGTGATCACACGATTTGTGCGCGCTTCATGCTCCACTGCGCCTGATGTGTACTGTGCACAAGTGTTCAGAAGTGAAGAAATCTTCACTTCTGGGTTTCTACACAACTGATTTGTGCGGCAATATGCTCTGCCACACAAATCAGCTGAGAAGATAAAGGTAGGAACATAGCACCGGAAAATGGGCGGTCAGGTGGGCCCATCTGATCGTCAGGGCGAACCAGTTCATTCCCAGCTGATCATCAGAGCTACCGGTTCACCGAAACCAGTCCAAACTGGTAGAATCCCACCCAATTTAGACCTCCAGACATTAACAAACAATTAAATATAACATTGAAATTACCGTACCATTTTCATACCCTTTAAAAACTTGGGGGGGGGGGGGGGAACTGTAAACAAATTAGAATGGAATAAAACAATTATATTGTTATAAGTATTATGATAGATCCAAGAGATCTGTTTTGGACACTTCATGAATTAAATATCTAACTTACATCCTATTTCAGTCTTGCGTAAGCCATAGATACTGATGGCCTTCACTGAATTGGTTGATTAATTGCTTGTATTTTAGGATTGATCAACTGATGATAATTTAATGCTGTTTAAGGACAAAATAATATATAATCAGATTTCTCAGAAAAATTCGGAACTTTGGCTATTTTGCTGCACAAACACTAGATATTTTTCAAGGATTTCTAATATGGTCCATTCAGATACATTGGAATTCCAATTTCCAGAATTCCACCAAGATGACTGAGTATTCTGACAAATGCACATCCCCAAATACCTGAGGAGCAATCAGGTGGGAGAAAAATGCTGTAAAACATGTGGCGGTGAGACATTTGAAGCACAGACTGTCCACTGGACATCTGGATAACTTGTGGATTGAAAGTTATCAGTTAACATGAAGATACAGTTGAGAAGCCCTGAACACCTGAGGGTTGAGAGAGCGTTCTCTCGTGGAGGAGCATGAACGAAATTATGAATAATCATTTTTCGTAGCTATCTATGAACTTTCCTTTGCAGATCCTTTTCTGCATTTCCTACATATGAAAAACAGCATTCAAGCCCACAGAGCAAGACATGGAGGGAGGTTCAAAAGCCTATGTATATTTAATGCTTGTATAGGTAGTACTAGAGACTTGGCAAGGGTACTCAGGTCCTCCCCAAAAATAGACTCCACCCCTGCTACTTTCAAGTGCTGACTTGAAATAAGAACACTTTCCCATACAATGTATTATTGAATCATATACAAGGAAGTAGATTGGCTGCAAGGGTTTTTGAAAATATATTAGTAATGCAGAATCCTCGACTTAAAAGTTCATTTAGTGACTGTTTGAACGGCACTGAAAAAGGGGACTTATGACCATTTTTCACACTTTCAACCATTGCAGCATCCCCATGGTGACATGATCAAAATTCAGACACTTGGCAATTGACTCATATTTATGATACTTGCAGTGTCCTGGGGCAATGTGATCCCCTTTTGTGACCTTCTGGCAAGCAAAATCAATGGGGAAGCCAGATTCCCTTAACAACTATGTTCCTAACTTAACAAATGCAATGCTTCACTTAACAACTGTGGCAAGAAAAGTCATAAAATGGGACAAACTCATTTAATGAATGTTTCATTTAACATAATAAAATGAAACATTTGGGCTCCAATGTGGTTGTAACTCGAGGACTACCTGTGCATTTAAGTTAGAAATCCTTTCCAGTTTTAATTCCACAATATGATTTTCGTTACAAACAGATTTATAAAGCATAATTTATGATTCAACATGCCTGAACCCACTTTGTTATCTTTTTATTCAACAAACTACAAGGAAATTGTGGATTAATAAAAGGGGTGAGCCTACTAATTGGCATATCTACAGTATTTGAAAAAGAAAAAGGCCTTTTGCCACTACTTCACTCTGTAATTTTTTAATCCCATAGTATACCATCACATTTCACTTCATTTATTCATTAGATTTATATCCTGCCTTTCATACAACCGTGCATCTTTAGATGATTGCCTATCCACTATGTGTGAGTGAACCATTAAAGATATAGTTCAAGAGAACTTTTCATCATTCAGATTTTTTTTTTGATGCAGTCAGTTTACACATTCAGTTGCCAGCTATCAAGGGCAAAGCAATCACCTAGTATATAAGCAGGTATGAACCAGCCTGGTTTGTATTCCTGCTCAAAACTGAGTCCTACCCATCCCCCCACCTCCGTTGATCCTAGTGGTGTCTGCAGAGAGGGTAAAAAAATGTCAAGATGGCAGCCACACCTGTGCAACCAAAGGCTTGCCTCTTTTTTGTGAGTATCACACCACAGCTCCTCATTTATCAAACCACAACTGAAATAATATTGCAAATGTACAAACTCTTACTAATTTAAAGTTTGCATTAGTCATCCACTTACATGTTCACATTAGGTTGATAGCCTGGGGAAGAAAATCACTAAAGTTAGGATATTTCACTTTCCATATACAGTTTTCTGATTGATAATAGGTTAAATAATATCTATGTATCAGATGTAACCAGCCAAGTCACTCTTTTTGAAGCCCACAATGAAAGACTACGTTTTTATAATGCAAGAGGTTATTGCACAGAGAGCTACTAAAAATAGTTTTCAACCTACAAAAAGCGATTATTTATATGGCACATTTGCTAGGGAGTTCAAAGTCCCTCCCACATCTTCCAACAATTATCCTTACAAAACTGCAAGACAAATCACAGAATCTTTGCTTCTACAATGATAGTATAACTGAAACAGGAACATATTTTGCATTTGCAACTGAGCTGAGATTCAAATTGGGTGTCTTTGATTTAGAGCTCACTCTCGACATCTTCCAATATCTCATACTAAGCCAGACTTTGCACAGCCTGGCATGTATGAGATGTATTCTGATGAGAGTGCTGAGAGAAGTGATGGGCTTTGTATACCAATATATCCAATGCACACAGATTGGGCAAAGATGCATTCAGCATTTGAAAGTGATTACTGCCACAGCCCCAAACTGATCTCTCTCTTTAAAACCCTTACAGCTCACATTCATCCTGTTACATGCAAAAGGGATTAAAAAGTTTGGTTTTCTTTCTTCCTTCCTTCACTGTTCCCTGGAAGGTTGATCTGACCTCATCCTCTGATCTGGGCGGTCCACACACGAAGAAGGCAGGCCACACCAAGAGCAAGCAAGCAATCCTTTTTAGCTCCAACAATATAATGGCCATCACCCCATGATAATTATATCTCCCTTACTTAGTGCCAGCATTAGAAAAATGCTATCTGTATGGTGCTTCCTATGTTTGTCACCATCTAGGTATGAACAAAGTGAAGGTGACAAAACACCTTTCTTTTCCTAATCTGTTCTTCTGCTGCTTCCCAATTAATTTCCACTATCATGTGAGTCCCATTTCTCCATACTATTGCTTCCCACTAACTGGGGTAACTAAAGAGAAAAGATGGAAATCAAATAACCCAAAGGAACATTTTGTAAGGGGGTGGGGGACCATTATATTCCTGATTCTGCTCCCCAAACACATTCTCCCCAATAGCATTAAGAAAGGGAGGAGCATCCAGAAAAGCATGACCTTCAAATCAAAGCTTTGAAAGGGCTAGATTCAATTTTAGATATTAGGAAGGGCATGCTGCACTTATTAAAGACAAAATACTTTGCACATACACAGAGACACCCCCCCCCCCTCCTTCCCTATGTGTACTGGGACTAGCAACCTCTGACATTCCAAACTGTTTCCTATTTGCAATTGAAGGAAGCTGATCTATCTAAGACTCCCACCACGAGCCCCCAACCCTCTCCACAACCTTTTAATCCCCTTTGCTCTTGCTCGATCAGTAACCCCTCCTCCCCATCTTGCAACTATTGTCCCCACCCCCGCCTTGGCGGCAGTCACAACCTTCACCCCAAATCCCACCCGTGGATCCCTTACCGGCTCCACAGCCATGTCCATGAGGGGCCGTCGGATCCCCTCCCAGCCTCTCCAGCACCCTCCCCACTAAGCGATCGGGGCTTTCCGGTTCTGCCAACGGGACCCAGCAGCAAGTAGGCACCGACTCGGGACTGAGCTGGGTTTCGCCTCCTCCGCCACCTCCTGGGGAAAGCTCCTCCGACGAGAAGGATGTTGGGGAGCGCAGAGAGGAATCGGGGGGCCGCAGCTCCAGCCAGCGGCCATCGCCTGTGGTTTCCGTGCCTCCTTCCGTCAGATCTTCAGGTGGCTCCTTAAGAAATCCAGGCAGGAGGATTTTGGAGACGCTTTGCCTGCGAGATAACTGCCCCCCGGAACCAGGAACAGCCCGGGCGGCCAAGTGAGAGCCCTGCTTCTTCAGGAATTTCTCCAAAGGCTTCATCCCACCGGCCACTGCGGGGGCACCCAAGGGCGCAGCAGGGCCCCAGGACGAGGGTTGATCCAATGCGCCCTTCTCAACCTAGGCCAAAATGGGAGATCAGGGGTGCCCACTTGGCGTGCTGGAGGGAGGTGATGGGAAGATGCGTGGTCAAACAGTCATGGCTATACCCGATGTTGGCGAAGGGGCAAGAACGGGGAACGAAAGGCGAGGTGCAGCTTTAGACAATTTTACTGGACGTGGAAAGGGATTAAGGAGCAGAATAAAACCTTCTCACAACGGGAGCAATTCGAGGGACCCCCCGAGCTAAACGAAGAAGTAGGAAGGGAGGCGACTTCTCTTCCCTTGACCACCTCAGCAGCGCCGAGCTGGCTAATCTCTTTGCCAGGATTCGCCGCCGCCGCCGCCGCTTCTGTCCTTAGCGCAGAGAGGCGTGCGCCCTCAACCGAGTAGGGTTTTCCCGGAGTCGATGAGGGGAGCTCCGTTTGCAAGTCGGATCTCCCCGCCGCCGCCGCCGCCACACTGCAGCCCCGTCCCCCTCGCCTTTCCCACTCCGGGCGTCTCGTTACGCTCTCTATTCGCCAGGCTGTTGCTGCTGCAGGCGGGATCCTCCTTTATGGATGCTCATGACAGCGGGGGAGGCAGGCACTGAAAGCAGCAGGAGCGTGGGCTGGAGCCTGCCTCTCTGCAGGGGAGTTTGCGGGCGGGGGGTGTTCTCGGCTCTACCCCTTTCTCCTGCTTCGTATTTCCCGGCGTAAAATGAAGCAAGAGTCGCGAATTCGGCAGCCGGCTTTCTTTCTCCCTCCAGATCTCCCTCACCCTGGGAGAGTAACAAGGCGTCTCTAAACCCCGCCCCTGTCTTCTCTTCCTCCTCCCCTTTTCTTGTTCTCTCTCCTTTTCTTTTATGCCTGCACTTGTTGCGTGCAGTAGTGGGGCCAAAATGCACACCTCGATCATGGACGATGAATGGAATTAAAATCTCCTCCTCTTCCTCCATCACCTGAAGTTGTTCAGGTGACTTAATCAGGTGCATTAGAGTATATGGATCTTGATACAGTTATGATCATGAAGTGGTAGAAGTAGAATGGTCAGTATGTTTTAATTCACTTATGTTCCATGAGTTATTAGATGAACAAAAAAGCATTAGCCCAACAATTCTTTTACCTTGTTTAAAGTGTGTGCATAATGTTTCTAGCCTAAAACAACTACTGCACCACAGGTTTCAGGTATAAACAGTGTTGGTCCACCATTTTCTTTTTTTTAATTTTTTTTTATTGAACAAGTTTTATACAAACAAGTTTTTCCCCCTTTCCCCCCCCCTAACATATAATATAAATCACATACAAATACTGTACCCCCTCCCCTCCCCCCATCTTGAAATAAGTTTCTCATTCAGATACTATACTCCCCCTCCTCCCAATAATCATAATATAAATTTCTCTTAAAGTAACATTATCCCATTAACCCCATCTTCTAAATTAATTATACATATATATTTCCCCACCCTCCACCCTAACCCTCCCCCACCTCCTGTTCCATCCCACCCCCCTGACTTCCACTATACACCACTCTAGTAATTCCAAACAACCCATATATTATTTACTCTAATCACATTGTATCCCTTGCTTATCACCCTATCAATCTAGACATTCTTACCTAAAAGCTACATAATACTTCCTAGTCTGGTATTTATTCTGTATAGAGTCAATCCATTTTGCCCATTCCTGTATATAGTTCTCCTGCTTCTGATCTTTTAAGAAAGCTGAAATTTTTGCCATTTCCGCAAACCCCGCCACTTTCTGAATCCATTGATCAATCGTCGGTAAAAAATCTTTTTTCCAATGCTGAGCAATCAACAACCTAGCTGCTGTAACCATATACAAAAACAATTTCATTTCCCCCTTTGAAAGATCCTTAATTATACCCAATAAAAACATTTGCGGAGTAAATTGTAGTCTTTTCTTCAATACATTTTGCATAACTCACCATATTTTTATCCAAAAAGCTTTAACCTTAGTACAGGTCCACCATACATGAAAAAATGTAGCATCTAAACACCCACACCTCCAACATTTTGGTCCACCATTTTCCTTCACTGCAATTTATATCAGCACAAAATTGCATTGGTAAACTTAGTGTTCTGTCTTCATTGTACCACACTGCTTTTAATAAGTTTCCAGTTCATATTTTAAAAACTGATATGTTGAACCTTCTAATCCTGGGAAAAATTAACCTGACCTGTTTTTCCTGCTTAATCCATCATAGAACCAAAATGTATACATTCTGCTCCAGGCTTTAGGGAGGTATCTTCATGTGACCAGAAGTGTCAGAATTCTCAAAGGTGAATAGAACTTATCATTTATTTTGCACTTTTGTCTTACTGCACATACTATGTGAGCTAGAAAGGTGCATCTTTTAAAAAACCCTTATTTTGCCATATTGACCTTGTCGATGTGTTAATGTCTTATTTAAGTATTTTCTAGTTAATTCTTTATTTTAAATCACTGTCCCTGGCTATTTGTCTTGTATTGTTTGCTTATTCGTTTTGCCTCATGTTCTTATGATTTTATTACAAAATACTCAAAATTATGTGAGTACATATAATCCTCCACTAATGACCACAGTTGGCAACAGAACATCCATTGCTAAACAGTGCCATTGTTAAGTGAATCACAGGCATTTTATGACTTTTCTTGCCAGAATTGTTAAACAAACCATGCAGTCATTAAGCGAATCCAGCTTCTCCCATTGACTTTGTTTGTTGGAAGTCTGCTGGGACAGTTGCTAAGGCCATCATAAGACCTTGGGACGTTGCAACCATTGTAAATATATGCTCATTGTCAAGCAATGACTTGGAGAACTTTGCGAAAAAGAGCGAAGATCACTCTTTTCATTGTCGTTGTAACTTTGAATAACTGTAAATCAAGGACCACCTGTATTCTGAAGAAAGAACACACTGATAAACCTTATGCAGTACTCCTATCAAGGGAAAATAAGTAGGACAGAAATAGGAAGGAACAGTATTTCCTGCTTCCTTCTGGTTTTTTTTTTTCATTTAAAGCAAAATTATGTCAGATTACATGTAGAAATATTTCTGAATCAGTTTTTGAGCTGAATTAAATGTTCCAGGCATACACAGCAAGACAAGGCACTAAAGGGTTTGGGGATCCAGCAGATCCTCAATTCTGGCCTGTTCTCTGCTGACACAACTCTGTGAAAACCTTGGAAGTCAGTGACCCTTCATGGAGAAGAAATCTTAGCCTGGATTCTGTCTCCAAGACTGGATTTCTCCTTATACATTTGAATAGGATTGAATCTAATTCTACACCCCTAGGACCGCAATGGCAAATCTATGTCAGGTGTGCCAGGGGTGGCATGTAGATCCTTCTCTGCTGGCATGTGCGCTGTCGCCCCAGGTCAGATCTGTCTGGCATTTCTTCCATGAGCTTCTATTTCCATGCAAACCACGAAACGGTTGCCACACACCAAGCTGGCTGGAGAATTCTGACAGCTGAAGTCCTTCAGACTTAAAGTTGCAAAGGTTGGGGACCCCTGGTGTAGATGATGTTACCTAGTTTGGATAATAAAAGTCTGCAAGAAAACTACGCAAGCTCAGAGAGCACCAAGGACCCTCAAATCGGTTGTTGCACAAAATTCTCTACCAGCTACAAGTACATTTCACAGATGTGTAGGTGTTGGAAAAGATCTTAGAGGAAATCTAGCCCAACGCCCTACTCAGTGCAAGATCCATTAGCGAATTCCAGAGAAATGACCTTCTAGCCTTTGTTTAAAGATTTCCAGAAAAGGAGTATTCACTATTTTTTTGGCTGATGATTTGCTCCTAGTGTTTAGCTCAAACCTATTTTCTTATTGTTTTAATCCACTGATTCTGCTTTCCAAAAGCAACAGAGAATCAGTCCAATTCTTCTATATAGCAAGCATTCCGTTTTTGGAAAATTGTCTTTCCCCTCGTGCATCTTTTCTGTAAGTTGAAAATATTCAAATCCTTTAACTCAGGGGTCCCCAACCTTTGCAACTTTAAGTCTGAAGGACTTCAGCTCCCAGACTTCTCCAGCCAGCTTTGCTGGCTGGAGAATTCTGGGAGCTGAAGTCCTTCAGACTTAAAGTTGCAAAGGTTGGGGACCCCTGCTTTAACTGATCCTCACTAAGCCTAGTCTGGAGACCTTACCATCTTGATAGTCCTTTTCTCCTATTTGTTATAATTCTTCTTGACCAGCAGTATTCAAAATCAAACAAATATTCCATTCAGGGTTTGATCAGCAAGCTAGAGTGGAACTATTCCTTCCCTCGATGTAGACTCCTGCTTGCCCACCCTAAAAAAGACATTTTTAGCAACTGCAGTACAATGTTCACGCGGCATCGATAATTACGGCTGATTCCCCTTAATTCCAGTGAGAATGGCCTTAGTAGATTCTCTTTCTATCCCAGTTTGAATCCAAAGATGAATTTCTGTTTGTCACCTTATGTTTCGATTTGCCTTTCATAGATTGCTATGTGGTACCCACAATATTTTGATTTCTCAGATGTAGAGAATACGAGAGAATCTATAATATCTTTTTTTTAAAAAAACAATTTTTATTGGTTTTACAGGTTATAGAAAAGGAAAAGGGTATATAGGGTTCATAAAAAATATTTTGGAGCTTCCATATCAGGGTTGGTGGTTGCACCCGGGTCTTCATACAAAATGTAATTGATTAAATGGTGGTTAGAGATACATATATATCACATTTTAAAAATCATACATTCAATCTTTGTTTCATATTGACATCCGTTTTAGGAATTACAGCAATTCAAAGTAAACTTATTTCTGGGATGTGAGTCTCTTTGCTATTATATCTTCTTCCTCCTTCCCTTCCGTGGGCGGGGCCATGGCCCGTCCCGTCCCGTCCCCTCTTGTTCATCTCCCAGGATAGAGGCATGCTTTTTGAGAAAGGCCTCCGCCTCTCCTACTGTTTTGATTCTAGTTCTACCTCCATCCCAGAATACCAACATTCCTTCGAGCATTAACCATTTGAACCAAACTCCGTTTTTGTATAATTTTTTAGCCAAGAAGGAGTACTTCCTTCTTGTTTCTCTAATCTTTTTTGGAATTTGCTTCAATATGTTAATGTCTTTTTGTTCATACTTCAAAGGCCCCTCTCGTTGTGCCCTTAGTATCTCATCCCTCGTGGACCTTCTTAAAAATTTAGTATGGATCTATCTGGGTACTGAGAGAATCTATAATATCTGTGGTAATGAAATAGATGCAATAGCATGCAATAGCCAAAGAATTTTATTGTCAGCTTTCTGAGATTACCTTTTTATAAGCCTTGCTTACTTTGTTCTTGCATATTTTTACATAATTTAACTGAATCACCACCTCTTTCTCTTGGTGGAGGGGTTCAGAGTATATCACCTAAGATCTGATGCCTCTCTTATTCAAAATATTCTAGAAAAATCTTCATTTATTTCTTAAGGCCATTGTAAACAAGCATCCTAGCTCATTAATAGAAAAATGTTGTCTGACAAAGGACTGGCTGGCCAGGACACTGTAGAAAATGAGAAGGTACATTATAGTGGCACTTGCAGAAGGAGCAGATGCCTGGTTTACAGGAGCAGAGATAATATACTGAAGCTTAATTATGAACAGAACAAGACAGTTCGCTGGTTGACCACAGCATTTCGCAAGCCTGACCAAAACCCTCTTGTGGGTCAGAAGCAAAGAAGGTAAGGGTGGATTTTCCATGGCACAATAAAAACTAGTTGAATCTGCAACTGAAGCTTCCATTAAAAGTCAGATAGTAAGCCCCAGAGCTGAAGCCTGAGGCTGTCTTAAGAGTGGCAAAAGCATTTCAGGCCTAGTGCTGTCAGCCCCACTAAATAGGCCACACCACAAAATCAAATCCACAGGAAGGCTGTTGAGATTAGCTACAAATAAAAGGGTCTTGCCAATCTGATTTCTTCTCCTTTTTACCCCAAAGAATCAGAGAGGCTTTTGCCTCTCAATGTTTCAAAATATTATCTTGCTTCCCAGGAATGTTTCAGCCTTCTTATTAAGTAATAATATTGCGTATTTCAGTCAAAGTCATCCTTTACTCTCTGCAGGCACCATGGCTTTCTCCAACAATACCTTGCTGCTATTTCACAATATCTGCAGTCTGAGAAATTGTATTTTTATATCCTATCTTTATTTTTACAAATAACTCAGGCACCCACCACCATATATAACACAACTTCCTCAAGCTTAATTAATTAATCAATTATTTTATAAGTGACCATTCTTACTTTGTAAGTGACTCAAGATAGCAAATATACTTAATACACCACCCTATTCCTATTTCCCCCACAACAACAACCCTGTGAAGTGGACTGTCCTGAGACAGAGTGACTGACCCACGGTCACCCAGCCAGCATTTATGGCTAACGCGGGGCTTGAACTCACATTCCCACTTTCTAGCTCAGTGCTTCACTCATTAGATCAAACTAGTCACAACTAACTGACTAATTTTGACAAACGTTTCCATCATGGAGCTGAATAACATGTGTATGATAGACAGACAGGAAATCTCAGGGGCATACAGTTCCCCAGACATGCACACAATCCCAGAAGGCAATGACAAATCACTTTTGAACTGTTGCTAGGTATGCCAAATAGACATTCAGTTCCAGTGCCCTTCCTGGTGCATTGGCATCAAGGAGAAGGAACAGCTTTTTATCTTTTTGTGTAATTGTACCTGCATGTTGGCTCTTTTTCTTCTCATGACTCATTCATTTTCTCCTTTAAAAGCATACAGCATACAGCTGTATACATACAGATGTCAAACCTACAGAGGTTGCTGGGGGGAAAAGGATGACATGGAAACAAACAGTAGAATCTTTGAATGTACACAATATCTTATAAAACAACAAAATAGGTTGTTAACAATGGTGGCAATAAAGCAGGCTGGTCAGATTAACTTGAAAAGCATCTTAACTACAGATGAGAGATTCATTCTCTTGTCACCATTTTTGCAGTGGAAATATTTGAGAATCTCCTCCAGTCTTTAATAACTATTGAGGGCATCATAGAACAAATATACAGGTAGTCCTCAACATACAGTTGAGCCCAAAATTTATGTTGCTAAGTGACAAATTTGTTAAGTGAGTTTTGCCCCATTTTACAACTTTTCTTGCCACAGTTGTTAAGTGAATCACTGCAGTTGTTAGTAGCATGGTTGTTAAGTGAATCTGGTTTTCCCATTGACTTTGCTTGTCAGAAGGTTGCAGGAGGTGACGATCACATGACCCCAGGACACTGCAATCAATAAAAATGTGAATCAATTGTCAAGCATCTGTATTTAAATAGAATTTCTGTTTAAGTAAATCACATGACCATGGGAATATTGCAATGGTCATAAGCGTGAAAAATAATCATGTTATTTTCTTCAGTGCCATTGTAACTTCGAATGGTCACTAAGCAAATTGTTGTATGTCAATGACTATCTATAATTTGAAGAAAGGATGGGAGAGACAAATTTATTTTTCCGTGAAGCTACAATATGCATGAGAAAATATCTACCTAATCTACATGATGCTTTCATGGCATCAGCTCTAAAGTGTCTTCTTTCAGGTCCTTATTCTACTTTTATCCATTCATTCAAGCTATCCCTTCTGTGTTCTCTAACCCACACATATACGTGCCCAATTCTGTGTATTTATTTATTTATTAAACTTGTATGTCATCCACTTCACCAAGGGTATGATCTATATGTAGTTTGTATGCGGTCATCAGTTCAGTTGTATCAAACATTGTATGCAAATCACAGGATCCTAATCTAAGGTTATTGTCAAAAATACTTTATAAAGTATGCTGATGTTATTGTACATGCATAAGAACAAAATACCAGTCGTATTATCATAGTTCTTCCATTACTGTGGATGTTCTTGCCAATTTGTCTATTGTTTTCTTTTAGAGGTTTATGCCCTCTACTGCATCATTCAAAAGCTGGATTGCTTCTCTTTTCATGGTGATGGGGGAACAGCATTTCCCCATTTCTTTTACTTTTTGTTACTGGTTTTCCTCTGCATATTTTGTTATTTCTGCCCATGGTTTTTACAGCCCTAGACACATTAATCAGAGGTGGTATTCAGCAGGTTCTGACCAGTTCTGGAGAACCAGTAGCAGAAATTTCGAGTAGTTCGGAGAACCGGTAAATGCCACCTCTGACTGGACCCGCCTCCATCTATTCTCTGCCTCCCGAGTCCCAGCGGATCGGGAGGAAATGGAGATTTTACAGTATCCTTCCCTGCCATGCCCACCAAGCCATGCATTTATTTATTTATTTTATTATTAAACTTATACCCCGCCCTTCTCCTAAAAAAGGACCCAGGGCGGCACACAGGCATCATTAAAATCATACAAAAATACAAAATTGTTAAAAACTAATTAAATATTCCCTGTGCTAAAATTAATAAGACTCTAAAATTTAAAATTATCCCTATAAAAGTCAGAAACGGGGGTTATGGTAGGCCGGCTTGTTGAAATAAATAGGTTTTAAGACGTTGGCGGAAAAGGCGGAAGTCCACGATGGTGCGTAGATCGGGGGGAAGGTTGTTCCAGAGGGCAGGGCCCGGCACAGAGAAGTCTCTTCCCCTGGGCACCGCCAACCGGCATTGCCCGGCCGACGGTACCCTGAGAAGGCCCTCTCTGTGGGAGCGGATCGGTCGAAGGGATGTATGGGGCAGGAGGCGGTCGCGAATATAGCTAGGCCCCGAGCCCACCAAGTCACACCCACAGAACTGTAGTAAAAAAAAATTGAATCCCACCACTGCAGGTAATCCTCAATTTACAACCATCCATTTAGTGACCGTGCAAAATTATAACAGCATTAACAAAAGTGACTTACAATTGGTCTTCTCACTTAAGATCTCTGCAGTATCCCCACAGTCATGTGATTAAAATTTAGGCACTTGGCAACTGACATCTATTTATGAAGTTTGCAGCATCCCAGGTTCAGATGGTTTTGCAGCCTTCTCAATTGGCTTCCAAGAAGCGAAGTCAATAGGGGAAGCTGGGATTGACTTAACAGCTGCAGTGATTTGCTTAATAACTGTGCCAAAGAAGGTCATAAAATTAGGTGCTGACTTTGTTTAGCAATGGAAATTCTGGTCTCAATTGCAGTTGAAAGTAGAAGACTACCAATACCTTTTTGTATTCCTAATTTTTAACAGGAAGAAAATTGATAGTAGTTAAAGAAATTATAACAATTTATCTAACTTTAGATAAAGATACCTGTAACACTCTGTTTTTATCATCAATTACTATGTTTCCCCGAAAATAAGACAGGGTCGTATTTTCTTTTGACCCCTGAAATAAGCGCTTGGCCTTATTTTGGGGGAGTGTTATTATTTTTGAGGTCCAGGAGGCGGCGAGTGTGGTCACATCATGGCTGCTGCTCTGTTGCAATATTTTTGGAGTGGGCTTATTTTCGGGGGAGGGTTTATTATAGCACAGGCACTCAAAAGCCCGATTGGGCTTATTATCCAGGGAAGTCTTATTTTCAGGGAAACAGGGTAGTTAGATGTATAACTTCTTTTCAAAAAAGGATGTTTCTATAATACTCTTCAACATAGAGCTGCCAGAAAAGTGCTGTCTCTGAACATAGAATTTCTATTTAACTGTTATGCATAATAGCCAATATTTAACTTTATGAACAAACTTTGAACTTACCCAATCTCAGATCCACAGATATCATTACTGTTCATTGTTCATGCTAGCTGGGATTCATGACACTAATAATGATTTCAGAGAACTTTAGGATAAGAATGAAATCAAATCTCTCTCTAAGCCAGTAACATCAATTAACCTGTGGCCAGAACTCCATCATATCCTCCTTTATAATTGGAGTAGTAGTCCAAAATATTGAAAGAATGTTAGGTTGAGGAAGACAGATATAATACTGAAAGAGAAGTGAATCAACACTGAGCAGAAGATGTCAGATTATTTCAAAGATACAAAATGTGACACATGGGAAGTGTTTTGAAAAGCAACTGGCAACTTTATCCACAAGACACCTTTATTTTATTAGTCCACATAATTACACCAATTTCTATCTCTCATCGGAATTGGGAATTGATAATAGTAACATTATTTACCAGGATAATTAAGGTGACCAGACATCCCGCTTTTGGTGGGACAGTCCAGTTTTCCAAGCATCTGTCCCGCATCCCGCGGGCTCTTAAAAATGTCCTGCTTTTTGGCGGCGGGGGGCTGGGTGGGCAGCGGGTGCTCTGCACGCACTCAGAGGCACAGGGCACGGGCAGGAAGCAGTGGGCTGGTGAAAGTGGAGGGCCGGCGAGGGAGGAGCAGCAGGCGGCGGAAGAGGAGGAGAGCCAGCCGGAGCTCGCGCGGCCCTGAACTTTGGACTGTGCCTCCACCGCGATGCGCTGAGAGCGGCCGGCTCGGGTGGGGAGGCAGCCACCACCGCTGCCGCCTCCCTTCCCGCCCGAGCCAGCTGCTCTCAGCACCGCTGCCGCAATGCACTGACAGCGGCCGGCTTGGGCGGGTAGGCGGCCGCGCAGGGCTCCGCACAGGGCGGGCAAGAGGCCAAGCGGCGGTACATGATGGTGGCACTCCTGAGGCGGCGATGGGGACTTTTAAAGTGCCGCTGCCTTTAAAGGGGCCCCCGCAACGCGCTGGAAAGACCACCACGCCCCGCCATTGGCCCATGTTTGCCTCTCCCACCGTTGCTGCGGCGAGAGCCAAGCAGAGATTTTGCCATAATATTCAAAAATTGCTGATGCCAGCCCCCCCCCCCCCCCCCCCCCCCCCGTCGACGATGTCCCACTTTGCAAATTTTAAAATCTGGTCACTTTAAGGATAATGGAACTTCCCAGATGTGTTGCAACACCACCCACAATACAGTATCCGACACTTCAGTATGGCAAATGTAATTAGGCTGGCAGGTAGGTTGAACACACCTAGAAAGCATCTAAATGGGAAATATGCTAAACATTATGTTGCATTAGCAGTGTCCAAATGTATGAATAATTATTAAGCAATATATTCTATTTAGTCTGAGGTTCAGTGCAAGATATATTCTCAGGATCGAAATCCTTCCATTCTTGCTTTATTGAATGGACACCAGCTGAGTTTGTATTACAGGATTGATTAAAGATTTAGCAGCTGCCTTTACACACCTAAATTTTACTTGTCTTACCCTATCAGTGTTTAGAGAATATTTTGTTTTGTTTTGTTTCACTTGCTGTGTTGTGCAAACTGAACTCCTTAAATTAGTTTATGATTCATTATACAGTGCAGATTAAGAGCATGAGTTAATTCAATAATTAAATATTTTACAAGAAAGCAGTAACATAGGTATATTAGTCAGGCAGCATGGAAGATGACGATGACGATGATGCTCTCATCCATTTTCTTACTACTTTCTCCAAACACTTTCTCCAACCTAATGTTCTCCAAGTGCTGGATTATAATTCTTATTATGCCAAACTGTAACGATAAGAATTTCAATTGCAATCCAGCAACATTTGAAGTGCATCAGATAGGCCTTGAGCCAGCAATTAAAAGTTAAGTCCTGATTGTTTTAAAGCAGGTCATCCTGTGACCAGACTCATTTTTATGACCCTTTTTTTTCTGATGGTGATTTCCAGAATACCAGTTTTTGGCAAAAATATTGCAAATTGCAGTCATGTGACTACGGGATGCTGCAAATGGACACACACACACACACACACTGTGTCACAATTGTTACAACTGCCTCATATGTAAAACAGCCCTGGTTCAAATCCCAGTAAGGGTATGGCTAGTTGATGAGAGCTGAGACAGGAGGATTAGTATCTATAATTGTTCCACAACACCCTGTTAGGGCCCCAATTAAGGGAGGAGACATACTGTTACCTTTTCTGCCTTTCGGCTCATCACCAGAGACTATCTAGACAGAAAGCCATGATTTCCGTTGTGTGATTTTTTTAACAGGGTGTTGTGGAACAATTATAGATACTAATCCTCCTGTCTCAGCTGATGCAATGGGAGAGCCTGGCTTGCTGAATGGCTAAAGGCTCTTGCCTGATATGCAATACAGCCCCGGTTCGAATCCCAGTAAGGGTATGGCTAGCTGATGAGAGCTAAAAAGCTCGATTATTTATTGATCAGCTCATAAAACTAACACACATATTTAAAAAATTACATAACGGAACTCATGGCTTTCTGTCTAGATGGTCTCTGGTGATGAGCCGAAAGGCAGAAAAGGAAACAGTATGTCTCCTCCCTTAATTGGGGCCCTAACCGGGTGTTGTGGAACAATTATATATATATATATAATTTTTTTTATATGTGTGTTAGGTTTTTGAGCTGATCAATAAATATCAATTTATTTTTTGATCAGCTCAAAAACATAACACACACATATATATAAAAAGTACACAACGGAACTCATAGCTTTCTGTCTAGATGGTCTCTGGTGATGAGCCGAAAGGCCGAAAAGGAGAGCAGTATGCTTCCTTCCTTAATTGGTGCTTAAGAGGGTGTTGTGACACAAGTATATACTTATCCTCCTGTCTCAGCTGATCAGGAAGAGAACTTGGTGGCATAATGGCTAAGGCTAAGGCTTCTGCCCAGCATGTAATACAGCCCCGGTTCAAATCCCAGTAACGGTATGGCTAGCTGATGAGAGCTAAAAGCTCGAAATAGATCTATACTAGTATCCTGATTTATTTATTGATCAGCTCAAAAACCTAACACACACACACACACACACACACACACATACTTGTGTCACAACACCCTGGTAAACCCCAATTAAGGGAGGAAGCATACTGCTTTCCTTTTCTGCCTTTCAGCTCATCACCAGAGACCATCTAGACAGAAAGCTCTTATTTTCGTTGTGTCTTTTTTTATATATGTGTGTTAGGTTTTTTGACACAAGCATATATTTATTTCCTCTCTCAGCTGATTAGGATAGAACCAGTGGTCTGATGGCAATTACAGCTGCCTCACATGTAATACTTCCCTTGTTCGAATCCCAGTAAGGGTATGGCTAGCTGATGAGAGCTAAATAGCTCGGAATAGATCTATCCTAGTCTCACTGTTTATTTCAAAAAACCTAACACACACACACACAGGCTGCCTGAAAATGTCTTTCCGCATGAACTGACTGGAAAGAAAATAAGGACATGATTTCGTTTTCATACAATGTCAAATCTCCCACTCTCCCCTCCCAGTAGGGAATTGCACAAGAAGAATTTCACAAGCAGTATGCAAACAGCCCTTAGAATAATACAAGTACAGTACAATGTTCATTAATGTAAGAGATCAAAGCGTCCACAATTTCAAGAATACCATCTGAAATGCTTGCCTTTGCTTCTTTAAGGCTTTTGTTAAACAAAATCAGATCAGGATGGCTGTTAGCCTGATAACATTAAGAAAGCAAGACCCATGGTAAAGAGGATCCCATTTTAGATGAATAACAACATAAAGGGCCATAATGTGTTGTGATTAATTCTGTCTATTGAATATCATTTTTCTGATTGCAAACTGCCTAGATAAACTATGGAGTAGGTGTTAGGTAAGTGTCTGTATAAAGAAAGAAAAAGAAAGAAAGAAAGAAAGAAAGAAAGAAAGAAAGAAAGAAAGAAAGAAAGAAAGAAAGAAAGAAAAGAAAGAAAGAAGTATAAGTACATCTTTATTGTCATTGTATTTAAATATTTTGAATATAAATATATATTTAAATATTTAAATACAATGAAATTGGTTTTAACCTCACTGGTGCAAAATTATAGCAGAAACGAAAAAAGAAAAAAAAAGAAAAAAAAATTAGCGTGTGCATGGAGTGATTGTGGTTGTATTTAAAAGTCTGACAGCCCAAGGATAGAAACTACAGTATCTTTAAACCTCTTTGTTCGGCTGGCTATACTTTGATGTCTTCTGCCCGATGGTAGAAGTGCAAAGAGACACTGACCAGGGTGTGAATCATGTCTGAGTATCTTCCTTACTCTGCTAAAGCAGCGAGATCTGGCAATGTCATCCAGTGGTGTCTGAGAGCAACCAATGGTTTCTTGTGCCGAATTGAGTGCCTTCCTGTCCGCAGCTGTTAAACCAGCATACCATACTGTGATGCAATATGTGAGGACACTTTCTATGGTGGACCAATAGAAAGAGGCCATCAGCCATTGTTCCACCTGATTTTTTCGCAGGACTCTAAGGAAATGAAGGCTTCTTCTGAGCCTTTCCAATCATCAGAGATGTGTTGTTTTTCCAGGTGAGATCTTGACTAATAAGCACTCCCAAGAATTTAAAAGAGGTAATCCTTTCCACACAGCCCCCCTCGATATACAGTGGGGCAGGTTCCTCTCTGTGCTTCTAGCACCATCTCCTTTGTCTTACTAGTATTTAGATGTAAGTTGTTTCTTGAGCACCATGCAGATACCTTCTGGACGTCTTCACTATATGCTGATTTGTCCCCTCCAGTTATAAGACCCAGCAACGTTGTGTTGTTTGCAAACTTTATTATGATGTTGGATGGATCAGAGGATATGCAGTCATACGTATATAGTGAGTAGAGGTAGGGACTGAGCACATAGCCCTGAGGGGAGCCTATGCTGAGCTTCAGCGTGGAAGATATAAAGGACCCAACCTTTTCTGTTTGTGGATGATCCGTCAGGAAGTCTTTGATCCATTCAGAAATGAGGGGAGGGAAATCCCATCAAAATTAAGAGGATGGGTAAAAAAAGTGGCAGAAAAGTACCAAGTGGCAACCCTTTTCATTTCTTAATATGTTATTCCCACACTTTGAAAAGGGACAGGAGGAATGCCTTGTTAGTGATATTTCCCATACTCCTGTTTGTAAGATTGTAGAATCCAGATGCAATTCTCTCCCCAGAATTCCACATCCCTCCCTATGTACTCTGTATTAATTCAGTCATGTGTATCATTTTGGGAGGATAACAAGTCCTATTGAGGTGGAAATTGTAGTCTCCAGAGTTTATAGCCATGAGCAAGAAAGCCATCTTTCTATTAATATATAGCAATCCACCTGAGAGCTATGCTCAATATATTTTTACCCAATATATTGTTACCTAATATATTGTTACCTAATATATTGTAGCATAAATGATAAAGGGGGGGAAAGACTAAGATGGAGTTTTGAATATTGTTGTTTCTGATTGACTGGAATCACCAAGGACATGGAGTTATTTTAATTCCTATTCCTATTTTTCTCCCAATTACCTTTGTAAGTAATTCTGTGTACAGGCAAAATCAGTCTTCCGTGATTGACTTTTTGATTTTCCACTTTTAAGATAAAATGGGAAATATGAAGGCACATGACCCCGTGTAGTTTTGAACTCTGACCACAGTTACTGAAAAATAGTGGAAGAGAAAGTAGTATAAACCCTAAATTAGCCTTAATATGAATAATTAAAAAAAGAACGTACCCAAAGCTAAGAAAGAATTAATGTTTTATGCCTTCCCATGATACTGGACTTGACTGCACTTAAAGTACTTATCCTGCAGAATATCTATAGTTATTACTATGGATCAGTAGATATCAAGGAGCACATTCCTTCATTTTTGTTAATAATGAACCAGTTGTTTCATTTCTTTTGGTTGAGTCTACTTTTAGATCTTACACATGTTTCAGCCACGTTTTATTAGAGTTGGCCACCATACTTACCAGCTCATGGAGTGTGAATTCCAGAGCAATTGTTAAGGACAGCACAGGACTGTGCAGAATACAGTACGTGCCCAATCACGGCATGGAACATCACTGAATTTCATTAGCAATCACCACAGGTTGGCTGCACCACCATTTTTTAATTGTTACATTTTGTAAGATTTTTTATTGCCATAAATTCAAATCCCTAATATTTAATAGTAGCTAAACAGTGCATTTAAAAAACGTCAACTGTTTTCAAACCATTTTTAAGCAAGATCCAAACTGCAACACTATATATCACTTCCAGTAGTATTAATGACTAATAGATACACATTTTACTTACAATGCTTATGCTTCTTTTTCTCTAGAGACACCATATCAATGGCCTGAAGATTCAGGCAGTCTGGCCATTTTGACTATCAACATTTGCTTTGGCCACTCATTTCTATTATTGGTCAATTCAGGCAAACTCAGGCAAATTGTTCAGATTGCTCAAGGTGAGTTTCCTCAAAGTGGATGGTAGTCCAGGAGCCATCATTTGTGAATATCTTGGTACTGGTTAAGCTACACAAATAAGCAGCATTTTTATGTCAAGAAAGATTTCACAGTCTGCAAAAATCAGACTTATATCTCTGATTAATTCATCTTGTTCATATTTGACATCACACTAATTAGCAAAACCTTTCTGCATGACCTTATTGATCACAATGTTGCACAGCAATGGAGATGCAACACAACCTGGCCTCAGACCGCTACAGAAAAGTCTTTGGATATTTCACTCTTAACAAAATCCTTCATGTACCTGCTATAGGAAGCATACTATTTTAGCAGACAGGGCTTCAGCAGTGAGTGTCTTCCATAGCAATGGCCAGTGAATGTGCTAACTGCAAATTGCTGCAAAATTAACAAGTGATGAGTGTCTTTCCATGCTTAATTATCATAATTATTGTTATAATTTAGTCACAATATCTTCTTCCAGACTTCCTGCTTATTATACTTGACTTTTCTGAAGCTGTTGGTGGATTATTTTCATAAATAACTTGCACAAAATTGACCACAGCCTAATCTTATTGTAATTTTTGCCTTCCTCATTGTAGCCATTATTGAAAATAGGAATGGATTTTGATTGTTTTAATCAATGTTGCATTTTTTCAGACTGCCAGAGCATTTGAAGAAGCAATTCCCATAATCCCCAGTTAGCTCAGTCAGTTCTGGATTCAACTCCTTTCCTTCCTGTCAATCCATGAAGATTCCCCCAAGTATAAAAATATATGAATAACATTTTTTAATTCATAAGAAAACACATATTCTGTATGAATGAACAGCTGGCAATGGAATTGTACACTACATTCACATGTTTGTTTTTGTGTTTGTCGTTCCTGAATATATGGTTGTCTGTTACATAGTGTAAGCAATGCTGTCCCTCCTTGGATAATACGTTCTATTCAAGATGGCGGCGCGCTTAGGCGCTGTGGCTTTGAGCTCCTGGTGTCACAGTAGAGTTAGGCAAAAACTAGTCTATACCCGCAGGGAGTTATTAAGTTATTATTAAAGATTGGATCTTCTAGTCGACTCGATATTACCAGCAACTTCCAGCAGTCTCATAATATACTGAGTGACATAGGGAAACTGCCAGGCTCTCCATGGATTGTTGTTTGGCCTAGGAGGCAGCGAAGGGAGCCGAAGCAGAAGCGGGGATGCAGAGCAGGTTTGCTAGTTCGATTACAGAAGCAGCCTCACAGACCAGCATTACCAAGCATTTCCTAACCAACTCTAGATCCTTTGTCCACAAAACTGATGAACTAGAGCTATGGGTGGCAGCGAATAAGCTCATTGTGTGATGATCATCACAGAGACCTGGCTTCATCCACTTGTACTGGATGTGTCTGTGGAGCTAACTAACCGCACCACACACCGCTTTGACA
Organism: Rhabdophis nuchalis; assembly: GCA_039707465.1. Classification (NCBI taxonomy): domain Eukaryota; kingdom Metazoa; phylum Chordata; class Lepidosauria; order Squamata; family Natricidae; genus Rhabdophis; species Rhabdophis nuchalis. The sequence continues at coordinate 124,774,472 of CM077647.1, read as the reverse complement.
GAAACAACAACTCTGGTAAAAGCAAAGGTGGAGGACTGTGTATTTACACACATAATAACTGGTGTACTAACAGTAGAGTTGCTTATACACACTGTTCTGCAGACGTGGAATTCTTAACTGTCATTTGTCGGCCATTTTATTTACCTAGAGAGATTTCTGTTATAGTTATCACTGCTGTCTATATTCCACCTGATGCAAATGTTAGCACAACGCTCAAACCAATTTCATTGTAAATTACAATAAAGATTATTATTGTTAAATTCAATCAGACTTTTGAATGCATGTGCTAAAATAAGCCCTCCCCCGAAAATAAACCCTCCCCTAAAACATGTAAATGCATATGCAGCTGGTCCCCACCATTTTCTGGGGGGAAAGGGCAGGGACATGCCCCACGCATCCAACGTGCACCTGCTACGTGGAAAGGCCTTGCAGAGTCTGCTACTGCAAATCCTCTTAGTGGAAAAAGAGTGGCAGGCCCAGCAATGCTAGGGCTGTGAAGAGTGTGTCAGAAACAGAATTTCCAGCCTTCTCTGGATCAGCTGATCCATGGGCTGCGTGCTGATGTTAAGGGGCTTCCTGCACCTCAAAAATAATAAGACCTCCCCAAAAATAAGGCCAAGCACTTATTTCGGGGGTCAAAAAAAAATAAGACCCTGTCTTATTTTTGGGGAAACACAGTAACTAAAAGAACTCATCTACAAGTATAATAAGATAAGTATATTTTAAATTTATAAAACTTTTAGGACACAATCCTAAAAGTTGAAGATAAAATACAAATTCTTACACAAATATGAAAATAAGAGCAGGTGTAAGTTCTATTATAAGCACTGCAATTTTGAAGAAATTTGACCAACACCCCCCACCCCCTTTCTTATAAATTTTCAAAGATCTGAATGGGATAAACCCAGCATGTTTATTCAAAAGGAAATTAGGAGTATTTTGATTTCTAGTACCATATAATATAAACAGAGACACACCTAAGATGGATATTCTTTCTAAATTTAGATACCATGTGCCAACTCTCCACCCCATTACTATAACTTGGGACTTTACATAGGAACTAGTCAACTAAGAGCAAGTTTAGGCAACTCCTTGTTGGTTTCTGGGCTTTTCTTTCTTACAAGAGGAACTGAACAAAACAGAACAGGTGGTTACGTGCCACCTTTGGGGCAGGGCATGGGGGTGGGAACTGGAATGTCAAGATGGGTAAGTAAAGAAGGCTAGCAAGCCCTAGCAAGCAAGAGAACTGAGATGTTCTACGGAAAATAGTGAAGGGAAGCAATGCCAAGTAGACAATGAAGTTATTTGTTAGGAAGGAAAACTAAGCTGAGCCAAGTGAAATATTGGGCTTGAATACAATACAGAGATTTTGTATCTTTGCCATGGAGAAATTAGGCTGGTTTGTCAAGCCCCTCACTCTCACTACCAACTCAGATACATGTGGGTATATCTATGTTAAGGGAAGCCTACTCTAGTAGGTGATTCAAAGTAGATTGGTGAGAATATTTGAATCCTAACTTTTTAAATGTGTATTACTATGATTACTATGATACTATGATCCTCACGGCCGATTCGCTCCCACAGAGAGGGACTTCTCCGGGTGCCGTCCACTAGACTTTGTCAGCGGGCGACGCCCAGGGGAAGGGCTCTCTCTGTGGCGGGCCCTGCCCTCTGGAATGACCTTCCCCCCGACATTAGAACGACCACGGACCTCCGATCCTTCCGTCTGAAATTAAAAACATATTTTTTCTGCTTGGCCGGCCTGGGGTAGTCTCTCTCTATGGGGTTTTTAGTTGTATAGTGGGAATTTTAGCTTAGATTGGGTATTTTAGCACAGGTACTATTTAATTTGTTTTTAAGATGTTTTTGATTGTATATTTATGGTTTTAGTTTCCCTGTGCACCGCTCCGAGTCCCTACGGGGAGAGGAGCGGTCAAGAAATTAAACTATTATTATTATTATCTAAATCAGTGGTAGTCAACCTGGTCCATACCGCCCACGAGTGGGCGTTCCAGCTTTCATGGTGGGCGGTAGGGGTTTTGTTCGATGCTGAAGCACGTTCATTTTTAAAATTTAATTGACTTCCCTACTTTATAAATCACCATTAATGTGGAACCTGTGGGCGGTTAGAAAATTTTACTACTAACAGAGATACAAAAGTGGGCAGTAGGTATAAGAAGGTTGACTACCCCTGATCTAAATGGTGGACATCTACAAAAGTTTAATACTTAAAAAAATATTTTTTTTCCATTGAACAAAGTACAAGAAAACTCCTTACACCAGCTCTAGGAGTAATATGAGGCAGCACTGCTGCTAAAGTATAAGTACAAAACTTGTTTGAGTGGGCTGCCCTGGCAACTGATGCACCCTGTTGAGTTCCAGTTCCAGTTCCAGTTCTGAACTGCAGTTGGGAGCATTGTGCTGCACTGGTTCACCTCCTTCCTCGGAGATTCATCTCAATGATTTCTGACAAAGGGGAAAGTTCAAGTCCATTGATCACTTCCCTTGTGGGGTGCCTTAGGGCTCAACACTCTTGTTCAACATCTACATGAAAACTGATGGTTGAAGCCATCCATCATTTTAGGTTCCTGTATCTCTACTATGCCAAAGAAACCAAGTTGCAGGCCTCAACCCTGGGTTGCAGAAGCTGTCAATGTACCGACCCCGGCATCTAGATGTTATTTAGGTCCAATTGTGGAAGAACAGATTTCAGCTCAATTCTGACCAGACAGAATTGTTTCATAAGTTGGGGGGCAGTTTTACTTCCTCATTGAAGACTGTTCCTCTTAGATTTGCAGCTACTGTAGAAGACCAGGTGGCAACTGCACCCAGGAGGACCTTTGCATAGGTTCATCATGCCAGTTGTGCCCTTTTCTCAACTGGGAAGCTACAACTATAACTTGCTAAAAATGCGATAGCTGGGGTGATAACGAGTACTTCTTGTTATGCCCATGTGTGTCATCACTGCTCTAGATGTTGCATTGGTTGCCAATCAGTTTACAGGTGCAATTCAGAGTGCTGATTGTCACTTATAAGTCTTTTCATGACATCTTAGAAACTGCCTCTCACCAGTTATTTCTTCCTGGGTGGTTCCATCAGACACAGAGGTTATGCTCTGGGATTCCACAATTAAATGTTATCTTATGGGAGTGAGGAAGCATCCGTCTCTGCCATAGCCCCTGCCCTCGGGATTAACATCTCTCCTGGAAATATTTATGGCTCTCACTCTGCATGCAGGGCACAAGTCTCTTACATTCTCTGTTTAGAGTGCTTGTAGAATTCTTATTGTGTTTTTTAGTCTGGGTAGTTCTTTCTTGTCATGACTGTGTTTTAATGTATATTTGTAAGCCATTCAGAGGCTTTTTGAAGACAAAATAACAGAATAAATTTGCTATGTCAGGTAGCCTTAACAAGTTTAATAAAAGAAATAAAAAATATAGACATATTTGTCAAAAAGTGGAAACTTTAGATTAAATGTCTCCGACTGGCACGCTAGGTAAACTATATTTTTAAAAAATTTTATTTACATTTATATCCCGCCCTTCTCCGCAGAGGACCCAGGGCGGCGCACACGAAATTTAAAAAACATACAAAATGCAAAGATAAATATACAATTTAAAATATAAATTAAACTGTCTATCCTATGCTAAAAACCAAATTTTAAAATACCCAATTTAAAACTATCTAGAAGTCCCCATGGGAGGTTAGGCTAGGCCGGCTTGTTGGAACAAGTATGTCTTTAGACATTGGCGGAAGAGGCGGAGGTCGGTGATGGTGCGTAATTCGGGGGGTAGGTCGTTCCAAAGGGCTGGGCCCGCCACAGAGAAGGCTCTTCCCCTGGGTGTCGCCAGTCGGCATCGTCCGGCCGACGGCACCCTGAGAAGGCCCTCTCTGTGGGATACACTTTCACCATTTTCACTTAACTTGGCAACCTAAGTTTGCTTATGTGACAAATCACTTTTGCTGCGCTCCTATTATTCTGCCTCAATCAAGCCATGCTGCCGACAGGGTAAGACTAATGTACTAGTTAAGAGCTATACTATGGTTGTCTCTTCGGGGAGGCATATTATCATCTGTGCTTATCTTACACTTATCATATACTGTCATAGAACTGCATGTATCTAGACGGAAAGAATTCTTGTTAGACCCCTGTCTTTATAAAAGATAAATATCCTAACTCCAATGTAGCATATGAATGTGCAAATTAAAAGACCGAGCTTACTTCTAATTAAAGGTAAAGGTTTCCCTTGCACATATGTGCTAGTTGTTCCTGACTCTAGGGGATGGTGCTCATCTGTGTTTCAAAGCCAAAGAGCCAGCACTGTCCAAAGACGTCTCTGTGGCCATGTAGTCCGCATGACTAAATGCCAAAGGCACATGGAGCACTGTTACCTTCCCACCAAAGGTGGTTCCTATTTTTTCTACTTGCATATTTTTCTACTTGCATTTTTACATGCTTTCGAACAGCTAAGTTAGCAGGAGCTGGGACAAGTAATGGGAGCTCATGTCATTACGCCGCACTAGAGATTCGAACCGCCGAACTGCCGACTTTTCTAATCGACAAGCTCAGCCTCTTAGCCGCTGAGCCACCGCATCTAATACTTCTAATTACCTGCCTGTAAAAGAAGCACAATAGAATCAGTATTTTATCAAGGGCTTACTTCTTAGAAACAGGGAGATTTTCTTTAAATACAAGTCTGTGTAGGTTTAAAACATAGAAAGCAAATAAGCCCATGGCAGTCAGAGTTGCTTTAGCCAATTGCATGGCTGAAATCTCAGATAAATATGTCATTCATCAAGAGGAAGGGGTTCAGGCAAAGGCTCAAAGCATTCTGAAATGATGAATAAAGTTCATTGTGTCTGTTCAACATATTCAAAAATATTTCACAGAAAGTTTTATTGTTTTGTTTTAAATACATTCTGCACATTGTAGTAATGCTTTAAAATGTATGGACCAGTGGTGGGTTTCTGCAGGCTCGCACCTACTCGCAAGAGCCGGATGGTGAAATTTAGAGAGCCGGTGAGAGGGGGTTCCACCGGCGGAGCCAGAAGTAAGTCTGGCCTGCCGCTGCCAGTAACCCAATGGGAAGGAAAGGAAAGGAAAAGGAAAGGAAAGGAAAGGAAGGGAAGGGAAGGGAAAGGAAGAAAGAAAGAAAGAAAGAAAGAAAGAAAGAAAGAAAGAAAGAAAGAAAGAAAGAAAGAAAGAAAGAAAGAGAAATAATTTATCATCACAGTTGAGCCCAAAATTTTGGTTGCTAAGCAAGAGCGTTGTTAAATGAGTTTCACCACATTTTACAAGTTGGCCACTCCCACCCTGTCACATGACTGCCAAGCAACGCCCACAAAATAGGCCACACCTAGAGAGTAGGTTCTAAAAAAATTTGAAACCCACCACTGGCATGGACTAGGCAGACTGTATGGACTATACTGATGGAACTGGGAATGAAGGCCACAGCTATATACTGTATGTACCTCCATATTCTTTAGTTAGGAAAAATGATTTTTTATTCATCCATGTATTTATTTTTGTACAATAAAAGGTACTATGCAAAAAGGTACTATGATAAAATATCCATTTTATCTTTTTTCCCCTTGGGACAACAATAGTTTCAACTTTAAAATAATCTCCATTTAGCTCGCTTTTGATTAGAAATATGAGAAGATTATCATAGCAAGAGATATTCTTATTGCAACCACTTTTTAACCTGCCTGAAGGTATGTATTTTTTCTCTTCAACTCTACCATACAATACTTGGAGGAGGCAAAATGTTAATGTAATTCAAGAATGGAAAATGGGAAGCTAATACTTTTAATAGAGCATCCACTTAATTACTTCAGAATTACTACTGCCGCTCCTCCTTTCGCCCCTGCAAAATCTGTTGCAATATTATAAAATAAAAAATTAAAATATATAAGAATACATTTTTCAAAAGTGTTTTGACAGTCTTCACCATTTGTATTTCTGCAACGTGTTTTTGTGACATACGGCTAGCTAACCTCTCTTCTGATGCTGCAACCATAGAAACAAAGTATTGTTTAGCCAAAAGCGTTCAGTTAAAGTTAAACTAAATAAAAAACTCTGAAATAATACAAAAGAAATAACACATTTTCTCATATTAAAAATACAGTTTAAAAAATATGCTGCTTACTGAGTATAATGTAACCGCATTTCCCAGGAAATAAGACTGGGTCTTATTTTCTTTTGGGCCCCAAAATAAGCGCTAGGGCTTATTTACGGGGGTGTCTTATTCCCCCCACCCACCCCGTGTACAGGAGGCCCACTTCTGCTTGCTCGCGGTAGGGCAGGAGGCTGCGTAGTATACCAGTGCCACTGCTGCAAGGTGTGTGTGTGTGTGTGTTTGTGTGTGTGTGTGTAGCTGACCAATACACCCCACACCAGCTTTCCTCAGGACCCTTTGCAGCCAGGCCAACTACACTCTTACACCTGTCTTGCCTTGTGGCCATGGCACCAACACACCGCTTGGCCTTCTGCTCCATTGTAGCCGCATGAAAGCAGAAGAAGTGGGCTGGCGGCCATGTGGGCCCTTGCTGCATGGATGTCCTGGCTGCAGGGGCACTGAGGCAAGCTGGTGCAGGGCGGCTCCATCACCACCCTACCTGACCTTTTGGCCGTGGCACTGCAAGCAACCAAATGGAATGGGTGGGCAGCCAGCTGTGCAGGCTTTTGAATAGGGCTTATTTTGGGTGCACGTGTAAAACATGCTAGGGTTTATTTTCAGGACAGGTCCTTAGGGGAAATAGGATACATGTGTAAGAAATTGTTTGCAGGAAATGGGACAAATTCCATTACATATATCTGCATTGGTTATATGGAAAAGTGTAGCTTTTAGAAAGCTTTATGGGCTTTGTATTCCAACATACAGGGGGAAGAACATATTGGAGAAGGCTAGATTAGTCTATCTCAAGGTTTCCCAACCTTGGCACTTTAAGACCCATGGACTTCAACTCCAAGTATTTCACAGACCAATCATGCTGGTTTGGTCTGAGACTTGAAGTCCACAAGTCTTAAAGTTGCCAAAGTTGGTAAACCATGATCTATCTTAATACATTAGCACATCTGATCCAACTTAGGGATAAAAAGGAGCAACTGATCTTCTGATTTTGGAAATGCCCTTGAATTACTCCTCCACTTTAGCAATTTATTTTTGCTAAAGGGCAAGTTACTGATGATCCTATTTCACAAGAAGTATCCCTGCCTAGCATTACTCAGGTCAACAGAACCAGCAAGGTGTGTATCTTGACCTTTTGCCTAGAGCAAATTTATTCTCTTTGGGTTTAGTCAGGAATAGTAAATATTTCTTCCTTGCTAAGCAATGTTTTAAAGGCCATATAGACTGACTGATAATTTAACGCAAACTACATGTGAAAACAGAAATCACTCTCATTGTTCAATGTCCTTCTTTATACACAAAAACTCACTATTACTTCATATGAATGTACACTGCCATAACCATTTCTGCATTGGATTCAGCACAACATGTAACAGAGACTGTACTTGTTGCCAGATTTGTGGTCAGATCTGCAGCACTCCATATTCCCAGATTACAGTAACGACATTTGTTGAGCCCTGTCATTTACCGTATGTATTTTAGAAGAGTTACACACATGTAACCTGTCTTGAGGGAGCTTTCACCCTGAAAGGCAATCCACAGAAGTATTTAAATAAATGGCTTTTGCTATGTGATTTGATAGTTACAATCTCCAGTGTAGAGACAGTCTGCCTTTCCGTATCACCAGGTACATGACAATTATTACTATCATATCCGCATATCAGAGATAAATGCCTGGCTATATTGAGAGAAGAATGCTGATAGTAAGTCTTGGTCAATTAATCAATTTTTGCTACTGCATATTGACATAGAAAGACACATACAAGAATAAAACTACAATAGTCACTCTCAACCCTTAAAAAGAAGATAACAAGAGTGTCACATGCGATTTTCAAGAATGGAACAAATGTTTATATTGGGGCAAGAAACAAACAATAAATGGGTAACATGAATAATATTATTCAATCTCTTTTAACAGAAACAAGGATTTTAGTTTACTCAAATCTAAAAAAATTTTTTTAATGTTTTAGGAATTATGTCCATAGGAGATTAAGGCCTTTTCCTTTTAGATGGAAGATGCTTCAGAAGCTTGTAGATTTTAATTTATTTCTTAATATACATACATTCTATTGCAACTACCTCTGATCAGCTCACAATACAATACCATAAAAATCAATACAAGATGGGATTCAATCAGAGTATAAAGAGCATGGGTGTCAAACTCGTGGCTTCACCTTGCCATCATGTGATGTTTCATGGCATTTTTCCCATCCATGGAGCTGGAGTCTGCATGGCTTGTATGTGACGCATCTGACCCATGGACCGCCAGTTTGATATCCCTGATATAGCAAAAAATAAAAATAATAGGCACAAAGAACATAAGGCTCATCCAGCTCAGCCAAGGCCTGGGACAACAACCAGTTCTTTTAACATTCATGGAACACCAAAATTGTAGGAGCTCTACTGATTTCAAAGGCATAAGAAAAAAAAAGGCACAATCTATTTTCCCCTAGATGACACTCTTTAATAGAAGAGATGTGGAGCATGCCAACTCTGCTGGCAAATAGTGCCAGGTAGAAACAAGCAGAAATAGACACTCCTTCAACCTGGTCCTATATCATGGAAAGTTTTATAGATAATAATTGGCACAATGAATTATACTGGAAGCAGACTGGTAGATCCTAATTCATTATCAGCCTTAGAAAACCAAGACGGGCGGAAGAATCTAGGGATGCCTCAAAAGTGTGAAGTTTGCTTTGAGGGCAATGGCATTTTTTTACATTTAATTTCTGCATACTGGCATCTTCAAGATGTGTTTGGAATGCAATGCCAGATTTGCCAGTGTTCTATCTGCAACCTGTAATAACAACAGAGCTAGATTTATGAAGATTTATGAATATTAATCAATAGATTAATATTACCTATCTCACTATATTTGAAAATCAGTCAAGACTAGTAAATTTGTTATTTTCCAGGCATCTTACAGCACTTAAACTACTGGCATCTCGTCACACCTGAGGAGCACCTAAGAATATTTATTTACATTTATTTATTTATATGATTTATAGATCCACTCATCTCATAGCAATGTGTCTGGGTAATATTGAAAGATTACAATCACAAGAGCAGCACATAACCTGTAATACCCTGCTTAAAATAATAGTCTCCCATCTTCATCATTGGAACTTACCTAACCTCATAGCCTGGGGAAACAGTCTTGTCTTCAGAATCTTATGGAATGGAGATTCAAACAGTTCAACAAAATGGTCATATATGGGAGATTCCATTCTATAGTTTACAATGGACCTCTCTGCATGTGCGGAGCAGCAGAGGTAGAAGATTTGGCTCACGTCCTATTTGATTGTTGCCTTTATAAGAGGGTGAGAGACAGGTACCTTGGTCTATATACTAAACAAATGGCCCATTGGGATCCCTATATCAAAACAACTTACCTTATGTGTGGTCAGAATCTGAAAATAAAAATGAACAGAGCACAGTACATAAGCAAAATAGATCAGTTGAGATTGGCATATATGAGACTGATTGGGATAGATTGTAGGGGTGATACCGAAATATAATTTTATCATATTTTATTTAAATTATTGTATTTTATCCAATTCCATTTTAAATTGTTTTTCCCAGATTTTAGTAATAATTTTTGTCTGGAACCTTGCACTTTTGATATGGCCCAAGGCTAATCAATAAAGTAAACTAATCTTATGGAAGGCTATCAGAGCTGAAGTTATTGGTAGTATTTCCCCCCTCATAATTCCTCTGCAACACTGCAGATATGCTAAGCGTTTAAGTATAATACCAATGTATCACAGTAGGAATGGAATGGAAGGCATTAGGTAGTTCCCATGACTATGAGAGTGACAACACTAAAGCAGAAGCTCCTAACAGAATCATCTTGCCAGCAGGCTTGGAAGGGAAAGGGAAAATTTACAAAGTGAGGATCTTCAAATTGAAGGAAGGCATCTCACCTAAGAAAATGGATCCCAATATCAAATACAAGATGAAAATTGTAAATCACCTTTGTGTTTTTGCTAAAACTCTGTGAATGTGGCTGTAAAATTTAGATGAAATTGAAGTCAGCTGGTGTGACTTTCCAGATCAGCGAGCCCACTTTTTATTACTTGGAAAGAATGTCAACTTCTGGAAAGAAATATGGGCATGGTGACATGACCAGTTAAAAGTTATAAGGAAGTCTTATCACTAAATATAGTGTAGTGCAGTGTTGGTGAACCTTTTTGGCACTGAGTGCCAAAACAGGAGCATGTGTGTGTGCCAGAACTGGAAGAGCAGCCCTCCAGCGTGCATGCATGTGCCAGGCAGTTGCTCTTCCATTTTCTGGTGCACAAATGCATACTGGCCACCTGGTCTTTCGATTTCTGGTGCGCATGCACATGCAAAGACCAGCTGGCCCGTGTGCTTGTGCATGCCAGAAACCAGAAGAACAGCTGCCTGGTGCGCAAGTTTGTGTTGGAAACTGGAAGACCAGCCGCCCGGCACATGCACACCAGGTGGCTGCTCTTCCAGTTTCCGGCACTCCCGTGCATGTGAAGACCAGCTGGCTGGCACGCCAGAACCCAGAAGAGCAATGGGAGACGGCTTGTGTGCCCAGTGAGACGGCTCTGCATGCCACTTCCGGCATACGTGCGATATGTTCGCCATCACAGGTGCAGTAGTTAAAAGGAGTGCCTTTCTTTTTTTACAACTGGAATGTGCCTTATAAGAAGCAACTAAGGAAATGAACCATACTAGTTGTAAGGGAGGATTATCACACTGATAAAGAAGCCAATAGCCATTGTATAAACAATATTTAGGTATAGAATAATCCTTTGAGGAAAGGGCATATTGATGCATCAAATTCAGATTACAAAAGGAGACAGATTTCAATTTAACATATTTCCCAATGCTGGCTCATACTCAGAGCTTATGTTAAATATAAAGTGGATTTTAATCCTTATTAAATTAGGCTGCAGAATATTTTTTTTAAATGTTCATCGTTAGGCCATTTCACTGTTTCCAATTTGAATCAATTAACTTAACCTTGCTTGAGTGACAAAAGAACAGTAGATGTAGATGTTATTGGTTTGGTACAGAAGGAGCCCACTGTTTTATTTGTTATAGCTGTCCCAAATACATTCCGGTAGTTTATTTCTTATTTCAGGATTGGGCTTTGATACTGAAAATAGATACTGATATTCCCCACAGTACAGCATGAGAATAAAACATTGTGTACTGATTTTCTATTGTTCTTGGATCCTCCTAATATAACTGGGCCTGGATGCTTAAGGAATCTGCAATGTGCTATAGCAGTGATGGCGAACCTATGGCACGGGTGCCACAGGTGGCACGCGGAACCATTTCTTAGGGCATGCGAGGTGTTGCCCTATCAGCTCCAGCACGCATGTGTGCACTGGCCAGCTGATTTAGGCCTTCTTTTGAGGCCATTTTTCGCTCTCTGGAGGCTGCAGGGAAGCTCCTGAAACCTCTGGTGTTGGGGGGGAGGGCTGTTTTCACCCTCCTCAGGCTCCTAGAAAGCCTCTGGAGTCTGGGGAGGGTGAAAAAAGCTCGTATGTAGCATTATGGGTGTGGCACGCCTACGCACGACCTCCCTGCTCTCCCTCCGTTTTTGGCACGCGAGCCAAAAAAGGTTCTGTGCTATAGGAAGTTAGCACCCACTTCTCTCCTATAATAATGAAACATTCTAGGAAATATCAAAAAGGCAGAATATTATACCATCCTAGATGAGAAAGATGCTCTTGAAAAGCAGCCCCTACCTTTGCTAATAATCCCAGAAAGGCTGGGCCATTTTATCTACAACACAAAAGACATGGCCCTCAGGACATGATAGGATTAGCCCTCTACTCATCTAACAACATAACTCACCACATGGCACCTGGGGAGATTACATCACCCAGCAAGATTCAACCAAGCTTAGGACTCAAGACGTTACAAAGTTACCCTTGCATGGCCACATGGGAGTCTGACAACCAATCAGAATAGATTTCTTACACAGGAACCAGAAGCTCCAAGGTGGACCCAAGAAAGGGTATAAATCTATCTCCCTCTCTCACCCTTGTCCTTTTTTTTTGCCCAGGACCTCAAACCATGTGGTCCTGTCCACCATTAAACCATCTTTCCAAACAGTCTCCATGTTTCCAGTGCCTTTCTTGCCACTTGGAACTGAACCCAGATGGACATTTCTTCCAAGAATTATGTTAGGTAGAGTAGATTTTTCAGAAATATAATATTGATTTCCATTAATTAGTTTAACGCTATCTATAACCCTATAAAATATTTTTCCACATCTAAAAAAGGTGACAGCATCTATATATTACCAGCAAAGGGAGACTGTGTCTATATGAAACTCTGCTGGCATTTAAATAACATGGATTAAAAATAATGGATATATAGTGTTTAGTGACTGTTGAAAATTATAACAGCACTGAAAAAAGTAGATTTATGATTGCCATTGTAATTGGAGGACTACCTGTTATGTGTACTTGAATTTGATTCTATACAGGCTATCATATATAATTTAATTTCTAGACAAAGGCCACAATAATGTTTTCCTCCAGCCAATGAGGGAACCAAAAGGTAAGATGGCCACATTTTGTACAAGCTCCACAATCCTATTCTGCAATGAGGAAGGCAATTGGAGCTGCTCTCATACATTAAATTCTGGAAGAGTATGTGCGTGGTGGGGGGAGTGATTGGTCCTTAATATTTTTTGACAAGCTTTACATTGCCACAAGTGTGTCAGGGTGACATTGTGACATCTAAAAATCACTAGTGAAGTAGCAAATGCTACAGAACAAAAAGTGGAAGGAGGTACAGAACTATCAAACAGGATGGGAGAGGCTGGAAGGATTTTTGACAAGGCAAAACAAAGGCTCCACTTTTTTTTCTAAGCTGTCTTTCTCCACCTCCCTCCCTTGTATGTTTTCTTACAGCAATAGATAGCAAGTTTTCCTAATGCCAATTTCTCAGCCTCAACAACAATAAAATACAGTCTATTTCCCTTCCCCACCCTAAATTAGATAGTTGAAGTAACCAACTCTGCAGTCTCGGTTCTGTTTTGATAATCAAAAGAAACCTCAGCGCTCAGAAGCATCATCTGTTTTATTCTAAGCATGCATGACAGGCTTTTACAAAAGAGCGAGCAGATCTCGCAGCCTTTCCATCTGCCCTCTCCTGTCATGCAAAGGATCCTTCTAGATGTCTCATGGGGGAAAGGGGGTGGTGGTGGAGAGGAATATTACGCAATGCTACAATTGCCAGAAGGGAAGACTTAGAAGATGCCTTTTCCTCCTGCTCCGCTTTTCTCTTTCTACTGATGAACTCTGGATTTCCAAGAGTTTGCTTTGGGCAAACACTTTCTGGTTCTGCGTGACATTCTCCATTATTCAATTTGAGCAAAATGTGTTCTGGAGAGCAAAGGAACAACTGATGTGAATTCTGCAGGCAAGCGAAATGTTAATAGTCCCTTAGAAACTGCACAGTGGGAAACAGATCATTCAATCACAGGGAGAAAAAGAAGAGCGACTGGAAATGGGCTCAGTGGGAGGGAAAGTCATTTCTCCAGCTGGGCCTGCACCAAAGCAAGTAAAGGAGGAGGTAAAACTCCTAGCTTTCGGGGCACCTATTCCCAAGGAAGCCTGCACTGAACTGCAGCATTTAAAAAAAAATCAGGATAGAATGTTTTTGTCATGTCATTCCCTCTCATCCTCAAGAATACTATGGCCATGAAACTGGCAACCTAAGAAAAAAACAACGATGAGAAGGAAAAACCCTTATAAAACCCTCCTGCCACACTTGCCCTACATTCTGTTCACCAACCTTGACCATCCTTGACTTGTCAGTGAACTCAAATAACAAAAGTCCGATTCAGTCTTGCTGCCTATATTGACACTTGCACTGAAACTAAATGCATCACTCTCTAAAAAATTAGAAAATATCAGTAGCAATATCACTTGGACTTATATACTACTTCACGGTGCTTTACAGCCCTTTCTAAGCAGTTTACAGAGTCAGCATATTGCCCCCAATAATCTGGCTCCTCATTTTACCACTTTGGAAGGATGTACGGCTGAGTCAACCGTGAGCTGGTCAGGACTGAACTTCTGGCAGTGGGAATGCAGAATTAGCCTGCAATTCTGCATTCTAACCACTGTGCCACCATGGCTGTCACTAACTCAATCAAAATAATAAGAAAACCCCTCAAGATATGGAAATCTTTCACACACACAATAAAATTCTCCCACCCTGGACCCATCAATCAAGGTCAACAATCTCATCCAGTGAGATTGTCTACCTCACTGGATGAGAAAACTAAATTTCCTCCCTATTGGACCCAGCTCAGCCTTCCCCCACCAGGCAAATCATACTAAATCAGTTTGAATGTAATGGATCTTAATACAGATATTCCCTCTTCAGTGTCCACAATTGGAACCAGCAACTTGATAGTTAAGGAAAGGGTTGCTAAGTGAATCATGGCTGTACTTACAATCTTACTTCAGCTTTTTTGTTTTGTTTTATAGTTCTGTGAATGTTATGAATGCAAAGATTGTGGCAATGTAGTTTTTTTCAGGATAACTGCAAATGACTGCTGTCCTAGGCAGTTGCTAAATGAGGATAACACGAAATGAAGAAAAAGTTGAATATGCCTGCAGTCTTTTTATTTCAAAAACGCATTTTTAATTTCTGAAGCTGGCACTTAAGTCTTTTTCCATTGCATTGTCTTGAAAGGAAAGTTTCTTTAAAATTTAATAGAATAATTGAGTCCCGTAAGGGAGATAGGGCGGTATACAAATTTGAATAAAACCTAAAAAAATATACTAAAGAACACAAAACCTCCTTTTTGTTAGACTATTGTTATGTATAGACTGCATATGCTTCCATTAAAAATTCAAGCAAATGGTTTTAAAATTATGGGTTTTTTATATTCTAGCTTTAGAATATAATTTAGCATCGAATCTTGAATATTTTTGCATCAAATCTTTAATGAGGATAAGACTGGCTTCTTCCTCAGTACTAGAAAGCTCAAAGTAAAAAAAACAACTGGTTCCCTTCCCCCATCTGTCTCATTCAACAGCAGGTGACCTTCCTTTAATAGCTGAGTTTCAATTTGCAGTCCAGAATCCAACAAAGGAACAGATTAGGGAGAAAGAAGTAGATTTGTAAATAATCACTTGCATCTCTGAAAATGCTGAATAAACTCTCTTTGGATTTTACATGCCTGTTGTGAATGTATTTTAAGCTTTGTTTTCTACTCAGAAAAAAAATCCGGATATGGTATTTCCTAGTGGCAATAATGGACTTAAACTATTGAATTGAGGTTGCTGTTCCTTCTCTGCTGGAGATACTGTAGGTTTGGAGAAAGAATCCAGCCACTGAAAAGAGAAATGAATGAGAACTACAGCTAATGGACATGCCCCTAAATTACAGATGTTCATTTTACGCACTATGCCATGCTGTCCTACAGTGGTGGGATTCAAATTTTTTTATTACTGGTTCTGTGGGTGTAGCTTGGTGAGCATAGTGTGGCTTTGTGGACATGTCAGGGGAAGGATATTGTAAAATCTCCATTCCCTCCGCACTCCAGGGGAAGGTTACTGCAAAATCCCATCTCCTCCCGATCAGCTGAGACTCAATCACTCAGGAGGCAGAGAATAGATAGGGCAGGGCCAGTCAGAGGTGGTATTTACCGGTCCTCCAAACTACTCAAAATTTCTGCTAGTGGTTCTCCAGAACTGATCAGACCCTGTTGAATATCACCTCTACTATCCTATTTATTTATTTATTTTATTTAATTTCAATTCCAACTGTGTCTAGGTAGTTTACAAATAATAACTTGAAAAGTCATTGCAAACCAAATAAAAGAAGGGATCTGGGCGTAATATTTAAATAGAAAATGAAAATAACAGACCCCAGGTCCTGTATCCAACTGGTGTATGTTGTGCAAATCCAGTCACTGAAGTGGGAACAAAAACAAGTGTGGGTAAAGCAATAAACCATAGTTAAACAAACCATGGCTTAGCTTTCAAGTTTTATTTCTACATTAATAAAGAATAAATAATTCAGGAAATACTTTCAGAGTTGATTGATTTAAAAAATCTGTCTCTATTAAATGATTGTTTCTTCTTTCTCTTATTATCATTCCATAACTAGTTTTTGCATCTCTGGAAAGTAAAAAATTCAGAGCATTCGTTCAGAAATTCATTGTTTGCTATATCTTGAAACCCGCCCTGAATTTTCTACTTTCCAGAGAAGCAAAAACTAGTTATGGAATGAGAAATAACAGGGATCTGATGTTGAACTCTATACTAAATTCAGATCATTTTCCAGGTCAGCATTCCACAGTTTTTCTCCCTATCAAAGTAGAACAAATAAATTAAGCACATTCCTTTTTCAAAAGCATGACTACAGTGACATTTTACACAAATATTTATTCATATAAGCTTACTTATTTAATGTTATACATTTATGCACTATATCCAATCCAATAGGGGTTGAAAGGGAGGGAAATGTGTGTGTGTGTGTGTGTATGTGAGATCACTTCTTAACTACACTGAAAACAAAATGTCATTGTGATTTATCACTGGCCCTTGTTCTCTCTTACAGATGTGTACGAAATCCCATATTCCTTCCAAACTACCTTGCTAGAACTCAGTATTGTTATTTAAATTATAATGTACATAATAATGACAATTATTCTCATAACTTGTTTTCAGCTAAGATATAAAATGGGATGGAGAACATGGAGCTTCAACATTTTGGAAAATTGATATTCTAGTTGATTTTCACCAAATTCTATCTTTTGCATATTTATATGGCAACTTAATGAATTCTTTTTGAAAAATGGAAATCCTGCCATCCAGAAAAGAAAAATCACTTTCTTTCACCAATGTGTATAATCTGGGGATTAAATACATTTCCCATTTTGCCCAATATCCTGTCATACTAGATACCAAATTTACCATGCTTCTCCTCTGATCCATCAAAAACTAACTAGCTTTCCTCTTTGGATACTCAAAAATCCATATAAAAAGGAAGTGAGATAATTGAATGTTTATTATTTTTAACATATATTTTATATAATTGCTATAAAATATGAAACACCACATCCCAAAAATTTTAATTATTAAATTAAACTTCCAAGTTCAGCATTTTTCAAATATCATGTTGGTTTGGAAATTGCTAAGAATGAGCTGGCAGTCCCTACAACTGAACACAAGGGATAGCAATATTGTAATACTTAATAACTTTGTTAACTATCATTAATTTTGCTATATCAGACCCTTAATAGTGGGTAGGAACTAAAATTCACTTCATCTTAAGAGCAACAGCTGCAAAAGGCTGGTTTATGAGATCAGAAGATTTTTCTGTGACAGTCTGGAAATCATTTCCATGAGACATGCAATAATTAGGTAATAATAAAACCTATATTTAATGAAGCATTTTAGTAAGCAATTGAAACTCAATTGCTGATGAGACTATTCTCCTTATTTATTGTTTTCCTGTTAGCTGCAGGCCCTAGACCTAGAGCATTTGCTTGCAGAAAGGTTACCCAGTGATTAAAGAAGAGAAGAAAAAGGACAGGATTTTCCATCATAATTCATGTAAAGATAAAAATCCATAGAGGATTATGTTCCCCAAGCAACTACATTCCTTTGCCAGGTATTATAGTAATTTCTCTTTAAAACCAATAACTGCATTCTCCCCAAAATAAAATAATGCCAGAAAACGCAGCAACTTTGGGAAATCGTTCAGAAACATAGATAGCTTACAATCATAAATCAAGTGCACTGGTGCAAATGCATCCCCATTCTGTAGAGACACGATTCAATAATTCTTAACCCTTTTCATTAATGGAAAGAAAGGAGATAGTTTGGTTTACTCCAATACACTAATCTGTAGTTTGTTTAAATTCAACCTCTAGTTCATAAAACCCTTGCTTGAAGCAATTGGGGCCAAGAGGTACATTTGAGATTTGTCCAAAACAAATGGCAGATTTTCCCATTCCTGAAATAACTACTGCTGTATTTATTTATTTTATTTTTTATTTTATTTTATTAAATTTGTATAACCGCGCCTCTCTCCCCAAAGGGACTCAGGGCGGTGCACAGGAAATTAAAATAGAAATATAAAACGACAATAATAAATACTAAAAACCAATTAAATACAATACCCTGTGCTAAAATCCCTAAAATTCTTACCCATAAAATCCAATTAAAACAATTTAGGGTTCAGTCTATAAACTTGATTGTGGGGATTAGGCCAAGTCGGCAAGAGCCCCATGTAGAGAGTGTTACAGTAGTCCATCCGGGATGTCATGAGTGCTTGAGTGACTGTGTGAAGGGCGTCCCGGTCCAGTAGGGGGCGCAACTGGTGTACCAGGCGAACCTGGTAAAAGGCCCCCCTGGTCACGGCCGTCACATGGTCCTCCATGGACAGCCGGGAATCCAGGAGGACGCCTAAATTGCGCGCCCTATCCACGGGGGCTAGATGTTCACCCCCAATGGCCAGTGATGGCGTCAACTGATTGTACCAGGACGTCAGAAACCACAGCCACTCGGTCTTGGACGGGTTGAGCCGGAGTTTGTTACTTCCCATCCAGGCCCGTACGGCTTCCAGACACCGGGACATCACTTCAACAGCATCGTTGGGGTGGTTTGGGGTAGATATGTACAACTGCGTATCGTCAGCGTACAGATGGTATTCTACCCCAAAACCATGGATGATTTCGCCCACCGGCTTCATGTATGTGTTGAACAGGAGTGGCGAGAGGACCGACCCCTGAGGCACCCCACACGTCAGGGGCCTCGAAGTCGACCTCTGCCCTCCTGCCAACACAAATTGCGACCGACCGGAGAGGTAGGAGGAGAACCACCGTAAAACGGTGCTCCTCACCCCCAAACCCTCCAGTCG
Organism: Rhabdophis nuchalis; assembly: GCA_039707465.1. NCBI lineage: Eukaryota > Metazoa > Chordata > Lepidosauria > Squamata > Natricidae > Rhabdophis > Rhabdophis nuchalis. Next base: position 124,755,462 of record CM077647.1, on the reverse strand, counting down.
ATGCAATAAGATACCATGATCGATGGTATTGAAATCCACTGAGAGGTCTAATAGGACTAGGATGGAGGAGCAACCTCCATCTCTGGCCCTCCAGAGATCATCCATCAATGCAACCAATGCCATCTCGGTGCTGTGCCTGGGCCGGAAGCCGGACTGGTGCGGGTCCAGATAGTCAATTTCCTCCAGGTGACGGGGGAACTGTTGTGCCACCACACTCTCTACAACCTTTGCTAAAAAGTGAAGGTTGGAGATCGGATGGTAATTTATTAACAATGCTGGGTCCAGGGAAGGCTTTTTGAGGAGGGGTCTCACCACCGCCTCTTTCAATGCGGCTGGCAAGAGCCCCTCACTCAGCGAAGCATTCACTATTTCCTGGAGCCAGCCTCGTGTATCCTCCCTGGATGCCAGTACAAGCCAGGAGGGACACGGGTCCAATAAACATATGGTGGCTCTCAGTCGCCCCTGTAACCTGTCCATATCATCGGAAGTAACAAAGTCAACTCATCCCAAAAAACTGTCTCACGACCTGCCTCTGACAATCCCTCCAGACTACTCTCTATGGAGGCCAACTCGCTCCGAATCTGAGCGATTTTATCCTGCAGATATTCTCCAAATTCCTCTGCTCTGCCCTGCAAAGGGGGTTCCCGTGGCCTCTGTTGAAGGAGGTAGCGGGTCACCCCAAACAGGGCGGCAGGGCGGTTATCTGCGGATGCGATAAGGGTGGCACAATAGTGACGTTTGGCCACTCTTATCGCCACTAGGTATGTCCTCAAATGGGATCTTACCTGTGTTCAGTGAGATTCGGACCGAGTGGCTCTCCATTTACTCTCTAGGTATCTCTTGCGGCGTTTCATCACCCTTAGCTCCTCGGAAAACCAAGGAGCCTGGGTGGCTCGACGCCGCGTGAGAGGCCGCAAGGGCGCGACCGAGTCAAAGGCCCCCATGGCCGCAATGTTCCATGCAGCCACTAGGTCCTCAGTCGGGCCGCGGGTCAAGGTCACAGGTAATGGCCCAAGCTCCATCTGGAACCTCTCAGTGTCCATCAGGCGCCTGGGGCGGAACCATCTAGGAATTTCTAGTTCCGCCTCCCTGCGGTGGGGTGTGGCGGTAGGAAAGTCGAGCCGGAGAAGTGAGTGATCCGACCATGACAGGGGTACAATAGCTAAATCCCCTACTTGGAGATCACTCGTCCACTGGCCTGAGACAAAATTTAAATCCAGTGTGTGTCCTCCCTCATGTGTGGGGCCGTGAATTACTTGGGTCAGGTCCATGGCCGTCATGGAGGCCATGAACTCCCGAGTTGCCTCGGATGTCTCACCTACCGATGGCAGGTTGAAGTCCCCCATGACTAGCAGTCTGGGGGTCTCAACTGCCACCTCGGCGATCACCTTGAGGAGCTCGGGCAGGGCTGCTGACACGTAGCAGGGAGTCAGGTACACAATCAGCAAGCCCAACTGCCTCCTAGGCCCCACTTCACAAAAAGGGACTCACAACCGGTAGTCTGTGGCACAGTGGTCTCTCTCGGCTCAAGACCTTCCTTGACAATAACCACCACCCCTGCCTAGGGCCCGCAGCTGATGAAATGCTCGGTAACCTGGTGGGCACATTTCCACGATGAGTAGTCCTCCCTCGTGGCCCAACCAGGTCTCCGCCCTGAGTCCCTTTTAGGTGAAAATAGGGCGGTATATAAATAGAATAAAATGAAAATGAAATGAAATACCCACCAGGTCCAGCTCCCCCTCCGACACAAGGTCGTTAATGAGGGGGGCTTTGTTAGCCATGCATAGCATCAGCCTAGGGCCCCGGCTCTGTGATCCCTGACCTCCTAGATTGCGGGAGGAGCTCAGGGGATTGGGGCATGTGACCGCTTGTAACCAGCGGCCAGGTTCCCCCAACCGGCAGTGGAATCCCTGTCTCCCACCACACCTACCCCTCGCCAGGACCGTTCTGATAGGAAGACCCTCTGTAGGATCGACCCATGTTCCTCCCCGTTATTGGACCCACCCGCTTCCCTCTTGGCTCCGCCGGCCGGCTTGACACTGTTCCCACCATCAGACTGAATAATCCCTCCATCCTCCCTGGAACCCCCTAAAATCCGGATTACAAAATTTACTAAAAAACCCCTAAGTTTGCACTTCACCCACCTCTCTTGATTAATCAATCCCTCATTGAGGTGGGCCCTAGTTAAAGCGGAGGGCCAAGCCTGCGAGAGGGGGAACTCCCGCAGTAAGATGAGGTCTGCCCTTGAGTATATAGTGGGTCGATAATAATTGCGGAGGCCGCATTGGCTGCATAGAGTGTTAAAATAGTTCATTCAAGTCCAGTAAGAAATAGTTCAGCTCTTAAAAGATCATAAAGTCTCGGGTGGTAAAACAATCCATATAAGGTGATATAAATAAGTATGGGTTTGGGTAGGAGGGATTTCAATCGGGCTCGTCGGGTGAGTAGGAAGGGGGTGGGGTAAAGGGTGGAAGAGGGAAAAAAAGGGGGGGGTAATCGGGAACTAGGATGGGGCATTGTCCTGGGAGAATGAAAATCACGTGCCCAGGCGGGCCTTTATACAGTCGGGCCCCGGCCTAGTTGATTCAGGCCTTAGCCCATCCATCCATAGTCTGTCCGCAATCCCCTGGTGGGTCTCTGTCTCCTCCTCCGTCTCTCCTCGGCCTCTCCCGTCCTGTCTCTCCCGTCCTCACCTATCCCTTCTCCGTCACCTTCAGCGGCTTTGGTGGCCTGCCGCTCAGCCAGGTCTCCTCCTGCTTGCCGCCGTTTGGCCCGGTCTCCTTCTGCTCCCTGCTGTCCTTCTGCTTCCTGCCGTCCTGCTGGCTCGCTGCCCCTGCTGTTCTGATGGTCTGGCCCGGCCGGCCGTTCCCCCTCTCGGGCCTCCCAGCCTGCATTCTTCTTCAGCCTTGGCCTAAGTTCTTCTTCGGCCTTCCGGACCGGCCTCCAGCCTCCAGCCTCCATCGACCTCCTGGCTCCCGGCTCTGGCCTCCAGTGTCCGGCGCGATGCCCAGCATCCGGCGTCTGGCGCCATCCGTACAGCGTCTCCAACATCTCCGCCCGCTCCAAGCCCCTGCTTCACCCTGGGAGACCACAACAGTCTCAAAGGACTGGCAAGGTGGGCATCTTACTGGGCCTGGCCCCTATGGATGGAAATCGGGCCAGGCAGTATGGTTTTCAGCCGGCAGGCCCCCGCAACCTGCACGGAGCTCAACGGCATGCCGCCATCTTCGCGCATGCGCATGCGCAAACCATTCTGTAGGTATAGCTATTCACAAAACAACAAATTATTTAAAAGAAAGATGGTGAAGATGCTCTCAACTCTTTATTTTAGTCCCACAAGATATTCATAGTCCATTCTTTTCTGGGAAATAAGAACTGTATCTACTTATTGCATTGATCAACATCCTAAAAATTCTTAGAGGCCCTCCAAGAGCTTCCTTACAAGTAAATGTGATTCAGGAGACAATTGCTTTAGTTGCAACATAGGAAGTTCTACTATTTAAGTTTAAAATGAAATACAGTAATCCCTCGTTTTCTGCAGCTTCCTTTTCCGTGGCTTCAGTGCTTCGCGGGTTTTTAAATAGCAAAAAAATGCATCGGTAGGAGGCAAGCGCCCCCTAGTGCTTGCTTTAAACGATGTCCACCAGCTCAAGTTTCCGGTATAGATATACAGAATCCTACTTCGCGGTTTTTCAGTTTCCGCAGAAGGGTCCGGTCCCGATTAGCCGTGAAAAACGAAGGATTACTGTAGTAACAATTTTTAAAATGGAGGTGGAGGTAGCAGGATTGTCAGGTATTAAAGGAAGTTTCTGCAAGGATAGTGAGGCCTAGAAAAAATACATTGGGGTCCTGGTAATAAATATGGCTTGCAAAATATTTTTTTATAATTTATAGTGGTTGGATTCTGGTAACATTCTAGGCCCAGAGCAAACAAATCACATGATGGCTTTGCATAATGCATGAATCACATGCTTCTGAGGGATTATGCATAATGCATGAATCACATATTTCTGAGGGCTTATGCATTTGTACCTATTTCTGCTATAGTGGAATTATAATTCTAAGATTAAATTTAGCACAGCACACCATTTAAAATGTGAAAGGGATGAAGAATGTGGCAGTAGCCAAAATCCTCTCAAGTGTGAGCCCAGGTGAATGAGCATTAACATGGAGAGATGGAGGATGAGGCCTAAAAAGCCTCCAGGCACTGTTTTATGTGTTACCATCATGTTAGAGCTAGTTGCCTGGCAACCTGTTCTCTAGTTAAAATTTGGGATGGCAATAATTACAGGCAAGAAACCAGAGAGGATGCACCTTTTGTGCCACACCCCCTCAATGATTGGAGGTAACTGAGAGAAGCATGGGAGCAATGACATCCATTCTGAAATGAGGTGTCCCTTCCATCTCTGTTAATGTTAAGAACAGGCCTGGTTCTTTACACCAGAGGTCTCCAACCTTTGCAACTTTAAGTCTGAAAGCTGGCTGGAAGCTGAAGTCTGGGAGAGGTCTGGGAGCTGAAGTCCTTCAGACTTAAAGTTGCAAAGGTTGGAGACCCCGGCTTTACACAACTCTACATAATTTTATGTCTCCTGCTAGGCAGGGCTCCTCCCCCCACCTCCCTTCCATGAAACAGAAACCTGGATTTTCCAAAAATAAAGCTGTGCCTACTTAGTGACCATGCATTCAGTAACCATTCAAACTTACAATGATACCGAATGAATGATACCATCAGCTAGAGATGGGTTTCACATAATTTAACAACCAGTTCACCTAGTGCAGAACTGAAATTGTGTGCACCTGCAAGGCTTCAAACACACAGCGATTTCCTGCGCGCAGCTTCCAACACACCCTCTCAGGCAGCCGTGGTGAATAGAGCGGGTGAGGCGCAGTAGTTCAGCTGGGCTGCATGGACAGAGTGAGCGAGCCAGAGAGTGACGGGATAGCGCTGGGGCAAGTGACAGGCCCAGCTGGTGGTCGGAACTACCACTTCTCCCAAACTGACAGCAGCCCACCTCTGCCACCAGCCCTCGAAATTGTCACACCTGCAATCCAGACACTCAATTTGCGGTTTGCAATTATGACATTGCAGAGTCTCACAATCACATAGTCTCCATTTCCGTGACAGCACAGTGGTTAGAATGCAGTACTACAGACAAACTCTGCCCAAACTTAGGTTTTCAATCCTAATTGGAACAAGGTTGACTCAGCTTTCCATTCTTCTGAAGTCAGTAAAATGAGCAAACCTAGATTGTTGGAGGTAATGTGCTAACATTGTAAACTGCTCATAGTGCTGTAAAACACTACGGAGCATTATATAAGTCTAAATGTTATTGCTATTGCTATTATTTGTAATCTTCTTTATTTGCTTCCTACAAGCAAAGTCAATGAGAAAGCCATGGTCACAAATGATGACCTTGTGAGGTCCTTGCTTAACAACATTGTAGGGATTCACTTAAATATTGAAACTGGAAAATGTTGGATATGCAGTCACATGATATTACACTTTATGGCCTCATTGCTTAGTTATGGAAATTCTGGTCCTTCATTAAATGAGAATCATTTATACTGCATTCCCTTTCCAGATACTTCCAGATTATTCTACTTGATTTCCTATGTTCTCACTTTAGGTAGCTGTTCTCTCTACAGAAGTATAGATAATTGTTAACATCTCTTAGGCATTACTGTTGGCATCTAGGAGAGAATCTGTGATATCCCCTCTGCGCACGCTCAAAAGCACAGAGTTTGAAAAATAGTGCTAACATTCAATCCCAATAAACTGATGCAGATGATGCTCAGCAGAATAGACAGGTCTAAATGTACTGTCAGATGTAAGGGTTAACATGAACTGGAGTACAGCCAGCTGTTACCAGGATTTCCATCTGGATACTCCCTTAGGGTGGAACTAGATATAAAAAGGAAAACACCAGGTTCTCAATCTGTTGTTTGTTTGCTTTTTGAACAATGTTAATACTGACTTTGACATTAACAGTAATAGGATAAGGTATTACGTGAGAAAAGACTATTAAATGAGGACAAAGCAGACCAGGCTTGTGTTGTTGACTTGTTGGATCTTCTCACCATTTTCCAGATATACATATTTTCCCCGCTCTCAAACCAACTAAATTTCTCCAAAACATCTTAAGTAAACAAAAAAATGCTCAAGGAAGAAAGAAAATAGGAGTCATCTGTAACATATAGCTGAAGGACTGTAACAACCACTAAATAGGACAGATAGATAGAAGACTAGCAGAGTGCATCCATGAACGACATCCTTGGCAGGAAAACTTGTATATAAATAGGCAAAAAAGCCTATTGACTAGCATTGGTGATGTTATCATGGCAGGTAATGAAACATCTGCAAGCTTGGTTATTTGCAAGCAAATGTCTGCAAGCAAATAAACAAGCTCAAAGACCATAAAGGATACCACATTATCTGGTAGGTCAGTCCTGAAAATTTGTGTGTGCAGAGTGAGAGGTAAGAGATTCTGATGATGATAATAGCTTGCTCATCTTGGTTGATCTTGAAAAAGCTAAGCAATATGAGACCTCATTGGTATTTCATGAGAGACTATAATGGCTACAAGCCAGACTGGAAGGGCTCCCAGAAAAGGCAATAACAAGCTAATTCTAGGACTGTTGCTAAAGAACCTTCATACAAAGCTTATAATAATAGGCAGTGCTAAAAAGTCAAAGCGAGCAATGAACAATCTTAGAAAATTAGAGTGGTTGAAATTGCTTAATTCACTCATCTTTCAAGTTACTGGTAGGCAGGGGGATATAGATATTGAGATATCCATTAAATTAGGGTACCCATTAATCCAGCATATTGACATAGTATTATTTGTCTTCTAATCTGCCTGAATTTTGCCCTGCCTTTTCTATCCTATTTTCAATTCTTCTGCAATTTCTTTTGGTCAGTCAGCAAAGTTTTTTTAATTGGAAGAAGGGACATTCATGTTGCATAGTGACAGAATGATTTATGCTCATCATATTCTTCTACCGCTTGGTTTTTTTTTAGTTAAGGTTATGTCTTTAATTTGTACTTTTAATATGCTTGTGTAGGTACTGGATCCTAATATTTTAATTTTTAAGATTGCACATTTCATCCTGAGTAGAATTACAGATTTCTTTATATGCTTGGACACTGTAAACAAATTTTGGGGTAAACGCTGACTCGGATTATGCCATTACTAATTTGTAATGGCAAATTAGGTTACTAGATCTGTTCTACTTTTAGGACTTTCTGAGATATAAGGGATTGTTGGAAGGTATTTTACAGACATCAGACATCTTCTCTTGTCCAGATGGTATGGCATAAGACAACTTGAAATCACATGGTTAGACAGAAGCTGAAAACACCCTGGAGGGGCGCCTCGAGGATCCAGCATCTTATTCAAGACAATCCATCTTTTGTTCTCAGAGTGTGCCTTCACAGCCAAATTCTCTTGGCCTTTGGAAAGCCAGATGGGTCAGGGCTGGGAAGATTGGTTGAACAGATCCGAGTTTATTAACACACTGCGGTATGTAAGGTTGGATTGGATTCAGCTTCAGTTAATGTGGGCCATCTTGTCCTTTTCTGTGGTTGTATTAGAAGAAACTTAGTTTAAAAGACCAGCAGTTGTAATACAAAATAAGAAACATTGCATGCAAGAGAATGTATTTCAGGTTTTATTTTGATACATACATACATACATATATACATACATACATACATACATACATGCACATACATACATACATACATACATACATACATACATACATACAAAAGCTTTGCAAACTTCTGAAGCAGAAGAATAGAATAGGATAATATTTACAGTTTCTTATATAGAAATTGCCCAGAAAAGTTGATGAGTATTTCAGTAAGAGTAGAACTTCTTTGAGATATTTCAACATTTTTGCATTATAACATGTTATGTAGGAACGAAACAGACTCCATAGAGTATATTGCTCACTATCAGTTTTGAAGTTGTGGCCAGTTTGAAAAAGGAGCCACCATGGGCCCAAAAACCCAAATATGTACCGCTGCCCCAGAGGTGGTATTCAGCAGGTTCTGATCAGTTCTGGAGAACCAGTAGCAGAAATTGTTTTAGTTCAGAGAACCGGTAAGTACCACCTCTGACTGGACCTGCCTCCATTTATTCTCTGCCTCCCGAATCCCAGCTGATTGGGAGGAAATGGGGCTGTTGCAATAACTTCCCCGGGAGTGGGGTGGGAATGGAGATTTTACAGTATCCTTCTCCTGCCATGGCCACCAAGCTATGGCCACAGAAGCAGCAGTAAAAAAAAATTGTGCTGCCCTAATGTAATATCACAAAAATCTATTCTAGTACCTTATGGCTCATGAATCAACTTCTGAAAGGAGCATAAATAAGTGAATTAATTATTAGATGTCAAATGAGGCCAACTTCTGATAATTATATGAAGAAATGCCCTTAACTTTTATTTCTTCTCTCTGGTCATCCACAGCTTTTCCAGAGAAGCTCTAATAATTTCTTTGAATCCATCCATCCAACTTATTCATGGCCTTTTTCTTCAACATTGTGAAGCATAATTGTTGTTTTCTAGGCCCTCATCCCCTGATAACACATGGTGTTTATTTTTAATTGCTGATCATTGGTTCAAGGGACCAGTCATTCTTTTTCATGCCAGACCAATTGATAGATTTTATGAAGTCCATTATACTCCTAATAATCATTTATAAATGTGTAATTTGAAGTATTTCTCTTCTTTCTCTTGCTATTTCTCAATGTGCAGTTTTCACAACCATACACTCCCACTGGGGAAAAAGATATCCTTTTAGTAACAACAAAGATTTGCATAGCTAAAGAAATAACTATGCTGATCTTTGTTGTTACTGAAATAATACACTATCTTATTTAAGTTTCCTATTGCTTTCCTTCATATAAAATAATTAATTTTCCCATCTCTACTATACCATGATTATCATGATTTATTCCTAACCTCAAGGCATTATCTACCAGAAACTGCAAACTTAAATAGGAAGGAAGAATAACATTAATTTTATTTTCCTAATATTTAACATTAACTTGGAGTTTTCACTATGCATATTTACTTTCCTGTTGAGCTCTTCTTTCTGTTCAGTTAACATAGTAGTGGTATTTACATATCTTAAACTGTGAGTGTTTCAATGTTCAGTTCTTATTCCATTTCCAGTGCTGCCATTCTGATAATATATTCACTATACTAGTTAGGCACATATGAGCACAATCTGTTTCAAATTCACTCCTTTTTCTATTCTGAACCATTTTGTTTCTCCAAACTCTAAACTATGTCTTAGTGTCTTTATTATTCCAGATGGAGTGTTAAGAAGAGAAGTCTGCAAAAAGAGATGAAATGGGGGGAAACCATAATGCCAAAAACGAAGGTTATATCACTTTAAAAAAAATGAAAATCAATAGGCACATGGCAAGGAGAAGGGACAGCAATTTATCTTTCCACATCACAGTTTTTGCATAGCTTAAATCTGCAGCCATTCAGTCTGATTATTTAAGACATAAGGATTCTATCTCAGATATGCTTAACACCTCTATGTAGGAATCTATACATTTGGTGGAATGTGTAGAACAAAATCTGTGCATACGTCCGGACTTTAGAAGTTTCAGAAAACAGCAAGCATTTAAAATGTTTTGTGATTTTCTCAAGCTCCTACTTTCTCAAGCTCCCTTCTCTGCCTCCTTGTTTCCTCCTCTCATTTTTCCTCTCTTCTCCCTTTCCCCCCTCTCTTTCCTCTCTCTTTCTCTCCTCTCTTCTTTCTTATCCTCTCTCCTACTCTTAATTCCCCACCCTTACTTTCTCTACTTTACCCTTTCTTCCTTTCCCTCCTCGTCTCTCCTCTTTCCGTTGTTGCCTTTGCTTGTTTGTTTTCTCTGATGGGTTCTGGGGGTGGCGTTTCAATGTTCCAAACTTAATATATATATTTTCCCTTAAAATAAATTTCTATTAAACAATAATTCACATAAACATTGAACAAAGATTGAGGAGTTTAATACCTCCTCCAATTTTAGTCTAATTCATCCCAAGCTGATAGGTCTTATACACATCTTACAGTCGTCTTATAAATCCCTAATTCTCAATATTTCTCCTACACTTCTAATAATAGCTGTTTATTAAAGTTTATATAGAGAAAAAGATTCAAAAACAATCATTGACTAAATCTTAACCACTACTCCCATTAAAATCCGACACTCTGTTTCCCAGCCATAGATACCAGAAATCCCAACTTTTATTAAAAAGCGATTCAGAAAGTAGGAGTGAGGCTGTTGCAAAATAAGATGGAGACACGGGGTGGCAAGAAAGCGATCCAAACTGTATCATATAGTATATATGTAAGAATGTGTATAGAGATTAAGGATGAATAGATAAATGTTAAATAGTATTTATAAGAATGTATATCAATGAATGTTTTTGAAATGGGAAAAACAATAATAATAATAATAAAGATGCACTGGAGTATAAGACACACCAAAATAAAAAAATGTTTTGTGATTTTCCTTGACTCCCAGAAGAAAGACAGCCATTGACAAAAAGGGAGTAATCTATCCTTGATCATGGTACTAGGGAAGAGAGTATGGCTTGCCAAAAATCCTGTACTAATGCCTACAGATTGCAAGCAGTTGGGTCCCAAGTAACAGCTTGGTAGGGAGGTGGAACAATGGAAGAGTTCCCAGAATGGCTCAAGTCTAGCAGGAATTAAATCACTGAGAGACCTTTCTCTATTAGATGCACAAAAGATATGATGCCTGCATATGAATAATTGTATATATGAAGATAAATTACAGTGCTTTCTGAAACATGCAATAGCTATGTTATCTATGGAGATGCTTACATTGGCTGTAAGTTTTGTTTTGTGATTTTATATTGTCTCTTTAACCCATCTTATTTATTATATTTTTATATATTTATTTATTATTCAAATTTATATAGCACCCTATCTCCCTGAGGGGACTCAGGGCGGTGCACAGAAATATAAAAACGCATACATTACAAAACAGTTTTAAATGAATTAAATTAGGGTCTGTCCTAAAAATTTGGATTAGAAAACAATTAAAATCAATTAAAACTTTACCCATTAAAACTATGCCAGGCCGGCCTCTTGAAATAAATGTGTCTTTAATGCCCGGCGGAAGAGGCGTAGGTCCGTGGTGGTACAAAGGTCGGGGGGTAGGTCATTCCAAAGGGCAGGCCCCGCCACAGAGAAGGCTCTCCCCCTGGGGGCCACCCATTGGCATTGTCCGGTGGATGGCACCTTGAGGAGGCCCACTCTGTGGGAGCGGACAGGTCTAAGGGAGGTATGTGGTAGGAGGCAGTCCCGCAAATAGCCAGGTCCCATGCCATGGAGCGCTTTAAAGATGGTTACTAGCACCTTGAAGCGCACCCGGAAGGCCACAGGCAGCCAGTGTAGCTCGCGCAGGAGAGGTGTTACATGGGAGTATCAAGAAACTCCCAGGATCCCCCGCGCGGCCGCATTCTGGACTAGCTGGAGCCTCTGGGTGCATCTCAAGGGGAGCCCCATGTAGAGAGTGTCCAGGCGGGAGGTAACGAGCACTTGAGTGACTGTGCGTAAGGCATCACGATCTAGATAGGGGCGCAACTGGCATATCAGGTGAACCTGATAAAAGGCCCCCCTGGTCACGGCTGTCACGTGGTCATCCAATGACAGCCGAGAATCCAGGAGGAGGCCCAGATTGTGAGCCCTATTCGTGGGGGCCAGTGACTCGCCCCCGATAGCCAGAGTTGGAACCAAATGACTATACCGTGATGCCGGAAACCACAGCTACTTGGTCTTGGATGGGTAGAGTCGGAGTTTGTTCCTCCCCATCTAGACTCGCATGGCCTCCAGACACTGGGACATCACTTCGACGGCATCGTTGGGGTGGTCAGGGGTAGAGATGTATAGCTGAGTATCATCAGCGTACTGATGGAACTCTACCTCAAAACCACGGATGATCTCGCCCAGCGGCTTCATGTAGATGTTGAACAGGAGGGGCGAGAGGACTGACCCCTGAGGCACCCCACATGTGAGGGGCCTCGACGTCGACCTCTGCCCTCCTGCCAACACAAATTGCGACCGGTCAGAGAGGAAGGAGGAGAACCACCACAAAACGGTGCCTCTCAACCCCAACCCCTCCAGCCGGTGCAATAGGATACCATGGTCGATGGTATCGAAAGCCGCCGAGAGATCTAATAGGACCAGGATAGAGGAATGACCTCTATCCCGAGCCCTCCAGAGATCATCCACCAACGCGACCAATGCCGTCTCTGTGCTATGCCCAGGCCAGAAGCCGGACTGGCGCGGGTCTAGATAGACAGTTTCCTCCAGGTGCTGGGGAAACTGTCGTGCAACCATACTCTCAACAACCTTCGCTAAAAAATGAAGGTTGGACACCGGACGATAATTAGCCAGCACTACTGGGTCCAGGGAAGGCCTCTTGAGGAGGGGTCTCACCACCGCCTCTTTCAAGACAGCTGGCAAGAACCCCTGACTCAAGGAAGCATTCACTATTCCCAGGAGCCAGCCTCATGTAACCTCCCGGGAGGCCAGTACAAGCCAGGAGGGACACGGGTCCAATAAACATGTGGTGGCATTCAGCTGCCCCAGTAACCTGTCCATGTCATCAGAAGAAACAAGGTCAAACTCATCCCAGAAAACGGTCTCAAGACCTGCCTCCGCCCACCCGCCTGGGCTAATCTCATCGGAGGGCAGTTTGTCATGTGTTTGAGCTATTTTATCCTGCAGATAACATCCAAATTCCTCTGCCTGGCCCTGCAAGGGAGCTTCCCACGGCCTCTGTTGAAGGACGGAGAGTGTCACTCTAAACAGGGTGGCAGGGCGGTTATCTGCGGATCCGATAAGAGCGGAGAGATAATTATGTTTTGCTGCTCTTATCGCCACAAGGTAGGTCCGCAAATGCAACCTTACCTGTGTTCGGTCAGATTCGGAACAAGTAGACCTCCAAACAAACGAGCGACGAAGAGGCGGGCGACGAAAGTGAAGCAATAGCAGACGAGGAGCAGACAGGAACAGCAGGAACGGCACAGCAATGAAGACGACCAGAGAAAGCGACCAGGAAACAGAGCAGCCATGGCAGCGGCGAAGCAGCGGCGGCGGTGGCGAAGCGGCGGCGGTGAAGAGGCGGCAACAGCCACAGGTGGAAAAGTGGTAGAAAAACGGTGGTGGCGGTGGAAAAACGGTGGTGGCGGCAGCTGTAACACAAGCCGCATACAGCCACATACAAGCCTCAGTTACGGGCCGCAGGAGGACCACAGGAGTGCGGAAGAACCCCCGTCCATACCTCACATACCGTGGCGGCGGCCCCAAACAGCTCCCCTGCAGTCGACTCTCCCGCCTGGGCTCGAGATCTTTTTCGCCCAGGCTGCTCAGGGAGCCCCTCCACCAAATCCACCAAATCCGACGGTGGGCAACGGGGTCTAACAGCCATGCCTACGGGTATGGCTATGCCTACGGTTATTCAGGTTGGCAAATTCCCTCGACTCAGCTCAGCTCAGAAACATCGACCTCCTCCATTCTTAACCTTGCTGCTCTTATTCCATTTTTGTTGTTGTACTTGTTATTTCTGAGCCACCCATAACCTTTACAAAGATGAGTAGCTATATGATAAATAAATAAGTAAACAACCTAGAAATTTGATACAGGGGAGGTCTGGCTTATCCTAAAACTGCCCCTCTTTTATTTTAATGATTTTTTTTAACTTGCTTTATGCAGAACAACTTCCCCTAAATATCAACAATCAATTATATGGGAAAATCATTAAAGGGCATTAACTATTAATGCAACCAGTTACTATGACATTTAATTTATGCATACTTGTGCAATTTTTAAAGAACACAAGTATTTTCAATCCTCACAGCAAGTCTGTGAATGCTTTTAAGATTTCTATTTCTATTTTAAGATGAACAAATTAGAGTGGAGAGAAATTTCACCCAAATCAAACAATGGCTGTAAAGTCTTATGTTTTTGCAGAGATAATGTTATTAAATTAAATGTATTTATTCTAAGAAAGGATCTAAACAAACTATAGCATGACTAAACCTAGGGAGGGAAATACGCAGTGGGGTACCCCAAGGTTCTGTTTTAGGCCCAGTACTCTTCAACTTCTACATCAATGATTTAGACAAGGAGATAGATGGGGAACCCATCAAATTTTCAGATGACATCAAGCTAGCAGGAATAGTCAACACTCTAGAAGATAGGCTTAAGATATAGAAGGATCTTGACATACTTGAACATTGGGTGCTATCCAGTGGTGGGTTCTGGATACCGTTGCAATCGGTACACTGCAATGGGGCTGGGCATCCATGGGCACCCGTGCTGAGCACGCATGCGTACCCACCACCCTGCAATGCTCCAGCTGGTCAGCAGAGCGTCATGCAGGCACTGTACGCTGTGCGCGTGTGCGCAAATGGCCCACTAGCTTAAAAAGAGGTAAGAAACAAGGGCAGGAGGGCGGGCCCAATGGAAACAACATTCTGGTACGTTGGCCACTGCTCCTAGCTGGCACGGGTATACCTGTACTGGGACATACCTCCCAGAACCCACCACTGGTCCTATCCAACAAAATGAAATTCAATGGTGAAAAAAGTAAGGTTCTACATTTAGGCAAGAAAAACCAAATGCACAAGTACAGTATAGGTGATACCTGATTCAATAGTAGTAACTGTGAGAGGGACCTTGAAGTCCTAGTGGATAATCACTTAAATATGAGCCAACAGTATGCTGCTGCAGAAGCCAAAAAAGTCAACACAATTCTAGGCTGCATTAACAGAGGGATAGAATCAAGATCACATAAAGTGTTAATACCACTTTATAATGCCTTGGTAAGACCACACTTGGAATACTGCCACAATGTTAAAAAGATGTTAAGACTCTAAAAAGAGTGCAGAGAAGAGCAAAAAAGATGATTAGAGGACTGATGGTTAAAACATATAAAGAACAGTTGCTGGAACTGGGTATGTCTAGTTCAATGAAAAGAAGGACTAGGGGTGACATGATAGCAGTGTTCCAATATCTCAGAGGCTGCCACAAAGAAGCGGGAGTCAACTTATTCTCCAAAGGACCTGAAGTCAGGACAAGAAGCAACAGATGGAAGCTAATCGAGAAAAGAAGCAACCTAGAACTAAGGAGAAATTTCCTGACAGAACAATTAATCAGTGGAACAACTTGCCTCCAGAAGTTGTGAATAACACTGGAAATTTTAAAGAAGAGATTGGACAACCATTTGTGTGATGTGGTGTAAGATATCCTGCCCGAATAGGGAGTTGGACTAGAGGATCTTCAAGGTCACTTCCAACTCTGTTATTCTGTTACTTCTGTTATTTCAAGCCATGCCTAGATTGACAATTGATTTACTTTTTAAACAACAGCAGACCTTTCCAGATTTGTATGGTGAAGTAGGAAACCAGGAATTAAATATAAACTATTGTAAGATGTGAACAAAACAGGTAAGATGGGTTTGCCCCATTTAAAATTGTATTTTGAGGTATATTGTTTGGTATAAATGAAGAACTTAAAAGAATAGAAGATTGGAGCTAGAGGAACATGATTTGATATTTGATTGGCACATTTATCGTTTAACAAATCTAAAGTTAATGAAAAAAATTTTTTTATTAGATCTGCCATACTCAGGGTTTGGAATATATTAAAAGCAAGACTGTCTCCTAAAATCCCTTATGGTTGTCTCCCCAGGAATCTTTTTTTAAAGAAGAGATACTATGGCTATACAAACCTGGCTGACTTATGTTGATTTACTGACTTTTATTGATTAAATAAAAAACAAGGGAAAAGCTGGAAAAGAAAGATTATATGTGTCAATGGTTTTTGCTTATGCACAACTGGATAAAAGGAATTATGTTTTTGTAGATGAAAAATCAGATTCTGAAAGAAATTTATATATTAATGACAAACATCTTACAGCACTACCTGTTCTACCAGCACATCTGCAGTCACATGATCAAAATTCAGGCGATTGGAAATCTGCCTGAAAAGACATTTCAAATGAGTACATAGTTGATTACATGCTAAGAATCTCCACAAGAATCTGAACTACTAACAGTCAAAGTAAATTGGCTGTAGATAGAAATCAATGGAGTTCAAGGTGGACTGGGCTTATGTCTATTATGTGCAGAAAGGGACTTGAAACTGATGATACATTTGGCCCCTCCTTCGGGCTCAGCCTGGTCATCTCCTACACCTCCTGCTTTTACAAGTGATTGCAGGAACATTGTAACACCCCCCACTCATCTAATATTCCCCACATCCTACTCCGTTAGGCCTCCTGGTCCTTCTTCCCACCTGGCTGGGTCCTCAAAGACCTTGAGCCTATTTCCAATCTTGCTAGGTCCCATATCTTTGAGCTTCCTCCTGCCTTATCATGCCTTGCGTCACTTATCTCTTTCAAAGATTGTCTTTCCAAAAGAGAATCAGCTGATGCACTATGCAGTCTTCTTATACAGAAACCATCACATGCCATCACAGAGGTGAGTGCTATTTTGAAAGTGGCCACGATCTGAGAATTGTAGATGCTCTCAAAATGGAACCTACTTCTGGGATGTCACAAAGGCTGAGTGGCTGTGGCTACCGGCGCCCCGGTTCAACCAGTTGATGCCATCACTGGCCATAGGGGGCGAACATCTAGCCCCCGTGGATTGGGCACGCAACCTAGGCGTCCTCCTGGATACCCGGCTGTTGATGAAGGACCATGTGACAGCCGTGGCCAGGGGGGCATTTTACCAGGTTCGCCTGGTGCGCCAGTTGCGTCCCCTATTGGACTGGGACACCCTTCGCATGGTCACTCATGCGCTTGTGACGTCCGGTCTGGACTACTGCAATGCTCTCTACATGGGGCTTCCCTTGAGGTGCACCTGAAGACTACAGCTGGTCCAGAACGCGGCCGCGTGGGCAGTTGTGGGAGCTACTAGATACTCCCATGTAACACCGCTCCTGCGCGAGCTGCACTGGCTGCCTGTGGCCTTTCAGGTGCGCTTCAAGGTGTTGATTACCATCTTTAAAGCGCTCCATGGCACAGGACCTAGTTATTTGCAGGATCGTATCCTGCCCCATACATCCCTTCGGCCGATTCGCTCCCACAGAGAGGAACTTCTACGGGTACCGTCCACTAGGCAGTGCAAGCGGGCAACGCCCAGGGGAAGGGCCTTCTCTGTGATGGGCCCAACCCTCTGGAACGACCTACCCCCCAATATTAGAACTACCACGGACCTCCGCTCATTCCGCCAAAAAGTCAAAACCTATCTGTTCCATCAGGCCGGCTTGGCCTAATTTATGCTCCTCGCCTCAGTCTGTAATTTAAATTGTTTATTTGGTTTTAATGGGATACAATTTTTAATGTTCACAAATTTTAGTACAGGGTTATTTAATTCGATTTTAATTATGTAAGTATTGTATGTTTTTAGATGTTTTTTAATTTTTCCTGTACACCGCCCCGAGTCCCTTCGGGGAGAGGAGGCGGTCTATGAATGTAATAAATTATTATTAAATTAAAGTGGCTTCTTTATAAGTAGGCTACATGGTATGTTGGCTGATTCTTTTTTCAGAAAGGTATTTCTGAAGATCACCTTGCAAAAAGAGTACAAAGAGAGGTCTTCCCTTTGTGTTAATTTTTCTTTGAAACTTAATAAAGAATGTTTAGAAAAAAATTCTGCGAGACTATCCCTCTATTTTAAACTAGCTGTACCCGGCCACACGTTGCTATGGCCCAGTCTGGTTAAATGGCCAACCAATCTGTATGTAGATCAACACCTGCACACATACACACAACCACCATATAACCCCCAACCTACCTACCTACTGTATTTCTCTCTATCTACCCCTCTACCTACCTACCTACTGTATTTCTTCCTTTCTCCCTCTATCTACCTACCTACCGTGTTTCTCCCTCTCTATTCCTCTACCTATCTACCTACTGTATTTCTCCCTATCTATCTATACACCTACCTACCTACCTACCTACGGTATTTCTCCCTCTTCTCCCTCTCCTCTACTTACCTACCTACTGTATTTCTCCCTCTCTATCTATCCCCCTGTCTACCTACCTGCCTACCTACTGTATTTCTCCCTCTCTATCTATCCCTCTACCTACATACATATTGTATTTCTCCCTCTCTATCTATCCCCCTGTCTGTCTGTCTGTCTACCTACCTACCTACCTACCTACCTACCTACTGTATTTCTTCCTTTCTCCATCCATCCATCCATCCATCCATCCATCCATCCATCCATCCATCCATCCATCCATCCATCCATCTATCTATCTATCTATCTATCTATCTATCTATCTATCTACTGTAATTCTCCCTATCTATCCCTCTACCCACCTACCTACTGTATTTCTTCCTTTCTCCTTCTACCTACCTACCTACTGTATTTTGCCCTATCTATCTATCCACCTACCTACCTACCTACTGTATTTCTTCCTTTCTCCTTCTATCTACCTACCTACTGTATTTCTCCCTATCTATCCCCCTACCTACTTACCTACCTACTGTATTTCTCCCTCTCTATCTATTCCTCTACCTACCTACCTACTGTATTTCTCCCTCTCTATCTATCCCTCTACCTACCTACCTACCTACTGTATTTCTTCCTTTCTCCCTCTATCTACCTATCTACCTACCTACTGTATTTCTCTCTCTATCCCTCTACCTACCTACCTACCTACTGTATTTCTCCCTATCTATCTATCCCCCTACCTACCTACCTACTGTATTTTGCCCTATCTATCTATCCACCTACCTACCTACCTACTATATTTCTTCCTTTCTCTCTCTACCTACCTACCTACCTACTGTATTTCTCCCTCTCTATCACCTATCAACCTACCTACCTACCTACTGTGTTTCTCCCTATCTATCTATCCACCTACCTACCTTATTTCTCCCTCTCTATCTATTCCCCTATCTACCTACCTACTGTAATACAATAATACAATAGCAGAGTTGGAAGGGACCCTTGGAGGTCATCTAGTCCAACTCCCTGCCTAGGCAAGAAGCCCTATACCATTTCAGACAAATGGCTATCCAACATCTTCTTAAAGACTTGCAGTGTTGGGGCATTCACAACTTCTGGAGGCAAGCTGTCCCACTGGTTAATTGTCCTAACTGTCAGGAAATTCCTCCTCAGTTCTAAGTTGCTTCTCTCCTTGATTAGTTTCCACCCATTGCTTCTTGTTCTGCCCTCTGGTGCTTTGGAGAATAGCTTGACTCCCTGTTCTTTGTGGCAACCCCTGAGATATTGGAAGGCTGCTATCCTGTCTCCCCTAGTCCCTCTTTTATTAACTGTATTTCTTCCTCTCTCTCTATATGGGCCACCTGGGAGTTTGCTATCCCAGTGCCTTTTTGGCCCTAAGAGGCCTCCATACGTTGCTGAGGCAATGACTGTTGGTGGGAGGAGTTACAGGGAGGTAAAAACATTTTCAGTGGGTACATTTTATATGTGTGTACCTTGCACATGATACACGTGTGCTAGGCACAAAATGAGTAGCTATTCTATTATCGGAAGTCCTTGGGAACATTGTGTCAAAATTTGAGGTAAATCGGTGCAGTATTTTTCGAGATTAGCTGCTTTGTACAAACTATTTTACATTTTTATTTATATAGATGGATGATCTGACAATGTATGGAAAAACATCATCTGAAATGGAATTGCTGCTCAATTCTCTCCAAATATGCAGTCAAGCTACTGCAGTAGAATTTGGACTGAAAAAAATGTGCCAATCTTACCATCAGCAAAGGAAAAATAACCAACACTGAAGGAGTCAAGATGCCCTACAGAAATATCATCACGATGGAAAAAATTGCTACAAATATCTGGGCATCCATCACACTAATTATATCATGCACTCTGAAATCAGTGAATACTAATAAGTGAATGAGAATGAAGATTTCCAGAGAAGAAGATCTCTAAGAATAACAAACTCAGTGGCTGAAATATCATCAAAGCAATTAACACCTGGGCAATTTCAATCATTAAATATACAGCTGGAATAATGGAAGATGCAAGCTGAATTAACTCTTATCCAGAGATCTGAAGTCATAGTGACTGCAACAGTTTTCCAAAATGTTCAGAACACTCCTAGTTTTAGAAATAGACTATTCCGGTTGTGAGTAGAATTTATAAAATTTGTTAATTTGATCAATAAATGAAAATTGTAATTATACAAAGTAAATTTAACAACATATCCCACCTATTATTTTCGTAGATTAAGAAAATTGTATGAGTGGTCATTATGACCTCATGTCTGTAATAGCATAGCCAAAATAGTACATCTGTAGTTAAGAGTTAAGAGCCCTCGATAGGAAGACAATGAAACATTTCCATCCATACAGCAAAGTTGAGAGTCTCTAATTACTAAGGAGCATCAATGGGCATGGAATGTTGTTAGTATACCAGACAACTGAAGAGCAAAAAAGGCATTGGAAGAATATCTGAAGATCAGGGAAGACATTGCACTGAAGCAACTACGCCATAAAGACTTACTCAATACCAAAGAGGACAAACTGCCCTTTAAGTAAAGCCAAAGGAATAGAAAAGAGACATAGCAGGGCAAAAATATTATATAGGGACTACATAAAATTTTTAACAAGCAAAGCAGATTAACAAGACCTGGTAATGGCTAAGAAGAAGAAACAGAACAAAGAGACACAGGAGTTGATTTTGGCTGTGCAAGACCAAGCCTTAAGAGCAAATGCATATAAAGTGAGAATTGAAAAGACAACAGATAGCAAATATCATCTTTGTAAAGAAGCTGAAGAAACAATGGAGCACCTAGTTGGCTGCTGTAAGAAAACTGCATCGGTTGACTACAAACAACAGCATGACAAAGTAACAAGAATGGTGTATTGGAATATCTGCAAGTAGGAAGTAAAAACTGGCAGGACCGAAAATAGACAAAGTAATAGAAAATGAAGAAGCTAAAGAGTGCTGGGACTTTATAATGCAAACAAATATCTGCCATACAACACTCCAGCCTTAACAATTGTTGATAAGAAAGTTAAAAAAAATATTCTGGATAGTGGACATTATCCACAAGTTGGAGAAAGCAGAATAGAAAGAACTGGAGAAAATAGCAGAAATAGTACCAATAGACCTTGGGTACAATCCCAAATTTTCTAGAGCACCAGTCAGACACTACCAACATTGACAGAAGTGGCAAGATGGGCAGCCAATAAAACAAACAAAATCACCATCAATAAGTTACAAAAAGCGCTGGGACAATTTATATCCTGTGATGATACTTTTAATGTTGTTATACATCTGCCTATCCCAAACCTTTAAAAACTTGGTAAGTGGACAAAAATGCCAAATCCAGTTTAAACATCTGTCTGGCCATAATGATGCTTTTTAAAATCTAGGTTTGTGAAGATATCCGGGCATTTCCCTTCTGTCTTCCCCTTCGATTTCTTTCATTTCCATTTTACTGGAAAGGAATTTTCAGGTTTTTTTATTGCAGTCCCAGTAGCCTGGCGACACATGTAAAACCTTGCTGACATCGTTGCCAAACAGACTATGTGTGGGAGTGACAAATTACATGGCATTTGTGGGGGAGAATAATTAGGGAAGAGAGAAAGAGAGAGAATATATGTAAGTAAGCTTGTGAGAATATTAACTTGTTCCGTGCAGAGGAAAAAAACCATCTTTTTGCTGCCATATTTTCATCCAGCTCACTAAAAAGAGAATTTGCTTTTAATATTTGAAGAATAGCTTTTCAGTGAAATTGTCTTGGGTAGAATAGTGTTATTCTTTCACTTACTTGATTAATTTAGATGAAAAAGTTAATTAAGGGGCATCTGTGGATATCCTTCACTTTCTGTGCGATCCTATTTCCAGCAGATGCCCTTGATTTTTGTATACATTTTTGTTAAATTCCCAAAGGGCAGGCCTTCATCTATTTGTGGGACAGTGTGAATATCCAGGAAGGCTAGAGAGTGATGGAAAGAGCAGTAGTAGAAATGTACAGCAGCAGCAGTAGCAGTGGCAGTAGCATCCTCCACCATGCACAGCAATAAAGAGCTCAAAAATATAATCAAAAGAACTTTGAAAGACATTACTCCAAACTCCAAGGTTAAAGTAAAAAATATAGAAGTCACGATCAAGGATAGAGAGAGAAAAATACTCTTGAGTGATTACCCAGCATGAACACATCTATTCCAGAACAGCCTCTATTCAGCCGATCTCTATTTTCCAACATAAATAATTATTTGCACCCATGTTGCCCTTTCAGATTTTATTTAAGAATACTGTTCAGGTAAATTGCTAGAGTTGCCACTAAGGCAGGCATGTCCAAAGTCCGGCCCGGGGGCCATATGCGGCCCAGGGGTCGGTTTAATACGGCCCTCCAACAGCCCTCCCTGCTCTATGTAAATGTGGCCCTCCCTTCCTCCCTCTGTCTCTGGGGCTGTGTGGCTGGGAGGGAGGTGGACGCGCGGCCCCAGAACGTGCGCTTGGTGCCTGCCGGAGGGAGCCGCGATGGGGACGCGACCGGGTTCCCTGCCTGACGCCCCTGCCGGGTGACCTGCCGGGCGACAGCCTCGGTGGTGCTTAAGATGACGGTAGCCTTGGGTGCTCGCACAAGGTCGCCCGGCAGGTGCGTCAGGCAAGGAAGCCGGTCGCGTCTCCATCGCGTCTCCCTCCGGCGGCACCAAGCGCACATTCTGGGGCCGCGCGTCCACCTCCCTCCCAGCCACACAGGCCCAGAACGTGCAGCTCCCGCCGCACAAGGTCGCCCGGCAGGGGCGTCAGGCAGGGAAGCCGGACACGCGGCCTCAGAACGTAAGCCGTGGTGCCTGCCAGAGGGAGACGCGATGGAGATGCGACCGGCTTCCCTGCCTGATGCCCCTGCCGGGCGACAGCCTCGGTGGTGCTGCGGGAGGAGGCGTCCGTAACCTCCAGCATACCGGCCCTTCTGCTGCTTCCCGGGGTGGGGGAGGAGAGGAGAGGGGAGAGAGGGAGTGACTGACAGACACAGAGAGAGACAGAAGGGGAGGGAGGGAAAGACAGAGAGACAGACAGAGACAGAGAGAAAGAGAGGGAGGGAGAGAGACGGAGAGAGACACAGATAGAGAATGACACAGGGAGGGATTGAATCGGAGACAGACGGGGAAAGAGGGAGAGACAGACATACAGAGAGAGGGAGGGAGGGAGAGAACCAGAGAGAGTGACACACACAGAGACAGGGAGAGACAGAGAGAGGGAGGGAGAGACAGATAGATAGAGACTGATTAAGTGAGTGAGAGACAGACAGACAGACAGACACACACAGAGAATGACAGAGAGAAAGAGAAAGAGAGAAAGAAAGAGAAAGAGAAAGAAAGAAAGAGAGAGAGAAAGAAAGAGACAGAAAGAGAGACAGAAAGAAAGAGAAAAAGAGAGAGAAAGAGAGAGAGACAGAAATGGAGAGAGAGAGAAAGAGGAAGAAAGAGATAGAGAGAGAGAGAGAAAGAGAGACAGAAAGAGAGAGAGAGAGAGAGAGAGAGAAAGAGAGAAAGAGCGAGAGAAATGGAGAGAGAGAGAGGAAGAAAGAGAGAAAGAGAGAAAGGTAGGTAAGTTTTTTTAAAATTTATTTTCAATACATTGTGAAAACTCAACTGTCAGTTGATCTTAATGTTATGAAATGAAAAGTATGTCATTTGCAATTAACTTGGCATAAAATAATTTATTTGCATTTAATTCGAATGGTTCAAAGAATGTTCGGAAAAATGTTCGGCCCTCCACCATGTTCACTTCATCCAATCTGGCCCTCTTTGAAAAAAGTTTGGACACCACTGCACTAAGGTCTAATCCATCCTTATCAGCTCTGCAGAAGCTACTTTTTTTTTTTGTATCTTATCTCTCACACATGTGCATTTAAGCATAAATTAAAGTACATTGCTATATTACCATTAACTTGCCATTCTGCACCCAGCAACTAATAAGATACTAATTGAAAATGTAGTAATCTTTTTTGTTGTTTCTAAGCATCCTTCAGCTAAAAGAACATTTTCCATGTTTTCCAAGCGACATAGTACAGATGACTGCAAAGTACACTCCACACACAGATGGAGAAAAGCCTGCAGCAATATCTAATTGTGGTGATAGAGATAATATATCTACATGTATGTGCATGCATATTCTCTCAGGCAGTGATCCTTGGGTGTGAGAATAAAATGTTGCCACTGATTTTTAAAACTGACAAGTATGACAAAATAAGAAGAGAGCCCTGAATCAAAGAAATCATAGATGTTCAATTTATTAAATTAAATTTATAAACCGCCCCCCTCTCCCCAAAGGATGTTATTATATAACATACTAGAAATTGGTGTAAATATGTTTTTTGGAATTCAAAGCTATGTAAAAACCATGTATTTTGACTGCTGAGTAGCCTAGATCTAGAGCTGCATGTATTCCAAACTCATAATTTTAGATTCTGTTGTACTAATTCATATTTGAATAAAGCCAACAACTCTCCTGAGAATGATTATTCCACCTTTATTATTTTTATACATATACTTAATATTCTTTCTGCCACCTATATTCTCCACAACTATGTGAAGTGGGTTGGGCCAAGAGTGACCCTGCTGGTTCTCACGTCTAAGGCAGAACTAAACTCCCTCTCCTGGTTTCTAGACTGATGCCTTAACCACTAGATCAAACTGGCTCATTGTACAGGTATGTAAAAAACAGTACATCTTGTCTGACTTTGAATCTGTACCTTTTCAATGGCAGCATCCGGCCTGTGAAACAGCATCTCCCAAGACAGTTGAATGGTCCCAACTCTGCTAGCCCAATACAAGGTGTTATTTCCTCAAGCATTTAGGTAGATGAGCTCTGCTAGCTTTTTTCTTCTTCTGTTAGTGGGCTTTTGTTTACCCCTCAGGTATGGGGGTGATGCTACCTCTAATACACTGCATTTTTTTCTGTTTTAATCCTTGTAAGATGCCCAAAGTCATTTGGGTGAAATGGGCAGTTACATAATCTATATAAATAATTTTCCTATATCGTGCTCCTGTGTTTTCCCAATCTCATTCTATTTTTTTTTATCACTTATAGTCTATAACTGACAGGAGCCTTATATTTAGCCAGGATAGTCATACATGAGATACTGGGAAAATGTGTATCTGAAACTTTTCTTTTTGTAACCTCCTTCATGTTTTGTTGAAATCTGATTTTCCGTCCAACATCAGCAATGTAATTTTCTAGTTTTACTAGAGCAGTCTAAAGACCTCTTGACCCTTTGCCAGATTATCAAAGCCAGATTATCAAATCCATAAATCAATCAATGTTGGTTTGTAAGGAGGAAGGGAAGATCTGGTAGGTTTAAAAAAAAATTAAATGAAATTTGTAAGTCCTATATTATTAGGAAGGTAAAGTTTGCTCAATTCTATAAAAATTGGTGCATGTGGCAGTCTCAGGTGACACTATTTAACATGATTAAAATATATAGTTGCCTTATTGCCCTTTTCCCGCCTCCACTACCTTGATCTTCTAGGAGAGAAGAATGTTTTTTAATACTCTGCCTCATTTAGTGTCTTGATCTTGGTTCTGCTCCCCTCCCAGAAAACCAACATTCCCTCTGGCAGTAACCATCTAAACCAAACTCCTTTATTGTATAATTTATTTGACAAGAAGGAATATTTCCTCCTTGCTTCTCTAACTTTTTTCGGAATTTGTTTTAAAATGGTAATTTCTTATCCAGATATCTTAAAGGTCCCCCCCTTTGAGCCTCCAGCACCTCATCTCTCGTGGTCCTCCTGAGAAATTTAACATGTACCTCTCTTGGAACATTATGGGTTCTAGCATATGCTGAATTAATTCTATAGGCCAGATCCATATCCCACCAGAACTGTTTTTTATCTCTTTTAAGGTATTCTGCTAAAATTGTACTCATATCTTTAAGATCTTCATTTTCTATCTCTGGTAAGTTCTGGAACCTGAAAAAAAAAGATATTCTTTCAAATTCTATTTTAGATATAAAGTTTTCTAATTCTAGATTTCCCTTTCGGACTTCTTTCACCTCTCTTCCCAACCCGACTGCCCCCTCTTCCGTCACAATCCTTTGTTTCTATTTTTGTTATACTTTGTTTTACTTCTCTGAGTTCGTCTTTGAAGTCTTCTATTGCCTTCTTCAATTCGATTTGACCCAGTAAGGGCAGTAAGACACAAGATACAAGAACGGAGGGAGCTATGGCCCCACCTGATGGCAAGGAGGGAGCAATTTCGAAAAGGCTCAGGTCACAAAAATAATTTTATTTGAAATGTATAAAAGAAAACGGCAAAGAAAGAGAAGATTAAACATATGGTTGATAAAATGTAAGAACTCTGTTTATGCTTATCCTTTATGTTACTTTTAAATGTGAAAATCTGTGAGGTTGGGGGGAATTTCGACTGCCAGCATGGGAGCTACCAAATTTTTTTATGTACCCTTATACCCTTTTCCTGTGAATATTTTTAAAAACCAATAAAACTTTTATATATATATATATATATATATATATATATATATATATATATATATATATATATATATATATATATATATATATATATATATATATATATATATGTTCCTCTGATTTATTGATCAGCTCATAAAACTAACATATATATATATATATATATATACATACATACATACATACATCATATATATATATATATATATATATATATATATATATATATATATATATATATATATATATGTGTGTGTTTTCGTAGATTTTCACGGGTGTAGGTATGCTGGAATTGCTGGCTTCAGGGATTTTCCCGTGTATATAGCATGGGGATGTTGCAATAACATCTCCATGTATATGCACGGGAAAATCCCCGAAGCCAGCAATTCCAGCATATATATATATATATATGTGTGTTTTCTGGGGTTTTCGTGGGTGTTTGTATGTAGGTCTTTGGTTGTTCGGGTTTTCTCCCGCGTAGAATTGGAAATATCTTCACGACGTTTCGATGAAGTTCTCATTCATCATCTTCAGGCTGGTGTTTCCGGCTTGGTGCTTCCAGGAGCAATGTGAGATCTCAGCCGGTTCCTCTTTTTAACTGCCAGTGGGGGTATGACCTGATTGGGTGGGAGCTTGGCTGCATTCTGATTGGGTAGAAGTGTGTTCTGATTGGTAGGGGGTTTGGCTGTGCTCTGATTGGATGGGAGTTTGGCTGTGCTCTGATTGGATGGGGGCGTGTTCTGTTTGGGTGGGGGCTTGGTTGTGCTTGTGTTAGTGAAGATACTTCCAATTCTACGCGGGAGAAAACCCGAACAACCAAAGACCTACATATATATAGAATTGGAAGTATCTTCACGACGTTTTGATGAAGTCTCATTCATCATCTTCAGGCTGGTGCTTCCGGCTTGGTGCTTCCAGGAGCAATACACATATACACATACATACATACATACATACAGTTGCCAACCAGGCCAAGATGAAATAGAAGTGCTTGTGCTTATAAGGATAAAAGACAGGAAGACACATCCTCATTTGTATGCAAGCTCAGATCATAGCTTACTTCGATGGCCTTCTGGAACTTTGTGAAGCAGACAGACATGGAGAGTGTATGTTATCATAATGTATTATAATGTATTATAATTATTATTATTGATTTAATTTTATTGTTTTATTGATGTACTCTGCTAGGACACATGTAGATTAATGGCATATAAATGATGGAAATTAATATATTTATTCTGCATAGTTAAAAAAGAAAGCTTATTATAAGGTTTTAAGAAATTATATATGCAAGAAAGATAATGAAATTAATACAATTGAAAGTATTGTCTTTAATCAAAATAAATGAGTGTCTGTGTAATGATGAAAGGGTGGGATGGAGAGAAATGTATAAACTAGATAACTGGAAGATCAAACAGGAATGAGAAAGTGGATGAATAAAAAATTTGCAAAAATTGCTGTTAGTCGTTTACATGGAGAATCTGGGTAGAATGAGATTATTGTATTTCATTTTCATTTATTAAATTTATACCCCGCCCTTCTCCAGGGCGGAGCACAGGAAAATTAAAAATACATACAAAACCATATAAAATTTAAAAAACTTATGCAATAAAATCCTGCGCTAAAAACCAAATTAAAATCCCCAAATTTAAAACTATCTAAAAGTCAGTTATGGAGGTTACGCTAGGCTGGCTAGATGGAACAAATGTGTCTTTAGACACTTGCGGAAGAGGCGGAGGTCGGAGATGGTGCGAAGTTCAGGGGGTAGGTCGTTCCAAAGGGCTGGGCCCGCCACAGAGAAGGCTCTTCCCCTGGGTGTCGCCAGTCGGCATTGTCCGGCTGACGGTACCCTGAGAAGGCCCTCTCTGTGGGAGCGTATCAGTCTAAGGGATGTATGGGGCAGGAGGCGGTCTCGCATATAACTAGGCCCCGAGCCATGGAGCGCTTTAAAGATGGTCGTTAGAATCTTGAAGCGCACCCGAAAGACCACAGGAAGCCAGTGCAGCTCGCGCAGGATTGATGTTATATGGGAGTGTCTAGGCGCTCCCGTAATCACCCGCGCGGCTGCATTCTGGACTAACTGCAGCTTTCGAGTGCACCTCAAGGGAAGCCCCATGTAGAGAGCATTACAGTAGTCGAGTCGAGAGGTCACGAGTGCTTGAGTGACTGTGCGTAAGGCATCCCGGTCCAGTAAGGGGCGCCATTGGCGCATCAGGCGTACCTGATGAAACGCCCCCTTGGCCACGACCGCCACATGGTCCTCCATGGACAGCCGGGAATCCAGGACACCCAAATTGCGCGCCCTCTCCACGGGGGCCGGTGTTTCGCCCCCAATGGCAACCGGGGTGCCGGAAGCCACAGCCACTCAGTCTTGGACGGGTTGAGCCTGAGTATAACACCAAATATATACATACTTATCACTCTCTCAACATTGGATTGTGGTATGACTGCAATTTAGATCATTCCGAGTGAAGAATGCATTTATTGATTCCTGTTTCGAAAAGTATCAGTGGCTGCATTCATACAAATGGCTGCATTCATACAATGTATACTGTAAAACCAAACAAACCATCTTACACACACGCACACACATCCTCTCTCTTTATATGTGTATAAGTAAATACACATATAAAGTATAAGTATAATCTTTATTGTCATTGTACGTAAATACAACAAAATTGGTTTTAACCTCACTGATGCAAAATTATAGCAGAAACAAAAAAAGAAAAAGAAAAAAAAACCTAGCTTGTGCATGGAGCAATTGTGGTTGTATTTAAAAGTCTGACAGCCCAAGGATAGAAACTATCTTTAATCCTCTTTGTTCGGCTGGTTGTACTTTGATGTCTTCTGCCCGATGGTAGAAGTGCAAAGAGACACTGACCAGGGTGTGAATCATCTCTGAGTATCTTCCTTACTCTGCTAAAACAGCAAGATCTGGCGATGTCATCCAGTGGTGTCAGAGGGCAACCAATGGTTTCTTGTGCCAAATTGATCACTCTCTGTAGTGCCTTCCTGTCCGCAGCTGTTAAACCAGCAAACCATATTGTCATGCAATATGTGAGGACACTTTCTATGGTGGGCCGATAGAAAGAGGCCATCAGCTGTTGTTTCACCTGATTTTTCTGCAGGACTCTAAGGAAACTAAGTCTTCTTTTGAGCCTTTCCAATGACCAGAGACATGTTATTTTGAAAAGGTGTAAGTATAAGGTATAAAGGTATATAGTATAAGTAAATATATAATGTATGTATGTATGTATGTATGTATGTATGTATGTATGTATGTATCAGATGTGGGTTGCTCCCAGTTCGGACCGGTTCAGGAGAAGGGCAGTGGCAGGAGGGCGATGCCTCTGTCTGCTGACTCAGGGCAGTCAGCTCAGCTGCAGCCAGGATGAGCTGAGAAACTCTGGGGAGCCTCCTGCATGTTGCAGAGGGCGGCCAGCCTATGCCTGTGCCTCCGCACTGGCCAGCGTCTCCTGAAGCCGCTGCAGTTACAGCTGCGACAGGCTCAGGGGCAGCACGGCAAGCTGAGTGCTTGAAAACAGCAGGGATGTGGTGAAAGACTGCGGAGATGGGGGGGATGCAACTTGTAGGGGGCTCCGTGCAGCCTCGGCTCGTCCGGGCTACAGACAAGTCCACTGCGCTGAGCTGCTGGAGGCACCTCAGGCTGCGGCTGGGATTGTGCTAACCTTATCCTCCCCAAGCACCGGACTCCACCATTGCCATTGCCCCTGCCCAGCTCTCGCCCGGCTGGCTCCCAAGCTAGGAGACAACAGCCAGTCCCCCATGCCCTCCGGATCACCAGCATGAGTGTGGCTCTCCAGGAGCTCGGCAACAATGTGAGAACAAAGCACTTTTTTGCTCCCATTGGCAGGCAAGAAGAAAGAGCCTCTGTCTCCACCTTTGTGCATCCTTTTGATTTGCAAGTCCAAGGCATGCTCATGCGCAAAGATGGCGGCAGCTTTCTGCCCCCACCCGACATCACCACGCTCCCGGGGGTTGCCCACTTACCTAGGGGGTCCACAGGGGCTGAGAAGCGAATCAGGCAGACATCATTTGTACATCACGGGATAGCTGCAGGAGATCGATCAGAGGGAAGGAAACTGCCATTCAGGCGGTCCCACCCAACAACCGGAGACCAGACTGGGACCCCTTCGGAGGCAACGTACCTAATGGAGACAAGCACTCCTCTCGGTGGGCTGGCGGTGCTCGACTTGCTCCCAGCACCATCGAGGAGATAGCAAAGAACCCCAGGCTAGCGCCCAACTGCTTGCCAAAAATTTTTGCCATTTCTTGGCTGTGACTTGGTGATGGGGTGGGTCATGTTTATATGTATTTATTGTTTTACTGTGCCTGTGCACCGCCCCGAGTCCCTGTGGGGAGAGGGCGCGGTTTAGAAATATTAAAATTATTATTATTATTATTATTATTATTATTATTATTATTATTATGTAACTGAGTGTGCGTGAGTGACATCAAGTTGGCCACACTCACTCAGTCACATGCCCCCCACCTAGCCACACCCACCGAACAGGTAGTAAACATTTTTAGAACCCACCACTGGTGTGTGTGTGTGTGTAGACATGTTTATAGATGTGTGTGTATACATGTATGCGTATATGTATGTGTATACGTGTATGTGTACATATGTGTGTGTGTCTATTACTATAATGTGTAAACCTAATTAATGAAAATTTTGAATTTTGAAACTTTTTATTGTAATATATTCACCTTGTTACAACGTGGAAAGGATAGTAAAACTAGTATCACCCCCCATTTTAGCTAGGGTTATTATTAAAGTAACTTAAACTGTCAGTATTAAGATATTGCTCATGCTTGCCGACTCTGGTCCATAGAACCATTACTTGTGAATTATGGTGCCCTCTACTGGCTTGGTTATTTGTCAGTCCAGAAATGGGAGCAGCATGTAGAGTGTAACATTAACATCTTCCCAGCCCAGTTGAAAGGAATTGATATAGGGTGTGATTTCTGTAATTTTAAATGGAATTAAAATATGAAGGCTAATATCTATGAAAATTTATTTCTTGTACTAGGACAGTGGTGGGCAAACTCATTAGTCAAGGGAGCCAAATATCAACAATACCACGATTGAAATTTCTTTTGAGAGCTGGAAGGTGTAGCCTGTTTTGTAGGAGTGGCTCAGTGGTCATGTGTCCACCTGGACAAATTGGCGTGGCCAATTTCACTTAACGACAGTCTTGCTTAGCAACCAAAATTTTGGGCTCAATTGTGGTCATAATTTCTTTCTTTATCTCTCTCCCTCCCACTTTCTTTTTCTTTTTTCTTTCTTTCGCCATCTTTTTCTGTCTGTCTGTCTCTCTCTGTGTCTGTCTCTCTCTCCTCCCTCCACTCATCTGTCACTCTGTGTGTGTGTCTGTCTGTCTATCTCTCAGTCACTTAATCAGTCTCTATCTGTCTCTCCTTTCCTTTCTGTCTCTCCGTCTGTGTGTGTCACTCTAATTCTCTCCCTCCTTCCCTCCCTCTCTCTCTCTGCATGTCTGTCTCTCCCTCTTTCCCCCTGCTTGTCTCTGATTCAATCCCTCCGTGTCATTCTCTATCTGTGTCTCTCTCCGTCTCTCTCTCCCTCCCTCCCTCCCTCCTCCCTCTCTTTCGCTCTGTCTTTGCCTGTCTGTCTTTCCCTCCCTCTCCCTGTCTCTCTCTGTGTCTGTCAGTCACGCCCTCTCTTCCCTCTCCTCCCCCCCCCCACCACGGGAAGCAGCGGAAGGGCCGGCATACCGGAGGTTACGGATGCCTCCTCCCGCAGCGGGCGAGCGAGCAGGCGGGGCGAGATCCCAAGGCTACCGTCATCTTAAGCACCACCGAGGCTGTCGCCCGGCAGGTCGCCCGGCAGGGAAGCCGGTCGCGTCTCCATCGACTCCCTCTGACAGGCACCACGGCGCACGTTCTGGGGCCGCGCGTCCACCTCCCTCCCAGCCACGCAGCCCCAGAACGTGTGCCGTAGTGGCTGTCGGAGGGAGCCGCTGGAGATGCGCCCGGCTTCCCTGTCCGATGCCCCTGCCGGGCGACCTTGGGCGGCAGGAGCTGCACGTCGCAAGGCTCGGGGGTAACAGAAGCAGTGAAGCAGCTCACCGCTTTTCCACACCCAGGAAAAGATTGGCGCGTGCACGTCCCACGAAATTACAGCGCAACTTCCCACCGCTACGAAGTCTCCGAGACTGTAATTCCGTGGGACATGCTCCGCCCAATTACAGTTTCGGAGACTTCGTAGCGGTGGGAAGTTGCGCTGTAATTCTGCGGGACGTGCACGCGCCAATCTTTTCCACGGTGTGGAAAAGCGGCGAGTTTCTGTGCGGCCGCTGATCACTCCAGACGCCATCGGGGAAGACGCGGAACGTGAGGCGGACCTCGCGGATGGCCTCTCCGGCAGCGCAGAGACTCGCCGCTGCTTCACGCGGTATTCTGTGGACAGACAGTGACAGACAGAGAGAGAGAAGCACAGAGCGAGAGAGAGACAGAGGGAGGAAGGGAGGGAATCAGAGAAAGACTGAAGAGCCACATGCAAGGGGCCAAAGAGCCGCATGCGTCTTGCGAGCCGCGGTTTGCCGACCACTGTACTAGGACATCCAAATATTGTTGGATATTGTTTAAATCAAATAGAAGTGGATTAAATATGTTTCTTGTGCAGGTGACCTAAAGTCTTCCTTCAGAATACAACACTTGTACAGGAAACCTAATATCTTTCTAGAAGCATCTCAGGCAGATTCCTAAGTTCTCTGCTAATTGATGTCCACTGTACATTCCATAACCTGTATTATCCCTTACTTCAGTCTTCTTCCACTTATTCAACCGTTAAAAAGATTTAAGGAAGATTGTAGTTTTTCTTTTTCCTCTCCTAACACTTGCTTTTCAGTTTTTAAGTTAAACACTGTCTCACCTCTTACAAACTTACTATTTATTGCTAAAGCAAAATATCTCACTTAAACATATTTTCCCAAATACTTAAGATTTTTCTTTTTTTCACAATTATATGGAATCATTTTCCATTTGTCACGGTGGCACTGGGCCTACTGCTGATTGCTAGCTGCCTGTAATTTAGCAGTTCAAATCTTACCAGGCTCAAGGTTAACTCAGAGATGGGTAAAATGAGGACCCAAATTGTTGGGGGCAATATGCTGACTCTGTAAACCGCTTAGACAGGGCTGTAAAGCACTGTAAAGTGGTATATAAATCCAAGTGCTATTGCTATTTGTCTATGCCCCTGACTTTCACAGTAAGATAAACCCCATGGTGTTTCTCCCACAGCAAATGCTTCAGGAACCAAAACCAATAACAACAACCATTAGTCAGACTAATTTAGGCATCCTGCAGATGTTTTGGCTTTAACTCCCAGAATTCCCAAATAGTATGGCTGCCACTGATAATTCTAATTTAAAATCACAAATTTGAAAGACTATCAGTCTTTTATATCCTTAGTCCTCCAGTCACCCTCAAACTTAAATCTGATTGCATAAAAACTTTAAGCACTGAAATATAAACCTCGAAACAGGCTATCATAGTTTTTTTTCAAAGCAAAGAAAATGTCCAAACTCCCCACTCCACATTATACTTCTCTGCAAAACAATATTAAATGTGACTTTTGACTGGAAAAAAGTCAACTACCTCTATTTCAAGTGGAATCAAACATCTTATACTATACAACTACAAAGTTTTTTAGAGAAGCACCTGTATGCTAATTCAAGGCTGAGATATTGATAGAAGAGGCTAATACCATGAGAGCTGGTTCTAAATAAGCAGGAAGGAAGCAGGCTGGCTGAGGATAGATGAAAATGATTAATAGACAAGCTTCTACTGCGTAACTATCATGTATTAACTTTTGCATTGAACATTTGCAGTACTATTAACACAAAAAAAGCACTGGAACAAACAGGGGGAAAAAATTTATTAACAAGAATTAACTATCACAGTGTCTTTAGGTCTAAGATTCAAGACTGATGTTAAAAGAATGCATTTAAACATTAAGGCAGAAAAAACCCAAATATATTTTCATCGCACAGGTTTTTTTTTCAAATGTTAGCTAAACTGCTTTTTAATTTTTTTTTAAATAGGTCCTGGTATATTCCAAGTAGGAATTTACACATGCACAAAAAAAATAAAAAAAATAAAAAATAGGCAGAGATCCAGAATGTTTTCTGAAAACTTCACCAAAGGTTAGTTTAATGCCAATCAAATTCCTCCTGCCCAAATGACCATTTTCTACTATGGTTCTGTAAGCAAATCAAGTACATTCAAAGGTTATGAGGATTATAAGAGGTGAGTGGAAGTCATGCAGCCTGGATAGGGAAATGTAAGCTGCAAAGAGCAGGCAAGAAAAAGATGTTTGCAAGGTATCATTTAAGAGCGGTTTTCTCAATTTTGGCAACTTTAAACATTATGGACTTCAGTGTCAAGAATTATACCTGCTAGATTGCTGGCTGGGAATTTTGGGAGCTAAAATCCACACAGCTTAGTTGCCAAGGCTGAGAAAAGCTGATTTAGAGCCCTAAAGAATAAATAGTGCTATACAAAGAACAAATATCTTTTCTGCCTTCTAACAATGTATCAGAGACTGTTTGGAGCATAACATGTCTAACTTTTTAAGATTATTGTAGGGCATTAACTACCCAAATGCATAATCTTGCATAAAGTAGTATTTTATTTAAAAACTGTATTGTTGGGAAAAAAACATAGCCAAGGAAAACAAATCCATATAACTCAAGCTAACAAACCAGTTAAACAGAACAGAAATAGAGCAGGGGCAGGTACATTGAATAAGAAATGGACATAGGGATGTGCTGAATAGATGTAGCTTGACACTTAAAAATTGTCACATTTAGTAAGGAATAAAGTAGAATTGCTCCTCTTTCATTGATCACATATATCTTGCAAAGAACAATACACCAGGAAAAAAGGGGGGAACTGCAAAGATATCTGATTTTGCTGATACCCTTCTGATCTTGCCTCAGATATAATACTGATATGGCCTGGCCTAGCAGATGAATCTACACCCCTGTGCATCATTCATTACCAAGGGAAAAGAGAGGAGAGATTCCACAAAGGAGCTGTCTTCTGTCTTCCACAGGGCCAGCTCTGGAACTCTACTGAAATCAGCAAGATGCAGAATTCTCTAAATGTTGTTTCTTTCTTTGGACTTTTCATTTCTGCCATCCTAGATAAAAATGAGAGGGGGGAAAAGAGCAGAACTCTTTCATTAATATGGCTTTGGAGCCGATAGTATGAAGCCCCTTACCCACTGCACTTCTTTGCAGAGAAATAACTCTTTCTTGAAGCGATATCTTACCTACTCCGACACTTTTTCCAAGAAGAAACTGCAAATCTGTCTGTCAAAAGAGGTGCTGAGTTAGGAGCACAGGCAAGCATTGACTCCCTGCCACTTCAACCACATGCCTGTTTCCCCTTTCAAACAAGTGGTGTGGGTTGTATGAAGCTGGCTGAGAGCAGACAGTTATGTTTCTCCCTATAGGAGCTGCTTCAAAGCATTTATGATGCTTTGAAATGGCTTTTGAATTAATTAATTCCTGTAAAAGGAGGAAGGTTAGTCTCAGCACCACGATATCACCCAGTCTACAGAAGAAGATACATAAAGGGGTCCTATTCTCTAGTCTAAACAATCATCAGTGTAAGACAGAGCTCATTGTTGCCAAGATTCAGTCAAATTCTTCATCATATTCCAAGCATTTCCCCTTTATGAAACAGCATCCTTGTTATTGGCCACTACACACAAGTACATATCTTTTGTTTTATCACTGCGTACAACCACAGAACTCATTACAAGTAATATTCCTGCAGAACAATTTAACTTAGCATTCTTTGCAACATTCTACCTGCCTACATGGAAGGAGGGAGTTTTAAGAAACATTCTGTTGGGAAACGCCCAGCCTCAGTCTGAAACGGTGCGGCCCAGTCACAAATTGTGAGTTTAGTCGGTATTTATCTAGAGAATAGTCAGAAGTTAACAATTGTTAATACAAATATATTATCATAAGTCCTTAACGTTACTAACTTTTGTTACCTGTCAATTCAACAATTCAATATGAAATCAGCAAATTAAAAAAAAATTCTGAATTTAATTTACAGTAACAGATAACTAATTATAAACTTATTAAATCAAGAAACCAAAAATAATATTTATTCCCATTTTCTATTAAGTTTCAGGAATTTATCTCAAATGGTGCCCCCAAAATAAAGAAATGGGGTTTCTGTAAAATTATAGATTCTTTTCCATATAATAAAAAGGGGAATGTTTTACCATCACATATTTTGGAGCAATATTAATATTGTACTGATATAGCAATAGGCCCTCACATATTTTCAGATAAAGAAATAACACACCAAATAAAGATAAAACACAAACAGTGAAGCATTTGCCAGATCAATTACATAGTGGTACATTCATTTATACATTGCACAAAAAAGTTCGTTCAGATTTAGTTAGGTAATCTCTCAAACAGTGAAGCTGCAATTAAAAAGATGAATTTTAAAGTACATTTTTAGTTTAGTCAAACAGGATCTAGACATCAAGCTTGATTTTAACTTCTATGTTTATTTTTTTAAATCTTCATAGATGTGAACACGAAACCTATTTACAATCTGTATTAAGAAACTAGACTTTGCAACATATCAATCAGGTGGAGAGATCGGCACTCTCATTACTAAGGACAATTCTTCCAGTGGAAGCAGATACAAGAGTAAACTAGGAAGAGACAGGGGGGAAATAACAGACCTCAGGAGGGGGTGGCTTGATAGTGACTGGCTGGGAGGCTCTTCGGGGAGGTGAAGGTTTGGGCTGCACTTGCTGCTGAACTGTGTTGTAGTAGGTGACCCCTCCATACACCTGAGACTGAGCCTAGAAATCCAAAAGGAAAGAAAAAGGATTGGTTTGTTCCAAAATGTCTGTATATATGTGTGTGTGTGTGTGTTAGTTTTATGAGCTGATCAATAAATAAATCAGAGAGACTAGTATAGATCTATTTCGAGCTTTTTAGCTCTCATCAGCTAGCCATACCCTTACTGGGATTCGAACTGGTAAGGGTATGGCTAGCTGATGAGAGCTAAAAAGCTCGAAATAGATCTATATTAGTCTCTCTGATTTATTTATTGATCAGCTCATAAAACTAACACACATATTTAAAAAAAAATCACACAACGGAATTCATGGCTTTCTGTCTAGTTGGTCTCTGGTGATAAGCCGAAAGGCAGAAAAGGAAACAGTATGTTTCCTCCCTTAATTGGGGCCCTAACAGGGTGTTGTGGGATAATTGTGTGTGTGTGTGTGTGTGTGTGTGTGTGTGTAATCACACAACGGAACTCATGGCTTTCTGTCTAGATCAGGGGTCCCCAACCTTTTTTGCACCAGGGACCGGTTTCATTTTAAAGAAAACTCCGTGGACCGGTTGAGTGGCTGAGCAGTCATGTGACTGGGTGGGTGTGGCCAATTTAGAAAATGTGAAACTCACTTAACAATGGTCTTGGTTAGCAACCAAACTTTTGGGCTCAATTGTGGTCATAAGTTCTCTCTCTCTCTCTCTCTCTCTCTCTCTCTCTCTCTCTCTCCTTCTGTCTTTCTTTCTCTGTCTCTTTCTTTCTCTTTCTCTCTTTATTTTTCTTTCTTTCCCTCTTTCTCTTTATTTCTTTCTCTTTCTCTCTTTCTTTTTCTTTCCCTCTTTCTCTCTCTTTCTCTTTGTCTCTTTTTCTTTCTTTCTTTCCCTCTTTCTCTTTCTTTTTTTCTCTTTCCTTCCTTTGTCTCTTTCTTTCTCTTTTTCTGCCTGTCTGTCTTTCTCTCTTACTTTTTCTCTCTTCCACTTTCTTTTTCTTTCTTTCTTTCTTTCTTTCTCTATTTTTCTTTCTGTCTCTCTCTCCTTCGTCCGCCCATCTCTGTCACTGTGTGTGTGTGTGTGTGTGTGTGTGTGTGTGTGTGTCTGTCTGTCTCGCATTCAGGCACTTAATCACTCATTCTGTGTCTCTGTCTATCTTTCTCTCCCTCTCTCTATCTGTGTGTGTGTGTGTGTGTGTGTGTGTGTGTCTCACTCTCTCTGATTCCCTCCCACCCTGTCTCTGTGTCTATGCCTCTCTCTGTCGGTCTGTCGTCGTCCCGTTCCCCCCCCCCACGGCGGAGTCTCCTCAGCCCGGCTCGACTCGCTCACTCGCCTTAGCATGCCTTGCCCGGGCAGCGGCCGCCGCGCTTGGTCGCTCGTGCACTCGGTCAGGCTCCTTCCAGGAGCTGAGAAGGCTCCGTGGAGGGGGGGAGGAACCTCCACAGCCCCTGGAAGAAGACGAGTGGGCGGCATGCCGGTTGGGGAAGCTCTGGGGGGCAGGGAGGAAGGGAATCCGTGGCTGGTAGGGAGGGCTGCTGCGGCAGCGCCCAGGAGTCCCACCGTCGACAAGGGTGGAGCAAGAGGCGCACTCCAACCGCGCGAACAGCCCCGCCTGCGCTCTCCCACGCGCTCTGCCCAGGAGGCTGCCCCCTCCTCCCTCCTCCTCCTCTCTGGCCCTGCGGCCCGGTTCCTACCCAGCCACGGACCGGCACCGGTCCGCGGCCCAGGGTTTGGGGACCCCTGGTCTAGATGGTCTCTGGTGATGAGCCGAAAGGCAGAAGAGGAAAGCAGTATGCTTCCTCCCTTAATTGGGGCCCTAACAGGGTGTTGTGGAACAAAATTATGTATGTATGTACGTATGTATGTATATTTTATTCACTGAAATTCAAAACAGACATGTTAGTTGACTTAGAAAGTCAACACCAATATCTAGTAAATTGTGAAATTATAAAATATCAACATTATATATTAAAAAAACTTTTGAACTGCCTACTGAAATACAAACATTTTATTAAAACTTGCACATGAATATTTTCTTAAGAATACAGTATTTTCTAAGAAACAATGCACTTCATTCTTTAGCCACTAGGTTGTTATATTATTTCCTTCCTGCATTATTGTAATCCATCAAATTTAATTGCTGTTTGTCTCTATACAATGAATGTTTATTTTATCTCTTCACCACTATTCTGATTATGTCCAAAGACAAATGAGTTAGATATCTTACCGAGATAGTAAGATGGTCTACTTTTCAGCTCATTTGGAAAATCAGTGTATTTAATAATTACTTCAGAATTATCAATTTTACATCAAGTAATATAGTTTATAATTAAGAAAGCTATTAAGTTTTCATTACTTCATTATAACCATAACTTCTAGAGAGGATTGTCTTTCAGTCAGTGCTAACTTCTGGTGACTGCCTAGACAATCCCTATCATTCTTTTGGCAAGAATTTTGGGAGTAGTTTGCTACTGCCTTCTTTCTAGGGTTGAGAAGGAGTGATTGGGTCAAGGTCATCCAGGTCGACTTCAGTCTCCCAGTGTGTAATCCGGACTTTAACAATTATATCCTGTTTGCTTTCATGTTCCCCATATGCAACATATATGTTTCTGTTTGTAAATTGACTGAGTGATAATCATTAAATTATATCTCTAAAGAGCAAAATTAATCTGCACCACTAGAATCCTTTTGGGGATGGATGGGTAACTGTACAACTTTTGTTAAATTGATAAGTAAATGAATAATCATTCATTTTGAAATTACTTATTAAAGTATGTACTACTACCATTTTTCACTAAATTTCAGAAATTTTCAATTTAGATTTATTAAACATTTTCATATAAAAAACAAATTGAAAGGGAAAAACAAGTCAAAGAAAAGAAAAAGAAAGCTGTAGTTAAGAAATATATAAACAACTTTCAACCATCTTTTCAACAGATTAATTATAATGATAGACCTTTTAAATATTTTACAAATCTTCACAGCCTCCTTTAATCTGCATCTTTTTAAATCTTCAAATCCATAAATCATCATTTCATGTTTTTCTTCTTTCAGAAAAATAGCCCCAAAAAGGCCTGGATTTAAAAGCAAAGCATAATTAGACTTACTTGAGTGTTAGGATACAGATGGGGAGGCGGGGGAGGTGGAAGTGCTCCTGGAGGGTAGGGGTAACTGGGATTGCCAAAATTCATTACTCCAGGAGGGGGAAAGTAGGTTGGTGCTAACAGCTGTTGTGGTGGTGGTGGTGGCGGCGGCTGCTGCCCAGGGGGCATGGAGACAGGAGGAGGATATAAGCCAGCATTAGCCAGAGGTGCAGATGTCTGGTGTGGATGCAATCCTGGCAAAGACAGATAATGTGGTCAACCAATCCTGAAATCAAAATGCTATCAGGAAGCAAAGATGGAATAGATAACATTATAATATATCTGCTCACTTAAAAAAATAATTGATCCATCTGGCTGCTAAGAAGAATAAGTCACTGGAACAAACGTCTACAATATGCCACATGTATCCCTGTTCTTTGCTTGCAGAGATTGATTTTCAAAGGTTAATCTACTTGATTAACAGAAGGATCAGAATATTTCTCCCCCTCATTCTGAATACATTTTAAAATTCTTTCTTCTTGTGCAATTATTTATTTCATTACATTTAGACACCGCCTGACTACAAAACATATCTGGGCAAGGAAGAAAATAAAAGCACAATAAATTAGAATAATCAAGACAGTATCAAGAGTCAATACAGATTATGTTAAAAAAAATCATCCAAAAGAAGACTCCATCCACCCTAACCCAAAACAGCCAGATTGTGAAGGTTTTCTGGAATATTGTTAGGGTGGGAACCACATGGATCTCAGAGGAATTTCATTCCATGATGCAAGCCACGTTTCCTGGTCCATTTTTTAAAAAAAAAAATTAATCAAAGGGATCTCATGCATGCCACCCATGCCAGTTCATTACATTTTAAGAAGGCATTCAAGAAAAGAGAAAAACAATGTTTTAAAAATATCAGATAGACATAGTAAAAGACAGTGTTTTTCCTTGCCAGTGGTAGGACCTGAAGTAAGTATAGGTTCTCCTCTCTCCAAAACTGAAAGGTAAAAATGTAAACTATGCATCAAATATGTGATAAACCAATTATTCTGAATGTTCTCTTTTCCAAAGATCAAATATTTTACAAAAAAACAAAGTCCTTTACCTTCAACTTTATGATTCCAATAAATCCAATCTCAAGCTACAGGTTTTATTTATTTATTTATTAAAATCATTCCAGCTTGCAAAACTCATATTGGATTTTATTGCTTAGAGAGAACATTAAAAAATCCACCCCATCATCCATTTTTTGCTTTGCCTGACATATCTGAATTGCCAAAACTCAGTTTTGGAGCTTTATCTTTTAGATACTTATAAAAGCTTTTGCAATATAGCAAAATGGTACAAAGCTCCCTTATGGCATTTACAATGTATAAAAAAGTAAACCTTTATAGTAGTGCCAAAGAGTTTTGTCACTCCAAACAGTGAAGGAAGAAAATGCATCTACTTTCCATCTTCCTCAATTTCCTTACAGAATTCACATATATTAATAGATAGAGAAGTTATTATTTTCTTTAATGCAGAAGAGCAACCATGTACTAGAAATGATAAAACTATCTCAGTTTGTTGTCGTTAACAGCAAACAATGTATTTGTTGAAATGTATCTCAAGAGATACAAGTGTTGCACTGCAGGAATTTGGTGATATTTCTAACAAGCTGGTAAAACTAAAGTACAAAGGAAATATTTGAGGAAAATGAAGGAGAGAAGAGGAGCTATGAAAAATCAGTCCCTACCTGGATGTGAAAGATGCATTTCTGGTTGAACAATCACCCCTTGAGGAGGAAGCGGTGTAGGATTTTCACCATGTGTATAAATTGGACCTTGGAACTGTACTGTAAGGACAAATCATTAGACATTATATTTTTAACACTGATAGAAGTAATTATTATATTGAAATCAAAGTTTAAAAAAACCTCAGTTTCCATCAGACAAAGTAACAATAACAATATAATTTTTAAACAGTTCAGTATATTAGTAACTAGAGCAGCAAACTGGGTTCAAGTCAACAGTGGATCAGTTTCTCGGGCCTATTGTAAATTAAAGTACCATATTACTTTAATTTACAACTTGCCTCCCAGCAACTTGCCTCCTTGCAGCAAACAGCCTGGTCAGCTTCAGCACAGCTTGATTTAGCATGAGCAGCTGATTGGGAGTTGGATCTGTCTCTCCTATCAGGCTGCAGGGATCGCCACCACCCATCACCATTGCTGCCATATCGCCACCTCTGCACATCCTATTTTTGGCCCATTCTAGGCCATGGGGATAGGCAGTAGCAGCAGTGATCCCTGCCGCCTGGAACAGGCTGAAAATGGGGCGTGCTGAGGCGGCGACAGCAGAGATGGGCAGTGGCAATCCCCGCAGCCTGGAACAGCTGATAGGCGGTATTTGGGAGGCAGATCCAACTCCCAATCAGCTTCTCATGCTAAATCAAGCTGTGCTGAAGCTGACCAGGCTGTTGCTACCAGGAGCGAATTGCTGGGAGGCAAAGACTGAAGAATGGGGGCCGGTGAGTGGGCGGGGCTTTGGCAACATTATCTTCGCTGTATAAGTCATAAAGACATTTCCACCCACTTTGGGGAGGGGATAAGTGTGTTTTGTACACCAGAAAATATGGTAGTCCTCGGGTTACGATGGCAACTGGGACCAAAATTTCCATCACTAAGCAATGCAGTTGCACGATGCAGCATTAGCAATCCCATC
Source organism: Rhabdophis nuchalis (assembly GCA_039707465.1). Taxonomy (NCBI): domain Eukaryota; kingdom Metazoa; phylum Chordata; class Lepidosauria; order Squamata; family Natricidae; genus Rhabdophis; species Rhabdophis nuchalis. The sequence continues at coordinate 124,712,331 of CM077647.1, read as the reverse complement.
CATCCTTGTTGCTATTGTTAAGTGAGGATTACGTGAGTTGTTAAGCAAGGACCACTGAGAAGAGATGGGAATCCAGGGAAGCAGGCCAGCAAGCGAAAGCTATGTAGTATGAGTAGACAGGTGGGTGTCATGAGTGGGTGCTACGGATACAGGCTAGTGAGAGAGTGTCAAATGTGAGTGCTCCTGAGTGCAAGCAGGAGGGTGATGCTATGAAGCACAGGCAAGCAAATAGATGCTGCAGGCAGTTGCTGTGAACTGCAGGCAGGTGGGCGCTGTGGATGGGCACTTTGGAACACAGGTGGACAAAAAAAGCAGAAGTGAGAGGAAATGACTTGTGATCTCTTGCAGTCTTCCCTATTCACTATGCTTATGGAAAGCCAATAGGGCAGGTTGCAAATGGTTATTGCGTGATTGTGGAACACTACAAATTTTAATTGCAGCTCAGTTTACAAAGCAACAAGACTGCATTCATGTGACTGCAAATCTGAAGACTGATTGTGAGTATATCCAGTATGACACTATCCCACTATCCACTCTTTGAATAGTTGCTGAAAAAATAATCATAACTCAAGGCGTACCTGCAACTCAAACAGGACAGCACCATGCATTCTATCAAATGTGTCAGATTAAAGGCAAGATGCAGATGCATAAAAAAATGATAACATTCTAAGTTTTAAAAATAATCAGTTTTCTAACAAGGAGCAGGCTTCCAGAAATCCTTTTTCTAGCTTACAAGAGGCAAAAGCCCTTGTGGTTTAGACCGAGTACTTATTCAATATCCAACTGAGAGTTTCTTCACTTTCCCCATTTTCATATGTACATACAATGGTTCTTCCCTGAATAAGTCCTTCAGGGTTTAAGATTAAGAGAATGATATGATTTGCAATACTGCAAAATCCAATTCAAAACATATAAAAATCCCTTTAATGAACACTTTGCACTCACGTGCATCATAATAATGCCCTTCCATTATGCTTATATGGACTGGTGGAGCAGGTTCTGGGACAGGCCTCTGACGCTGTGATGAGTAGCGCTTTGCACGCCCAGCTTGAACCCCCTGGAAAAAAACATAGGAATGTCTAATTTCTTAAAAGATTGCCAGAGTGAAATCTTTTCCTTTATGATGAGCTTTGTTAGCATTAGAAAGATCTTCCAATTATTAAGGTTTGCTCGAATGTTGTACATCCTTAAAAGTGGATAATGCCGAGAGATGAACCCCATATACTTCTTTTTTCAATTCCTAGTTTTCCTATTATTAAAGGCCCAGAGTGGCAAAATGTTTTGCAGGAGAGTCATGAAGCCTGTGTCGAACTTTGCCCAGAAATGATTGACTTCTTCTCTCCCCCCGCCCCAATACATTGTTTCTTTCTAACAGTACATAGGGAGGAATGGGTCCTATTCCAATCTTGTCGATCATTTTGTTTCCCAAAAACATTAAATCAAAGCGAGATGAATCTATTGCAAAGGTTGGTATCCCACAAAGCTCAAATTGCTACACTGACCCTTTTGCTTGACTCATTTCTTCAAAGGGAAATTCTGCAACTATTGTCTGCTTTTTAGTTGTCAATGGAACCCATCATTTCAGAAGCAAGAAAAATAAATGGAATGTTACCATGTCTTCTAATCTGTTGAACTGAGGAGGTGGGGCTGCTCCAATGTGCATCTGATTAGGCAAACCTATTAGGAAAGACAAAGGAGAAAGAAAACACCAATTATTCTCCAGGTTTACCCTTAAGAAAAATTTAAAAACAGAAAGCAGGTTTCTAGATCCATGATGGTGAACCTATGGCATGCATGCCACAGGTGGCACACAGTAGCCACCCTCTTGGCATGTCAGTCATCGCTCTACTCCAGCTCCACCGCCCGTGCACACAAGGTTCCCACTGGCCAGCTGGTTGTTGGGTCTCTGCTGTGCAAGTGCAAGGCGGGGCAACTGTGGGAGGGTCTCTGCTGTGCATGTGTGGAGCATGGGCAGGGGGGCAATGCATATTGCAATTTGGGGGTGCAGGTGCATGCTTTGGGCACTTGGTCCACAAAAAGGTTAGCTATCACTGTCCTAGATAATATGAAAAGGTTGATTGATTTTGTTGTTGATTTTGATGAGGTTCTGCCCAAATTCTCCCATGCTGCCACGTGGTAGGGAATGGACCCAGGAGGAATGAGACTGGGAATGTATTCCAAGAGTATATACTGTATTTTTCACTCCATAAGATGTTCGTGACCATAATAATTTTAAGCTGGTGAAGAGCTTGGACATAAGACACACCTAGGTTTAGAGGAGGAAAACAAGAAAAAAAAATCTGCCTCTGCCTCCCAGCGTCCATCCTTGCAGCAAACAGCAAACAGCCTAGTCAATTGCCTCCTCCGTTTCTGCTGCCTCCACTGGGGAACGCTGGAGCCTTCACTGCTGATTGGCAGTTGGATCGGCCTCCCGGAATGTAGCCAATCAACCGTTCCAGGCAGCAGGGATCACTGCCACCATTCACCACTGCTGCCTGTCGCCCATGTTCACTCCATAAGACGCACAGACATTTCCACCAACTTTTTTTTTTGAAAGGGGGGGAAGAGGAGTGCATCTTTATGGAGTGAAAAATAGGGTACTCCCAGCAGGGTCATTCAAGGCATGCAAGTCATCCCAGCTGCCCTGCTAAAGCAAGCCAAATTGGGCAGCAGCAATATAAAAAGATGCTGGAGCCAGATGATTATTTAAATGACAGCAGCAAATTCATTTAAGTGAACATTCAGTGCAGAAGGCAATGATAAACCACTCATGTGAATCAACAAGAAAACCACACAAATGAACAATGGAATAATATTAGAATTCCAGATGATTAATAGCTCAGATCAAATGTCACTCAATATGCTATTGAAGAAGAACTGAGTGGTTAAAGAGCTGGTCTAGAAATCAGAAGACTAAGTTCCAATCCTGCCTTAGACATGAAAGCCAGCTGGGTGACTTTGGGCCAATCACTCCCTCTCAGCCCAAACTATCTCATAGGGTTACTGTTATGGGGAAAATAGGAGGAAGAAGTATCATGTATGTTTGCTGCTGAGTTATTTACAAAAATAATAAGGGGATGGACGGAGGGATGGGAAGCAGACAGATGTCTGTCCTAGATGTTTGTTGCGTTGCTGATATTGCCATACAAGTAAAGAAATCTGAAACTTCAAAGAGAAAATTATATTGGGAACCTGTAATATAAAAAATATAAAATGGAAATAGGAAAAGTATCAATTATATGTAGACATCAACAAATAAAAAAGTAATTTCACTGTTTCTATAATTAGGAAAGATATAGTAAAGACATCCAAGTTTATGATCAAAAAAACAACAAAAGATCAATAAGCTTTATGATGAAGTTCAATCTGAAATCCAAAAAAATGCAAGTGAGATGTGCTAATTTTGGTTGGAGATCAAAATACCAAAATGGGAAATAATGAGAAAAATGTACTGAACTGGAAATGAAGAGAACGACTTAGTTTTTCATTATCTTACTGCCACAATGAAACCTAGAATTTCAATTATTACTTATTATGGTTATATCCCTAGGCACTATGTGACCAGAGTCAATTTTAGGCACATCACATAGTGATTAATCCAGCATATCCAACAGGTGTTTTTTTCTGTTTTCTGCTGAAAAACAGCAAAAAAACAAAACAACCTGCAATTACATGACCACAGGACACTGCAACTGACTATAAATATCTGCTAGTTACCAAGTACCCAAAATGCAATCACATGACCATGCATGTGTGTGCAAAACTTGCATCTTTAAAGATAGGCCATAAGTACTATCATAACTTTAAATGGTAATTAAGCGACTGGTCTTGAGGATTACCTGTATCTGAATTAACTTTTTCATTTCAAACGTTCTTCAAATAAACAAAACAATGTCTATGTACGTATATATATATGTATGTATGTATGTAAGTATGTATGTATGTACAAATGTATGTGTTTATACACCCCACCCCCCCGCCAATAATATAATCAAGGGAGGGACGAGATCAGCTATACAACGAAGTTGTGGCCAATGCCTTTCTGTTTCCATAATATTATAGGAAGATACACTGACCATTTTCAAGGAGAGCATCAGAAATTGCTCTGAGTATTAAACCATATTAATAGGGAACCACAGGATTGTGGGATGAATTCAAGTTATTATGGCATAGAGCCGTAATGGCGAACCTATGGCATGTGAGGAGCTGCCCTGTCAGCTGGCCTTGAGGCCATTTTTTGCCCTCTGGAGGCTTCCCACAGTCAAACCGGAAATATGGGAACGGACTTTCGGTTTGGCTGTAGGGCCATTTTTTACCTTCCAGATCCTTCAGGAGATTTCACTTCGCTGAAGGTGAAAATCAGGCCTACGGACAAACCGGAAGTCACAATTCCCGAACTTCTGGGTTCCCCGTAGGTACATTTTTGCCCTCTGGAGCCTTCAGGAGGCTTCCCTGAAGACTCCAGAGGGCAAAACCAGCCCTATGAGCAAACCGGAAGTGACTCCGGTTTGCCCGTAGGTCTATTTTTCGCCCTTCAGAGGTTTCAGGGAAGCTCCTGAGGCCTCTGGAGGAGGCTGTTTTCACCCTTCCCAGGCTCCTAGAAAGCCCCTGGAGCCTGGGGAGGGTAAAAAAACAGCACCCAAATTTATTTGTGTGTGGGCGGGGGTGTTGCTGGTTGCGTGTGCATGCACGTGCAGGGGGTGTCACGCACATAGCATGGGAGCCAAAAAAGATTCGCCATCACTGGTATAGAGGAATGTAAAAAAAGAGTCAAAACCCCAAAAATCTGAAGAAACTGAATGTCAGAACAAATTGTGGAAATTGCCAAGAAAGGAAGACCAAACCAACCAGAACCTCACATATGCCTGGGCACCCATCCCAATCTATACTGCCCACCCATGCATGCTCTCTGCAGCATTTCTAGTACACTCCCTTCCCAATTCACACTCTTCCTCACACTCCCACTTACATTCTTGACCTACACTCCCATGCACCCCCTTGCTCCCCATCCACCCAGCAGCAGTCACTTACTACCTGACTGTTGGCTTTGCAACTTCCTTCTGGCTTTCCACTGACATTTTCCCTGCAAGCTTACCTCAAGCAAAATAAATAGCAGGAATTCTGGGGAGAGGGGTAGGCTGGGTAAGGAGGGAAAGGAAAGGAGAAGGAAGACAAGGGAGAGGGAGGTAGAGAGGAAAACGTTTTTCCCTCCCCCCACAAGGAAGTACAATGAGAAGTCAGAAATTATACTTGCTCCCACTGATGTTTTGCCTACCCATTGTCATTCTGTTTCACTGTTTGGGAAAGATCTCTGAAATAATGATTAACAAGGGCAGTTGTCTAGTTTATATATTCTGTAAACAAAATTAATTTTCCTTGCTTTAGTATATCACTTACCCTGTGGTGGTATGAACTGGGGTTGCCCTTGATTCCAGTTTTGTTCTGTCATATTCAACTGAGTCATGTCTTGTTCAAGACCATCCAGATTTGCCTCAACAGGTACCTCCCAATTACCAGTCTTTGCTGAAGGAGGTGATGGTATAATATCAGCAGTTTTTAATGGTGCCGGCATCAACCCTGATGGAGGTGGAACTTCATCTGCCAGTTTTCCTGTCTCACCTGCTTTGTTCCGACTCCTTCTTGCCCGAGAATAGGATTTTTTTTCCACAGGCCTATCTGGCTGTGTCTGTAGAACATCTGCAGGTGGAGTCTGATTTTCCAAAACAACCTCTTCTTTTTTAACAGGGCTGTTTTGAACAGGTGGTATCTCAGATTTGGGAGAGGGCTCTCTTGCAGGGATTGGATCTGATCGTCTGGCCCGGTAACTGCTCTCAGGCTTTGATTGTTCAGTGAAACGAGGTGCATGTTGACTGCTTACATCCACAGCTCGATAACTTGGGCGAGTATCTTTATAGCCACTAGGTTTGGGAAATGCCCTTGGACTGGCCATCCGTCCTGTTCCTGCTGAGTTTCGATTAATGAATGTCCGAGGTGCAACAGAAGTATCGTCTAGACTCTGATGTCGTGGTGGCTTACTTGGTCGTTCACTGGACCAATTGGATTCTCTTTGTGGTGGACTCCCAAATCTAAATGAAGAGATGCTATTGATCAGAAATGAATGTTTTATGTTCAATACATCATCACAATTGTTCTTCTCTCACGGTCAGAAAAAAAAAATTCAAGCCCTCCAATATTATTCCATAAAAAGTACAAACCCACTTCTACAAATTCACCTTGGTTTGCGCACCCTCCTGGGTTTGATGTCCTCAGGGTTGTGTGCAGAGCGGATGTCATAGCCATAAAGGGCAATTAGCTCTTGTCTGGATTTTGGTGCTTGCTCATCTTCTCGAAATTTGTCATGTTCCCATCGTCCCTCATCTTTCCACAATTTACGCTGCCGACCCTTAGGTCTTGTGTACCGAGATAAAGAAAAACAATTCAAATTAGAACAATTAGACTGGTGTATGGGCGTACCAAAAAGTGTGGAAACTGCTGCTCTATACCATTGATATAACAGTTAATTAAAGCCAGAGCCATTAAAAATATGATTCCACAAGGGAAAATTTAGAACAAAACAAAATCCTTGGCTATTTTTTATTTTAAAAAAAAACTTCATAAATTTCAGAAAGGCCATTATGCTCCTCAAGAAAAAAGATAACTCATCTGGGAAGACTTTATCATGAAAGACAAAGGAAACAATTGTGACTGTAAATTAATACCTTCCTAGAGCTGTACTCTCTTATTAATGGCTGCCCAAAGTCAATTAATCATCCAATAACCTCAAAAAGACTAAGACTGGGTTCCACACTTTCCTTCAGTTTCATTATATAACCCTCAGAATGAGACAAAATTTAAAAGCTAAAATATAATCCTCTTTAGTGGTTTGTGTATTTTTTTCTGTTAGCAGCCAGTTGTTCCTGCAAGTAAAGTGTTCCTGTCTATTATTTCTACAATTGTTGCCTGCTGTTCCTATCACCTACCGGACTTCCTCTTCCTGCGTTTGTCCACGGAGGTCATGCTCAAAGAAAAGACCTTTACGAGGTATGTATGCTGGGTTCTTCCGGTCTTCATCATCATCTAGATGCTTAGGAAGTTTTTTACCAATTTTGTTTTCAACTTGTTCAGTGCTTTCCTAAAATGAAAGAAATCAAACACTCACTGACCTATTGAAAACCCAACACTAATATCCCAAAAATGATGGTCTTTGTTAAAAATGTGATCGATCAGGTGTTATGATTATGTACAGTCAGGTCCAGAAATATTGGGACATCGACACAATTCTAACATTTTTGGCTCTATACACCACCACAATGGATTTGGAATAAAACAAACACAATATGCTTTAACTGCGGACTGTCAGCTTTAATTTGAGGATATGTACATCCAACTCAGGTGAACGGTGTAGGAATTACAACAGTTGGCATATGTGCCTCCCACTTGTTAAGGGACCAAAAGTAATGGGACAATTGGCTTCTCAGCTGTTCCATGGCCAGGTGTGTGATATCCCCTCATAATCCCAATTACAATGTGCAGATAAAAGGCCCAGAGTTCATTTCAAGTGTGCCATTTGCATTTGGGATCTGTTGCTGTCAACTCTCAAGATGAGATCCAAGGAGCTATCACTATCAGTGAAGCAAGCCATCATCAGGCTGAAAAAACAAAACAAACCCATCAGAGAGATAGTAAGAACATTAGGCGTGGCCAAAACAACTGTTTGGAACATTCTCAAAAAGAAGGAACGCACCAGTGAGCTCAGCAACACCAAAAGACTTGGGGGACCATGGAAAACAACTGTGGTGGATGATCGAAGAATCCTTTCCCTGGTGAAGAAAACACCCTTCACAACAGTTGGCCAGATCAAGAACCCTCTCCAGGAGGTAGGTGTATATGTGTCAAAATCAACAATCAAGAGAAGACTTCACCAGAGTGAGTACAAAGGATTCACCACAAGATGTAAACCATTGGTGAGCCTCAAAAGCAGGAAGGCTAATGATCGAGTAGAGTGAGGACGTTCCTCCATTTCGTAGGGGGTTTTTTTTCAACAAAATGTGGATTAAAAGTGATTAAATGCACCGTTAGAAGCCGAGATTGTTTACAACGGGTTTGGAAAGGCGGAGGAGTGAGCAGATTGATTTTTACACCGATAGGTCAAACCGGACTGCTTGAATTTTAAAGTTTCGTTTCTTCGTGGGAAGGCAGAGGTTTGACCGAAAGCGGCCGAGGTAGGAGGCAGTTTGCCTTTGTTTCGACAAGCACCGTGATTTGCATGTTTCTTTTACTCGCTACGAGGCATAAACACAGGCTTGAAAGTTAAGTAAACAGCGGAAGATCAGCTGAGGTATGTGGATTGCAAGCTTTTGAACTTTTGAACTTTTTAAGTGGATTGTTTATGCTGAATGTAGCGAGTGAGCTTCTTGGGCAACGCCTATAAAGATAGAGACACTGTATCTTATGAACTGTGGATTATAGCCTTTTTACTTTTGTTTTGGCTTCTTTGGTGCTTTAAAAGCCGTCTCAGCTTTATTTTACTTGGGTTTTTGCTCTTTTTCTTCAATAAAGACCCTCTTGGCAGAGAGGTTTATTTCTTTTCTTTTTTTAAAAAAAAGAGACTACTGATTTGACACGATGACTCAACAGCCTTCTGAACTCGAACGAATCATCGGGGCATTAAATACAATTGGGGAAAAACTAACTGTTGTAACTGACCGTTTGGATAATTTGACATTGGAAATTCAAAAAACCAAAGAAGAAATTAGTGACATGAATATTAATTTTGCAAAGCAAAACGTGGAAATTAATTTTATGAAGGACGAAATTAAACAGATTTATGTTCATGAGGCACAGGCTGATTGTAAGTTTGAAGGGATCTTTTTAAAAAATCAGCAACAGGATAGGAGAATCAGTCTTTTGGAAGAAGATGCAAGAAAATATAATGTTGTTATTCGTGGAATTTTGGAGGATAGGGTGGATAATTTGAAGCAAAGAATGTTAAAATGGCTGAATGAACTTGATGCATCAATTGTATATACGGCAGCAGACCTAGTAAGTGTTTTCAGAATCGGTTATAAGAGACAAAGTGGAGCTAATAGAAATGTTCTAGTGAGATTTGCAAACCTTGGAGATAAATTAGAAGTTATGGGAAAAATAAGGGACCTGGGAGAACCCCCAAAATTTGAGGGGAAGGAAATTCAAGTTTTTCCAGATATATCTAGAGAAGAAAGAGCATGGAGATTTTTTTTAAAACCAATTACAAAAGTCCTGAGAGACAATGATATTAAGTATAATTGGAGACCATTACAGCAGTTGAAATTTTTTTACAAGGGGAGAATGCAAACTATTACTTCGGAAACGGATGCAATAAGACTAATACGGGAGCTCGGGCTGATTGAGAAAGACGAGGATTTAACAGAAATTAAAGATCATATGCTTAAGATGGGTGGAATACAAGTGGAATCTCCAACATTGGAGGAAAAAGGAGCAGTTGGTGGCCAAGATCCTAAAAGTTTAAAACGGAAAGAAATCTCTCCGGCAATGTCCGAACATAAGAAAACCCGTGAAGAAACCAAGCGAGCGTCAGCCAAGGAGGAGGATCTTAGAAGAAAGCAGGAAGCTGAGTGCGGGGACAAGCCAGTGTTATCTTCTTTTTTTGAAAGTGGAATATAAGAATAACCCGAAAGAAATGACCCGATCATGGGCATGTTTCCCCCCCCCCCCCCACTCTTTATATAGAGGCGCAACTCGAATGAGGTTGTGGGGGGTTGAAGATTAATTGTTATTTGTTGTTGTTGTGTTTTAAGTTTGTCTTTGTTGTGTCTTATGTCTTTTTTTTTGTATGTTATCTCCGTTTGGTGTTGGGTGGGCACGTAAAGGAAGAGAAGGGGCTAGGATTAAAAAAGTTACCGCGTAAATGCGGTTTATAAAAATAATGACATGGAACGTGAAGGGCACAGGTAGCCAAATAAAGAGGAGGAGATTGGAGCTTAAAATTAAAAGGGACTTACCAGACATATTATTTTTGCAGGAAACTCATCAAAAATCTGAGGATTTCAATAGAATGAATATAAAGGGTATGCAAGTTTATGAAAAATCTTTCGGAACCTCCAAAGCTAGAGGTGTGGCAACATTGATATCAAATAGGGTATATTTTGAAAAAAAACAAGTAATTAGGGACGAGGAAGGAAGATATTTAATAATTATAGGGAATATTAACGAGCAAAAAGTGACACTGGTTAATTTATATCTACCAAATGAAAAACAAAAGGGATTCCTTGATAAAATAACTAAGATTTTGGAAACTGAAAGTGTAGGGAAAGTGATTGTGGCTGGGGATTTTAACATGATTAGAGATAAAATAGATAGCACTAACCCCACCCGCTTTAGAGAAACAAATAAAGGGGAAATTTTAAATAAATGGATGTTTCGAAATAGTGTGGTAGATGTTTGGAGGGAGTTGAAAGGTACTGAAAGGGTGTATACTTTTTGCTTTAAGGTACATAATACATATTCAAGAATTGATTATATTTTTGTCTCTAAAGACCTGTTGAATAATATAGATAGAATAGATGTGGGAGTTTTCAAGGACTCCGACCATGCAGAAGTTACGATGGATATAGATTTTAATTTTAGAAAAAAAGAAAGAGGTTGGAGATATGATGGAAAATTGTTTAAAAAGGAGGAAGATAAAACATGGATACTTAAAAAATGGGAGGAAAGTTGGAGATTCAACGATAATGGAGAGGTTAAATTTGAAACTGTTTGGGACACGATGAAAGCAGTATTTAGAGGAGAAAGTATTAAGTTGTCAAGTAGGAAATACAGAGAATATAGAAGTAAAATGGAACAGGATACAAGACAGATTAAGGTATTGGAGAACCAATTTTTACTTACAAAAGATAAAAAATGCTTGGAGGAATTGAATTCACTAAAAACTAAACTGATAGAAGAAGATATAGAATTGGTTAAAAAAAATATAAGATACTTAAACAGGGATTTTTTTGAATTTAGTAATAAAAACTCTAGGTTATTAGCAAGGATGGCGAAAAATAAAAGTGAAAAGAGAGAAATCGGCTCTTTGATAGATGAAAAAGGTACAAGATGTTATAAGAGACTGGAGAAATGTGAAGTAGTTAGGAAGTTTTTTCAAAAATTATACTCAAAGAAATCAATTGATTTGGAAAAATTGAAAAATCATCTTGAAAAGTATGCTGTGAAAATAGATCAAACATATAAGGACTTGATGGAAGGAGATATTACACATGATGAGATTAACGAAATAATACAAGGGATAAAATTAGGGAAGACTCCAGGTGAAGATGGATTACCTGCTGAATTTTATAAAGATTTTAAAGAAATAATACCAAAATTGCAAAAATTATTTAATGGAATTTTACACGGTGGAGAAGTCCCGATGTCATGGAATAGAACGGTAATAACTATAATTCCTAAACCTGATAAAGATTTGGAGAGGATCGAGTCCTATCGACCCATTTCTTTAATTAACCAGGATGCCAAAATATTTACTGCCATTATAAGTAATAGGTTAAATAGATTTATAGATAAGTATATAAGCTATAATCAGGTAGGTTTTATCAAAGGTAGATATATGAGTGATATAATTAGAAGAGTATTAAATATTATAGATGTAGCTGAGAGTAATGGGGATAAAATAGGTATAGTATCACTAGACATTTTTAAAGCCTTTGATTCTGTACAATGGGAAACTATTAAGGTAATTATCGAGGCATTAGGCTTCGGTAATAGGTTTATACATGTTATTTCAAAATTGTATCAAAAAAGTAGTGCAAAAGTGAAGGTGAATGGAATAATGACGGGAGAGATTAAATTGGAAGCAGGTACGAGACAGGGATGTCCCTTATCCCCAACATTATTTTTATTAATTATGGAAGTTTTGACTAAATTGATAGAAAAAGATGAAGAATTGGAAGGGTACAAGGGATATAAATTTGTACGCGGATGATACCTTGATTATTTTGAAAGATATAGAGAAAGATTTGAAGAGGATAAATAAACATTTGAAAGAATTTGAAGAAATGACAGGTTTAAAGGTAAATTGGTCAAAATCTGAATTATTAATGAACAAAAATGATAAGGAGTGGGAGAGTATGCAAGAACAATTTGGGATAAGAATTAAAAATACACTGAAATATTTGGGAATAACACTTTCACTTAAAGTTAGAGAATTGAAAAAAATTAATTATGATGTGATGTTGGATGAAGTAGAGAAAAAGATAGATAAATATAAGGAGATAAAGTTGTCTTGGTTTGGCAGAATTGCAATGTGTAAGATGATGTTGTTACCAAAGTTTAATTTTTTATTTGAGATGTTACCATTAAATTTGACAGAGAAGGATATGGAAGGATATCAGAAGAAATTAGATAAATTTTGCAATGGTGGGAAAAGACCTAGATTAATGAAGAAAATGTGGTATCAAAATCAAAAGGAAGGTGGATTGGGAATTCCCAATCTACTTAATTATTATTGGGCCTATAATATTCGAACTGTAATAAAAATACTTAAAGGAGGAGATGGTCATTGGGGAGATCTAGAGTTAAAGGATAAAAAGAGATTTGGCCCTACATAGTTTTTAGATAAAATAAAAACAAAAAAGGTAATTAACAGTTATTGGTTAAAGGGATTGAGCAAAATTTGGAATAAATTCGTTAAAATATTGATTCCGGATATATCCTTCTTGGGGAAGACACTTGGAAGTTGGCCGATTAAAACCAATATAAGTCGAGAGAAAGTAATTGAAGATGACAATATAGGAAGTATAGTAAATTGGTTAAGAGCATTAGAAATTGAGAGCAGAAAAAAAGAAATAATTGAAAAATTGGAACTGAATTGGTTTGAGAAAATACAGATAGAAAAATGGTCTACGGAAGTAAGGGGAACATGTAAAATAGATAGAAATAAGACTGAATTTGAAAGTTTAGTATCTCAAATTATTAAGGATGAAATTGGGTTAAAGGGACTCGTTAGTAAGATATATAAGATTATAAACTTTGATGGAAATCCACAAATGGTAATGAAGACGAATTGGGAGGAAGAGCTTAAGATTAAAATATTAGACTTGGATTGGAATGTGAATTGGAAAAGTCGAATTATGAGGATTATGTCTATAAGGATCAAAGAGCATAACTTTAAGGTAGTTTGGAAATGGTATTGGACTCCATTAAGGTTATCATTGATGGATAAAAAAATCAGTAATAAATGTTGGAGATGTAATAAGGAAGTGGGAACCTATGAACACATGTGGTATAAATGTGGAAAAATTAAAAAGTTTTGGCAACAATTGGAGGAAATGATGTTTGAAATGATGAAGAAAAGAATAACTTTGAGATCAGAATCTATATTACTACTGATAATTAAGGATTTAGAATTAACAAAATATGAGAAAGAATTGATTAGAATTATGATTATAATAGGTAGAATTATAATAGCAAGATACTGGAAAATAGAGGTAAATATCAAAATAGAAGAGTGGTATTGTGAAATGTGGAAATTAGCTTTAAATGATAAAATGACATGTGATATTAAATTTAGAGAGGGGGTCTATAAAAAAGACATTTTCTGGGAGATTTGGAACCCATTTGTGGACTATGCACTTGGAACTTTGGATGCCTCGACACCTGTACACAGAGAACGTGGATTTTGGAGATTTTAAAGACAATTGAAGATATCCAAAGAACCAACTCTTCCTTTCGTTTTGTATAGCACTGGGTGGATTATTGTTAAAAAAAAAAAAGTAAATTTTATGTTTATATGTATAACTTGTGGAAAATAATAATAAAAATAATAATAAAAAAAAAGAACCAAAAATAAATAAATAAATAAAAAAAGCAGGAAGGCCAGATTAGTTTGCCAAACGACATCTAAAAAGCCTTCACAGTTCTGGAACACCATCCTATGGACAGATGAGACCAAGATCAACTTGTACCAGAGTGATGGGAAGAGTATGGAGAAGGAAATGAACTGCTCATGATCCTAAGCATACCACCTCATCAGTGAAGTATGGTGGTGGTAGTTTCATGGCGTATGTATGTATGGCTGACAATGGAACTGGTTCTCTTGTATTTATTGATGATGTGACTGCTGACAAAAGCAGCAGGATGAATTCTGAAGTGTTTCGGACAATATTATCTGCTCACATTCAGCCAAATGCTGCAGAACTCATTGGACGGCACTTCACAGTGCAGATGGACAATGACCCAAAGGATACTGCAAAAGCAACCAAAGAGTTTTTGAAGGGATAGAAGTAGAATGTTATGCAATGGCCAAGTCAATCACCTGACCTGAATCCCATTGAGCATGCATTTCACTTGCTCAAGACAAAACTGAAAGGAAAATGCCCCAAGAACAAGCAGGAACTGAAGAAACTTGAAGTAGAGGCCTGGCAGAGCATCATCAGGGATGAAACCCAGCGTCTGGTGATGTCTATGTGTTCCAGACTTCAGGCTGTGATTGACTGCAAAGGATTTGCAACCAAGTATTAAAAAGGGAAAGTTTGATTTATCATTATTATTCTGTCCCATTACTTTTGGTCCCTTAACACAGTGGTCGGCAAACCGCAGCTCGCGAGCCACGAGCAGCTCTTTGGCCCCTCGGGTGCGGCTCTTCCTCTCTCCTTCCCCCCCTCCCCGAGGCACTGGAGGGCCCGGCATGTCGGTTGGGGGGGGGCTCTGGCTGCCTCCTCCTGGAGCGAGTGAGCGAGCCAACGGGCGGGGGGAATGGCCGGGGCTGAGGCTGCGCCGGAGCCGTCCGGGCGCTGCGCACATAGGGAGGCAGGCGCCGCGCGCACAGGGAGGCGGGCACCCGGACGGCTCCGGCGCAGCCGCAGACCAGGCGCTACCCCCGCCCGTTCGCTCGCTCCAGGGGGAGGCAGCCAGATCCCCCCCAACTGACATGCCGGGCCCTCCGCTGCCTCCGGGGGGGGGGGGGGAGGAGAGAGGCCGAGCCGCACCCGAGAGGCCAAAGAGGGACCTGGTGGAAACGTGGTCGGCTGTCCTGCCCAATGCGCTCGGACGGCGGGAGCTGCCTGTCGCAGGGCTCGGGGCCAGCAGCAGCAACAGCCGCCTGCAGAGAGCGCCGAGCCATGCTTTTTGGGGCTGGCCGCCGCAGGCGGCTGGGACGGAGGTGGGCATGCGGCGGCCGGACAGCCTCCGCAGTGCTTGGATGGCCGCGGCCTCCCCCCGCCCGCTCACTGCGTGAAAACCCGTGCCGGGCTTTCCACTGCTTGGGGTGGGGGGGGAGGGAGGGAGAGAGGGAGGGGGAGACTGACATACAGAGAGAGAGGGAGGGGGAGGGAGGAAGAGACAAACAGAGAGACACAGATAGAGAGGGAGGGAGGGAATCAGAGAGAGGGAGACACACACACACACACACACAGAATGACAGATGGGTGGAGGGAGGAGAGAGAGACAGATAGAGATAGACAGAGACAAAAAGAGAAAGAAAGAAAAATAGAAAGAAAAAGAAAGTGGTAGAGAGAAAGAAAAAGAATTTTGGTTGCTAAGCAGGACCGTCGTTAAGTGAGTTTCACCACATTTTCCAAGTTGGCCACGCCCACCAGGTCACATGACCGCTGAGCCACTCCCACAAAACAGGCCACACCTTCCGGCTCTCAAAAGAATATTTCAATCGTGGTACTGTTGATATTTGGCTCTCTTGACTAATAAGTTTGCCCACCACTGCCTTAACAAGTGGGAGGCACATATGCCAACTGTTGTAATTCCTACACCGCTCACCTGAGTTGGATGAATGTACCTTCAAATTAAAACTGACAGTCTGCAGTTAAAGCACATCGTGTTCGTTTCATTCCAAATCCATTGTGGTGGTGTATAAAGCCAAAAATGTTAGAACTGTGTTGATGTCCCAATATTTCTGGACCTGATTGTATACTGGATAGACAAGTGAGTGGGGATTCTTATAGGTAGCCCTTGACTTACAGTCATTTGTTTAGTGACCAAAGTTACAATAGCACTGTAAAAAGTGACTTATAACAGTTTTTTCACTTATAACCATTATAGCATCCCATGGTCATGTGATCAAAATTCGGATGCTTGGTAACTGGTGTGTATTTATGATAGTTGCAGTGTCCCAGAGTCATGTGATCATTTTTTCCAACATTATGACAAATAAGTCAATGGGATAGCCAGATTCACTTAACAGCCGTACTCCTAACTTAACTGCAGCAACTCACACTGTAAAATGGGGCAAAACTCACTTAACAACTGTCTTTTTAGCAACAGAAAATTGGGGGTCAAATGTGATTGTAAGTTGAGGATACCTGTACCAAATATAAAACAATCACCATAACATTTCAAAATATCTTTGAAAGTACTAATATGAAATCTTTGAAAGTCATGTAAAAGATAAGTACCTGATTTATAAAGCTAAATCAATAATTGAGTTCATATTTCAATATTATGTTAGAAAATGATATGCATTATAAATGATGAAATATGTGTCACAATAGGAGGAATAATGTGTACTCAATTAAAATAAGTCTTTTAAAAAATCTCTGCATCTTTGCTTACAGATATTAGTGAAAACTATTTCAACATGGTATTTAAGTAATATGCTGTAGATCATTCTCAATGATGTAATTAAGATTGGGTTTTCAATCACTAAATGATATGATTGCAAATTAAAATATCCCATGACTGCATTGTTTAGCAATTAAAATCTTAGCAGTTTCCATTGCCACGGTTAACCAATTCCCAGTGGTTAACTGAGGACACATCCGATCAAAGCCATCCTGGTCCCTCCCAGCTCTGAGCTTCAGTGAGCTAACTCTCCCCACCAACGTATCTTCTCCGATCTCTGTTCTCTCGGCTCCCCTGCAGAGTGGACACTCCTTGGTGGCAGTAGCAAGGCCAGCACTAACGCTGAACTAGAAGTCCAAAGCTTTCAGCAATCTCAGTAAGCCACCACCATACCCGAGCCTTTATCCCAGTAGTATCAGCGCTGCCAACAAATGTCATCTCAAGCCCCATGACCAGCCACCACTGCCACCACGCATTCCACCAGCTCTGCCATGTCTAGTGAATATTATACATAAAATATGACTTATAATATAAGTTGGTAAAAATGTCAAAATTGCATTGAACTAAAATGAAAAATGGTGAAAAATAATGAATGATAAAAATAATGGAGAAATTTGTTTACAATACATTGCTCATTATTACTTCTGAGTTTTATTGCTACTACACTAAACCAAGATAGCTCTTCTCTTTTTAGCTATAAATATTGGAAACACAAAACATTGCTTATAAAATCCTTACAAAACGACTTGCTTAGAATGCAACTCCAAAAATAACACAAGCAGAAGAGAGAGAAAATCTACTGAAATGTGATGACTTAAAAATAAAGTTTTTTTCATTCTATGACCACAATATTTTGTTAAACTAGGTTAATTTCTAGGTTAATTAATAAAGCTCAATATTCAGCAAAACATACCTGCCCATCCCCACTCTGCCTTTCACCTGCAACTGTGCCTTTTGATTCTGGTTTCTCATCCCCTTTGTCTGCTTTTGTTCTCAATTCAGTGTCATTTCTGTCCCGCTTTAAGTCCATTTTATTTGTTTCTTCTTCGCTGTATTCTCCTTCCTCAGCCTAAAACAAACATCCAATTTGGTTCAATTTAGAGGGACTGGAGAATAACACATATTTTGTCTATACTTAACACTTTGCAAGACTGTATGTTATACTGGGTGTAATTTAATACCTTCTTTAATATATGCAGAAACAAAACATAAATCTAAAGCATGCATTTTTAGCCCATATATGTGCAAGAAACACAAAAACCTAAATGCTGCAAAGTAAATACACACACACACACACACACACACACACACACACACGCTACCGAGCGTATATCCCAAATGAATCTTTTCAAAAGGCAACTGGACTTTGTTTTTCCTTGAAGACGTTCCACCTCTCATCCACGAAGCTTCTTCAGTTCTGACTGAATGGTGAATGATGGAAGGACATACCTTATCCTTCCTTATATTTGTTACAGTCATCTGGTCATTAGTACTCTTTCTGAGAGTCATTGAGGCCACTTCAAGATTTATCTATGCCCACAGGATCACCTGAATAATGCAAATGGGTATGGAACCTTCTTGGAACTGCTGAAATATGCATGACTTGAATGACTGAGACTCTCCCCACATACAAAGTGTATTAAAGAAAACAGCTGAATGGTCTTTCGTAATAAGGAAGTAAATATTTCATGCCCTGATTTGTCCAAAGGCACTTATTGAACCCAGTCTCTAAATCTACCAAGCAAGTTAAAAAAAATCCCACTGCTGTGTTACATATTCATGCACATTATAAAATGATATGTATGTCCTCAACTCACCTCAGAATCCTCAGCACTTTCATAATCAGAGAGCACAGCTAAAAATAAAGAGTTGTTTGAAGTGAAAAACATCTTCCAAAATGCAATGTTTTAAAGGTTTAATTCCCATATTTTCTCCCAATCATTTCATTCATACCCTCCAAATCAATTTGAATTACCTATTCCTTTTGCTCACATATAAAATCTTGTTTTTTCTTTGGTTTATCCATCTAATATTGTTTGCTTTGAATATTCCATCTGTCACAACTAGTTTTTTTTCTGTAAAGCGTAATATAAAATATTGCTCCTCTGCATCTATTTCAGAGAAAACTACAGCACTAATACACTTTTCCTTTTAACATTAAATCCTCTTCCAAGAACTCTGCACTAAATTGTTCATCCTTCCCATAGGGGCTATCTCTTCACTGATCCTTATATTTGTTTCATGTTTGTTTTTGAATCCTTTCTAAACTCATTGTTCATATGTACAAAATGTTGGTCTTCCATCATTCATGATCTTTTCCAATCTTAATTCCTCCATATCTACCATTTACTGATACCCTGCTCTTTTATTCCATTTTTCTAACTTGCTGATCAGTATGACTCCAGAACTCTTATGCTTCTCTCTCTCTTAAAAATAATCTTAGCTATGAAATACTTTTGTTTTCTGCTATTTTTTCCTCTAGATTCTATGCCTATTAAGCTCTAATAAGGAAGTCTAACTGGATGGGTATACAAACTAATCTTTTTCTAATGCCGATCATTTTGAATTCAGTTATGCAAATTTCTTCAGCAAGGAAGAAAAAAGTGGTGGTTAGGTTACCTATCTACTGGTATCAGTAAGCTTGGAATAACCTAATTAGTCTAAGCCAGTGGTTCCCAAAGTGGGTGGTACCACCCCCCAGGGGGCGCTGGCACGTGTTAGGGGGGTGCTAGGAGGCAAAGCGGCTGCAGGGGAGCGCTAGGAGGCAACGGGGGGGGGGGGGCACTGAGGGCGAGGAAAAAAACATCACTGCAGAGGGCGTTGCCCCTAGGTTGATAGCCACGCACCTCTCCCAGCCACAGCTTTCGCGGCTTCCCAGAGCACCAAGAACCTGGTGCTCTCCTCTGCAATAGATGTCCGGAAGTGGCTTTGGGGGCTGTCGGGCTGGAAACCCAAGCCCCATTAGCCCCCAAAGCCACATCATGACGAAGAAGCCTAAGCAAAGGAGGACTGGGCAGAGGAAGGGGGAAACCCTAGCGAGGAGCTGCGTTGCCCCGCTGGGTTCAGGCACTTCTGCCCCTCGTACCGCACTTTGCAGCTGCTGGAGCCCTGCCCAGACTACTTTGCAGTGCTGGGAGGAATCCCTCCTCCCCAGAACCAGGTTGCCCAAAGAGGTCTGTGCAGGTCTCTGGCAGTTGCAGAGGGGCAGAAGTTGCTAACTCCCCTTCTGTTTCTTCTTCGGGGGGGGGGGGGGAAGGGGGGCTGCCTTGCTTTGACAGCCGCCTTGTTTCCAATGAGGGGGGGGGGAGAAATCCATCTTTTTCCTTCATCTCCATGGATCCCCCCCAATTGGAAATGAGGTGGCTGTGAAAGGGAAGGGAGCGCCCCCCGCATGTCTTCTTCAAACAGGAGGGGAGTTTGGCTGTTTGAAAAACCCCGCGTGGAACTCCCCTCCTGTTCCTCCTTCTGCTGTTTGAAGAAGACACGCGGGGGGTACTCCCTTCCCTTTCACAGCCACCTCATTTCCAATTGGGGGGGATCCATGGAGACGGAGGAAAAAGATGGATTTCTCCCCCCCCCATTGGAAACGAGGCGGCTGTCAAAGACAAGGGAGCGTGCCCAGCATGGTTTGTTCAAACAGCCAGAGGAGGAACAGGAGGGGAGTTCCACGCGGGGCTTTTCAAACAGCCAAACTCCCCTCCTGTTCCTCCTTCGGCTGTTTGAAGAAGACACCCGGGGGGTGCTCCCTTCCTTTCACAGCCACCTCATTTCCAATTGGGGGGGATCCATGGAGATTAAGGAAAAAGATGGATTCCCCCCCCATTGGAAACGGGGTGATTCCAGCAGCTGTGTTTTGCCTTGAAACTTGCTTTCCTAGCAATCCAAAGGGGACATTCTCCCAGCAGCGTCTCACGCGCTCCCATCCTTAGCTGGGAGGGAGTAAGGACGGCTGGGTGCAGTTTGGCTCTTCCCGGCTCCCATCAGATCTTTGGGGGCCTCGCACGCCTGTTCTGCAAGAGAGAAAGTTACCCGGGAGAGTTGCCATTGGGAGAATGTCCCCTTCGGGTTGCTGGGGCAGCAAGTTTCAAACCAAAACGCAGCTGCTGGAATCAGTGCGCCTGCAACTTAATGCGAGAAGCCTGCATTACCAGCCGCAGCAGCAGACGCCACCCCCACTCCCAATGTCCAGCATCCTCCTCGGGAGGCTCGCAGCCGTCTCGGGAGGCGACCACCGGCAGAGCCTCAGGGTAGAAGGTGAATGAAGGGTGCATGGTGGGAGAGGCTGGCCATCCCTGAAGCCAGCTCTCGAAGGAGGCAGAGATGAAGCCTGGGGCTCACTTCCCTGCCTCCTTCCTCCGAGAGCTGCGGGCAGCAGGGAAAATGAGTCTTCTTTGCCAGCATCCCAGATGGCAAAACAGAAATTTTCACCAACTGGAAAGTATGTGTGAGAGGGGGGGGCGGGAGAGAGAGAGAGAGAGAGAGAGAGAGAGAAAGAAAGGAAGGAAGGGAAAGGAAGAAAAAAGAAGGAAGGAAGAAAGAGGGGGAGAATGACACAAGAAAGGAAGGGAGGAAGAGAAAGGGAAAAAAAGAAGGAAGAAAGAGGGGAGAGTGACACAAGGAAGGAAAGAAAGTAAGAGGTGGAGAATGACACAAGGAAGGAAGGAAGGAAGGAAGGAAGGAAGGAAGGAAGGAAGGAAGAAAGAAAGAAAAGGGAAGGAAGAGGAAGGAAGAAAAAAAGGAAGGAAGGAAGGAAGACGGGGAGAGTGACACAAGGAAGGAAGGAAAGAAAGAAAGAGGGGGAGAGTGACACAAGAAAGAAGGAAGGAAGGAAGGAAGGGGGGGAAAGTGATACAAGGAAGGAAGGAAGGAAGGAAGGGGGAGAGTGACACAAGAAAGGAAGGAAGGGGAAGAGAAAGGAAGAAAGAAAAAAGAAAGTAAGTCGGGGAGAGTGACACAGGGAAGGAAAGAAAGAAAGATGGGGAGAGTGAAACAAGAAAGAAAGAAAGAAGGAAGGAAGGAAAGAAAGAACGAACAAAAAAGAAAGAATTTATTATCACAATTGAGCCCCAAATTTTAGTTGCTAAGCAAGAGCGTTGTTAAATGAGTTTCACTACATTTTACAAGGTGGCCACTCCCACACATGACTGCCAAGCCATGCCCACAAAATAGGCCACACCTACAGAATAGGTTCTAAAAAAATTTGAAACCCACCACTGGTGGGGGGCACTGAGGATCAGTTTGTAGCACCAAGGGGGCGGTGGACTGAAAAAGTTTGGGAACCACTGGTCTAAGCACACACACAGAGAAGGCCATTTGCGAGCCTCTTCCAGGGATGTCTGCAAAATGGGGATCGACTCCAAGTTTTCAGTTCCAAGGTTCCTCTGAGCAGAGAGCTCACCGTGGAGCCAAAAAGGAAGATGAACCTGAAACGATGGACCCAGAAGGTGGAGGGGCAAAGTGACAGCTCCTGCTGATCTTGAGAAAAAAAACAAGGCTGCCCAAAGCAAGAATGGGCCAGTATAAATGACATTCATTCCCCTCGTTCAGGGTGGACAAATCATTTCAATATGATTTAAGATGTGAAGATACCACAGAAATGCTGTTAGTTGCCCTGATAATTTTTTTTTAATTATGTGGCAGTTGGAACAGTGTTGTATTAGTTTTTCTGAAATTTTCAGTGGTCTTTAACAGTACTGATCATGAATACTACTACTACTACTGGATCATGAATACTAGTGGCTCAGCGAGTTAGAAACTGGAGCCACAATGTGATGATGATTTCATTCGTACCTGCAGAACTATCTAAATAAGCAATGGAAAGTTTTCAAGAAACTTGTGATGGGATTCTTATACATTTCCATCCCCCCCCCCCCCCCCGTTCAAGTGGGAGCATTACATCCAGAGAATTGGAATAGAGTGTCATCAGTATGATGATAACATTTACCTTCATCCTTTTTTCCTGGCCTTAGAGACAATAACAATTATGCCGACCTGTAGCTGGTTGTCCAAACTGGGAAACACTAGCATCAGTGATCCATGTACTCTACAACTATATTATTGCGCCCTAACCATCTCGAAGAATTGCAGCTTGCTATGGTAGCCAAACAACAATGTGGAATATTGTGAAATAACAAACCTATGCCCTGGTAATTGATCATATATTGCTTCTACTGCTAACAACAGAAATATTAGACTATACAAAAAGTCTTATTACCAAAAATGAAGGGGTAGAATAAGAAATACTAATTTGCAACAAATATTTTATGATTTTAAAAACATTGCTATGTCATTATTTGGTATTTCTAGCATCAATTACTACTGTTAAAAGCTACTATCACTTACCATGTCCTTCTATGCCATCTTCACTTTCCTGTTTTGAGAAAGAAAACATTTATCAAAGAAAGAAAATAGGCAGATGCAAATATAGTACATTACACTGCTCTAGGAATATATTTTATTATGAAAAAGTAAATGAATGAATTTAACATGGTTATTTTCTAAACAAATGAGTATAATAGTTACTTTAAGTTTGGGCATAGTCTGAGGAGATCCAAATTAAGAATTCTTTTGGCTTTGTGCTTCATTAGATGATTTTGCATCAGTTATTACTGCTTAGAAGCCTACCTACCAAACTACTATGAGGAAAATATTGGAGGAATTATTATGTATACAGTGTTGAATTTCTTAAGGAATGATTAGCAATGTCAATGCAACAAATAATCATACAACTATAATAGAGATACATTATCAGGTTATTAATATAAATATTAGGAAGAGATGGAATCGTATCAAAGTTTCCATTCAAAGTTTGAATGGAATAGAATTGGAGGGTCCTATATTGCTTACACAACAGGAGAGTGTCTTAACTTCTATAGCAAGAATGTCAATGAACCTTAGATTATAATTTATAAAACAAAAAAATCATTTGAAATTTAATGGAATCCAGTATTATTTGTATAGAAAAGAACTAAGACAATTTTTTGTTAAAGATGTCATAAAGATAATGTTTTTATAATGTCCTATACTCACTAGGTTTCAGGAGGAAAGTAGATATGATTGTGCAACAAAAGGTAAAATGTTCAGAAGATATTAATCTCTTGACTATGCATCTAGGTAAGGAATTTAACAATGTAAGTGGCCATGTTTTTACTACGGCCAAAAAACTGATATTGCGGCATTGGTTAAGATAAAGGTATGGCTATATTCACTAAATGGATTGAAGACCTGATTACACTTGTGACCTATAAGAGAACAGGCTAAAGATATTTTATCCCTAATATAATGAGATATAGACTCATTTAAGTATATGAGAAATAAAGAGATACATAGTTGAATATTAGTATAACTATATATAAAATTGTAACAGTTTATGGTTGTGACATGCTACATTTATGTATTTTTTTTCAAATACTTATGAGCTTTTTTCTGTATGTACTATGTATTTTCACCGTAATTATCTTTGTATATTGTTCTTTTATCTTTTTCAGTTATTTTAAATGCATTAAATAAATAAATTTGCAGACAGCATCTTTCATAGATACTTGATAGGGGAATTCTACTTTAAATCACCGCATCTTTAATCTTTCAAATAATAATCCATCACTACAATCCCCATCTCCCCCAAAATTTCAGGGCATAGATTTTTCCATTCTTTCTTGATATCTTTGGTTATTTTTCTTATTCTTAAACTTGTTTATGTCTGCTTTTTTGACTGCTGTTTAACACTGTCTGATTGTTGTTAGGAGTAATTATTTTGCTATTTTGCTTAAGTAAAGCATCAGGGCATTCCAAAGGAAAGAAGGCATCTTTTCTTTTCAGTTACAGGAAATCCAGCCTAAAGAAAAATTAGGATAATTTTATCTTCTTCATAAGAGCAAGAATATGAATAATTTTCTTTAGGGAAAAAATGTCCCTTGGAGATTATAGTAATTATTGGAAAATGCTAGGACCCAAAATTATTATTTAATACATGCATTATCCACGGGCATTTTTAAAAATGAGAACTGGGTCTGTATTCAGTTGTCCACATTAGCAACTTAGATGTTCCTGAGCCATCTAAGCCTCTATGTGCCTAAAAACATATGCTATCTATGTCTCTATAAAAACACAAGAGAACAGATAATAAAAATGTATCAAGGTATTATTTTATAGATGTTACTTTCTTATAGAGGTATCCACAATGGTAATATAATATTACCATATAATATAAATACAAAGTATACCAAGCCTAAATTAAATCTGCAAGATCTGAATGTTAACTCCTAAGTACTTATACAGTTTTAATACTATAGAAAACAGGTTGAAAATGGAAAAATATCATCATACAGAAACACTGCTACTTGTTAAGCTAAATGTAGGTTCGCTAAATGTAAGTGTAACAGATATATTGTAAAATAATAACTAATTCCTCTATCTAACAAACAAAATCCTTTATTTGTACAATAGCCATTTTTCTGACTTTCAATACAACATCTGTTATAATTCACCAAGAATTATTTTCAAAGTAAAATTACAGTATCGACATGGATGGTTAGCCTAACGAATTGTCAGTTTCAAAATAACACAACAAAATATTCAGGACATTTTCATAACATTACACAAAACTCACAATACTTATTTAAAAAGGCACATCATGTGTAAGAAATTAACATGTGACATGCATTCAAACATATTATTTACCCACTAGAAACCAAGAGTATGTGTAAGAGACTTAACAAACCAAGTTTAATTTAAACACCCGCAAAATAAAAGATACTATTATTGAAACGTGCTTTACCACCACCATCCTTGTGCCTTAGAATAACAGGTACGCACCTTCTGCATACTGTATTACACTCAGAAATACAATTTTGTTTAATGCAGCACGCAAACGGAAGTGGTGGCTATCTACTTCCGAGACGACTGAACGGCTATGGAGAAAACATCGAAAAGAAAACCAAATACTAGCTTATTTCTCCCCCATCCAAGCGGAATCTGGTGGGCTATTAGTCAGCGACGAATTAAAGGAGCACTCTGCACATGCTCAGAACCACTTTCCCCCTCCCCGGCTCTTCCCAACTTTGCAGGAGCCTCCCGAGGGGAGGGTCGCAGTCAAAGCCTCCCCGCTATTAATATGTAAAGGAAGGCGGAGAGCCGATCGTTAAGAGCTTTCCCGTTCCCTCTTTCCCTTCCGGATCTTTCCACTCACACACTCCGAGTCGGCCGGACTACCTCCAACCGTCACCGGCGCCTCCACATTTTCAGTTCCAGCAGCGACATCGGTGGTGCTTGCCGCTCCGGCTAAGCCAAGGCGGTGACTGCCGCTGCGCGGGGAACAACCTGCGCTTCCAGGCGGGGAATCGGATTCATCCTCTTCGCTGCTATCCTGCGAAGCGCGCTGCCTCCTACGATCCGCCATTTTGACGGGGACCAAAAAAAGGAAACCAGAGAAGCGAAACGGTTAGCAGGAGGAGGAAGAGGAAGCAAGGCCCAAAGAGGATGACGGGTAACGAAGGTGACGTCCCATCAGGAAAAGACTACGATTCCCAGCAACCAACGCGGGTCTATTTCAAAACTTCTATCCGTTCACCCAGAACTCTGTGCTTGGACGCCCGAGGAGGGAGAAGGTTGCGCGGAGAAGAAAATTCGCGCCCAATCAAGGGCGATGACATCACGAGAAAGCGGTTCAATAGGCGGGGAAGGGAAGGGGGGGGTGACTCCTGGCGACAATGTCACGTGCTTTATATCTTCTAAACTGCTGCATGAGAGGTGGGGACGGAAGGTGTCCTGCTAGTGCAGCTAGTCAAAAATAGCATGACGTTTTCCCATTGCAGGGATTACATCATTCCCAGTTTTCCTGCAGTGCTAAAATAGTTGAGGCGCAGCAGCCTCCTCTGGAGAAAACAAGATAGCCATCAATGTCTAACAGAACAGCGGCTTATTGTAAGGCTACGGTTGTAGCCACTTGATTATTAGGGAGACAAATGCAAAATGCGATTCAGACATTAGACAATGCAGATATCAACAGTGCTGTCTTTGTGCATCATTCTGGCAACTCCTATTACAGGACCAAAAGCCATGAGGAGGGGGCTCATCTCCATATTCTGGCCAGATCTTTCCCACGCTATATTTGATAGCAAAGCCCCTGATGATGGGAGGAGCCCTGACTAAACAGGTTTCTGAGATGTTGTTCTTGTTTCCATTCCACTCTGATTTCTTCAGGAATTTTTCTGATCTCTTGAAGCCTCTTGAAGGCTACCTCATTTTATGTTAAGGACATTTGTAACGTGAAGTACTTCCTTTTCTTTGCCCTGAACTGATTAGCTTCATTGGTTTGACTCCATTTTATATGATGAGATCCATTTTCTGCATACTGCATTTTCATACACCTTTATCATTTCCCCTTCTTTTTCCTTGTTAAAAACACCAAAATATAGCCTTTTAAAGGAAATTTCTTATTTGTTTTGTTGATTTTCATTGACCTTTTTGTAATTGGCAAATAACTTTATTACAGTTGTACTTAACTAATAAACGTCATTATTTGGCTATTAAAAAAAATTCAGAACATCTATTATTCGCCTAGGATTTGTGTAGAGAGTGGGTTAGGAATTCTTATATTTATTTGAGCAATATTCATTACAATTATTGACTGTCAAATCTTTAAGGAAGATTGCCACAAAGAAATAGACATTGAGCTGTCTATTTTGACCTAATACTGTCTGGAACTGCCTGAGAAAAGAGCAGAGCAGTACCATCTCCCCAAACCCTGCAGGCAGTCCATGGGAATACCACAATTGAGAACTTTCCACAACATGGTGGGCTGAGTGACGGTGATTTTTTTCCCGTCCTGGCACAGACAGCTGATTATGCCAAAGCTATTTGGCGGTCCTTTCCCCAGATTTAAACTGGAGAGGAATGACCCAAGATGACCCTCAGATGATTATGTACCTGCTGGGAAGAGGGATCTTGACAATCACAATTTTCAGTAGAAGCTATCAGAGGATTAGGTTTTCCATTATTTTCCTTCCAGCTGTTTATCTTTAAGCATGCTTTGGTTTTGACTGCAATTTATAAAGTTTTACTTTTTGATTTATATTTATGTTAATTGACTGATTGAATGCTGACTTATCCTACAATCCCTTGTTGGATTTTAACAAACTTTTGGCATCTTCTTTTTACTGTTTGTTTCAGAGTTTTAAATCACTTTCACTTTTCCTGTAAGGAAGTCAGTGGCAAGATCATTTATCCCTTGCAGTAAAAAGCAAAAAAATTGTACTACAAGAATTCTATATTTTACCAGTTTCTAAAAGCTTTGGTCTTATTTTAACTTATTTTTCTAACTACTTTTTATTGTGGGAAATTTTATCTTCATTTTTTTCTCTAGTTGTTCAGTCATGGTACTTTTACTTCTCTAATCCTCAAGATTGAAACTGCTTGCACTTTTGTCGTGAATGCTAACTACAAAAGAGTTTTGAACTATATTAAAATGTAAATATGAATATAAAGGATTTGAATACAATATACTGTATTATATATTCTTTACACTGCCCTTTGGGATGCCTTTAAAATGCTTTTCAACTTACAAACTCTAATTGAAAACTTGGATAAAAAGTTGATAAATTAGCAACAATGTTAAAGCAACCCCAAGATAACAGCCAGATACAGTAACAGCTGGACTAGACTTAGTCAAATGGATTGGAATCTAATCTTGCTGGCAGATATGAAGGAAAAGGAGTCTTGCTTGAGAATTACAGGCTTGGTGAATAATAAAAGAGGCACAAATACAAAAGATTCCGAGATGATAGAACTGATGAGTGATGGACTGGATTTTCTTAAGATGGATGGAATTTGGAGTGTGCATTTATTATGTTTAATCAGAAAGCAATTGAAAAGAGATGCTTTGTTTTTATTTACAGAGATTTTCTGAACAATGG
Organism: Rhabdophis nuchalis; assembly: GCA_039707465.1. Classification (NCBI taxonomy): domain Eukaryota; kingdom Metazoa; phylum Chordata; class Lepidosauria; order Squamata; family Natricidae; genus Rhabdophis; species Rhabdophis nuchalis. The sequence continues at coordinate 124,683,853 of CM077647.1, read as the reverse complement.
AGATACTTACAACAAAGACTTATGACTCTGGGTAATGAGATGCAATTGTTAGGAAAGATCCCCATAAAAATCTTAAGGAAAAGTTTTATTATTAAGAATAAAACGAAGATATTTGATTCTAGACAGATCAGAGAGCTGTGGTAATTTGTAGTTGTAGACTTTCTATGAGTTAAATATAATAATAGATTGTTATCGAAGGATTTTGAGGTTTAACTTTGCTGGTAAAAGGTTTACCTTTTAACAGTGCATACTGATTGTAATAATAAGGCAATGTCAAATGAGGCAATACATGACAAAAGCATTAATATTCTTTTCATTTTATTGTAAAAAAAGTTATTTCAATTTTGTTTAAACATACAAGCAGATTTCTCTTTTAATACTCCTTGTTAACACTGTTTAAACTAAATAAACAAAGCAAAACAATTTAGAAACAAAAAAAGAACATTAACAGCCACAACTTTGGTATTTACAAACTTTTTCTTTATAAGTTATTTACAAGACAACTGATTTTACATATTGAAAATGGTATAAAAAATGCATTTGCAGACAACCATATTTGAAAGGGCGGAAAAACAAAGGAAAGGGAATTATAGACAGTTTTTAGAACTACTATAAAGTTGGTTTAAAAATGTTTGTTTTTAAAAAATCAGATATAATTTGCATTGGCTTTTTTCATTAACACAGTTTCAAATGTTGAACTTCCTACAGGGTGGGAAACTATTTTGTCCAGCCCATTCCCAGCTAACATCCACTGCAAACCTTCCTACAAACCCTACCTATTTCCATACACCTAGTCATCTTTGTTATGATGCATATATTATAACTGATTGTAAGTCTTTTTGAGTCAACATTCTGTTCATTGAGGGAAGATAATATGCTGTTTTATTCCGAATACAAATTGAATTATTTCTGATAACTGTCTTATTGTGGGTTAAACAAAAATATAGTCTTCTGAAAATGGAATGTTGATTCAAGAATTGATCATGTGACACATTTCTAATTACTTTAGAAAAGCAAGATCAAGTTTTAAAATCAACATTGTCTTCAAGAAGCTTCTACCAAAAACCTGCTTTTTTGAAACATCCACGCTTGTACTTGGCAGGGGACAAAAAATAACCACTTATGGATGCATGCTGGCATGCTAAAAAGCAAAAGATCCAAATACAGCCTTATTTAAAACAAAACCAGGCAAACATTTTGCACTACTTCAACCACAATAGACTACATGGCAGAAAAGAGGATCTGTTCTTGTCATTTTAATTTCAAGTCATAGAATATAACTTTTAATAATGTTCATACTAAGTGTGCTACCTTTGGTGGAAAAAATAGTACTTTAAATTCCCAGGGAAAACTGCCCAGAAGTGTGACTGCAACTGTCCTGAAACACCTGGAAATTAAAATGGACAATGAAACAATTTTTTGTGTCCTCCATAAATGATGCAGAAAATTATATTTAGGGTTTATTTTTACAATTCAAGAAACTGAAACCTCTATTTATCTAAAAATTTTAGCCATTGGAAAAAAAGTTTCAGTATTCCCATTAAGCAGGCAATACACAAACAAAGGCAGCTTTCAAAAATCATGTAGAGCAGGCAGAAGGACATGCGATTTTACAAACAAATTCCCTACACTCAGGAAAGATGAAAGTATTGATTTCCACTTACTGTAAAAGTTACAGGATTATGATTGGCTTTAAAAAGTGCCAAACTTTCAAACAATCACAAATTGAAGCTTAAGCTACTTCTCAGTATTTCCACTGGGAAACCCAAACTGTCAAATTAAAAAAAAAACAGTAACAATTGTTTCACAGTTTTGACAAGATATTTGGTTAAACAAAACAAAAAAACATCTAGAGACAAACTAGCATTTCATGGTTATTTCTGGATTTTGCCAAATTATATATCAGAACTGTGACAAAGATGTGAAGACATGCAGCTCTTCACTACCAGAATTGCCTGCATTCAGTATTACAAATTCAAGACCTGATTAGTAATTGTAATTTGAATCAGAAGGCATGAAAAGAACTCATTAAAAAGCCTTGAAAAGACACTGGGGCAGGAAAAAATACACGAATCAATATGTGGATGCTTTACAGAACAGCAGTTTGAAGCAATACGTCAAATGAAGTGTCTTGTGTAGCTCAATGATGTATAACCCCTTTCCCTAAAGTGGATTGTACTGGTTGCAGTTATCCAATACAGCTCAACAGAGGTGGCATACCATAAACTGTTAACCTTATTCTCTCAACACAAACCTCCAATATTTTCTACCAAGCAAAGGGGAAAAAATGAAAAAAGTGAACATAAAACCCAAGGGGGAAAAGTGTAAGCATAAAAAATATTTATAATGAACAAGAATATACACCATGGAGGATGGTAGAAGAAAAAAACGTAACAAAACATATCCTGTTCTCTGCCATTTGCAGCAAATGACACAGGCCAATCACCAAAGACAGATTTCTCTTAGTCTGATATGTTTATTTCCTGCATGTCCGATGAGGAGTCTGTTTCTTTTGCATTTCTAGCCGGCAACGGCTTCGTTCATCCAGCCATGGCAGTTCAAAGTTCCTGCCAGACAGAAAATAGCCCATAGAAGATTATTTGTGATGTTGAAAAGAAAAGTTCTGTCTATATTTGCATAACTTGACTATAAGCCTACATTCTGGTAGCAAAGAAATTAAACACAATTTCTAAAATCTAAGCACAATTTCTAGATTTACGTAACATTTGAATACAGATGATATTGAACTGTAGCTATTGAAAAGAGTTTTATCAAGAGCATTGTTTTACAATATTGGGTGCCTATAATAATTGCTGAATAAACCATAATTGGCTTAATTTACAATATCTGCTTTCCCTTAAGCATTAGTTTGCAAACTGTAACAAATCCATCCACATAACATGCTATGATGAAAGTTAGGCAACCACATTGTGGTTTCGCCCAATGTGTAAAGCCAGTTACTATTAATTGAAGGAAAAAGTAAAATATAAAAAAATATGAATTTTAATTCATGGAAGCTAAAACTAAAAACCAATTATTTTTGCCCATGCATTTTATCAATACATTTTCATGTCTACCTTTGCAATATGAAAGGAAGGAAACCAGAACTGCAAGAACACAAGTAATAAAGGCCAAAGAAATGTGATTTGTATGATATTCACCTTTAGGATGTAAGAATCCCATCAAAAAATTAGAAAGTGAGTGAGTTTTTAAAAGGGAACATTTCTATTTGTCCCTTATATGTTTTATAAGCAACAGGTAATATAGGATTGATAGTGACCAGTATTTCCTTCCTTAATCCATGAACAAATGAGTCAAGAGTTACAACTGAGCCTCCCAATTTTTCCATATTTCCTACTCTTTAAAAAAAAAGCTGTTATTATTCATAGCCCAGTCAAGGGATTTCTTACTAAGTCTGTTATGATTTCTCAATTAATTTCACCACTGTAAAGTCTAAGAGGGTCAATTCCCTATGACTGCCTACACAGCATTGTACCTAATTTTTCCAGTAGCTTAAAATACTGAAATGCACATAGGATTTAAAAGTAACAATATTGGCTACAAGCTGTTTGATAAATATAATCAAGCAAACAAAACACTGCATAAGCAGAAAAAAGGTACTATGCTATACACGTTTTCCGAAGTACATTCTTCCTTAGTGCAGATATATACTACTTTGGTATACTTACTGTGGGGTTAATTTTGGTAATGGTCGGCCGAATGCTACAACAGGCAAATATGGGGTGATCAGCAAACTTTCAACTAGAAGTGGAAATGAAAGAGAGTGTAATTTTACATATTTAGCTACAATGTTTATTCACATTATGATACTTATTTGAACATATCTGCTTTTACAGAAGATTAATTCCAATCCAAGATTCTTTGTGCATAAGATAGGGATATGAGAATTTTGAAAACCACTTACCATCGTCTGACTCTGGGAAAAATGAGGTAACTTCAGGCTCCGATTCCTGAATTCCTTTCTTTTTATACATTCTAAGTTGCAGTCGCTGCAAAATTCTTTGCTCCCGGATACGCTGAATATCCCACCTGTGAATGGAGTGAGCAAAACAACAACAACATTAAAGTTTCCAATTTTCATTTATGGCAAAGTTGAGTATTTTAGGTTCCATAAAAATCAGCACATCAAGAGTAGTGCATCTCTGTATTAAGTGCTTTTCAATTTCTATAGGTTACTAGCTGTATCTGGCCACACGTTGTTGTGGCCCAGTCTGGTTAAATGGCCAACAGGTCTGTGTGTAGATCTACACCTGTACACATACACACCAACACCATATAACCCTCAACCTACCTACCTACCTACTGTATTTCTCCCTCTCTATCTATCCCTCTACCTACCTACCTACCTACCTACCTACCTACCTACCTACCTACCTACCTACTGTATTTCTTCCTTTCTCCCTCTATCTACCTACCTGCCGTATTTCTCCCTATCCCTCTACCTACCTACTGTATTTCTCCCTATCTATCTATACACCTACCTACCTACCTACCTACCTACCTACCTACCTACCTACCGTATTTCTCCCTCTCTGTCTATCCCTCTACTTACTTACCTACTGTATTTCTTCCTTTCTCCCTCTATCTACATACCTACCTACTTACTGTATTTCTCCCTATCTATCCCCCTAACTACGTACCTACCTACCTACTGTATTTCTCCCTCTCTATTCCTCTACCTACCTACCTACTGTATTTCTTCCTTTCTCCCTCTATCTACCTACCTACCTACTGTATTTCTCCCTATCTATCCCCCTAACTACGTACCTACCTACTGTATTTCTCCCTCTCTATTCCTCTACCTACCTACCTACCGTATTTCTTCCTCTCTGTCTATTCCTCTACTTACCTACCTACTGTATTTCTTCCTTTCTCCCTCTATCTACCTACCTACCTACTGTATTTCTCCTTCTCTATCCCTCTACCTACCTACCTACTGTATTTCTCCCTATCTATCTATATACCTACCTACCTACCTATCTGCCTCCTACCTACCTACTTACGGTATTTCTCCCTCTCTGTCTATCCCTCCTTACCTACCTACAGTATTTCCTTTCTCCTTCTGCCTACCTACCTACCTACTGTATTTCTCCCTATCTATCCCACTATCTACCTACCTACCTACTGTATTTCTCCCTCTCTATCTATCCCCCTACCTACCTACCTACCTACCTACTGTATTTCTTCCTTTCTCCCTCTATCTACCTACCTACCTACTGTATTTCTCACTCTCTGTCATCCCTCTACCTACCTACTGTATTTCTCCCTCTCTCTCCATTCCTCTACCTACCTACCGTATTTCTCCCTATCTCTATCCACCTACCTACCTACCTACCTACCTACCTACCTACCTACCTACCTACCGTAATTCTTCCTCTCTATCTATCCCCTATCTACCGACCTACCTACTGTATTTCTCCCTCTCTATCTCTATAGGGATCTCCCTACCTAGTATTTTTATCCCTCTCTATCCAACTACCTACCTACTATATTTCTTCCTTTCTCCCTCTACCTACCTACCTACCTACCTACCTACCTACCTACCTACCTACCTACCTACCTACCTACCTACCTACCGTATTTCTCCCTATCTCTATCCACCTACCTACCTACCTACCTACCTACCTACCTACCTACCTACCTACCTACCGTAATTCTCCCTCTCTATCTATCCCCTATCTACCTACCTGCCTACTGTATTTCTCCCTCTCTATCTCTATAGGAATCTCCCTACCTATTTTTCTCCCTCTCTATCTATCCACCTACCTACCTACCTACCTACCTCTTCCTTTCTCCCTCTACCTACCTACCTACCTACCTACCTAACCTACCTACCGTATTTCTCCCTATCACCCTATCTATCTACCTACCTACCTACTGTGTTTCTCCCTATCTATCTATCCACTTACCTACCTTATTTCTCCCTCACTATCTATCCCTCTATCTATCTACCTACCTACCTACTATATTTCTCCCTATCTATTCCCCTATCTATCTACCTACTGTAATACAATAATACAATAGCAGAGTTGGAAGGGACCTTGGAGGTCATCTAGTTCAACTCCCTGCCTAGGCAGGAAGCCCTATACCATTTCAGACAAATGGCTATCCAACATCTTCTTAAAGACTTGCAGTGCTTCTTGTTCTGCCCTCTGGTGCTTTGGAGAATAGCTTGACGTCCTCTTCTTTGTGGCAACCCCTGAGATATTGGAAGGCTGCTATCATGTCTCCCCTGTCCCTTTTATTAAACTGTATTTCTCCCTCTCTCTCTCTCTCCTCTGTGTTTTGGCCCTTTTAGGCCTCCATACACTGTGGAATTTTGGAGGCTTATTTGGTTGCTGAAGAAAGGACAGTTGGAAAGCAGCCGGATGGGCAGAGCTACAGGGAGGTGAAAACCTGATCAGTGGGTACATTTTACTTTTGTGTACCTTGCACATGACACATGTGTGCTAGCCACAAAATAAGTACGTATTATATTATTGGAAGTCCTTGGGAATATTGTGTGAAAATTTTGTGTAAATCGGTCCAGTAGTTTTTGGGATTAGCGGCTTTGTACAAACTATTTTACATTTTTATTTATATAGATTATCTCAAGCCTAACCATAGCAATTCCTTGCGAGATGAAAGAATTACCCTGCTTTCTTCAACTAAATACAAATCCCCAATCTAGAGTCATTCAGCACATAGTATAAGGCATAATTGTAAAAAACAGATTTACAATACAATACAATAGCAGAGTTGGAAGGGACCTTGTAGGTCTTCTAGTCCAACCCCCTGCATGGGCAGGAACCTTATACCATTTCAGACAAATGGCTGTCTAACATCTTTTTAAAGACTTCCAGGGTTGGGGCATTCACAACTGCTGGAGGCAGTATATTTATTATATATATTTAAGTATATATATTTAAGATATACTAACTGCATAAAATTTCATATTACATGTTTAACTGCTTGCAACCTATGCAAACTTTATTGTTAAATGTTTAAATGAAAGGTACTGAATTTTCTGGCATATAAGCAGCTTTATTTCAACACTCACCTTTTCCTCCTTTTCTCATCTAATTCCAACTTTGCATGTCGTTTGGAAAAGACATTGTCATCTAAATTCTGTGAAAAGTTTAAGGAGAAAAAAACCCCATAGGTAATATTATATTTTGTACTTTTCACGGTATCGAAGTTCCTCTGTTTCCATTTTCTGATGGAAAGTATTGCCCATGTGTTTATAAGAAGCATATTTAAATATTGCTTTATGATAAAGGATAAAAGGAAATAATAATAATAATAATAATAATAATAATAATAATAATAATAATAATAATAATAATAATAATAATCTTTATTGTCATTGTACTAAAATTACAATGAAATTGGTTTTCACTGGTGCAAAATTATAACAGAAACAAAAAAAGAGAGAAAAGAAAAAAAAACTAGCATGTGAATGGAGTGATGGTGGTTGAATTTAAAAGTCTCACAGCCCAAGGATAGAAGCTATCTTTAAACCTGTTTGTTCGGCTGGCTATACTTTGATATCTTCTGCCTGATGGTAGAAGTGCAAAGAGACACCAACCAGGGTGTGAATCATCTATGAGAATCTTCCTTACTCTGTTAAAGCAGCGAGATAGGACTGAAGATGTTCAAAATTGATTGCCAACTTTCCTTCTGGGAGACCAAATGTGCTTTTTGTATCTTTGCAATACCACTGGAAATATCTATTTATTAAGATATTATTACTTATTACTTTTCCCATCACTGCTATAAAGACAATGCTACAAAGTATAACCTGTCTAAAGATGTTCATTCAAACAACTAAATTTGAAAAAGTTAAGCAAAAGAGGTTAATTGTGGTAAAATTAGATAAATTAATTATGGTAAGAGTTTTAAATACAAATATAAATCAACAATTCTGCAAATCAAGTCTTTCATTTCACAATCTGTATTTTATTTAAATGATAATAGTTGAGCATCTCATATCATGTTCCTCAAGTATGAATACTAGTTGAGGGGCAGGATTGGATTAGTTTTATCAAAACTGTATTATTACAAAGATTTTGAAGTTGGTTCTTCTTTGGTATTTAGGTTTCCAGTTTGAAATACTCTGATTGTATTATTAGTATATTTTCAGTTGACAAGCTCAGTGTCTTTAGCTGCTGAGCCATAACATCCTCTTTTTTTAAATGAATAAACTCCCAAATGTATTTCTCTGGAAGTGCTGAAAATTCTGAATCTATCTCCTGAAGTAACATACTGAATTTATCAGAGGCTTAATTAATTAATTTGGTATTTAATTTTAGGTGATAAAATTGTGCCATGGTAAATAATTTGCATCAAGATTTTGGATGCAACATATTTTGAGGAAGCCCTCAAAATATGTATCCCACAACCACTAAGTCACTAATGCAGTTCAAGAAATAAACATTACAAAATTTTCCAAAGCATAAAAGCAGAGATTGCTCATTTTATCTGATATTTCAATGTATGTTTCTATAACAATTGCAAAAAAATCTGATTGGACAGTATAGTTAAAAACTCAAATACATTAGCTTACGTACCTCCAGAAGTTCAGAAGGATTCATATCTTTCAGGGGCTCTACTGTGTGGTCCCTCCACGATGGAACTAAGAAAGGGAAAACTGTGTTATGATACTAATTTTAAAGAAATATTTCAGTGAAGGAAGCTAACAATGTAACCATTCAAATATTCAGAGTTAATTTAGTTTAGACATTTCACTAGTATTAATTACTTAACACCTCCCTATCCTTTATCTTTCTATTCACTATTCTATAAGCATATTTGAATTTTGTTTTTAGAGAACATAACAATTTTTCAATATTATGAAAAATTTCAATATTAAATTGTTGTTAAACTTATTTTTAAAAACTTCTCCATACCCACGTTCACATTATGCCTTTTGATTTTATTCCTAAGCACCCTCTGACAAAAACAGATTTGCTTCAGGTTTCTCAGTCAGCTTTGGAGTTCAGCAAAGCTTTAATTTCAGCAATGTTCAAATATTACAATCCAAAATGAATGCTGTGGAAACATAATTGTTCAGTGGTAAAAAACCACTTTTTATAAAATTTTATGGATGGTTTTTAGTATTTAACCTTTCAAAATCAATCATGTATTTATTATCTTCTAGAATCAATAATCCAGAACAGAACTGAAAGGATCTCCTCTTTTATTAGATTGTACAATTAGATATAAATCACAAGTTCTCCTACAGAATACGAGACGATTCATAATACTAAGCCATAATATGGTTATCTGATTTTGTCTTAACAAATGATATAATCTTGTCATTGTGGTTTATAAAGTATGGTTTGTAATAATGTATTCTGGGAATCAGATGAGCCAATAACTAATCAAATCACCATATGGCTTACGATTATGTGTTACTACAATAAATGTTTATTACATATATCTTAAATAGTTTAAAGTAGATATTCTGGTTAAAAGTAGCTAAGAAAGCTTAATTTTAGCCAAACTTTATAAATGAAATCCATAAAAGTCAATTTACCTACATATACCTGTATCAATCATGTTATCAATCAGTGTCCTAAAATTATAAGGTAAAACGACTTTCAGACTATGATTTGGTCTTTATTTTTCATAAGACAATTGCCATTTTACAATAATCTGCTAGCTGTTAAAATAGCACTAAGTTTTCTATCACAACATTTGTAAAGTTACAGGTCTGGAACATTTTCTGAAAGTTTTCAAGCTAACTTTTTGAAGACATTTAATACTCTGAAGTTTATCTCTGGTGACCATTTATTCAAAATATTAATAGAGGCCTCACAAACTAGATCTAATAGAAACCATTACAAAAACTTCTGTTTAATCCAGCTCTAGATCTCACTGAAAAACAGATCAAGTACAAAGGATCCTGCATCAGATATTGGCTCAATACTTTTTAAAAAGAGAAAGGGATTCATGAATACTTATTATCCTTTTTGCAAATGAATTACAAATGAAAATTTTCAGTGTTTGAGACATACCGTATTTTTCGGAGTATAAGACGCACCTTTTTTCCTCTAAACAGAGGCTGAAAATCTGGGTGCGTCTTATACATCGAATACAGCATTTTTTTTGCCTCCTGAAACTCCGCCCCTTCACCAAAATGACCACGCACATACCCTTATGGAGGCTTCCAGAGAGCTCCTGGGGGCTGGGGAGGGCAGAAATGAGCAAAAAACAGGGTGTTCCCCCCCCCCAGCAGCACTCTATAAGCCTCCATAAGGCTATGCATGCTATTTTTTGATCAAAAAATGACCCGTTTTCACGAAAAAAACCAGGCTGTTTTTCCTTGTTTTGCCCCCCCCCCTCCCCAAGGCTATTCATGCCTTTTATTTGAAAAAAAACAACAGGCCTATTTTCGCGAAAAATGGGCCGTTTGGGGGAGGTTTGCACAGTGCAAAAAGGGTTTTTTTTTCCCTTTCAGAAAGCTGTTTAGTTAGAGTGAATGATGAGAATTACGTTGGTCAAGTACTGTGCCTGCAGAAATAAAGATTTGTTCCAAAGGTGGTCAGTGATTTCCTTCTCCAGTAAATACACCTGGAAATACACCTGGAAACATCTACCTACCTACCTACTCTCTCTCTCTCTCTCTCTCTCTTCCTACCTATCTACTGTATTTCTCTCTCTCTCTATTTTTTCCTCTCTATCCCTCTCCCTACCTACCTATCTATACTCTCTTTCTCCCTACCTACTGTATTTCTCTCTCCCCTTCTATCTGCCTATCTACCTACTCTCTCCCCCCCTACCCATCTACTGTATTTCTCTCTCTCTCTCTTTCTCTCTCTATCCCTCTACCTACTTATCTATTTACACACACTCTCTCCCTACTTACCTACTTACTGTATTTCTCTCTCTCTCTCCCTATCCCTTAATCTACCTACCTACCTAACTACACACTCTGTCTCCCTACCTACCTACTGTATTTCTCTCTCTCTACCTACCTACCTACCTACCTACCTACCTACCTACTCTCTCTCTCTCTCCCTCATATCGTTGCTCAAATTAGGAGCAATGATATTCACTGGGACGGTATTTATTTCTACTAACTAGAAGAATATTGCTTTAACAGTAATACCCAAAGAGAAAAAGAATACTATGAAAGACAAGTTAGCTTGTAAAAAACCCCAACAGTTTGATGAAAAAGAATGAAAAGTTTGGAGTTATATCATCATTGTGAGTTTCTGAAAATCAAGCTAACAGTGAAATAAATTGTGCTACTATAAATGGCATAGTGAATGGCAAATTCTTTCTTATTTAATATCTGCTATCAACATATTTAACCTTAAATTAGAACATTTTAGTTTAATGTATAGTATGAATTAGCCCATAGTTTATGATTTGAATGCTTTATACTTAAATTAGATTATTTTATGAGTTAATATATGATATGACCCGTGCAAAGTAATCCCATTTCAAGACCACCATCCACTGAACAGTGATGCCTATGAAGAAAGGTTAGTAAGGGTAACCAAACTATGTTGTAATATTTTGTCACACATCTTCTTCCTAGTTCCATCAAGGCACCTAGAGAAACTATACACTAACTATACTATAGTTTCTCTTATATGCTTAAAAACTGATCGAAGAAAGCCTGCGGTTGGTCATATTTCAGTAATTCTACCCCGATTCTTAATATCAAAATATAGTTATTATTCATGAAAGGAACTACTTCCTGAAAAGCCTGTAAAGGTAGAATTTTTAAAAAGTCATTTCTACATAAATTCATATAGTGGTTATCCTCTAGCTGACTGAAACTGTATGATGCCGCTTCTATGAAATAAAGATGTGTATATTAAGATGCTGTTCTGTAAATGCTTCACTACATGTCTCAAACACAGCTTTCTTGGATAAAGATACAAAGGTATGCTGCATGCTTGCAATGGTTTAAAGTCTCAGATGTTATGTTGGAAGATGCTTTCAATTGTCTACACTATAAAGATAAACAAATTAAACGATCATACTTCTCTTTAAAAAAACCTGAAAACTAATTCAATAAAAATGCAGTGATTTAAAATAATTTTATATTTTGCGAAGATTGGAACCTAAAATCAAGGAACCCTTTTCTTTTGATTCTTTATCTTCCCAAAATTTCAGCTCATGATTTTATAAACTACAATCCCTTCCTTGCTATATAATCTTGGCTCAATTCAGTAAATTAAGTAAACATTAATTTTTCTCATATTTATCAATTTTGAATGTCAAATTTGGAATGCTAGATGAAGACCTGTTTTAATACTGAAGAATACAGTACATCAGGAAAACCTCTTAGCAGCTCAGAATGCTGATTCCTACAAGAATCTAGGCAACAAAACAGATATGCCAAAACATATTATTCATGGTCAATCACTGTCTAATTAATAATACAAATATACTATATTTCAATACTTATCAGGTTGTCTTCTATTGCTATCAGCTTCTATACACACACTTAAATGTCCCCCAATGTTTTTGAAATATTTTAGTTATTTTTAACTTATGAAATCAAAATTAAAAATAACATACATATTAACTTACATAAGTCTAATCTTGTTTGCATATCATAGTAGGCCTGAATTTCTCAAATATTGACTACTGTCTATCAGATTACATAACCATAACCACTGCTCAATCTGCTCTCAAGAACAGAAAAAATATCAAATCTCTTTCCATGGCACCATAGCTAGAATCTATGGTTGCTGTCATCAATTTAGTACTAGAAGTCATGGTTTGTTCATGTTTCAGATCCTTGAGTTGTTTGTAAGAAGCAAGACAAGGTTCTTGGTTTACAGAACAATATGATTAAATACTTTTTTCATTTATCCATTCACTTACAGAAAAGGTCAATTAGCAGCAATAGAACAGTGTGTGGCAGCACTTTGACAATAAGACAAAATTCTGGAATATTTGACTCATTGTGATGTATGAACCCTTCCTGATCTTACATTCTTTATTTCAATAGGAAGTATAACTGGAACTTTGCTATGGCTTTTCTTAACAATGCTATGCAATAGGTATTTCAAAAACACTTTACATCATATTTTAGCATTTTATTACATTAGAGCTTTGGCAATTCATTATCTTTATAATTTTTTTAAATAGTCTGATCAGACCTACTTTATCAGGGTTGTGTATGCTAATCCCTCTCTTCTAATTCTCAGCAGGGCCAACATTTATAGCCAATCTATAACATGAAGCTCATTTTAAGTATTTTTTGCTTTGCTCTCCATTTCTACTTTTCCTTCCTTCCTTCCACTTTCTTCATTTAAAATAAAATAGCTGCTGACAGAATGTATTCCTCAGTTCAGAATGCATTACTACCACAGTTTGGATACTGATTCAGACAGATGGATTTCAAAACTTAACTTCATCTTGTCACACAGGGTGACAATTATTATAGCAGCACCTTCATATATTTAAGATAAACAATTACTACAAAAGCTTAAGCTTAGTAGTAACTAAAAAAAAGGTGTCAGAGCAACTTTGCACTATTGTAGAGTCAAAGTAAGTTATAACCAAGGAGTTGCTTAGGAAGGAAATGAAAGCAGAGAAGTACTTTTCAATCATACAAACACGTTCATTTCTCTTGGATCAGTTAAGCTAATTTTCAAGAATTAGTTAGCTGATACACTTTTTTCATGTACACAAACTAATCCCTCCCCCATGAAGTATCATGAAAGGGAATAGAGGGGGACAGAAAGGGATGTTTATTGCATATATTGTGAGCCTACTGAGACATAAATGTCACTGTTATTCATAAATATCACCACAAGTCATTAAACAGGGTGGTTGATTTCATACACTGCTCACACGCAGTCTAGAACAGAGAGGGTTTCAAAGGCGTTGATATTTCAGACCCAGTCACTCACCTGCATCAACATCACTCAGAAATGGAATGTTGCTCTCTAGCTGTCTTGAAGTGTTCAAAAGACTCTTAAAGAGACCCCCAATTAATGAGTTCCATGCCCCCTCCAACCCAACACCAGGTCAATCATCACAAAGGGATAAGCAAGCCTCTTACTTGCTACAGTCTCCTCCTTCTTGGGAGAAGGTTCTCGCAACGGAGAAGGAGGTGGTTGATGCCACCGGCACAAATACATTTCAGTGGTGGAAAGGTACGGCAAATCTTCAATTTCACTGCAGGAGCCTTTGTCCTTTGAATGGCATCCAGATCCTTTCAATGGAGTCGAAGACTTCAACTGTGTGTCCACCAATAATCGTGTTTTCTCTGGAGTCTCCTGACTTCGCAGTTCACGTCTGCTTATCGACTCAGTTAAAGAACTACTGGGTTCCTCCTTTAATGGAGAAGCCTTTGGAGTTTTACATTTGACTCTTGAGAATTCAGCTACCAGCTTCTTCACTGGAGTTTTTCTCTCGGCACTTCCAAATGCAGATTTTCTGCAAAAGTACAAGGAAAGGCTAATAGTAGCAAATAAAAAATGCTATAAAGGACTTTAGCTCTTATCAAGATAATTAAAATTAGAAAAAGTCCAACAATATTTTAATTTTAAGATTTAAAGGAAAGTCACATATGTATTTAAGAAAAGCTTTTTTGAAGAAGTCATAAGATTTAGTTGAGCACAACTATTAGGATGTCAGAACTCAGAACCATGCCCAATCAACAAAAATACTCTTATATACTTTCTGATCATCTAGAGATAGACTTATATCACACTCAGTAGTTAATAAAAACCTAGTTTGAATAAAGTGCTTATCTCAAAACCAGCAATCAGTAGTTTATTGTGAATCAATAACAACTGCAAGTCATGAGCTCTCTGTCTGAAATTTAATCTCATTATCACTCCATCTGTAAATGTGGGAGGGATGCAACAGCATTAATATTTCTTTAAATAAAATTGTGGTGTGTGCATAAAGTAAAATTGTAAAAGTGCATAAAACACTTTCATTGCTAAAAGGTAGAGCAGTAATTAAAATTTTAATCACAGATTTTTTTTACCATCAAAATATGTTCTATTTTAAAAAAGAACAGGCAATGTAAGAAATGGTTGTGGGCGTGGTTGTAAAAAAGATGGCCTGTAAGACTAGAAAGGTAAATAAAAATACAATATATATGTTTCCTTTTCTTTTTCCCATTATATTTTTAATTTCTTTGGTCTTCTATTTAATATTTTCTTTCTTTGCTCTGCATAAAGTTCCTTATCCTAAAAGAGAATAGTAGAATGGGTGTATAGTAGAATGTCCTCTTTTTTCCCTTGGCAAAAGGGAGGAACAAAGACATATGAAAATATTAACATATCAACTTAACTATCATGATAGTTATGCAGATTATCATTAAAAGTAATATTTCCTGCAAGTAATTCTACATAAGAGACAACTAAATGAGTTGACTCATGATTTGGTTTTGAAGAAAGATGCATGTTCTCCAATCACTGTCAAGAAAAAGCACAAATACCTAGAACTTTTAAAAAAATATATTAACAATATACAATGAAATTATAGGCAAAGTAAAAACAATCCAACATGCAAATGGTGGGTTTCCCCACTCAAATATGGAATGTTAAAAAAATACAAATTAATTGCCTCTCTTTTTTGGTTAACAACTCTCAATAAAAATGCAGACATTATAGAGATTCATTTTAGCGCAACTTGTCTAATTTTTTTAAAAAAGCAAGCATACAGGTTTTGATGCTAGGTTTCTTTACATTTTAATCAAATTCAGTTAATTTGAATTACTTTGTGGTTTGGTTTGTAGTTTCACATCAATACTCAATAAATTGAATTTGATTCATTCACAGTATATCCCTAGTCAATATTTTTGACATTAGTTACCCACTGACATTTTCTTTAAAAAATTGATTTTGCGGGATATTAGAATATGTTTGTTAGTAACAGAGAGTTCCTTTATAAAACAAAAATTTTCACGGTCATTGATTAAAACCTTAACAAAATAGGTTTAAATACATATAACTGCAGCTTTCTAGTTTTACCGTTTGTGACCCTTCCCATTTCTTCCACATGGGAAATGTTTCAAAGGCAGCGGCTGGGAAGTCTCCAGGAGTTCTTGTGGTGGGCATTCTATTGGCAGCTTCTCTGTTATATCAGAGTCAACTTTTTCTTCCGTTTCATACTCTTGAAATATCTTGTGTTTGTCACGCTCATTGTCCTTCTTCACCAACTGCATCCTCCTTTCCATACGCTCAATTCGAGCAAGAAGCTAAGAACACAACATTGCAATTTGGTATTAAAGGGTATTCCATTAACAAAATACAATGTTTGTAGTTACTCATATTCATTCAACTTTCACATTATATAGAAAGTTCTGCAAAATTGCACTATTCTAATATTGCAGTCTGCAATGCTTATCAGTATATTGTACACAGGTAAATCCTCAATTTATGACCAAAATTTAACCCCGAATCTTCTTTGCTAAGCAAGGAAGTTAAATGAGTTTTGACCCATTTTACAAAGCTATATTTGAAGCACTTCTAATAATGTAGGGATTCAATTTCCAAATCATTGGATTCAATTGGTTGTATGAGAGAAAGGTGAAATTTCTATAATTAAGAATTTAGAGAAGCAACTGTTTGGTGGCTTCTTTTGTTGAACCGGATCTATGTATAGATAATCTTTGATTTACAAGTGGTTGCTTAGAAGCCAAAGTTACCATGGCCCTGGGGGGTACTTATGACCTGGCTTTGAAGTTCTGATGCACCATCCCATGGTCATTTGATGGCATTCTAGGCACTCAGCAATTGGCTCAGTTATGATTATTTGCAGTGTACCATGGTCATATGTCCACTTTATGATGGTTTGACAAAACTGACATTTCATTTTCAGCAAAACCAGCCCACAGTAAAACCATTGCTTTACTTAACAAAATGGGTGACCCCAATTTATGACCATCACAAATTATAACCATGTAACACCTTTCCTGCGCGAGCTGCACTGGCTGCCTGTGGCCTTTCGAGTGCGCTTCAAGGTGTTGACGACCATCTTTAAATCGCTCCATGGCTCGGGGCCTAGCTATATATGAGACCGCCTCCTGCCCCATACATCCCTTCGTCCGATCCGCTCCCACAGAGAGGGTCTTCTCCGGGTGCCGTCGGCTGGGCAATGCCGGTTGGCGACACCCAGGGGAAGGGCCTTCTCTGTGGCGGGCCCGGCCCTCTGGAACGACCTACCCCCCGACCTCCGCACTATCTCGGACCTCTGCCTCTTCCGCCAACGTCTTAAGACGTACTTATTCCAACAAGGCGGCCTAGGATAGCCCCCCGTTTCTGACTTTTTAAAAATAAATTATAATTTGGTAAGGTTTTAACATGGTTTTAGCACGGGTTTAATTAATTTAATATATTTTAATTGATGTATATATTGTATTTTGTGGTTTTAAATAATGCCTGTGCGCCGCCCTGGGTCCTAACAAGGAGAAGGGCGGGGTATAAATTTAATAAAATAAATAAATGGGAAGGTTCCCTTATGATCTTAACTTGAGGACTATCTGTATGTTCTATTTTGAATTACATGCATATTATAGCGTACATTTAATATTTCAATTTAGGATATTTTTACTCCCAGAATATTAAATTATATTCTTCAAGAATCCCATTGCCTCAATAACTGTGTGAAGAGACAATAACATTTTGAGAATACTTTCCAACTTAGAAGCTGGCTAGGTGACTGTCCCAGACACTGTCCCTCAGCCCACCCCACCTCACAGAGCTGTGGAGGGGACAAATAGGAGGATGGCTCAAAGCATTTAGAATATTAGAACATAATTTTTAAAAAAATGTCATCAGAATACCAATAACTAAAAAGGAATAAAAGTAAAATTATGCTATGTCTATAGCCCCTCAGGTTTACAAAAAAACAAGAAAAGTAATGTTTTAAAGTATTTTTAACATATTGGCTTGGCTTTTTTAATTAAAAGGATATAAAAATAAAATCATAGGAACAAAGAGCCTGCCAGATTCCAAGGGAGATGTTCCTATAAAATAAGCACCTATAGGGTGTCACTTAAAGAATATACATTTTGTTCCAAATTATTTATCCTGTCCCACATTTCAGCCACAGCTATAGGACATAAGACTGATTTGAAGTTTCTGATGACTTTCAGGTGGAGTAATAGTTAGACAGCCTGGAAGCTTCACACAACTTACAAAAACTCATTCCCCCAACCCATGACTAGACAATGCAAACAATATGTATAAGAAATATTGCTAAGGGGGTGTAAGGAGCACCAACAGTTCTTTTGAATGGGGAGTGGAGGTAAAGGAAAAGTGATTGGAGGGGGGGAGGGACAAAAAAGTGCAGATGGTAATCATGCAGGTGCAGTCAAGGTCTCAGACCTTTACTTATTTATTAAATTATTCAGATGGTAATTCTTAAAATCTATAATTTAAAACAAATTTCAAAAAAGTTTTTATTTTAAAAATTAGTATTGTAAATAATATGTGAGAGACTGAGGAGGATTTGTATAACTGAGACACCTCACAGAAAGAAAGGGTGGAAAACAAAACAAAAAGAGAATCACTGTAGATACCTTATAAAACTACAATTAACACAACAACCAAACCAGCAGTTCTAGTATCTACCTAATTCACAAATTTTCTTTAAACTCTTCTGTGCATATTCTAGCTCCTCCTGGTGTGCATATTTATGATCTGCTCTTTTTTTTTTTGCAAGCCTGTGCAGGAGCATGTGAACTCCTCAGCCTCCTATCATAACATTCTTAACAGCAAAATGGCAGCTGACTCCTTCATATTGGTTAACTTCGCAGAGGCCTATTTTTTTTTTTTACACTGTAATGTTGCTAACACAATTTTCTGATACAAACAGTAAAATATTAAATATTTATGCTACTACTTCCTGGAACCAGATGCTAATGCTACTATCCTACCCCACATGCACTTTGAGCACAGACCCTGAAGATCATGATTAAAGCAGAGGAAAATATTTCTTTCCTTAGCAATAATGGGAGCAGCAGCTGCAGGAACTGGGAAGAGGGGGCTATTTTTAGGCTGCAGACTTGTCATGCATACAGGCCAGGATTAAAATCCTTTCTGGCAATTTAGGGACAGGAGCTGGAGGGGCACATTTAAAATAATAAACCATCAAACAATTATTCTAGGACTACAGCTAATAAATGTACATTATGCACTTCTTGCTTCAGACAGCACTCTCTTAAGAACAACAAAATAAACCAATCTTCATTTGCAGTTGATCCACATTCTGTCTCTCCAGTTTTCGAGCCATACCCTTTTACTCTATTAGTAATAGAATAAGAAAGCAATGGTCACTTTCTTATATATCTCCATGTTTGTAGTAGACATCTCTTTTGTATGGAGAAGCATAATTCCCCAGTAACATCAGCCCTCATACTGCAACTTCCTAGGTTCTGAACAACAAAAATTTAAATTAATTATATCATTTTACATCTGGGAACACAAGATAGGGTATGTATGGACTAGACAAAGATAAAAAGGAATACCTTATCAAAGTGACACATATTGCTTTTTCTGCAATATTCATAATTAAAAAGTGAATTGTGCTTCTGGAAAATGAGAGGAAGGAAATCCCAGAGAGAAGAACTGAGGTAGAAGATAGCACTAAACCTACATCTGTAACAATCCTTTAAATGTACAGTACCAGTTAAAAAGGCCCTCCCTCTCCACATTTGGTGTCCACATGACATAAGCTGCATTTGGTTGTTTTTGCTGCCCCCTTTAAATTAACTCATTTTCTGCCATACACTTCCCCAAAGAACATGCCTGTTGCTTTAAGTTAACCCTGGTGTTGCCAAAGACTTCCTGCCCAGGGCCATATACCCTTCCTCCTTCTAAATAGCTGCAACTCTTTCCAAAATCCATATCCAAATATTATATATCTGGGTGTGTACTAATGTCCTTAACCCAACTATCAGGTAGCCAAATCACCCAACAGTCTTGACTTAACTTCTAGGTTATTAACCTTAAAGGTTACTTAATCTGAGATTTATCAATATTACAAGTCCAATTAATTACCAAGCTACCACTTTAGTTACACATTGTATTGCTGTTTGTTGTACTAATTATACAGAAAATTCCAATTTTTTGAATTTTAAGAAACTTATTCTCTAGCCATAGTTAATCTCTTTCATACTATTCCTATATTTCATTTCCATTTCAGGCCTCAATCCCTAATTACATTGAACTCTTTACCAACTCTTGTACTAATGCATGAATTTCGATTGGTAGGGGATATCTCTGTAGAATTTTTAATTCTTCTTGCTTAAATCTGAATCTACAGCAACTCATTCCCAGAACTATGTGCCAAAATCATATATTTTGCTCTCATTCCTTTACCTATTATCAATGCCAGTTCACCCTACCCCATCTTTCTACACATCTACACATTCACACTAAGCATGTGCACCCCCTACATTAGACGCCATGCTTTACATTAACCCCTCCTACTGTTAACACCAGGATCCCAAAACTAATCCTTCAAAAATCAGTGCACACCCCAACATCTATTAACCCTTGAGTTACCACATTTTTCCTGAACACCTGAACATTAGTGAACAGTAATTCACTCCAACTTGAACGTTGGCCCCCTCCACCCCACATTACCCAACACATAACTCACTGTGTCCCTCTCGGCTTTGAGTTCTTCGATCTCCTTTTCCTTGGCCTGCAACTGTTGCTGCTGCTGCTCGATAAGGTCCAACTGGAGCAGCAGGATCTGCTTGAGGCAGGCCGCCTGGCTGGAGTTGCCCCCGCCGGCCCCCATGGGGCTTTTCCGAAGGCTGTTCCCGCCGCCGCTCCCGGTGCTGCTGCTACTACTAGCACTTTTCCACTTGCCGCTTGGTTCCGATGAAACCGGAGAACCCCCGGATGCCACTGCTGGGGGTGGAGGAGGCTGCCCGGGTTCGGCCGTAGCGGAAGCCGAAGACAGTAGCGGCGGAGGCGGCGGAGAGAGAGACGCTGGAGGTCCTCCAGGCCCGGTGTGGGAGCCGCCGCGCTTGCCGTCTTTGGTGGCGGTGGCAGCAGCGGTGTGTCCGGGCAGCACCGCCTGGTACTTGGAGGGGCGGGAGCTGCCGGCGGCATCGCCCACGCCCGCTTGCCGAGTACTGCCTGCCGGGCACGGCGAGGGCACTAGGCCGCCCCAACAGCCGCCGCCGCCTTCCTGTTGCTGTTGTCCAGGAGCCGCAACCGCCGGAACGATTGCCCGGCCCTTGGGGCCCGCTGCCGCCACGGGGGCCGGCACGGGGATTTGGTTCTGCGGGGGAGGCGGAGGCTGGCGGAGATGCGGCGGCTCCTCCTCTTCCTTCGGGCCAGGCTCCAGCAAGCCCGGCCCCGTCGTTGTCGTTGTCGCGGTGGCTTTGTAGACGGTCGATCTCATGGCGATGCAACACCTTTAGTCTCCAGATTCTGCTGCGACGTCTCCTCCGCCTCCCCTTTCTCCCCTCCGCTGCCGGTCCAAATTCCCCACCTGGACCCCTCCTGGGGCGCCGCCGTCGTCGCCACCCGCCCCACCAAGACCCATCGCCTCCCTTTCTTCCTACACCACCTTCCCCCGGCCGTTTCTCCCGAGTCACCAACCTTCACAGCTCCCTGCCGCTAGTGCAAGAACCATCTCTCTGCTTTCCTTATTACTCTCTTCCTTTCCCCAGACTACGGGAGTGCCAGCCCTGCTGGTGTTAAGGGAAAAGCGAAGCAGGGGGCCCTGCTAGCTGACTCTCCGGAATGGAGGGGCCGTTTCCTAATAAATGCGGCTGATCCGCTTAGATCAGTCTTAGTTTCTCCTGCAAGGAATGGGGGGGGGGGGGGGGGAGGGGAGGGGTGCGTTTGCTTCACCCTTTCCTCCCCCCCCAAGGAAGGAGGAACGAGAAAGGGGGTGGCTTCGGGTTCCTTCCCTTCTAACGGACACAGCGGTGCCCAGTGGGTATTGGGGAGGGTACAGACCGGGGAAGGGTATTACGTCTTCCCTCGTCGAGCAAAACTAATAAAAAGGGAAGGAGCTGGTGGGCTGAGCAACCCAGCTCCCAAATCCTCCCTTTCTAGCGGATCCTCCTCATTGGGAAGCAACCTCCCCCCCCCCCAGAACGTGGGAAAGGTTACCGGAGTGCCACGGTCTACAAGGAGTCGTATAACACAACACACGACGTTGTGTCTTGTACCACTGGAAATGGGAAGCTAACTGGCTCCCTGCATAGTCCCTCACTCGCCTACCAGCTTTTCCCCCGAGCGTTTATAAAGAGTCTTTATAAGGTGGACCCCATATTCAGAAAGAGAGCGCTGTGGAAATTAAGGGAATTACTTCCACCTACTGTTTTATTTATAAAATGAGTAGGGCGGGCAAACTTAAGGGGCTACTTTTACATGCGGAGAACCTCTCTGCCTTAGCGAGGATGGGGTGGGGGCGGAATACAGATGGGCTTTTTTTTTTTTGCAAGGGGCGTAAGAAAAATCTTCCCCCCTCAAATACTTATTTTGAGGGGGATAGATGGGAGATGCGTGGCCTGAAGCGTCCAGGGGAGGAGCGAGAATTTTCGTGCGTTTCTCCCTTTCCTTCTTTTCTAAGAGCTAAGCCGAAAATTTGTCACACTCTTGACAACACGGCGGAGTTGGGAAGGGGAGAAATTCGATGCCAAAATCCTGGGCTCCCGTTCTTGTTGAATCGGTTACCTTTAAACGGCCGCCATGGCCCGGGCCGCCTCCCGGCACCACGCATGCGCCAACCGCCATTGAGGGAAGGGAAGAAAAGCACCCTGGAGGGAGGAGGGGCAACACTTTGACTAGGTGGGGAGGAGAGGGAAAGATAAAGGCGGGGCGGAGCAACGCAAGAGCGACGGGAGCTGGGTTGAGTTGCTCCCCGCCCCTGCTAGCCCGTGCTAATTTATTATAATGTATTTTTATGCATAATGCAGATACAGAGCCTCCTACAATGCATGAGATATCCATTAAATACCTATCTCCAAAATCAGAGAGATCACCTTGAGAATGCGGAAAAAAGTATTATTCGTTTATGTTAGTGCACTTCGAATTTCCACAGGCACAGCTCAACACCTGGGGCTCCACTAGTCAATGTTTCCACTGAACCTTTACTATCCTTGAGACTCTGCTCTGAGCGGAGGTCCATAATTCCATGGTTCAAAGTTCCAAGGAAACATCACAACCTTCCCCAATCTGTACTCTCCAGCTGTGAACTTCCATATTTGGAAAGGTCCCTGATTGGAAAAGGTGAAATGCTGTTGATATAATTTACCTGGACTTCAGTAAGGCATTTGATAAATTAGACCATAACCTACTATTAGATAAAGTAGAAAATTGTGGGTTAGACAGCACCACCACCAAATGGATTCGCAACTGGCTGACCAACCGCACTCAACGTGTAGTCCTCAATGGAACTGCATCTACATGGAAGGAGGTATGCAGTGGAGTCCCCCAAGGCTCTGTTTTAGGCCCAGTACTCTTTAACATCTTCATCAACGATTTGGATGAGGGGATAAATGGGGAACTCATCAAATTTGCAGACGACACCAAGCTGGCAGGAATAGCCAACACTCCAGAAGATAGGCTTAAGATACAGAAGGATCTAGGCAAACTTGAACATTGGGCACTATCTAATAAAATGAAATTCAATTGTGAAAAAAGTAAGGTCCTACATATAGGCAAGAAAAACCAAATGCACAAGTACAGTATAGGTGGTACCTTGCTCAATAGTAGCAACTGTGAGAGGGATCTAGGAATCCTACTGGACAACCATTTAAATATGAGCCAGCAGTGTGCAGCAGCTGCCAAAAAAGCCAACACAGTTCTAGGCTGCATAAACAGAGGGATAGAATATAGATCACGTGAAGTGTTAATGCCACTGTATAGTGCCTTGGTAAGGCCACACTTGGAATACTGCATACAGTTTTGGTCGCCACGATGTAGAAAAGACGTGGAGACTCTGGAAAGAGTGCAGAGAAGAGCAACCAAAATGATTAGGGAACTGGAGACTAAAACATATGAAGAACGGCTGCAGGAGCTGGGTATGTCTAGTTTGATGAAGAGAAGGACCAGGGGAGACATGATAGCAGTGTTCCGATATCTCAGAGGGTGCCACAAAGAAGAGGGAGTCAAACTATTCTCCAAGGCACCTGGGGGCAGGACAAGAAGCAATGGGTGGAAACTAATCAAGGAGAGAAGCAACTTAGAACTAAGGAGAAATTTCCTGACAGTTAGAACAATTAACCTCTGGAACAGCTTGCCTCCAGAAGTTGTGAATGCCCCAACCCTGGAAGTCTTTAAAAAGATGTTAGATAGCCATTTGTCTGAAATGGTATAAGGTTCCTGCCCACGCAGGGGGTTGGACTAGAAGACCTACAAGGTCCCTTCCAATTCTGCTATTGTATTGAATTGTATTGTAAAGAATACAATAGTAACTTCACAAGTGAGCCAACCTCTTCCGCAGGGCTCTCCATCAAGGACACTTTGAAAGGTTTCATTATGATAATTTGTCATTTCTAATAGTTTATGACCCTCAGTTGCCCAAAGCTAGGCTGGGCAGGGGAAACCAAGAACGATAGTCACGTCTGGCAACAAGCAGGCATGTAGGAGACTGTATCTTAAAATAGAAATGATAGCTAGCATGAATTAACAAATGATCAAAAAGAATATATATTATATACACTATCATCCTTGATAGTTGTAGAAATGGATGAATGTAAGAATCCTTGGCTGGTGATAGTTATGTGGTATATTCCAATTAATGTTGAGAGTAGTAGAACCAGGAATAAATTTTCTGAGAAACTACAGCCTTCTAAAACGCTGCAATCTAGACGAAAAAAAATCTGCTAGGAAGGTGGGAAACAACATTCAGTCATTTTGGAGACCAAGAATGAATGGAAAAAAATAACTCGTTTCAAATATAGTATGTAATTTAAGCAAGAGTATACATAACAAAGGAATCGATACAAATCTAAAAGCATGATTGATCGTTTCATGATGAAAAAGATACAAGGCTGATGAGAGATTCTGAGTGTGCAAGCAACAGGTCATGTTATTGTTAGAGTCAAAAGGGGTTATAAGGGAAAAAACGACCCATAGATTGATCTATCAGAATTAATGTAGAGTGGAGATAAGAGAATGTAGTAGCTGTTTGGAATAGTGTGAATTGTTATGGATTGCTACAGAATTGTGTGGAGTTCCAGTAAAAAGAAAATACAGAAATGGAGTTTATGAATTAGAAAAATCCTTATAAAAGAATGTTTGCTGAAAAAAATGATAATAAAAAAAGAGGATGTTATTTTTGGTATTGGGAACTATTTAGAAGAGTCCATTTTTTTTACTGCATTAGAGAGCTATGGTGGCGCAGTGGTAATACTGCAGGCTATTTCGGCTGACTACGGGCTGCCAGAAGTTTTGCAATTTGAATCTCACCAGCTCAAGGTTGACTCATACTTCTATCCTTCTGAAATCGGTAAAATAAGGACCCAGATTTTGGGGGGCAATAATCACAGGGCTGTAAGCGGTATATAAATTTAAGTGCTATTGGTATTAACTTTAATTCAAACGGCAAAGATCTCAAAATATGATGCAATAATGTTTTTTTTTAGTCAGCTAGTCACTGAGCCTACCACTGATTAGAGCTGAGATGGAATGATTATGTAGCATAAAATGTATATATTGTAAGGAAAAAAGTGCTGTAAAAATGTAGTTAAAGAGAAGCAAATATATGTTTCAAGAAAGCAGAGAAAATGCAGAATAATTTTTATGGAAATCAATTTTGAGAAGTGGGTAAAGAAGGCTAAGAAGGAGGCTTTAGCTGAATTGTTATTTATAATTTTTTTTGTTTACTATTTTTCTCTCTCTTTATTTCCTTCCTACAGCATGTGAAGCATACTGTGAAACTGCTTATCCTAAAGGGAAATAGCATGTTAGTCAGGGGTGGGTTTCTGTAGGCACTACTGCCAGTTCGCTTGTGGGCACGCTGTGTGCACACACACATTTGCAGTGCAAAAAAATTGTTCTGCACATGTGCAAAAGTGAAAAATAAGGTGGCAGTGCCATAGGCACTGCCCGGAGAATGAATTGGGGGGGGGGGGTATGGCAGGCTAGGGTTGCTGTGGGTTCCAATGACCCAGGCCACCAAACCATTACCAGTTCAGCCAAATTATTTAATTATCTGCCACCCAGTTTACTTCTTGCCCTGCCCCCAGGTGCTTTGAATAATAGTTTGACCCCCTTTTCTTTGTGACAGAACCTTGAATTAAGATTTCTATCATGTCACCCTTACTCCTTCACTTCGTTAGACTAAACCAGGGGTGGGCAACTTTAAACACTCAAAGAGCCACTGTCCTCACTGGAAGCCCTCATTCAATTGAGGGGCTTCCTTGTCAGATCACTCATCCTTGTCATAGTCAGATCACTCCCTCCTTCGACTTGACTTTCCAACCGCTGCACCCCACCGCAGGGAGGCAGAACCGGAATTGGTGAGATGGTTCCGCCCCAGGCGCCTGATGGACCCTGAGAAGTTCCAGATGGAGCTTGGGCCGATACCTGAGACCCTGACCCACGACTCGACTGAAGACCTGGTAACTGCCTGGAACAGTGCGGCCACAGGGGCCTTGGACCGTGTCGTGCCTTTGCGGCCTCTTACCCGGCACTGAACTGTCTTGGCTCCTTGGTTCTCCGAGGAGCTGAGGTTAATGAAGCATCAGAAGAGATGTCTAGAGAGCGGTTGGAGGGCCACCCGCTCCGAGTCTGACCCAACACGGGTAAGGTCTTACTTAAAGACCTACCTGGTGGCGATAAGAGCAGCGAAATGCAACTATTTCTCCGCTCTTGTCGCATCTGTAGATAACCGCCCAGCCGCCCTGTTTAGGGTGACCCGCGCTGGATGTTCCCTTACAGGGTCGAGCGGAAGATTTTGGGCGTTATCTGCATGATAAAATCGATCAGATTCAGGACTGGTTGGCCTCCGACTGGATTAGTTCAGACAGGTTGACTGAATGTTACTTGTCTTGAGAATGTTACCTGGGAGAAGTTCGATCCTGTGACTCCTGAGGACATGGACAGGATATTGGGGCGGCTGAGCACAACCACACGTTTGTGGACCCGTGTCCCTCTTGGTTGGTACTGGCTTCCTGGGAGGTTACACGAGGCTGGCTCCAGGGAATTGTCAACGCTTTTCTGAGTGAGGGGCTTTTGCCGGCCGCCTTGAAGGAGGTGGTGGTGAGACCCCTTCTCAAGAAGCCATCTCTGGATCCAGCTGTTCTGGCCAACTGTCTCCAACCTTCGGTTTATTGCGAAGGTTGTTGAGAGTGTGGTGGTGCGGCAGCTCCCTCAGCACCTGGATGAAGCTGTCTATCTGGACTCGTGCCAGTCCGGCTTCTGGCCCGGGCACAGCATGGAGACGGCATTGGTTGCGTTGGTTGATGATCTCTGGAGGGCTCGGGATAGGGGGTGTTCCTCTATCCTGGTCCTGTTAGATCTCTCAGTGGCTTTTGGTACCATCGACCATGGTATCATGCTGCACCGGTTGGAGGGGTTAGGGGTGGGGGGCACCATTCTACGGTGGTTCTCCTCTTATCTCTCTGATCGGACGCAGTTTGTGTTGGCAGGGGGGCAGAGGTCGACTTCGAGGCGCCTCACTTGTGGGGTTCCTCATGGGTCGGTCCTCTCACCCCTCCTGTTCAACATCTATGTGAAGCTGTTGGGTGAGATCATCCGTGGTTTTGGGGTAGAGTTCCATCAGTATGCTGATGATACTCAGCTGTACATCTCTAACCCGGACCACCCCAACGATGCCGTGGAAGTGATGTCCCGATGTCTGGAGGCTGTGCGAGTCTGGATGGGGAGGAACAGGCTTTGATTCAATCGATCCAAGACCAAGTGGCTGTGGCTTCCGGTGTCACGGTATAGCCAGTTGACGCCATCTCTGGCTATTGGGGGCAAGTCATTGGCCCCCACAGAGAGGACTCGCAACTTGGGTGTCCTCCTGGACTCTTGGCTGTCTTTAGAAGAACACATGACGGCTGTGGCTAGGGGGGCCTTTTATCAGGTTCACCTGATACGCCAGTTGCGTCCCTTTCTGGATCGTGATGCCGTACGCACTGTCACTCAAGCTCTCGTCACCTCCCGCCTGGACTATTGTAACGCTCTCTACATGGGGCTTCCCTTGAGATGCACCCGGAGGCTCCAGTTAGTTCAGAATGCGGCCGCGTGGGGGATTTTGGGAGCATCTAGACACTCCCATGTGACACCTCTCCTGCGTGAGCTGCACTGGCTGCCTGTGGCTTTCCGGGTGCGCTTCAAGATACTAGTGACCACCTTTAAAGCGCTCCATGGCAAGGAACCAGGTTTGTTTGTTTGTTTGTTTGTTTGTTTGTTTGTTTGTTTATTTATTTATTTAATTTTATTCAAATTTGTATACTGCCCTATCTCCCCAAGGGGACTCAGGGCGGTGCACAGAAATATAAAAAATATAAAACAATACAGTACAAAACAGTTAAAAATAAATTAAATTAAGGTCTGTGCTAAAATTTAGATTAGAAAAAGGGTTAAAATCAATTAAAATTATATCCATTAAAACTAAGCCAGGCCGGCCTCTTGAAATAGATGTGTCTTTAGTGCCCGGCGGAAGAGGCGTAGGTCCGTGATGATCCAAAGGTCGGGGGGTTGGTCGTTCCAGAGGGCAGGCCCCGCCACAGAGAAGGCTCTCCCCCTGGGGGCCACCTGTCGGCATTGTCCGGCGGATGGCACTCTGAGGAGGCCCACCCTGTGGGAGCGGACAGGTCTAAGGGAGGTATGTGGTAGGAGATGGTCCCGCAGGTAGCCAGGTCCCGTGCCATGGAGCGCTTTGAAGATGGTTACTAGCACCTTGAAGCGCACCCGGAAGGCCACAGGCAGCCAGTGCAGCTCGCGCAGGAGAGGTGTTACATGGGAGTATCGAGACACTCCCAGGATCCCCCACGCAGCCGCATTCTGGACTAGCTGGAGCCTCCGGGTGCACCTCAAGGGAAGCCCCATGTAGAGAGCATTGCAATAGTCCAGGAGGGAGGTGACGAGCGCTTGTGTGACCGTGCGTAAGGCATCACGATCTAGATAGAGGCGCAACTGGCGTATCAGGTGCACCTGATAAAAGGCCCCCCTGGTCACAGCTGCCACATGGTCATCCAATGACAGCCGGGAATCCATGTTTTCACCTCCCTGTAGCCCCGCCCATCAGACTGTTTCTCAACTGTCATTGTTGGAAGAGGCCTCATATGGAGGCCTCTTAGGGCCAAAAGAAGGCACTGAGATAGCAAACTCCCAGGTG
This sequence comes from Rhabdophis nuchalis, assembly GCA_039707465.1. Classification (NCBI taxonomy): domain Eukaryota; kingdom Metazoa; phylum Chordata; class Lepidosauria; order Squamata; family Natricidae; genus Rhabdophis; species Rhabdophis nuchalis. The sequence goes on along the minus strand of CM077647.1, from coordinate 124,654,594 downwards.
GCCCATAGAGAGAGATTGGGGGGGGGGGGGCAAAAATACAGTTTAATAAAAGAGGGACTAGGGGAGACTGGATAGCAGCCTTCCAATATCTCAGGGGTTGCCACAAAGAAGAGGAAGTCAAACTATTCTCCAAAGCACCTGAGGGTAGAACAAGAAGCAATGGGTGGAAACTAATCAAGGAGAGAAGCAACTTAGAACTGACGAGAAATGTCCTGACAGTTAGAACAATTAACCAGTGGAACAGTTTGCCTCCAGAAGTTGTGAATGCCCCAACACTGCAGGTCTTCAAGAAGATGTTGGATAGCCATTTGTCTGAAATGGTATAGGGCTTCTTGCCTAGGCAGGGAATTGGATTAGATGACCTCCAAGGTCCCTTCCAACTCTGCTATTGTATTATTGTATTACAGTAGGTAGGTAGATAGGGGAACAGATAGAGAGGGAGAAATACAGTAGGTAGGTAGGTACGTAGATAGAGGGATAGATAGGGAGAAATACGGTAGGTAGGTAGACAGATAGAGAGGGAGAAATACAGTAGGTAGGTAGGTAGGTACGTAGGTAGAGGGAGAAAGGAAGAAGTACAGTAGGTAGGTAGGTGAATAGATAGGGAGAAATACAGTAGGTAGGTAGGTAGGTAGGTAGGTAGGTAGGTAGGTAGGTAGGTAGGTAGGTAGGGGGATAGATAGAGGGAGAAATACAGTAGGTAGGTAGATAGGGGATATAGAGGGAGAATTACAGTAGGTAGGTAGGTAGAGGGAGAAAGGAAGAAATACAGTAGGTAGGTAAGTAGAGGGATAGACAGAGGGAGAAATACAGTAGGTAGGTTAGGTAGGTAGATAGGGGGATAGATAGGGAGAAATACAGTAGGTAGGGAGAGGGATAGATAGATAGGGAGAAACAGTAGGTAGGTAGGGGGATAGATAGATAGATGGATGGATGGATGGATGGATGGATGGATGGATGGATAGATAGATAGATAGATAGATAGATAGATAGATAGATAGATAGATAGATAGATAGATAGAAAGAAAGAAAGAAATACAGTAGGTAGGTAGGTAGAGGAATAGAGAGAGGAAGAAATACAGTAGGTAGGTAGGTATAAGGATAGAGAGAGAGAGAGAAATACGGTAAGTAGGTAGGTAGATAGAGGGAGAAAGGCAGAAATACAGTAGGTAGGTAGGTAGGTAGGTAGAGGGATAGATAGAGAGAAATAAAGTAGGTAGGTAGGTAGATAGAGGGAGAAAGGAAGAAATATAGTAGGTAGGTAGGTAGGTTGTTAGGTAGGTAGGTAGAGGGATAGATAGAGAGGGAGAAATACAGTAGGTAGGTAGGTAGATATGGGGATAGATAGAGAGAAATATAGTAGGTGGGTAAGTAGATAGAGGGAGAAAGGAAGAAATACAGTAGGTAGGTAGGTAAGTAGGTAGATAGGGAGAAATATAGTAAGTAGGTACAGTAGGTAGAGGAATAGAGAGGGAGGGAGAAATACAGTAGGTAGGTAGGTAGAGGGATAGAGGAGGAGAAATACAATAGGTAGGTAGGTAGATAGAGGGAGAAAGGAAGAAATTAGGTAGGTAGGTAGAGGGCTAGATAGAGAGGGAGAAATACAGTAGGTAGGTAGGTTGGGGGTTATGCAGTGGTTATGTGTATGTGTGCAGGTGTAGATCTACACACAGATTGGTTGGCCATTTAACTAAACTGGGCCACAGCAACGCGTGACCGGGTATAGCTAGTAAATCATAAAATAGGGTAATGAGACACTAATGATATATCAGTAATTAACTTAAAAGATTTATCAAATATCACATGAATTATGAAGAATTAAACCATTAGTTAGTATTTTATTAATGGAGATACAGTATTTTTAAGCCATTTTGTTTCTAGTATGCTTTTGTAATTGTGAATACAACAAAACTTTAAACTTCATTTATTAATAGTCATAATTATAAACTACTATATTTATTTATAATAATTAAAAATCATAATTGTTGCATCATCCAAATTTTTATTAGTGACATGTCAGTAGTTTAACCAAAGTGGTAAAAGAGGAAATCTCTGTAAAAAGAAGATATGTTTTAAATGGTAATAACAATTTTAAATAATGAATGTAACTGCATTAAGCAGACATAATTTGCAAGACAATGGCTTGTCTTAGAACAAAAATTGTATTCTTAATATCTCCATGTTACCATATCTAATTTTTCAGAGAGGGTTTGCATATTCCTTTCATTTACTTTAACTTTGCTTATGAAGTTACAAAAGATGCCTGATTTTGGGGGGGCAGGGTTGAGCTCAAGATTTAGGGTATAAGTGGATAAGAATGAAGGCAAAGTATTAGGTTAATTGAAAACAATATTATTATTTTTAATGCACATGAATCTTGGGTATACGAGTAAGCTACCTAAATTCAATTCATGGGTTTCAAGGAGGAAACAAAGAATACATAAATTCAAGGGCAGGGCAAGTAGTTATCAATCCCATTGTCTCTGAGGAAGTGGATGTCATTGCACCTTAATTCTAATGCAAACATACGGTCGAACAGGACAGTAAAGGATGAATACCAAATATTGGTAGTTAAACTATGTGAACACCAGAGGTGTCAAAAAAATCAAGATGTAAGTGACCAAAAATTCAATCTATTTCATATGTAATTTGTCCATAATGCATGTAGAAAGGGTTAAAGCTTCAATCACATGGTTGCCACTGCAATTGTGATTTATTTTTGACATCATCACCTCCAGATACCTTTGGTAAAAAGGACAAACTGATGGACTAAGAGAAAGTGGGATACAGAAGAAAGCAGATATCCAGAAGCTATATAACTATAGATCAGATATATGGTACATAGGCTAAAATGAAAACAGAGGCTGGCTTCATTTAATTCTCTAAATCAGGATTCTCTAAAGTGGTCAATGGAACCATCTACTATTGTTGTTGTTATTCATAATACTATTAGTAAAAGTAGTGTTTCTTAAATTATTTCCATATAATAAATATTTGGGAGTTGGTGAAGAATTGAAACTTCATGAAGGGGTTGATGAGGTGAAGAGTTTGGGTGACCCTCTTCTAACCCATAGTTTTTGTTTGGTTTTGGCTTAATATATTGTTCAACTCAAAACATTCATGGGGATATTTGAAACCCAGCAAATGGTCATTTATTCAGTTAGAAATGACATCATAATAGATAAATCCATCCAGAAAGTATAGAATAATGATGAAAATAAAGTATGTTTTAGGAAGAACTAGAGAGATTGAAATGATTCTTTTGGGTGGGATGCATTGAAAGGAACAGAACAGAATATAGATAACTATTACTCTTTCCAAATATAGGGAGTTGTGCTTGGATATATGTTACATTATATTTTATGCAGAACACTACATGATCCTCTAAAGCAGTGATGGCGAACCTATGGCATGCATGCCACAGGCGGCACACGGAGCCATTTGTCAGGGCACGCGAGGCGATGCCCTGTAAGCTGTCAGATGAATTAGCTCCTTTTGCATGCTTTTTTCACCCTCCCCAGGCTCCAGAGGCTTTATAGGAGCCTGGGAAGGGTGAAAAGAGCCTCCCCTCTCCCCGAGGCCCTCCAGAGGCTTCATGAACTTTCCTGAAGCCTCTGAGCACACAAAATGACACACTGCCGAAACCAGAAGTGACGTCCAATTTGCTTGGAGCGTCATTTTGAGTGGTCCAGAGGCTTCAGCGACTTTTAGGAGGCTTCCCTTAAGCCTCTGTGTTGTGTCCTCGACCTGCGACTGGTCTCGACTTACGACCAGCCGCAGGTCTTCCAGACTGCCGCTTGAAGCCTTGGTAACAGGCTGTAGCAAGCCGGCTAACCACTAGTCGCGCCTGATTGGCTAAGGCGCAACTGGCGGGAAGCCGGCTCTTGCCGCAGCCTGATTGGCTCCCCGTTTGACAGGTCGAGGACACAACACTCTGGACCACTCAAAATGACGCTCCAAGCAAATTGGATGCCACTTCCAGTTTCGGTGGTGCATCATTTTGAGTGCTCTAGACTCGAGGCTTCCCAGGCCCTACGGAGGCCCTCCAGAGGCTTCAGCGACCTTCAGGAGACTTCCCTGAAGCCTCTGGAGCATTCAAAATGACATGCGGCCGAAACTGGAAGTGACATCCAATTTGTTTGGAGCACCATTTTGAGTGCTCCAGAGGCTTCATGGAAGCCTCCAGAAGGTCGCTGAAGCCTCCGGAGAGCCTCCGGGTGGTGGTGGTGGAGGCTGCTTTTGCCCTCCCCAGGCTCCTATAAAGCCTCTGGAGCCTGGGGAGAGCGAAAAGAGCATGCAAAAAATGGGGGGTCGTGTCTGTAGTTGCGCGCATGCCCACTGGGGGGGGGTCACGCATTGCATTATGGGTGCAGCATGCCCACGCACAACCCCCCTGCGCTCCCCCCACTTATGGCATGTGAGCCTAAAGAGGTTGCCATCGCTGCTCTGAAGCTTTTGCAGCTCACTCCATAAACAAATCATTCTAAACTTGCATTCACTTGAGTGTAAGAGATTTTTTTTTTATTGTTTTTTACATTGAAACTGTGACTTCAGTTGAACCGACTTTTCAGGATCTCACAATTTATAGGTCACAAGGGACAATGAATGTAACTGAAAATTTCCTCTTAATCTGTTCCTCTGCATACTCTTGGCCTGGTAATCTCCAGATTTTTCCTTCCTGCCTTTGCCTTTCTAGATCCTTTACTTTCTGATTTTTTGCTTGATAAGATGCTGCTAGTTGGGAGATAGACTTTGACTATCCTTCCAATCTTTTAGTGATATAAATCCCTCTTGTAAAGTTACAACAAACTGATTCAGTTGGATGTTGGCTGGAGAATTCTGGGAGTTGAAGTCCACAAGTCTTAAAGTTCCCAAGTTTGGACATCCCTGGTTTAGATGTTGCTCATCAGAATCACAACTGAAATAACTTCTTCTGGCAGTTCTAGCCACTTAATGTGCAGAGTATATTCAGATAATCAACATATATCAGTTTAGATTTTGTATTACATAAATATACATTTAAATCAAATCACATTATGAATAACCATGTATATAATTGTATGTATGTATGTATGTATGTATGTATGTATGTATGTATGTATGTATGTATGTATGTATGTATATTTTATATGATCGCCCTCTTCACTACCAATAGTAGTAATCTTCCCTCACTTTATTGCTAGGGTTTCATTCCCCCAAATTATTTTATAAAATGAATGTGCATAAAGCCAGACACTGAAATAGTGGGAAAAGGGGATAAGGTGACAAAGGTAACCACGATGTGTTGACAAATGTGCTCATAGATTTTTAGAGCCTGGTTGTTAATTGTTCCATTGCTGAAATGTGTTCTTCTTTGTCTTGTGTTCTATGCACAGCAAAGACATTTTCTCCATCTTTTCTTCAGTTGGATTTCTACGGGATAAAGTTATCATTGTAACTCTACCCCATAGAAGGCAGAATACATATCACGACATTACAAGTTTCATTGGCATTTATTGTATTGTGTTTCAAATAAGTGTATTTGCCCAGGTTAAAAACTTGTGCTAAGCTGAAGATTTTTCATTAGTTTTAGTGTGATGTAATATGTCTAATTTTACTTCTAATTTATTTCATATCTATATCTATATCTATATATATGCTTTCATAGATTTTCACGGGTATAGGTATGCTGGCATTGCTTGCTTCGGGTATTTTCCCGTGTATAAGGCATGGAAATGTTATTGCAACGTTTCGACAAGATCTCACTTGTCATCGTCAGGCTTTGGTCTGTGACTGTGACTGCGAAGGCATGGCCCTTTTTGAAATCTTTTTTAAATCTCGCCTACCAGACATCTGGAAACCAGCACTGACCAGCAGACGAGCCCCACCCTCCACCCAAGCCGTTGAAATTCAAAATAAGGAGAAACATACAAATGAGACCAATCAGCATCAATATACCAGTCATGATGCAGCTGCACAGCCAATCAACACACAACAATAGTCAGCACTCCACCCCCCCCCCCACCAAGATTTAAAAAAGGGCCATGCCTTCGCAGTCACAGTCACAGACCAAAGCCTGACGATGACAAGTGAGATCTTGTCGAAACGTTGCAATAACATTTCCATGCCTTATACACGGGAAAATACCCGAAGCAAGCAATGCCAGCATCTATATCTATCTATCTATCTATCTATCGATCGATCGATCGATCGATCGATCGATCTACATCTACATCTACATCTATATGTTAGTTTTTTTATGAGCTGATTTTTTATGAGCTAAGGGGAACAGTATGTCTCCTCCCTTAATTGGGGCCTAATAATAACAGGTTGTTGTGAAACAATTACCTCTATCTATCTATCTATCTATCTATCTATCTATCTATCTATCTATCTATCTATCTATCTATCTATCTATCTATCTATCATTGTTCCACAACACCCTGTTAGGGCCCCAATTAAGGGAGGAAGCATACTGTTTCCTTTTCTGCCTTTTGGCTCATCACCAGAGACCATCTAGACCATTATTGATCAGCTCATAAAACTAACACACACACACACACACACACACACACACACACACACACACACCTATCTATCTATCCATCCATCCATCCATCCATCCATCCATCCATCCATCCATCCATCCATCCATCCATCCATCCATCCATCTATCTATCTATCTATCTATCTATCTATAATTGTACCATAACACCCTGTTAGGGCCCCAATTAAGGGAGGAGACATACTGTTTCCTTTTCTGCCTTTCAGCTCATCACCAGAGACCATCTAGACAGAAAGCCATGATTTCCGTTGTGTGATTTTTTAAAATATGTGTGTTAGTTTTATGAGCTGATCAATACATAAATCAGAGAGACTAGTATAGATCTATTTCGAGCTTTTTAGCTCTCATCAGCTAGCCATACTCTGTATATCAGCCCCGGTTCGAATCCCAGTAAGGGTATGGCTAGCTGATGAGAGCTAAAAAGCTCGAAATAGATCTATACTAGTCTCCCTGATTTATTTATTGATCAGCTCATAAAACTAACACACATATTAAAAAAAATTAAAAGAAATTACACAACGGAACTCATGGCTTTCTGTCTAGATGGTCTCTGGTGATGAGCCGAAAGGCAGAAAAGGAAAGCAATTGCTTCCTCCCTTAATTGGGGCCCTAACAGGGTGTTGTGGAACAATTATATATAACTATCCTCCTGTCTCAGCTGACGAGAAGAGAACCGAGCTGCCTTAATGGCAAGGCTCTCGCCTGGCCTGTAATACAGCCCCGGTTCAAATCCCAGTAAAGGTGTGACTAGCTGATGAGAGCTAAAAAGCTCGAAATAGATCTATCCTAGTCTCCCTGACTTATTTATTGATCAGCTCAAAAACGTAACACACACACACATATATATACACACACACACACACATACATACATATACATATATGTGTTTGTGTCTGTATGTATGTGCGTGCGTGCGCACACAATTTTGATGTTTTCCTTCTGAATAAAGGTACTGGAAAAGATGTTGATGGCTATTTGACCCCACAGTAACGCCAGTACACCATAGCTATTGTAATTATAAAAGTAAGGATTTATTAACTAGAATAACCTCTCATCATAATGGTAAGTAGGCGGGTAAGGTATGTAAAAGGGATTGTCCCAGTACAAAATTGTGCAATAACGATTTGGGATGAAATGTTTTGAAAATGATGCAAAATTGCATGATAACTATTTGGAATGAAAATTATTGAAAATTTACGTAATAGTAAGTTTACATAAAATGAGAAAAATCTAAACATTGTACCCACAGGCATCTCTCCCAGCCATATTGGTAAAATACCATAATGAGTAAATAGATATTCATTTGCTGCTTGTCTTGCCATCCCCAAACTGCTATATAAGGCAGTTGTCTTTATCTACCCAATTGTATTGGTCACATCCTATCCTGATTTTTAATCTTGCTACCCATCAAAAAAGTTTCCCATCAGGCTTTGTTTCTATTTTATCTGGGTCAGCCTCTGTCAGAATAAATTTTGATAGTATTTCCATTTGTAAAACAGCTTTTTTTAAAAATGTATAGCCACCAAGTTGCTTGTGATTCAACCATAAGTAATAATTCTAACTATTGTTTGATTTGGTGTATTATAGAATACATTTTTATTTATTGCATCCACATAGGATGAAATTCAAATACCATGGAGTTTTAAGAATTGTTCCATATACATAATTCCCTTCCTTGAGAATCCAGATAACTTTAAACCAAACTATATTCTGACATTTTCTTTTATTAAATGGCTCTTTAATTAGAATATGCTTTCAAATGTGTTTCTTTATCCGAAGGTTAAAACTTTCATTATTATTATTAGGGTCAAAGCACAGTCAGCCAGTTGTTCAGATTAGATTTGGCATTTTTATCCACCTACTGAATCTTTCCCAAGGACTGGAATCGGCAGATGTTGTTGTTTGAAGGTATTAAAGATATCGTTGCAGGATGCGAAATGTTCCAAGTAAAGCTGCCTTTGTAATTGACTGATTATAGAGAGACTGGCCCAAGGTCACCAGCTGTCTTCATGTCTAAGGCAGGACTAAAACTCAATTTCCCAGTCTCTAGCCTGATGCTTTTACCGTTTTACCAAAATGGCTCTCTTTTCATTAATAGTATTATATTAATAATAAAGGCAATTTGGGGTAATGGTTGGACTAGAAACTGGGAATTTCTGAGCTCCTTTCAGCAGAAAAGCCAATTTAGTGGTCAGTCACTCTCTATCCATTCAACTCATTTCACAGGAAAGGGGGAAAACAGGAGGAAGGGAGCCTTGAGTTGTTCAGAGTAAAAGAGAGATATAAATTAAGGAAGTACAGACACACATACAGTATAAATTAAAGCTACTATAGCTTTTAATTTCATTGATATTATTATATAGAATGGGATCAACTCTTCATTATAACATACTTTATCCAGAGTAAACCATGCCAGAGAAAAGAGAGCAGCATGAAGAAGTTGCAATTTTTTAAAAAAAAATCTCAATAAAAAGAATATAAATGGCCAGGGGTGTTACTAGGCAACAACCTGTCTGCTTCTATTTCCCCTACCAGCAAGCACAGAAGGCCAAGTACTTATTGCCCCTTGTCCTGCACTTAATTGTAAAGAAAGCCCAATTACTCAAAGCTGTAGAGCAAGCTGGCCACTCATCACATGAAGTCCTCCTCTCCTGCAGGAAATAGAAAAGGTACAGGAAAGACAGAACTCATGCTGTGTGAAATGGGCACGTAGTCACTGCTAGGACTTAGCATGATGTTCAGAAAGAGCTGAAAATCAATAAAATATTTGTATTTATAGCTCAGAGTTGAATTGTGGGTCCTTTACGCATGCTGAACTTGAGGGTTTTCTTGTAGATGTTTCATTACCAAGCTAGGTAACATCAGCAGTGCTAAAGGGGAGTGAAGTTTGCTTTTATTTTTATATACTAGTCGCTTACCTGGCAGTATTGGTGGAAGTGTTATTTGTGGTTCCTCGATTAGGTTTCGTTCCTAATTGGGCTGTTGTTTACTATTAGCTTATTTGTCTTGGTTGGTAGTTCCTTGATTGGGATATTGTTGGGTATTCTTGATTGTTAGTTAAATTTGGCGTTAATCCTTGCTCATATGGTTGTTGAACTGCTGGGCAGGAGGTGTTTGGATCTTTTTCCATTTTCCCTTTTGATTGTCTCTTTTGAATGTTATGTAGATGATGTTTATCTCTTTGTGCCTGTTAATGTTTGAAATGCCTGAGCGTCATGCCTCCAGGAATTCTCTGGCATTTTTAGATTTGATCTGATCTGGGATGCTTACTTGAAACTGGTTCAATCTATCTAGCTGTTGTGAAATAAGGAAATCATTCTTCTGACTACCAGTTCATGTTCACCGATGCGCTCTGCCAATCTTCTGCATGTTTGTCCTACATAGTAGCATTTGCAGTCCTTACACAGTATATTGTAGATGACTCCTGTTTTTTAGTTCTGGGCCTGCTGGTCTTTTGGTTTACTTGGGATGTTTTAGAGGGCTTTACTTTGTGTCCATGAAGATCCATGTGATTGTAATAGTCTGTTGGTGGTTTCTGAGATGTTTTTGATATATCTGTTATCCTTTTTCCACCTTGCATTAGTTGAACGGTGAGGCACTTTTTGATAAAGTTGTCTGGGTATCCATTTTGTTGGAAGTCAATATATAGATGGTCTGTTTTCTTTTTCTGATGTTCAGGATTGCTGCAGTATGTTTGTGCTCGTCTAAATAATGTTCTTACACAGTTTCTTTTCTGAGAGGTTGGGTTGTTACTTTGGTAGTGGAACACTTGTTAGTGTGGGCAGTTTTTCAATAGACTTACGTGTCTAATTTGCCATCACTGCCTCTGCTGATGAAGATATCTAGGAAGGAAGCATGGGGTTTTCTTTTTCTTTTGTAATTTTATTCTTTTGATAATTTTGTGTGGTTTTTTTAGTTGGTTCTTTTTTATTATGAGAAAGATATCACCTACATATCTGATCCATACTTTGGGTTGTGTGCATGGGATCACTGTAATTTCCAGGCATTGCATTATGGTCTCAGCTAAGAATCCAGAAAATGGTGATCCTATGGGACTTTGATTTATTAATATATTTATCCATTAAACTGAAAGTATGTGATCCGGTAAAGGTTGATACAGTCCATGATTCTGGGCATTTCAACCTTAGTGTATTTGGTTGATGGGTGTGCTGTGTAGTAGAACTATCACAGATTCTTTTGCTACTTCTGGGTGTATGAGCGCTGATGATATTTCCTAGTTCAGTAATGAAATTTCTGCAATAAAACCACTAAGCTCACAATCAATTTCCACAACCAGACTAAGCTAGTTGAATAACATCCTTGAACATACTACAGATCAAGGACATAGTTTTCAATATGTCAGAATGAGAAATAAGAATACAGGATTATCTGTACAGTTTATAGTGTACACAATAATATTATACACAATATTTTTACTAGATGTGTATCTCACATTTAGGAGTTCAAAGTGATAGTGGTCACTCCTATTTTCTCTTATAACCCGATCACAGTAAAGCATGTTGGGCTGAAACAGGCTTTTATAAAGTATTTTTTATGAACTGCCATCTCTTTCCTCCATATTAATTTTGTTTTTAAAGCTATTAAAAGAAATATGTAAAAGAATAAGACACAATTAACTATACTGGATCACAGGCGCTATAGCAGCAGCCTTTCCCTAAGCCCAAACTAACAAACATATCAAAATAATAAATGAGAAGCAAGTAATCAGTTTACTGAAAGTGGTTATTACTGCAAATAGAAAATTATGCTGTTGGACACGGGTGTCCAAACTTGGGAATTTTAAGGCTTGTGGACTTCAACTCCCAGAATTCCCCAGCCAGCATGGCTGGCTGGGGAATTCTGGGAATTGAAGTCCACAACTCTTAAAGTTTCCAAGTTTGGACACCTCTGCTGTAGGGGGAAAAAAGAAAAGCAACTACAAAAGAAACAATTCTGGAAAAATAGTACTGTATTTAGTGATCTGCTGTTATTGGGCTTGATGAGTGAAAACAAAAGCACATCAACCTTGGAAGGCTATTAGAACTGGTTGGATAATGTTATATATGTTATAATTTTGATATATGTTGTCTTCTTGACAGATCCCTAATCTCTGCAGACTGTAATGAAGTGCACATAGTTTCCTATTTTTGCTTGGATTTTTGTTTAGGCACAAGACTACAATAGGGCTTTGAAAATTTGTAAAAACTTTGTTCCATATTTAAAAAAATTGGTCAGGAATTGTAGACAATGTTTGAAAAGGTAGCTTCTTGATTTCATTCCATTACAAGCAACCATTGCCAAAATTCCAAAGTGCATTGCATTTCTGGCACTTCACATCTAACACCCCTACAGGCTACGGTCCCTCCCTCCCTCTCTCCAGCTTACGTTGGTTTCCCTATTCATGTGGCAATATGAAGCAAGTGGCAGTCTTCCCATTCAGGGAAAACAATGGCATGTTCCTTTAAGGAAGCAGGAATTAAGGCAGGCTACCTCCATTGCACCTCCTGCTTTGAGGCCTCCATTGTTACAAAAGCAACTAATCACACACACACACACACACACACACACACATTTTCCTTGGGTACCTTTTTCAGGCAGTTACTCAAGAACCAACAGTCTTCCAGATATTGCAGGAATCGGCATCTTATAAGTCTTGGCTAATGCTCAGACAATATGGGAGGTATATCAAATGAGCTATAGCTTCTCACCTTGCCAGTAATAGCTCTCTTTTCTCTCTCCAAGATACTTTATTCCTGAGAAAAACTTTCACATTTAAAATGTAGTAATTCAAATTACAGTTTAAGACTCTTATCTATTAAACCTCTATAACACAAACATTGGGTTTTACAGATAATCCTAAACCATAAAAGCCTGTAGTTTTAACTTAACATAATATGTAAATCCAGGCACCATGACTTATGAATATAATTTAAGGCTTAAAAAATTGTGTGAATCAAACTTGTCTTAGTAGTCCTCCTGCACAGAGCAATTAATTCCATCCTTGGATTTACACAAGAAGAGTAGCATGACATCATTGTTCATAGAAGATTTGCTTGACAGCATTATGTCACGTATCAGCCAGCCATCTATGGCCCCATCTACATTCATCCTTATCATACATTAATGGTAACCTAAAATTTAACAATGTCTCTGGGTCACTTTATATAATTAAAATGATGGGTGACAACTAATATTTTATCTTGAAACATAACTGCCTGCCTAGAAAAAAATTAAGGTAAATTGCCACAATAAAATAATGGGAAGGGTGAGTTAGTAGCACAGAGCTGCTAACCAAGCTGCATTTAGACTAATGTACTTCATGACCAAGCTAAATGCAAAATGGCAGCCATTTTGTAAATAGATAAACATTTCTCATACAAATCATTTTACATGGGTGTCATACACTCAAAAATGCAAATGTATCCACTACTGCAATAATCTGCCTAATCCTGGCTGAAGCCTTATCCAATTCTCTGAATGAAGACATTTGATATAGAATATTCTGCAGAAGCCTCACTACACTAACCTAACATCACAGGCTACATAAAGATAAACAGATACAGAATTTGAAATAAAATATCTACCAGGAAAAAAAACAAGGCAAAGAGAAACTGCATATAAAAACAGACAATGCAAAAGTCTTTATCTTGTCAATTTGTGACTATGTTCTTACTACTAGCATAATCTTAGATTAAAAAAATTAACCCAGACTTAAATATAAAATCTCTTTTCCCGTATTTTCATATTGTGGAGGCAGGAGGGAAGTAGATAAAATATTAATGCCAACAATTGTCCCATCCCAGCACCATAAGAAGGACACATAACTAAGGCAGAATACCAAGAAATAGCCCAAACCTGCAAAGATGAAGTTAGGAAAGCTAAGCCTCAGTATGAAGTAAGCATACTTGCAACAAATGTTAAAAATAATAAAGTTTCTTTCAATACATAAAAAACAAGAGAAAAATCAAAGAACCCATCAGTCTACTAATGGGAGATGATGGCTAAGAAGTAACAGGCAGTCGAGAGAGAGAGAGAATAATTAATTCATTCTTTGCATTTGTCTTCATGCAAAAAGATAATAAAATCCAACTTACCAAAAACAGAAGAGTAAAAGTCAGGAGTACAAATTAAAATAAGCAAAAATAAGGTAAGAGAACACCTGTCAGTTCTAGACAAATCCAAATCACCAGATCATGATGGATTATATCCCAGAGTTCTGAGGGAACTGGCAGACGTGATCTCTGAATCATTCAGCTATTGCTTTCAAAGTTATTGGAGCACTGGGGAACTACTTGAGGATTGGAAAGGAACCGATGTGGCTTCCATCTACAAAAAAAAAGGCAGGGGAGAGACAGATTCAGCAAACAACAGACTATTAAGTCTGACAACAATACCTGGGAAGATCTTGGAAAAGATAATCAAGCCACAAATCTGCAAATATCTAGAAGCAAGCAAAGTTATCCCTGAAAGCAATATGATTTTATTAAAAACAGATCATGCCAATCAAATCTTATTTTATTATTTGACTAAGTGACTAAATTAGTGGATCAGGAAAATGTAGTGGATATAATATACTTGGATTTCAGTAAGACATTTGATAAAATAGACCACAGTCTACTTCTTGGTAAGCTGAAAAAATGTGGGATAGATAGCATTACTAGCAGATGGAGTTGTATCTGGCTGACAAACCGTATTCAACGTGTAATTCTTAACAGAACTACATCCACACATGGAGGGAGGGAGGCAATGGGGAACCTATGGTGCCATTTTAGGCCTATCACTCTTCAATATCTTTATAAATGGTTTAGATAAGGGAATAGAAGGGGAACTCATCAAATTTGCAGAAAACATTAAGTGGGCAGGATTAGCCAACACCCTGGAAGATAGGCTCAGCAAGACGGCTCTCGCACACTTGAGCACTGAGCCCTATCTAACAAAATGAAATTCAGAAAGGAAGATTTTACATTTAGGCAAGAAAAGCTATTTGTACAGGACAGGTACAGAACGGGTGAAACCTCACTGGTTCAATACCAGTAATTGTGAGTGGGACCTTGGATCCTAGTGGACCATCACTTAAATATGAGCTAATAGTGTGCCACAATCAAAAAGGCCCATAGAATAATACACTGCATTAATAAAGGGATAGAATCAAGATCGCCTAAAGTATTAGTACCTTTACAAAGCCTTAGTAAGACCACACTTAGAATACTGGATTCAGTTTCGCTCACCACAACATAAAAAAGATGTTGGGACACTAGAAAGAGTGCAGAGAACAGCAACAAGAATGATTAGGGGGATGAAAAATGGTTGCAGGAATTGGATATGTCTAGCTTGATGAAAGGAAGGAATTGCAGAGACATGATAGCAATGTTCCAATATTTAAGAGCTACCACAAAGAAGAGGGAATCAACTTATTTTCCAAAGCACCAAAAAGGCAGGACAAAAAATAATGGATGAAAACTAATCAAGGAGAGAAACAACCTGGAACTAAGGATACATTTCCTAATGGAAAAAACTAACAGTGAATGGCTTGCCTTCAGAAGTTGTTGATGCTCCACAATTAGAGGCTTTTAAGAAGGGATGGGACAGCTATTTTTCTGAAATTGTACAGGGTACCTTGCTGGAGCAGGGGAGTTGGACAAGAGGACCTCCAAAGTTCTTTTTATTTGCTGGTTCTCCAAACTACTCAAAATTTCTGCTACCAGTTCTCCAGAACCTGTCAGAACCTGCTGAATTTCACCTCTGTTTTGTTCTCCATAGCAAATTTTAAGGATTAATTACCATTCCTGCTCTGAAAATTATAAACTTCTAACAACATCCATACAAGATATGGAACCACATTTTAATTTAACACAGTATGTGAGGTAACTCTGCTTAATTCGTGGTTCATTGTGTTACTTGAACCAAATACAAATGTTTGAGTATATTATGCTGAAGTTAAATATCTTGTGTGAACCTAGGTAAGAGTGTTTTCTTTCTTCCTTTCAATTCACACATAAATTAAGATATTGCCAAAATCAGATCATGTTCAAGTGATCAAAAGATACTGCAACTGTTGTAAACCAGTTGTCTAGTGCTTAAATTGCAATGATGTGACTGCAGAAGTTTTGTGACAGCCATAACTTTGAGGTGACAGTCATAAGTCACTTTTTCTGAGGCTGTTGTAAGTTCAAATCTTCGGTAAATGAATGGTCTTAAGTTAAAGACATAAAATGGACATCTTGTAGTCTGCAATTAAAATAAGGGGCTGCCACAAAGAAGAGATGGGGCTGTACGAAAGACTTCCAAGGTCCCTTCCAACTCTGTTATTTGGATATAAGCCTGTGTTCTCCTGTTGAGAAAATATTCTATGTAAAATATTCAGGGATTCCAAACTACCATCAGATTTTCCAGCTTACCTTCTTCAAGATTTGACCATAAAATCATGTTGCGGTGTAACTATATTAGTAACTAAACTATAATGGATTATCCCAAAAATCGCTGATCAATGTTTGGGGGATTCTAGAAAGTCTGCTTTAAATCTTTAAATTACCTATCTTTTCAAATATTTAAATTCCCATAATTCATGGAACAAAGTAACAATAGTTTCACACATTATCTTGGCTTATATCCAAATAACAGAGTTGGAAGGGACCTTGGAAGTCTTTCGTACAGCCCCATCTCTTCTTTGTGGCAGCCCCTTATATTTTGGAACATAGCTATCACATCACTTCAGTCCTTCTTTTCATTAAACTAGACACATCCAGTTCCTGCACCTGTTCTTCAAATGTTTTAGCCTCCAGTCCCCTAATTGTTCTTATTGCTCTTTTCTGCAGTCTTTCCAGAGCCTCAATATCTCTTTTATAATATGGTGACCAAAACTGGATACATTTTTGTATTTTTACTAAGGTTTTATATAGGAATTTTCCACTTTAAGATTTTCATCCATGGAATCCTTCCCAAGCTCTCTCTAAATTAAACTCTTTTAAAGTGTAAGACATTGGTTTTATTACGTTCTATTGTTTATGTTTGCATTATATTGAATTCCAACATGACAGTCACTCCCCCCCCCCTCAAGTTTTGGCAAGTTTCAGCAACTTCAACCTGTTAGTAATCATTAGGTCCAGTATAGCTGCCTCTGTAGTTCTCTCCTCTATCTTTTGGATGACAAAGTTGTTGGCTAAGTTGGTCAGGAACCTGTTTGATCTCCAATGTCAGGGTTCTGACCAATGCCCTAATTAAATCATGAGCTTCAAGCCAAGCTTCAAAAGAAATCCAGCTATTTATTAGGAGCTTCATGTAGGCACAAACCAAGTGAAGCTAACTCTGACCTCTCTTAATTCACACCTTGGTTCTGACCCTGTTTTCCCCTCCCCCTAGGGTGTGTCTTTAATGGTTTGAGGGTCTGAGGGAAAGCACGGAAACAATTGCTGGAACAACGGCTTTTATTTAACAACTAACAGTGAACAGCAAACACTTTAACTTGACAGCTCTTATATAGTCGAGCTGTCAAAACCATTAACCAATGGGAAGCCTGGAATCTTCCCGCCAGACTGCAGTTGCATCTGGACCAATCAGCGCTTGCCAATTGCTTGACTGACGTTCCCGGCCATAGTCATGGCGACATAGCACTCCTTCCCCCTGGATTGTGTAGACATAGTCCTTGAGGTAGACAGGCTTCCGGCATGCTCTTCCTGGGCGTCTTAGTTCTGGGTTGGCTGTCGGAGAAAGAGGTTGTGCTGGCTCCACCTCTGCTATTGGCATTTGCTGGTCGAGGCCTTCTGAAGACTCCGCCCTCGCTGGACTTTGACACATATCAGGTATGTCCTCCAGTGAGAACGAGGTGGGTGTAGCAGCGAGGTTGGTCTCAGGTGAACTGAAGTCTGACTGGCAAGTGGCAGAGATAGGCAGAATTGGAACTGGCTCGCCACTAAGCACAGCGGGCTGAGCTAATTGATTAGGTTGCGTGTCACAGCACCGCAGCTGGTCCATGTGGCGGTGCCACTGTTATCCATCCTGTAACTGGACCCTATAAGAACACGGTCCAATTACTTGAATGATATGTCCCTCAACCCACTTTGGGTCTGCAATGAAATTCCTGGCAAATACCCTATCCCCCAGTACAAATGTGCGGTTGTGTCCAGATAGTTCTGGAGGGGAGTCTGTGTGATAGGTTGGATGCAACCTGTCCAATAAAATACGGAGACGCCAGCCCATTAAAAGTTTCGCTGGACTTTTCCCTGTTTTTGGGCATGGAGTAGTGTGTTGGGCCAGTAAGTATTGATTGATTTTCTGTTCCCAGTGACCAGGGCCCAAGCACTGCAGAATCTCCTTAGCGGATCACATAGCCCATTCCGCCAGGACATTGCTAGAGGGATGGTAGGGAGCGACCAATACATCTCTAATACCTAGGCTGGACAGGAAAGCCTGAAAACTGCAGACGTTAATTGTGGCCCGTTGTTGGACACAAATGTGTCCGGCAAACCATGCATGGCGAAAAGGCGCTGCAGTTCTTTTATGGTGGCCTCTGATGTGGTAGTATGCATGGTAGATATTTCTACCCTCTTTCAAAAAGCATCTACTACTATCAGAAAATTGTGGCCATTTACTGGGCCAGCAAAATCTAAATGTAAACGGGCCCATGGACCCTTGGCCAATTCCCATTGCCTAGCGGGGGCTGCTGGAGGATTAGGTCAGGATAACTGACAAGGTTGACAGTCCGCCACCCACATAGCTATTTCTGTATCTAATTTGGGCCACCAGACATAGCTGCAACTTAAAGCCTTCATTCTGACTATGCCTGGATGCCCGTCGTGAAGGTGTTGCAGAATGAAAGTATGAAGAGATGGTGGCACTAGGACCCGCTGGCCCCATAATAAACATCCCTTAAGTTCCAACAGATCCAACTGTCTACGATAGTACAACAGGAACTGCTCGGCAACATCTCTAGGCCAGCCCCTTTTAATATAGTCTAGGAGTTGTGAGATGATGGCGTCTTGCTTTGAATAGACTGTCACATCAGTAGATGACAAAGGCAAGTCTAGATAAGCAAGCATAAGAACGGTAGATACCAGGGCAGGGTCTTGAGTTTCTAACAGTAAGGGACAGTGACTTAAGGCGTTCACGTGTCCCATGTGTTTCCCTGGGTGGAATTCTAAACGGTAGCAATATGCTACTAAGAATTCCACCCAATGTGGAATTCTAGGGGACAGTATAGGGGGAGTTGGGCGGTCCCTGCTATAATGCCAAATAGTGGCTTATGATCTGTTTGCAGCACAAAGTGGTGGCCATATAGATAGTGATGGAATCTCTTGATTCCAGCTATGGTTGTTAGCGGCTCTTTGTCCAATTGGCTGTAATTTCTTTCAGTTTTGGGCAAGGAGCAGGAAAAATATGCAATAGGAGCCTCGCTGCCATCTGGGCAGTGATGATTCAATACAGCTCCCACACCTGTATTGGGAAAGCGTTGGTGGCCAAAATGAGTGGTAGGGATTTGCAGTACTGCATCAGTACAGCGGATGACGTCAATAGAGATTTGACAGCAGCGAACACGTGCTTCGCAGCTGCCCCATCTCCAAACTGCAGAAAAGTCTAATAGCCTGTGCAAGGGTTCCGCAACGGAAGCCTTGTGAGGCAAAAACATGTCATAAAAGTTTAAAATTCCCCAAAAGGCTTGCAGCTCCATTTTATTAGTGGGAGCTGGAGCCTTCTTAATGGCTTCCACCTTTTCAGGCATCGGATGGATGCCTCGGGCATCTATGTGAAATCCTAGGAAGTTTACAGATTCAACCCCAGTGCAGCATTTGGATTTTTTAAATTTAAGCCCTGCCTTGCGAAATCTCTGCAATACAGCCCTGAGTTTAGACAGCAGGGCCTCCCGACTTCATGCTGCTATTAGCACATCATCGAAAATAGGGCAACACCCTTGGTAGCCCATGGAGCAGTCACTCCATAATATTCTGAAAAAGACTGGGGCTACACAGACGCAAATTGGAGCCTGCGACATCTAAATGCTCCACAATGTGTAACAATTGTTTGAGCATCTGCAGTAGCATCATCCACTGTTAACTGTTGGTAAGCTTGAGCAAAGTCAAGCTTAGCAAATATGCTGCCTCTACCCAGGGAGTGCAACAAGTGTTGCACTACAGGAACAAGATAAGGATGCACCTGAAGGACTTTATTTAAAGTTGATTTATAATCCCCGCAGATCCTAATGGATCCATCTGGTTTGACAGGTATAACAATAGGAGTCTCACACTTGATGTAATCAACGGGTTCTAACACCTCCTGCTGCAGTAGTTTGTCTATCTCAGTGTCTACCTTACTTTGAAGGGCAAATGGGACCCATTTGGCCTTCAAATGGATGGGGGTTACATTGGGGTCTAGATTAAAAGATACTGGGGATCCCCTATAGTTACCAAGGGATTCGCTAAAGATGTCTTCAAACTCCTTGGCCAGGTGTTCAAAATCAGCGGCAGAGTCAGTGGTGTGGATGCCTGTAATGGAGAAACCCAAAACAGAAAACCACTCCTGCCTCATTAAAGTAGCCAATGGCCCATCCACTACCACTAACGGTAGCGATCATTTAAATTGGCCATATTCCACATTGAACATTCCATATCCCGTAACTGGTATTGGAGTATTTTGATAATTCCTTAAAAAACAGCTGCCCTTGGCCAATTCGGTTGCCCACGCAGCTTAGGCAGCCTCTCTGAGGAGATTTCGTGGATGGCTTCCACTGGCAGTTTTCTGTCAAATTCAAGTGACTGATTACTTCAGCTGCCCACTCTTCATCTTCATCGTCAGCCACCTATCTATGCAGATTGGCTGCTGCTGAGGGCTCATAGTGTGTGGCTTGAAATCTTCGAATTTCAGCCACAGATAGGTCTGGCTGTTCAGCCGCTATTGCTTCATCTATGGCAATGGTCAAATTCAATTCGGACTTTGCCAACAGTCGGCGTTGAAGCTGTAAGTCCTTAACGCCACAAATTAATTGCTCAAGTAAGGCTTCTTCTAAATCTGGAAAATCGCAGTAGAGTGCTGCACTTCTCAAAGAAGCCATAAACTGGTTTATGGATTCATTTTCTTTCTGCTTACACAATCTGAAAGAATATGTTGTGTGCCTTCAATCTGGCCAGTAAAGTGTCCCAAGGCACTGTATGGACAGAAGCTGGAGCAGCTAGAACCCAGGCCATGGAAAATGTTTCTGAGCCACATACACTTAGGAAATATCCCCTCTTCCTTTCGGTAGATATTTCGGTAAAATCATGGGCTATAAGTTTGAGCTAAGGCCCTGGGATGACCCAATGGACCGCAGGACCTACTTCCAGAACTTAGCTGTGAACTGGACCCCTCAGTCTGAGATTATTCTTCATGGCACTCCATGCAGGCGGTAGATGTGCTTCAGGAACAATTTGCCTAGTTGGTGGGCTGAGGGTAGTCTGCTGCAGGGTATGAAGTGTGCCTGCTTGGAGAATAGGTCAATCACAGTCCAGATCACAGTGTTCCCCCCACTCTTTCACAACTCCACTATATTGTCCCTTGCAATTTCCTCCTAAGACCTCGTTGCAGAAGTCCGCTTTTTCATAGTGGTGCAGATGGTGCAAATTTTCAGAAAACTGTCCATGTCTTTCTTCATGCCGGATCACCAGAATTTCCTCCATGCTAAGTGTAAAGTCTCTGGGAACACGTTGTGGCTCCTTTGGATGATTAAGGTGTGTAGGGAGTCTGGGACGTAGAGTTTCACCTCTTTCCATGCTAGGTCCTCCTTCTGTCAAGATATGTTGATTGTCATGGAAGCAGGGTCTGTTAGCAGTTTGGTTTTGAATCTCTAATGCAGCTGCAAGGCTCGATTCTCCATCCTCCTGCCTATGGCAACTCGAGAGCAGGTCAGGAATGTTTCGCACGTTGACATCTAACGATGCAGAGCTTGTTTCTCAGTTGATGTCAAGATAGTTAAAGTCCCTCATTGCTACATATATTTGTTAACTGGTTAGCAAAAGGTTCATTTATTTCTTCTGCTTGGTTGGGTGGCCCATAGTATATACAGTGATGGGATTCAAATAATTTAACAACTGGTTCTCTAATGACTGACTGGGTGGGTGTGGCCATGGTGGGCATGGCCGCAGGGTGTGACAGATAGCACTTGGCCTCCTGTACTCTACTGGGAGCAAAAACAGACTGCGGGATGTGCCTAGTAGATCTCCCTGCAGCCTCCTGGGAGCAAAAATGGGCCATGGGGCAGCCGGGCACCACTTTGGGCCTAGTAGGCCTCCCTGCACACCAGGTTGGGGTGTGTGTGGACTCCTGGAAGAGACATGGAGGGGAGGGGCCAACCAGTAATTTAACAACCGGTTCAGCCGAAATGGTGCATTATAGAAGGCTTTCATCTATATACCAGATCCATACTTTGTATGTATGTTCTATGGATTCCAGGCATTGTATTACTATTATCTCTAGTGATATTATTACTAATATCTCTGCTATTAGTCCTGAAGGGGCTGGTCCCATAGCTTTGAGTTGTTGATATATTTGTGGTTGGGTTGGTAAGATCCAATGATTCTGGGTATTTCTATCTTGGCATATTTGATTAGATTGGGGGTACTGCAAAGTACTACAGCCATGGGTTCTTTGCCTAATTCTGGGTCAGTGGATGTAAAAGGTCCTGTGACATGATTTCATCTTCATTTATTGGCATCTGTTTGATTCTTTGGAGGCACTGTGGTAGAGTGTTGATATTTGCTTCTCTGTGTGAGAGATCCAAGCTTTTCTATCAATTTTTTGGCAATGTTGTAGATTGGGGTACCTGGTAATGATACAATTGGATGGAAAGGTGTATCGTTGTATATTTTGGAGCATCCACAGAAGCATGGGAGGATGGAGACGCTACTTTTCATCTGCTCTTGTCATCTTTGATGATTTGACCTTTCTTCGTAAGATTGCTGAGAGTGCTCTGGTTGTCTAGTTTTTGTATTGGATTGGTATGATTTCCACTATAATTCATCATATAGGAAAACAATCCATAACATGTTGTAATCTGTCCATGATAATAACGGTTCAGCCTTTCAGATGTTCAAGATTGCAGCAATGTTGCAGTACATAAATTCAATCCTCTGCTGCAAATATTCTCTTCCATCAGTAACATATCAACTCAAAATAACCTTAAATGGCTAGATAAGAAACTGAGTCAAAACTAAGAATGATACCTTACAGCATGTTTATACAACCTGTTAACCATGAATAAACTAACAACAATACTACCTTTAAAAAGTCAATGTGACTCAGTTGGGTCAAAGTTCTACTTTCGTCAAGCTTTAAGTGCCATTGGAGGCCTAATTTAAGCCATAACTATTTACAACCAGATGCAGCCAAAAATCTGGTTTGATCATCTGCTTCCCTTTACAGACATAGCTGACGATCACACAACTTGCTTACCCATATTCAGTTGAGCCATGGTATGTCCATTACCATCATTTTCTAAGTTTGCACAGCACACTTAAATAACTTCAGGACTGAGTTGTGCAATGTGAGGGCAAACTGTAGTAAGTTTATGCTTCACTGTGTTGTGTGAACAGAGTCACTCTTATGTTTGAGTTTGTAGCATGCTACAAACATTTTGTCCCAGATTCCAATGTGATAACAACAAGAGGGTCTCAAATCGTTTTAAAGAACCAAAGATGTATTTTCATGTTCTAATTACCATATAACAAAGTGTAGTGGAACGGTTTCTAAAGCATCCCAAGACTCCAGTGTTTTTGCTCTGAATAAAATAATATCCTTTGGAATTTGTTGCCATGGGATTCAACAAAAGAAACTCTTTTATCTACTATATAATTACTTATTTACATAACTTTGATTTGCTGGCCAACCTTACACTTATATTATAAACCTGTGGCCACTAGGTGGCTCTGGACATCCAATTGGTGTAGCCCTTGCCCAGATTCTCTATGTACTTGTATTTGGGTGCCTTTGCTTTATCTTTTTTCAATGTCAGCGCAACTCTATTTTTATCTCAAGGTGGTTCAGATGTACACTGGACATTGTTGTGATGCCTTTGTGCTTCTGTTACCCATAGCATCCTCACCATTATCGTCAAACGTAACATTTTCCTCCAAGAACTGCAATCAGTTGAGTATAGCGGAATTAACTCATTACTTGGAGTTTAGAGAAATAGTGAAACGAATTCTTAGTGAAACTGAGAATTATACAGCAGAAATATAATTCATGTCATATACAGTAATTCCTACCAAGGTGTTTTAAAGCACTCAACGGCGTGAACTTTCTAAAAAATTACTGTGAACACTTTCGATGCCTTAATATTAGCTATTTAGAGGCTCACTTCTGGGATCTGAGACTGAACAAAGCAATTTGGAAATATGGATGTGGGCAGGTGTTATACTTTTTGCAATTGCCTGGCACAGAAACAGATTGGAAAATTCCAAAGAATATACAGGTCATTCAATTGGAGAACTATTTTAGCAAGTGTTTGCATGTTAAAGAATTTTAAAACATTGGATGTTTAACTCATAGTGTCTTCCAAATCATGGATTATACTGTGGTTAAAGAGAATCTTGGCTATAATCTGAAATTAATCCCCTGGACAATCAGCAGAGTGCAGAAACAACCACCAAGTAAAGCTACTTGAGAAATTGGCATCCTTATTTGCTTCCCATTTGTATGGGCGGTTGGGGGGAGGGGAACTCTTTTAAAAATGAAAAAAAAATGAAAAAACGTCATCTTGCACTTTCACCCCTGCCCAAATCCATCATAAAGCAGAAGTGCAAAGATAGACTTCTGGATGTTTTTCCAAACCGTTAAAAGCTCCATTCTAGGTCACATAACTGAGATTGCAGCTTAGAAGTCAGCAGCCTTCTTGGCTCATACCAAGATATATTTTTTTCTGCTGTAGCTTCTCACCTAATTTTTCTTTGTTGCCTTCTTCTTCCATACCAAACTTGATCCCATTCTGATCCCTTTTCTGAGAGTAATCCTGCTGATGATATTCAGATAGCCAGGTGAAGTCTTGAACCCCTTTACTTTTTCTCTGCACTATGTCATTAAATTGGAAGAATTAAAAAAAAACCTGTTGTGGCCATCTGTAATTTACTGTGTCTTCTGCTAAGCATGTTTACTAAGTGAACGTTTTGCCCATGATTAGTACAAAGGTGTATTCAATGTGCATGCAAATACAGTATTTCCACTTGCCTTTGTGTAACAGAAACAATCGTGTATTGTAAAAAACATATTATGTAATAATTCTAATCTGAGTAATATTCTTTGGGATATGTCAAGTACAACCTCAATGATTTGAGAGTAAAAAGTAGGTACCAGCAGCCAACCATTGTGGTTTAGGTGACTGTGGAGGAGAGTCATGTTTGGAAATCCCTATTTCCCTCTCTTTAAAAAGAGTGCAAACTCAAAAACAGTGTTGTGCCTCTTAAAAACGTTTGGAACATTTGTGCTGATACAAATGTAGAATCTGTGTCCCTTCATAATGTCAGCATTTGTCCACTTGGACTCCCATTATTTCCCTTGTTTCTCTCAGCAGAGGCAAACGACATATGCCGTCCACTGCAGATGTAAACAACTCATACTTGGCGGTACTGCAGTTCCCCTGCATCAAGGAGTCTCCTTGCCAAATTCCTGCCTCCTCCTTCACCCGCTAGGGAAATACTGACATAGCCACAATGACAAAAATGGAGACGTCCTGTTTAGGGGCAGAGCTCTGTTTCCCCAATTCCAGCCTCCAAAACTAAGTCAAATCCTTATTTAGACCTTAAAAGGAACAAACTAAAGCAGAATTAGCAAAAACAACTCTCCCTCCTCCTGCTCCCAGCTAGCAAAAAAACCCCAAAAACACGCCTTGCTTTGTAACAGGAAGTTTCCGTAGCCAAAGAAATGTACCACACACACACACACACACACACACACACACACGCTAGTATCCTGTGTGTACACGTGCAATATCCCCGCCTCTTCACTTGGCACATGTCACTGCAGCAGAGAAGTCTAGTGAAGAAGTTGTGTCTAAAAATGGATCGTGTTTCACATGGCAGGAACACGTGACCGAAAGAGGCAAGTCTTTTTTTAAACAAACAGCCCTTCTTACTGAGAGATGGCTCTGGAAAACAAGCAGCAGAAGAGAGCAGCTCACATGGAGAGCTGTAAAAAGACAGCCCTGGATTACTGGCAAGCAACTGCCTGGAAAAGCCACAGCAACACATTTGGCTGGCTGAGCCAGACTTTGTCCTAAATCAGGCTTCAAAGAGAAAACGTGATAGAAGCAATTGCCAAATCTACCTATTCCCAACAAAAATGATGGGGTGTGTACGTGTTAAGTAACTGCCCTTGGCATTGTAAAGGTTAGATCAGGGGTCCCCAACCTTTTTCGCATCAGGGACTGGTTTCATTTTAAAGAAAATTCTGTGGACCGGCTGGCGTAGAGGAGGAGCGGGGGGGAGGGGGAACCGGCGGCGCATGTGCACGCGGGGGAGGGGGAACAAGCGGCACATGCGCACGCGGGGGGGAGTCGGCTCACTCAGCCCTCTAGGGCAGGGGTCTCCAACCTTTGCAACTTTAAGTCTGAAGGACTTTGCTGGCTGGAGAATTCTGGAAGCTGAAGTCCTTCAGACTTAAAGTTGCAAAGGTTGAAGACCCCTGCTCTAGGGCCTCGAACGGCCACGCCTGCGCTCTCCCGCATCCAGCACGTGCTCTGCCCAGGGGGCTGCTCCCTCCTACTCCTCTCCGGCCCTGCGGCCCAGTTCCTATCAAGCCACGGACCGGCACCGGTCCCCGGCCCGGGGGTTGGGTTAGATCACTCTGTTTTAGGGATCTGCATTTATGCAGTACACTTATCTAGGATGGAATTAGTTTGTAGTTTAACATAAAATGAGAACCCAATCATATTGTAATCGCCGCACATTCTGTGAACATGCAATATGGTTTGCTTGAACAATATGTAAGGGAACACTGCAATTATATTTTGTTATATTTCTAATTTAGGATGCTGGGTGAACCTACCTGGCAGATATTAGCATCCCCCTCTGAGAGGACCAACAAAGAAATAAGTTCACAATAAGTTCACAAACCAAGCCTGGTTTCCCAGCCTAGAACTCTGCAATTTTGCTGAGCTTCCACTGTTATGATTCCCCAATTAGAAGATGCTGGTTGGGGAGTTATGAGAATTGAAGTACAATATGGAGAACCTCATATTAGGAGAAGCTGCTGTGAGACATATCGAAGGGGGTATGCCTTTACCTAAACATTATTTCACCATGGCTAATGTAGTCATTAGCTGAGCCTGCATGTGCTAAGCCAGGGATGTCCAAACTTGGGAACTTTAAGACTTGTGGACTTCAACTCCCAGAATTCCCCAGCCAGCATAGCTGGCTGGGGAATTCTGGGAATTGAAGTCCACAAGTCTTAAAGTTCCCAAGTTTGGATATTCCTGTGCTAAGCCATAAATCAACATACATAAACTATAATGGATAGTTCAAATATTGTTGTCACAAGCCATTCACTTGTGTCCAAACCTCAACCACTCTATAGATCAGCACTCTCAATGCTCCTCTGCCTCCTTCAGATCTGCCATGGTCCTTCTGGTGTCATTCTTTGTAGTATTCGGTTAGCGGCTATAGGGCAACCCTTTCTCCTGCTTCCATTATCACTCCCAGCATGATAGTAGACTTTTCAAAAAGTCTACTTGCATGACATGTTCAATGTATGACAGCCTCCGTTTGGCGATCTTGGCTTCAAGTCTAGGACTTCTGTGTTAGTTATTTTTGCATCCCATGGGAATGTGTAATAGTTGCCTCCAACACCACATTCAGAGGCGTCCATCTTTCTCCTATCCGTCTTTTCCAGATTCCCAGGTTTCACAGTCATAAGTAGCAATTGGAAAAATTATTGCGTTAATTAAATGGCATTTGGTTGTGAGGTTGATGTCTTTACTCTTCCAAATATTATTTATGCCAGACATTGCAGTTCTTCCAAGGGTTGTATGTCTTCTGATCTCAGGGCTGCAGTCACCACTTTGATTGATTTTAGAGCCCAGGAAGATAAATCCCTTTACTGTACTGATGGTCTCATTGTCGACTCTGCACTCTGACCTATGTGTTCTCTGCAGTAGTTATTATCTTTGTTTACTTGATGTTAAGATGCAGTCCAAATTTTGCACTTTCATCTTGGACTTTCAGGGTCAGCCACTGTAAATCCTTTTTGTTTTCCGTGTGCAATGGTGTATCATCTGCATATCGGGAGTTATCGATATTTCTACCACAGATTTTAAACAATAATAGCAACTACCTTGTAGTATACTTTACAGATGCATAGATTATAGTTCAGTGTTGTGCAAACCCAGGTAACTAGATTTAAGGAGCAATTAAATCACAAGTATGTCTTTGACTAAGTGTTTCATGTTAGAGAAGTATTTCTCACCTAGAGATTGCAACCCAACACTTTACCGACAATAGTAAGAAAATATATTTCAGATCTTCAGCCAGCTTTGCTGGCTGAGGAATTCTTGGATTTGAAGTCCACAAGTCTTCAAATTACCAAAGTTGGAGAACCCTGTTCTAGATTGCAGCTGCAGACTGTCAAATGACTAAACTGCAATTTGGAGAAAACAGTAGCAAAAGAGTGGGCCATAAATTTTGTCAATCCAGATGTGGATACCTAGTTTAATTAATACTAGACATTAATCAGGCTCCATAATAATTCATCATATAGAAAAACAAGCAATATGTTGGCTGGAAATTCTGGAAGTTGAAGTCCACACATCTCAAAGTAGTCAAGTATGAAGATTTAAGCTTCTATGATAGAAGTATTTAATTCTCACCCTTCTTTATTAATGTTAGGTTCTTGTTAACTTCAGGAATAGGCATGAAATGAAAGTAATTGTTTTATATGGCAACATCCCCACATGGTGTATTTTAAGATATAGAGAGATTTCTAGTTTACTGGACACAGCCTATGTATACGTTTTCTTTCCACTAAATTGCGTAGGATAATAGTGCTGAAATTTCAAGTTAAATTCCAATAGTCTTGAGATATCTCTACGATCAGATTTCCATAGGGTTCCAGAAATATATGTGAGAAGGTCAGGAAGTAGTCTCCAAACAAGGGTGACCAGAAGATTAAAATGTAATTATTACTCTACCTAAAATCAACTCATAATTGTTAATATGCATATATGTGTATGTGAATAAAATTATCAGGTGGAATCAGTTACTGTAGGTGAAATTCTTTTTACTACTGAAAATTATTTTTTGTACTTTACAACAATGGTCCAGTGCAGTTGGTAAATAGATTTTTTTTTAACCAATTAGTCTGGGGCTGAGAGGGAGATAGACTAGTCCAAAGTTATCCAGTTGACTTCAGTATCTAATTCTATAGGAAGAACAGAACTTGATACATTAAAATAGTTCTGGAAGATAGGATATTTTGATTATCTTCATCCTGAAGATCAGAACGTACCTCTGGGTGTGGAGGGGAAGATATTATCCTGGGCCTCATATGTATATTAGAATAATATAGAATAATACCTTCATATGAGAATACAACACTATTTTATTAATACTTAAAATATATTCTCAAGAGTCGTTCATTAGGATTGAAGTCAATTGTAATGATCCCTGCTGAAATTATGATTATTTTATTAATACTTAAAATATACCATATTTTTTGGAGTATAAGACGCACCGGAGTATAAAACACAACCAGGTTTTGAAGAGGCTTTTTTTTTTTAAAAAAGTAGGTAGGTAGATAGAGAGATAGAGAGGGAGAGAAATACCGTAGCTAGGTAGGGAGAGAGAGTAGGTAGGTAGATAGAGGGGGAGAGAGAGAGATAAATGCAGTAGGTAGGGAGAGAGTGTGTAGTTAGGTAGGTAGGTACATAAAGGGATAGAGCGAGAGGGAAAGAGAGAGAGAGGGAAATACAGTAGGTAAGTAAGTAGGGAGAGAGAGTGTAGATAGGTAGGTAGGTAGAGGGATAGAGAGAGAGAAATAGAGATAGAGAAATACAGTAGATAGGGAGAGAGAGAGAGTAGGTAGGTAGGTAGGTAGGTAGGTAGATGTTTCCAGGTGTATTTACCCATGTGTTGGAGAAGGAAATCACGGACCACCATTGGAACAAATCTTTGTTTTTGCAGGCACGGGACTTGACCAACGTAATTCTCACCAGCCACTCTAATTAAACAGCTTTCCAAAACGGGGGAAAACCCCTTTTTGCACTTTGCAACCCCAAATGGCCCGTTTTTTGTGAAAATGGGCCTGTTTTTTTCCAAATAAAAGGCATGAATAGCCTTGGGGGGGCTTGCAGAGTGCTCCGGGGGGGGGCAAAAGAGGGGGAAACGGCCCATTTTTTTGTGAAAACGGCCCATTTTTTGGTCAATAAAATACATGCATAGCCTTATGGAAGCTTATAGAGTGCTGCTGGGGACTGGGGGGGGGGGAAATGCCCTGTTTTTTGCTCATTTCTTCCCTCCCCAGCCCCCAGGAGCTCTCTGGAAGCCTCCATAAGGATATGCGTGTGCCTATTTTGGTGAAGGGGCAGGGTTTCAGGAGGCAAAAAAATGCTGTATTCTATGTATAAGACGCCCCCAGATTTTCAGCCTCTTTTTAGAGGAAAAAAGTGCGTCTTATACTCCGAAAAACACAGTATTCTCAAGAATCATTCATAGAATTGAAGTCAACTGTAATGATCACTCCTGAAATTGTGGACTTCTCTTCTTCACCTGGAAACTTCCCATAAATGATTCCATCTATACCGACTGTATCAGTTCACTTCCATAGCTCTTACAGTCAGGAAATTTCTCATAATGTCCAACTTTTTTTATTTCCATCTGTTTGTTCTTGCCCTGCCCAAAAGTGTCAGGAGACAACATTTCTACCTTCTTTTGCAAATGATGGCCTGTTACAAGATTGTTAATACCACATTTTCCCCAAAATAAGACAGGATCTTATTTTCTTTTGACCCACGTAATAAGTGCTTGGCCTTATTTTTGGGGAGGTCTTATTATTTTTGTGTTGCAGGAGGTGGCGAGTGAGGTCACCTCATGGCTGCTGCTGTATTGCAATATTTTTGGGCAGAACTTATTTTTGGGAGAGGGCTTTTTTAGCGCATGTACTCAAAAGCCCGATTAGGCTTATTATCCGGGGTGGTCTTATTTTGGAGGAAACAGGATACATAGTTCCCAACAGACCAAAGCAAGGCCACATCTGTTCTTTAGCACTTCTTGTATCACGTGCAAAAATCTGCAAATAAATTTTTTCATGGTACTAAGATTAAATTTGCTATCTCTATCCAAGAAGGTATTGCTAAAAGCATACCTGCAGTGGCCTGTGGAAAAGCTGGCATCCTAGTGATGTGTAACAATCACAGACTAGTGAATCATTAACTTAAATGATGGCGCATCCCAGTTCTACAGCTAATTCCTTCTCAGTTATTAAATAGCTGCCAAACAAGTTTTTTCAAGCCAGCATGCCAATGGGCAAGGAAACCACGAGTTACTCAGGGCTAATTGCGTCCAAGTGTTTCCCTGCACGTGCAAGAAGATGCCTCTATTGCTCAAGTGAGAGTAGCAGGCTGTGACACCAATTGGTATGGGGAAAAATAGTCAAAGTGCCTTAGTGCAATTGTTGGCATACAAGCTGACTTTTAATTTCCCATAAGCTTTATTGAGGAACTAAAAACAATGACAAGCAACTACGGCACTGTGAAGTAGCTGCTATGTGAAACTGGGCCGAGGGAAAGAAATCAGAGGTTAGGAACTGACCTACAAAGCTCTTCTCTTTTTAAAAACGTCTGCAGCATTTTGGCAAGATATATACAGAAGAACAGACGATCGGCACCCTAGACTGCTCAATGCATACTTGGTATTCTGTAACTATTCCATGCCTACATGGCTGCATTTGCAAAGCCATCCAACTGCACCAAAAAGCAAGAAGGAAGAGAATCCTTGGCTTCCTTGAGGAAGAAGAGTTATAAATCCCTCTGCAGAATGAACTATGCCTAGTGCTGTGCCTAGGTTTTTTTTTCAAAGGGAATATAACCTTATTTAAGGAATTGCCCTACATTCCAGACTACCTCAATTCACAAGCAGCTAAAATTATACCACATCCAGTGCAACTCCATCTTCCAACTCAAAGCTTCGCAGAAACACACAAAGCTACCAATGCATCTCACACGCTACCTCACACACTTTCCTACAATATACAGTACAATATATACAACACACACACACACACTTTTATATTATTTATATATATGTTAAGTGTGTGTATCCTACAATATACAGTACAATATATACAACACACCCACACCCACATATAATATTACTTATAATTATGTTATTTTAAATATATTACTTATCCACAAGCCTTTCCCTTTAAAAGTAAAAAAAAACCTGCTACAGGTAGTCCTCAACTTACAAGCACAATTGAGGCCAAAATATCTGTTGCTAAGCAAAACATTTGTTAAATGAGTTTTATCCCATTTTGCAACCTTTCTTGCCAGAGTTAACAGAATCTCTGCAGTAGTTAAGTTAGTGATATGGTTGTTAAATGAATCTAGCTTCCTCATTGATTTTGTTTGCCAAAAGCCCACAAAAGGTAATCACCTGACCCCAAAATACGATAACTGTCATAAATATAAGTCAGTTGCCAAGCATCTGAATTTTCTTCATGTGTCCATGCAATGGTCATAAGTCTGAAAAACAGTCATAAGTTGCTTTTCCCCCCCAGTGCTATTTTAACTTTGAATAGTCACTAAATGAATTGTTGTTAAATCAAGGACTACCTGTAATAAACTCCTTGAAGTTTCTTCCAGGATAATCAACATCCTAATGGCCCTTTGCACTATTCCCTCCTTAAAAGTAAAAGTACCAAATTTCAGAACTTACCAAAACTCAGACTTTCAGTTTCTTTTATCCCAGATTATCCAGACTTCAGTAGGCACTTTTTGGAATAGTTACTCTTCTCACTGTTTTCCCAAAATACACAAAAGGATGGAAAACCTTTAACCTATAGGCTTGAAGTGGCTGGCAAGGGATTCAGAATAAATCATCAGAAGCTTCCGTTTCTTATTCTTTTCAATCCTCACATTACTTCTCCGTTGCCATGCGAGAGAAATTAGGCAACAACCTATGCTTCATCTAGCGTAGTCTCTTTCTGTATAAAAGTGAGGGCAGGGGACTTTCCTTCCTTGGTACGGAGCAAAAAAAACACACACACACAACCCACCCACTTCTAGATATCTGAATCCTTATCTCAAGGCCAAGGCCTTGAAGGAGAGGAGCTTCCCCAAACATCTGTCTAGGACGATGTCTGACCTTGTTACTGTTGTTCAACTTTAGGGAGATTTTAATTCAGATTTCCATAAAGTCACAACATCCACTGATTAGTTAGTTTCAATTTTGAAACCAGGTTTTTTTTAAACTGTGCAATGTTGTCACTCCCCCCTTTATAAAACAAATGATTTCAGTGGACTTACAACTGGGGAAGAAATAAATATATGACTTACTTAACAATTTGGAATGTAATCTATATATTGCCAACCCAAAGGGCATTTTGACCACATGGATTTTGACCGTGAACCAGGTTAGGATGAAGGTGCTTGCTGCCTGGCCCCACAATTTGAGAAACCTTGCTTGAAATCAAATTATGTCATAGGGGTTTTTGAAGGAGAAACCAGGTTAGCATCTTCCACATACACTGGAGGAAATTGTATATCAGTGTAATCGGTAATAGAAATGTTAATCTTTTCAGAATCTTTCCAAACAAATGTTTTCATTTTCATGTACACATACCTTGGACTTTAAAGAAGCAGGGTAGGAAGAGAATTGATGCTTCTAAATTCTGGGGTTGGAAAAGATTCTTGAGAATATCATGAACAGTGAAGAAAACAACCAATGGATCATCAAATAAATCAACCCAGAATTCTCACTCAAGGCATAAATGTCCAGGCTCAAATTATCCTACTGTGGATATATTATGCAAAGACTCGGCTTGCTCTAATCTGGGAAAGCTGGAAGGAAAGAGAACAACACAAGTGGATGGACTTACTTACCGTGGCAATGAGTGCACCATTGGGAGACCTGAAGGAGCAAGTTAGAGATAGATGGTTATGGAGGAAATCTGTCTATGTTGTTATTAGGAATCAAAAAAAGAGAGCCAGTTTAGTTTAGTAGTTCAAGTATTAGGCTAGAAACCAGAAACTGTGTTCTAGTCTCACCTTAGGGCAGGGGTCTCCAACCTTTGCAACTTTAAGCCTGAAGGACTTCAGCTCCCAGAATTCTCCAGCTTTGTTGGCTGGAGAATCTGGGAGCTGAAGTTCTTCAGACTTAAAGTTGCAAAGGTTGGAGACCCCTGCCTTAGGGATCTGGGGTGACTTTTGGCTGATCACACTGTCTCAGCCCAAGTCACCTCAAAAGTTTGTTGTGGGGAAAATTGGAGGAAGAAGTATTAGCTATCGCTTTGAGTTATTTATAAAAATAATAAAGGCAGGATAAAAATATTTTAAAAATGACTTGATGGCACATAATCAAATCAATACATGGATAGCTATGCCCTACTTTGTAAAATATTCTCAGAACTGCTTTCAAAAGTATTCCTAACTGGATACCAGGCCAGACTGCTGACTCCAATGTAAATAGACCCTATTAGGTCACCTAGGGAAAACTACACCTAGGGTGCCTTTTTGACAGCAAAGCTATCAATGCTTATTGCAATTTACTTTTTATCCAGTGTCTTGCAGAATCCAATTCTATTATTGGTTTGGGAGAATGCCCAATGCAAGATCATGTAGTTGGTTTCTAGTGCTTACAGAGAACTAGAGGTCAGGTCTCCAATTTTAGTCCCGAAAGCACCGTACCCCATTGTTCAGTGCAGGGGGGGGGGAGAGGAGGGGGGGCGGAGGAGGAGGAGAGAAGGAGAAGGAGAGGAGGAGAGGGAGGAAGAAGAATTCTAGACAAATAACTGTCCCATCTCTTCTTGAAAATCTACTGTGATGGAATATTCAGAACTTCCTGAGGCAACCCATTCAATTGATTAATTGTCCCCACTGTTAGGAAATTATTGCTTAGTTCTAGATTGGATCTCTATTAAATTATTTTTCACCTATTACTTCTTGTCCTGCCTTCAGTTGCTTTGAAGAATAAGTCGACCCCCTTCTCTGGACAGCCCCTCAAATATTGGAAGACTGCAATCATCTCACACCTAGGCCGCCTCCTTGCTATATAAGACGATTCTTCATCATAGTTTAGCCTTCAGTCCCACAAACATTTGTCTGAAATGGCATAGGGTCTCCTGCCTGAACAGGGAATTGGAGTAGAAGACCAAGGTCCCTTCCAGGGACCTTCCCCTCTGTTATTTACCTCTTTTCACCTTTGTTGCTCTTCTCTGTATTTTGCCCCTTAGGAATGGCTCTGCAGTTATTATCCTTTGGCCTTAAGAAAAAGGACATTCTATCAAGAGATCCTTTTGGGTTTGCTCCAGAGAAGAATGAGCACCAGGGGATTATGCCTGGCCCAGATCTATGTCATCTCTCCCATAGTTTGACATTCATTTCTACTTATTCCTGGTCCCATAAGTAAGGTATGGGGAGCCAGTGTGTCTTCTAATAATGATTATGCAAATTTAGTGGAAATGTTCAGAAGTATTTCAATCTGTAGTTAACTTTGTCCGATTAGTTAATTTAGTCTTTATTTCAGGTGCACAGCTATTCCTATGTTTCATGTCTAATAGCAGGTGATGACCTGTAGGACTAGGAAGGAGATATTTTATATCAGGAACAGACAAGCTTTTGATGATAAGGAGTATCAAAAGAAAGGGTGCAATATTTGATGAAGAATGAGTAAGCCTTTGCCAAAGTTTTAGGTGTAGATTACAGGGATGGGTTTTTTTTTGTCCACCCAGTCCTTTTTTTTTTTTTTGGAGAGGTTTCTTGATTTGGTGTAGCATTGAGCCTTCTTGGCTTTCTCTGCAATCATTGAGTGTTTCTAACTTCAGCATTACAAATATTGCAAATATTTGGCTTTTGTCTTCAGAGGAAATTCCAAGGGACAAACACATAAAGATTGTACATGGGGCCTTGGTTCAGTCAGACATTTTATATAAAAAAGCAAACCATATTAGAGAATAAACATAGTGGATAGAGGAGAACATTTGATGATTAAGCTTAATCAAAAGTAATGCACATGGCAATGTTGGATCTAGATGTTTATGTTACCCAAGCAGTCCAATTCTATGTATTCTTACATAGAAGGATTTCAATTTATATCCAAACATTGATGAAACTTATTTTGGCATAACAATTCAATTATAAATTGGTTAGTTTTAAGGATGCACAAGGTTGGAGTCACTATCTTTTACACTAATGTCGTTAGCCACATAGCTGCTATATTTTGGCCATTTAAACCTTCTAGACCAGGGGTCTCCAACCTTTGCAACTTTAAGTCTGAAGGACTTCAGCTCCCAGACTTAAAGTTGCAAAGGTTGGAGACCCCTGTTCTAGACCAGTGTTTCTCAACTATAACAACATTAAGGTGTCTTCACTTCTATTCCCAGAATTCCCTGACCAGCCATGGTGGCTGGGGAATTCTGGGAGTTAAAATCCAGACTTCTTAAAGTTGCCAAGATTCAGAAACACTGGTCTAGACATTCTTCAGTGGTAGCCTATATATAGGATGCAGTTTCATTATATCAGGTCTGGACTCCTGTGTCACATGATAGTACAAAGACTGTTGATAGGTTAGTCTTGACTCCCTACTGCAAAATGTTAGTTTTAGAACCTGGTTACTGTAAGAAACTGTTCTTCTCACTCTGAATCAGTTATTAATTTTTGCAGAAAAGCTTTTTTGGAAGGGCCTTGCTTGGAGAAGGCAGACCCAGCAGGAAGTTTTCCCCAATGGTGTTCCAAACAGTGGCACAAATTCCCTGTG
Organism: Rhabdophis nuchalis; assembly: GCA_039707465.1. Taxonomy (NCBI): domain Eukaryota; kingdom Metazoa; phylum Chordata; class Lepidosauria; order Squamata; family Natricidae; genus Rhabdophis; species Rhabdophis nuchalis. The sequence continues at coordinate 124,618,135 of CM077647.1, read as the reverse complement.
GAATTGTCATTATCCCAGCATTGCTTTTTTTCTTCAAACTGTTAAGAATAATTTTCTAAGCCAGGACACAAATATACACAAAAGTGCATCTGCTGGCAGTAGAGTATCTTATTAATTCATCCATGTACAATGGTTGAAGCCAGCCTACATCATTAGAGGTCTAACGGTAGAGTTATGTATAATGACAAGCAAACTTTGATGTTTAGATATGTAGATTGAGGTGCTCCAGTCCTAGGCTTTGAGGATGTGTGAAATCCGGGGAGATACAATAGCAATAGCCCTTAGATTTATATACCGTTTCACAGTGCTTTACAGCCCCCTCTAAACATTTTACAGAGTCAGGATATTGCCCCCAACAATTTGGGTCCTCGTTTAGGATGGAAGGCTGAGTCAACCTGGAACAGGTGAGTTCCTCCCTAAATGTGGATTATTATGAGGAGTCTGGTGGCTTCCCTATTGGCTGGAGCCAATGAAGTTCTGATTGTATGTTTATTCTGAGGTTTGCTGGCAGTAGAGGGAGGCTTGGGGGGGGGGGAATCAGAAGCTTCTAACCTCCAAGGTTCTTTTCTATGTTGCTTTCTATTTAAAGTCTAACATTTTTCTATCAAAATTTAAAGATGCAACAATTTTGCTTTTCAAAATTATTTTGACTGGACTTTAAAAAAAACTGTATGATTATTACTTGCTGTGTTAAACCATTTTAGTTTTTGGAAAGGGAGCATATAAACGTTCGAAATAAATAAACTGTCATACTCCCCTTTCTTGCCTGAGCAAAGGAAGGAATAAATCATGTTCTAGAGAGAAAAAATAGAAATCAGGCCAAACTTTTGAAAACACCAGATACATATGAATGCCAATGGGTTATGGGCGCGGGTCTAATGCTTACGGGCAGAAATGCCCGTCCCCCTTTGATGTGCGTGCCTGCCCACCTCTACTTTGGGTCCTTGCCAGGTTTTCCTCCTGGTTTACGTAAGCAGCTGCAGGCGAGAGGGAAAAGGGAGCGGCGGCTTTGCACGCGGCTAAGCCAGCTCCTTCCCCTGGTGGTCGCTGCTGCTGCCGCGGCTGCAGCCGTGGCTCGGCCGGATCACGAGGGCCGGCCATGAGCTGTTTTGGTGGCTTGCCCCGCTCCACTTCCTTTCCGCGAAGCCAATCGAGGTGATCGCCTGCCTTGACCCAATCCTGGGAGAGAAGGTGCTTGATGTGCTTTCCCCATTTCTTTCGTTCTCGGTAGTAGCGGCCGCGGCCGGAGGCATCCTCCGAGCAACCAAGTCGCGACACAAATGTAGAGCGAGCTCGGAGGAGGGTGTTCGCCCCGGCTCTGACCTCCCCAGCCGTGCAAAAGAATTTAGATCGCCTCGTGATTGCGAGGGTCAGACAAGCTTCCGTGCCGGGCAGCGAGCCCAAACTTCTTGCCACGGTTGCTGCAGCACTCTTCAACCCTCTCCTTTACACCCTCTGCCTCCCCTTCTTAATGCAGAAGCCCTCGGGGGTGGGAGGGGGTGGTGGATCGGCGGTGGGTTCGTTCGGTGAAAGGGGGCGGTTGACATAGACAAGCTGCTGCAAAGTCGCTCGCTTTAATGATGAAGATGCCAAATATCTCAGGCAGAGGATTAACTTTGGAAAGGGCCAGACGACCGCCCAAAAGCCGCGCTAATTCCTCTCAGTGAAGCGGGACGCCGCAGGGGGGAGGGATCTCGCTTTGGATAGCAAACGCTGCATTGCAGGAGGAAAACGTGACTGAGGAAGAACAGGAGGCGACTGCAGTCCAAGAAACGCAGAGTTGCAGTGTGGCATACTGAAATAGGAGGAGGGAAAATCTTCCTATGTGATGGAAGCGGAAAAGTTTTACTCTGCGCTGCTCCAGGATCCCAGAAAAACAATTAAGCTTTTCGTCACCGTTTACTGCATTGCAGACCTAGGTTTTTGAGAGTGTATACGTGTTTATGTACATGTGAATAAGAATAATTTTAAAGCAGATTTTAATTCAGTATATGAAAAAATTCCGTTTAAAATTCTAAAAAACCTTGGCCATTGTCGATCAATTGATCATCAGTAGTAGTGATAGCTGCATAACGCACTGAGCTAGTAATACACCAGATACCATGTTATTAGAAGATGCTTTAGGGGGCACTATGTTGGGAAAATGTAATATATAATTTACTGGATATTCAGCATCACTATACAAAAGATTTCTAAGATATCAGAAATATTTACCTGTGTTATTGAACTTATTATAGGAGCTGCACGGGAGGATTTAACCATTATTAAGGAAAATCACATTGAAATGTTGCTGCAGAAAATTCTGATCTACATGTAGGATTATATACATTGCAGAAAGTAACACTTGCAAAATTGTTTGTACATAGAAATAAAGTTTTAATAGCATTTATTTGTATATGCTGTTACATGTAAATATTCAACAATATTCTCATAGGATAGAAAGTTGGTGTGTGGTTTTTTGGGGGGGGGCTGAGTGGAGATTGTCAAAGGAAATTCTATTAGTTATTTATTGTGGGAATGCTGCCACTGTTGTAACATTTGGTACAAATGGGGTTATGTTAAACCAGTAAGTAGGGTTTATTCATTCATTATAGCATGTAATCTGAATTCAGCAACTGCATTTTGTTAATTTGACTTTAGCATGCTGTTTGAGTCTAACTTTAGTTGAGTCCCTGGGCAGCTAACAGAAATTAAAGGCATAAAACTAATACTAATATTGAGGGTCTGGAACTATCATACCTTCCTAGAAGCAGAGAGTGGGAATTAAATACAGCTCCTGAGGTATACTTCTCTCTTCTTCCTACAATGAAATAGAAGAAAATCATGTTGCATGTGCCTGATAAATCAGCTCTAAAGCACAAGAACGCCTCTTCTGCAGCCAGGAAGAGCTTTACAGATTTTTAATGGAAGAGTCAGATAGATTTTCAGTTGCCCACCGCTTTGGAAACAGGGAAAATGGAGTATTGGAGTAGGTGAAGATGCAAACACTTATCTGGAGGGCAGCCGCCATGCATACCAAAGACATTTAAGATGAAGTTAAGGAAGACACCTCCATGTGTAATATACTCTGAAGCACGTTTTTGCTTTTGGTAACCAAGCACTTCCATTCAGGACTTCAAATATTAATATCAGCACCGTAGATGGTACCCAATAAAATCAATTGACAACCAGGATAAATTTTCAGGCAGGAATCTGTACCTTGCACAGTTTGATAGTTCAGCTGCTCTACTATACAATCTGGAGCTTTTTTAAAACTTGAATAAAAGTATATTAATACATTGTCATGCATTTTCATTCAACATAAATTCCTTAATGGGTAAAGCTGAATTGCTGATTTACCTGGTGCATAGGTAAAAGATGCTCCTGTGCAAATATTTCAATACTTAAACACACATGAAACTTTGATCCTAATAACTCTTTGGAATCTTATCCTCTAGGAAAACAATGCAGTTAATTGCAAGATCATAAACACATCATTCTCTTAACTGGTTGCACAGCATTCCATCTGTTCCCACAAAATCATCATAAAGTGGGTGCACCTTTGATGTCCTTTTGCACCCCACTAGTTTCTTCCTGGATGCAAAATTAATGTCTACCACACTGTTTATTTGATTGCACCTCAGAGGTCTTGTAAATCTCCAGTCTTAGTTTCTAGATTAAGCCTGGCAAGATGCTTAAGATGTGGCAGCAATAGAAGAGCAGGTTGTTCCACATCAGGCCTTATCCTTCCTCCAAAAACCATTGCAGTTTACTAGGATCAACTTCTTTTTGGTTGCCCAGGAGAACTTAAAACTGATGAATGTGGTTTTCAGAATTTTGTCCTGGTCCTGGCCACTTTGAAATCATTTAATGGCTGTTTGGAGTCATTAAATGAATGCACGCTCACATTTTTGAACCAATAGCGAAGATAAGTTGATTTCACCCCTGGCTACAGGATGACCTGACAGCCAATAGTTGGTACTAATGATGATACAAAAATGTACCTAGTGCATTGGGATGTTCAGAGTATTAAGGGTACTTTCAATTAACACTGAAAAAGCATACTCTTTTCCCAAAAGGATGTCCCTAAAGTCTAGCCAAGAGAAACAAGCAAAAGGGCATGTCTCATTTCTGATTGTCCTTTGTTCTGCAATCTTTGGGGCAAATTGTCCTGATCTAGCAAGTTTGTGTAATGTAGTGCAAGTTTTTCACTCAGTCAGCAACTACGTCAACATGTAATCTGGCAAAACAAAATGTGCACTTTTAAAAATTTGTGTTGTTTTGCAGTTGAATACTACTTTCCCAATATCAGAACTGCACTCACAGTTGTATACGCATTTATAAGATTTCTCAAAATCTTTCATTTTTTGGAAATAATCGATTGAGATAATGCAGAAACTGGAAAATAAAGATACCAGATAGGCAAAATCTGGCAGCATAGTGGGAGTCAAACAGTTTGAAAGTTAGGCAAGATGTTAATCTGTTTACTTCTTTCTCAAACTTGCACCTGCCTGCAAATTTTATAAATAGCTGGCAAAGCTAGTTCAAACATGCAAAATCAAAAGTGATGCAACTGCAAGGCTGTTGCCCATGTAAACACTTTATATATTTGTACAACAGGGGCCAACATGGGACTTGAGGTTTTCATAGATGCAGACATTTCTCAGTGTCACACATGTGTGAAGATGCCAGTTAAAGACCAAACAGCTAAATTGGCACAATTTAAGCTTGATACGCGTTAAACTGAGTTAGGGCTACCAGATTTGAGTTGCAAAATCTAGAGACCATCAATCAGCATAAAAGGGTTTAGTTTCCTGTATCTCTTTGCTGGTATTTGGTTATTGTCTGCCTTTTATACTATTCAGCCTGCTAGCCCTTTTCCCATCATTTGAGAAGTCTTACTTGAGGACCAGAAACTTGGAGAGAGACTGCAGTAGCTCAGGATCAGGTGCTCAAAGCAGGAATGTGCTCCATTCTGTTATTGCTATATTTTACCCCAAGAGGTCAGATTGGCTGTGTTTATACAATGCATTTATTGAATTAATCCATTTTGCATAATCCACTGACAAATTATATAGGTAGCCTGGGTTAGTGTGCAATACATTGAGAGACAAAAAACTGAACAAAAGCTAATATTAATGAAACATAATAAACTGTGCAATACTTTTTAAAGCATAATGGTTGTGCTGTGGGATCACAGTGTGCACATTAATCATAGGATATAGGGCTAAGTACTGGCTCAAAATACAGACTGGATGGAAATAATGCAGACCAGTAAGAACATGTGGTTTATGCATAGATCTATGGAAAAGGAATTATTTTAACCAGGCAAAGCAATCCCTCCAGAATAGCCCATGAGAAGAAAGCTATTTCTATACTCTGTAAAGGAAACAAATCTGAGGAAAAACAAGAATAAAAGAGACAGTTAACCTGAATCATACCCTGAAGCTCTGCAGGGACATAAGGCAACCCAGGAAAGGAGATGAGAGAAATGTATAGAAATGTCAAGGCACGTGCTTGGCATCCTGATTGACAGGTCCCAGAAAGCAGCCCAACAAGCACCTAAAGCTTCCCCATTATCTACTCAGAGCACCTGAGCCATGTTGTTTGGACTGGCTTACCTGCATTTGGCAATTTGTCATACTGTATTTGAATATTGCCAGAGTATAGGTGTGAGAAGCTCCACCTGGGCTTTGTTTTGGAGTTCTCCCTGATTCCAAGGTCTTGTAGGAGGTGTGAGAACAGCAGCCTGATTGGGTGTTTGTGGTTTGGGTACCTATGCAGATAAGAAGGTTTTGGAGGCTTATTCAGCGGTAGGTTCTATTATGGAAAAAGTGGCTTTTCCTGTCTCTCCATAGTCCAGTACTTTTTCCTGAAAATCTGAGTAGGCAGGGCAACTGAGCAAGTGTCCCACTTTTGACTGGTTTAGATTTAGGCTTAAATTATTGTCACAGTTTTCACACAGTTTGAATGACTGGGAAGGGCACTTGTTCAAAACGTATTTTCTAATCCAACAGTTGACTGTATTAGATCATATGAACACAACCTATGGAACTTCTCATCATGCAACAAAGTAGAAGATCACTCTTTTGGCTAATAACTACCTGCACATTGGCTTCAGATCTCAGATTAAACCTTCAGATGATCAGATAAACTACATCATAAAACCATAAAATATAAGATCAAATAATAACAACAACAATCCCATCATCAACATATTCAGTAGCACACCCCAAAAAGTTAAGATTCCAAAACCTAATGAAAGAGGATAGTTAACAGGAAAGAGGATCTCTATTTTTGGGACAGGATATTCTCTATTGACTTTCTTAGCCCCTACTCATTTAGCTTCACAATATGATTTCCCAATTGAAATGTGTATTATGGGAGTTTCCAAGAATAATCCCCAAATTGCTGCATAATTCAAGAAGCATTCCTGGATAAGAAGTCAGGAATAGATTGTTTAGGAGCAATCACATCCAATATCCAAGCCAGTTTTGAATTCCAATAATTGATCATGGACATAGTGAAATTACCATTAGATCATTGGTTGCCCAAGCATAAGGCACCTAAGGTGGATCATCTTAATGATTCCATCACCACATGGAGATCAGAGAAACTAAATCTCAGGATGACCAAACAGTGATCTGACCATGAAGAAATACTAGTAGAAGTGTATTCTATCTTCAGACTGTAAAATATCTACTCCAAGATAAAATCAGATCAAGCATGCAAGCAACTGGTATGAGTTGGGTCAGTACAACTTGGGACAATACCATGAACTCCTGGGTCATTTTGTCCCTCACTGTCAGGACATGAAGATTACAATCTCTTGACTGGGATTATAAGTATCTTTTCTTTCAACATGATGTTTACGCAAGTCTGTAAGAGACAAGAGTTTGTGTTACAGACAAGTTTTGCCTTATGACTCCAGATAATGCCTATGCTAGAATGGGGGAAAATTAATCACCCGACCAGCGATGAGACCAAGACAAGTAGGAAATGTTGTGAGGTGAAAGTTCTATCTGTGAAGAATGCAGTTCAGTGGATTTACAGCTCTTTCCTCTTCCCCATTAAACAGCAACTATCCTATCATCAGCATATTGTTGTTGTTGTTGTTGTTGTTGTTGTTGTTATTATTATTATTATTATTATTATTATTATTATTATTATTATTATTATTATTATTATTATACTTTATTCATTAAACATGAAACTCAGCCAACTAAACATTCAAACATGAATTACAAACACAATTGACTGGTGCTAATAGTTGATACTGGTTACTGCCAGCATCCTAGGTATCAATCAAGTACCTTCTTAAAATATACAATGTTTTGAGTAGCACAGTTTTTTGCAGTTCCGCTGGTGTTATTACAGGAAGCTGCAATTTGTAGATGTATCTTATAAAATTCTTGGACAAGTGTCCCGATGACAATGGGTATCATTGTTATATATTTCATCCATAATCGGGTAGTTTTGATGGCCAGGTCATGATATATCATGATTTTTTCCAGTTCTTTTTCTTCAACTCTGGCATCTCCTGGTACTGTGATGTCAATAAATTGTATGTTTCGGCCCTCTACAACCATGATATCTGGTGTGTTGTGTTCCAAGTGACGATCTGTCTGTATTCAAAAGTCCCACAAGATCTTCATCTTCTCATTTTTGGTAACTTTCTCCACTTTATGCTCCCATGACTGGTAAGTCATATTTTTTACATAATGACCAGTGGATTAATTTAACAACTCAGTCGTGTCTAGCTTTGTAATCAGTTTGTGCTATTATTATTGTTGTTATTATTGTTATTATTATTAGCACAGACAGTCAGATGTTCAGACTGTGTGTGGCATTTTTGTATCTATTGAATCCTTATCAAGAACCTGGGATAGGCAAATCTGGATGTTTGTTTATTGTTGTTGTTGTTGTTGCTGCTGCTGCTATTACTACTACAGATTTGCTCTTCACTTTGATTCATTGGGACTGGTAAAAACAGTTCAAGTCCTAACCAAGAACCTGAGCTGTTACGGTAACGACTGAGTACATAGGCAGTTCCAAATAAGGTGGCTTTTTGCAAAGTCAAAATATTTATCAGACCTGATATTATTGTCATTATCATTATATCCTATATTACATATAAGATATTTGGAAAGACAGGACATAAATGTATAATAAATAAAGTCCATGGTTTTGTGAACCAAGGAGCAGCCTACATTACAACTTCATTTTCCTTGTTAATACATTATCAGGTCAATGTGCAATAAAATTTGAGATTTTGAGCCCCAAACAGTTCCTTAAAAGAGGTTTTCATATATTTTAAGATGTGGATTAGATTATCATGATTTTCAGATATTCAAATTCTGACTGTAGATTAACCTTGTGCTAGATTCAATAGCCAGTTTAGAATAATGCTTTGAAACAAATATGTTTCACATAAAATCCATTATTTGTTTGGATTCATACTTCACACTAATCCATAATAAATTGGAGTGCCATGATGGAATGTGTACCTGGAAAAGGAGAAGGGCGGGGGGGGGGAGTTTCCCAGGGAGGTAGCATACATTCCAAAGAAGCCAAAATAAGAGTGCACAATCCTGAGTGGTAGCCACACTGTGGAATTGCCCACAATGTATTTAGTAGGTTAAGTTATAGCTTTATTCTGGCAAGATTCTGTCTATTAATTATATGCAAATAAAGAATCTGTTGGACTTTGCTGTATTGCCTATGCACTTGGGTCTGACAAGTACATTGTAGGCTAGATTACATACACAGTAAATTGTGGGAACCCAGTCATTGTAGCTCTAAATTGTGGTTGATGGTTTAATGTGTCAAGTGAACCCACCAATAAACTATTAACAAACAAACCATGGTTTAATATAGTGCTCACCCCAGGTCATATAAATATTTTTTGTATTTCATAGTCATGTATTTCACTTGGTCTCTTAATTCTTAGATCATTACAGATGCTTCTAATTTGGTTTTACAGTGAAATTAGAATATATGGCTTGGTTAATACAATGGAGTTGCTCAAAATATTTTTTACTTCCTCATGTTTAGGGAAGTTATGTAAACCTTATGTAAATTAAAAACCTCTAATTTTTAATAAACTATTAAAATAAAATTTAATATCCTGATGAAAATTGCCTGGATTCACATATTATTTTGAATCATAAATTACAATGGTACTGCACAAATAATTGAACTGGATGGAAACAAATTAAAGGCAACCTAATCCCAAACTACATAATATTTTAAATATCAAATATGTTATACTGAAGTAGGCATAACCCTTACATTAGTTTTGGTCTTGATTTGTTCTCCAAACTTGGGTTGATCATTATTTTAGGTTAAGAGAGATTAGAACTTGTATTATAGGTTACATATTGGTAAAATTCTGGTTTGCAAAATCTCCACATGTTGGACTGCCAGATCTGTGGTTCACAAATCCAAATGACCAGTAGAAGGCACAAAGAAATACAGAAAACTCTAACTCTATTGCCATCTAATGGTCATCCAGATTTTTGTGGCTCAGATTTACTGGGCTCTTCAGGTTAAATTGACATAGGAAACTAAAATGGTCATTGCAGTAAACATCTTGTACTTTTGGGGAGATAGTTAAGGTAGTTCCATCTTCTGATTAAATCCTTGTTGAACTCTCTGTGGAAAGGGAGTTCCCAAAATGTATGTGCAGTTTAAATACCAGACACTTGGTCAATATTGCCCTGTCATATTGGAAGAATGCTGTGTTATGCTGTGACATTATGATTTGTGCCAATGGTGCTCCACCTATGCCTTCCCATTGACATATTGATACATGCAGCTTTTTTCCAATCAAGTGTATGATTGCTGGATTAATTTCACAAATTTTCTCCTATGAGATCATTCTGCTCCAATCTGATGTCTTTTAGAGCAGGGGTCTCCAACCTTTGCAACTTTAAGTCTGAAGGACTTCAAGTCCCAGAATTCCCCAGCCAGCTTTGCTGGCTGGAGAATTCTGGGAGCTGAAGTCCTTCAGACTTAAAGTTGCAAAGGTTGGAGACTCCTGTTTTAGAGTATTATTGCTCCCACAATTAAGGTAACTCTGCAGTTGCAATCTCACAACTCCTGGAAGACATCAGATTGGAGTTTGTAGCTCATGTCTTACCATTGTGGCTCATCTCTTATGAAAAATTCTCTCCTTTAAATTTCAACCAACATATAGAATGTCTAAGTATCTTTAGGCAAGCCTTTAATGTTCAGATTCCCTACTGCCATGATACTATCCTGTCTTGCAATGAGGCCACTTAACTATTATAAGTAAGATGTTATTAATATTTAAGATGAGCTATATAAATAGTAGGTATCATGGAGAGGCACATGCCTTTAGAAAACAGATGGGAATTGTGCTACTTTCCATAAGTCACACTTTTATAGTAGGCGCTGTCCAAAGCATGCTTTTGGAAAATGTGTTTATTCTAGTTCAACTGGTCTGTACTAAAAAGGGAACTAGAGTGGGCAGATAACAATAAACCACTGGTTTCCCCTGTCTTCAGTGGCATGCATTCCTCTGAACCATAAATACAGTACGCATTGTTTCACAGTGCCTTCCTTCTCTTACTCAGCAATTGCTCTAGACTCTCCCAGGTCTCAGTGAAGTGAGTAATATCCCTTAAGGAAGACCTGATTACAATATGGGACCTAAATCCAAGTGCAGGAATGCAGCCAAAGGTGTGTTGCTTCACATGGCACATAGCATTTAATGAAACTCTTGAGCAGACAGTATGGCACATATTAAAGGCAACCTGTGGTGTTTTGGACTACAATTCTTACACTCCCTTGTCATTAGCCAAGATACTAGCGTTGATGGGAGTTTGGATCAAAAATATCTGGGTGTTACTAGGTTGGCTACCACTGTATCACACCATTTCAGAGAGGATAAAATAACTCTATTTTCATTTATTTTTTAGAAAGGGAAGTTAGTCTTCTCCAGATATGCTATCTGAGTTCAACTCCAACAGTTCTTTCACTAGCTGCAGGGGTCTGCAAAGTTGGCTCTTTTAAGACTGGTGGACTTCAATTCCCAGAATTCCCCAGCCAGCCAGTTGAAGTCCACTAGTCTTAAAACAGCCAACCTTGCAGACCTCTGCACTCGCACATCAGGAAGCTACCAGTTGAGAAAAGACAATAGTGTTGCCTAGGAAGAGGGAGAAGCAATGTTTGCCTGCAAACCAGGAAATAGCTGCTCAGCTTTTGATGAGGTACACTTTGAAAATGCCATAATATATTGTAAGGTTTGAAAATACATTGTGACCTATAGAAAACGTTCAAGTCACAATGAGCCAAACAAGAGACTTAAACGGAGGCTTGAATAACAGAGAAAACAGACTTTATTCTTTGATCAAAGTTAAAGTTTTGGGTGAGAATCAGATTTGCATCCTTCCTGGCTCAAAAGGTTTGTTATCTTTTACCTTCTCTATTTGCTTAATTGCCCATTTAGCAGCACAAACAATGTGAAGATTGCTCTGGAATTTGAGGAGACCCCAGGAAATCAGCCCCAGGATACAAAGGAATCCACAGCATGCAAGCATATACATTACAAATACAAAGCATAATATATGTGTGTTACAGAAAGCAAATGTTTCTATTAATCAACAAGTTTGTATCATTATTACCATAATTCTACATTCCTCCCTTTTAAAAAATAAATAGAATGCTTTCTATTGTAGTAAAGATATTTGCCAAATCAGGTTAAGACAACACACCAGTTCAGGCAGTTTTTTTCTCTGTATGGCTTTTCCTGGTCACCGGTTTTGTGACCAAACTTTGTGAGATAAATTTTCCACAGATATATCCTTTTGCTAACAAATCATGTGAAGCAAACATATTCTGGGATATAGTTGTTGTAAAATTTAGAGCACTTAGCAGGTGCATTTAGAATATACACATGCCATTATACCATTGGCTAGGCACATAGGTAAACCTTATAAGCCAACTGGAGCATGCTAATTAAGATATACCACATCCGTCCATAACTCACTCTGTCCAGTTATAGTTACAAGTGAGTTACTAGGTTGTGTCAGGTTAATTCCAGACTGCAAGGTGACAGCAAGCGAAGAAAACACCTTTGCTTGGAATATATGTTCTCACAGTTGTTTCTTCGGGTATTACATTCTTCTTCAATTTGTCCTATGTGTAAGGAAATTATTGCATAATATCGAACCACTGCATTACATCAATACATCTTATATCTTCAGGTATTATGAAATCACCATCTCTTGGGACTACTGTATTCAAGTCAGGTTGATCTGATTCAAAGTCCCAATATATGAAGTTTATATGGGAGCAATCACAATTATAGTGTCCTACTACCTCCACAGGTGTGTATCAAGTTACAAGTACAACAATAATAACAGTAATGTTCAGTGATATAGTTACAATCACAAAATCAACACAATCTGTAGAGTGCAAAGTTGTACAGCTGCTTTTTTTAGGATCTTCAGGTGGAATAGGCCAGAAAGTTGCAACTCCTGCAATGAGAAAAAGTCACAAACAAAATCTTTGCATATCACAATGACTACATTTGTTTTTGGAAATGTCCATTCTTAGTAGATCTTCTCCAGGAACCACTTTCCACAGGTGTAATGATTTGCCCTTTTTTCTCCAGTATTTGGCTGTTGCTTCAATGGTTTACAGAGCTTCAGTGGTTAGCAGGGTTAACTATCAAAGGTCTTTCCCAGGCTTAGCTAAGTTTTTTTCAGAATCAATTCAGATGGAAGCAATTCTCCAAAGGCAGATATCAAAGACAAACAAACAAAAATGACATAGGATGGAGCACTTTAACTCTGATATCAAAGAGGGAGGTAGGAAAAATCAGCTTCATTCAGATGGAAGCTAGGTAATTCTCATTAAGTATGCTAAAACATTTACAAATGTAGGCAAAATATCTCATCATTTCTTCGTATAGGTTCAATTAAGCGTTTTAAAGCTCAAAGAAAATTTCCAAAAGAAAAATCAAAATTGTTTTCAGAGCAGAAAAAGAAATATCAAAATCAGAGCTTTTATATGCAGGTGAAAATCAAAACAGTAAAAGGCAAACAGGTCACCCATTTGCCCTGAATTTCTTCAGAAAAGAGAAAAAAATGGTTTTAAAATGATCAGGAAAACAGCAGCCCCCCTCAATGGGAAAGGGGGGATTGCTCTCAATGGGGCATCTCTCTCTCTCTCACTCTCACACACAGAGTTAAAACAAGCAGGCACCCACACAGCCCTTTGCCCACTCCCCCCCCTTGCCTGCTTCCCTCCAAAGAATAGCCCAGAGGGAAGAGGGGGAAAGAGGGAGGGGGTGAAATCACACAGGCCAGATCTCTTTCACTTATCACTTCCTGGGGTATAGGAGACACACTTACATTCATACTTGCAATCAGAGGTTGATGCTTGTTCATGCATTAGAGCAGGGGTCCCCAACCTTTGCAACTTTAAGTCTGAAGGACTTCAGCTCCCAGACTTCTCCAGCCAGCTTTGCTGGTTGGAGAAGTCTGGGAGCTGAAGTCCTTCAGACTTAAAGTTGCAAAGGTTGGAGACCCCTGCATTAGAGGATCTCACCCTCCTTTCAGGTTTGGAAACACACATACACACACACCATACACCATTGAACAACCTTGCAACTTATTCTTTCTTTATAGGAAAGGGAATCAAAGTACATTCACACCAACTTTCACCATCAACATACTCACATTTGCACTACAATCAGACTGCTTGTTTAAACCAATTTTACATACAAAGAATCCCATTTCACTCTTTCTTCATGCAAATCAATCATCACAGTCATTTCATGGAGCTGTATTAAAGCCAATGAGCTCAATTTTTATTATTAAAGGATCTCAACTTCCCTCCAGGTCTGGAAATGAACACACATGCACACATATCATGGGACAACATTTTCAGACTTGGGAAGGTACTGTCCCCTTAAATCTTCAATTTGTATTCGCTTGGGGAACCTGTGGCTTATTCGTGAAACAGTGGGGAATTCAGAGAGCAGTTTAAATCTTAACTTCTCTCCCGTTCCCCACAGCTTCAAGCCCAAAGTGAAAAGCTTACTTATTTTGCCAGCTGGTCAAACATATCACAATCAATTCAATCTCATTCAATTCTACATATTAGTATAGATGCACATAATTCTACATGTTATTAGTATATAGATGCACACAAGAATTTTGGCAGAAATTACATCAAATCAATCAGATCAAGTTATCTAAATCTTCACATCAAATTAATCAAGTCCAATTATCTAGGTCTTCTCATTCAGGCAGGCTTTACCTTTTATTACCTGCTGAATTTTCTTACTTTTGCTCAAAGTTTACACCCATTGTTTGATCTCTTTAAGCACTAGATGGTTACTATCTGTCTCTGCCCTGGGATGTTCAGTCCCAAATTTGGATTTCCCAGCCCACCCTGGCATAGTTTTAAAAATCCAAATTTGTCCATATCTATCTTCATCTTCCAGCGCACGCTGGCGTAGTTTTAAAGATGAAAATGTATGGAGACTCTTAGGTTGGACTAAAAGCAGAGTGGTCAGATAGATGTGCAGAGGGTTTTTTCTGTGTCCCTTTGGGCCAATATGCAGTCCAGAGGGGAACATGGCTCTGACTCTTTTAAAGAGTTTCTTTCTGAGGGGATTTTTTCTGACAGAAGCTCGGGGCATGGCGAAACCCTCCTTTTTGCAAAGAATTTCTCGGGCTTGTCAGCTTGGAGCTTTGCCAAAGACCCTTCTTTTTGCAAAGAATTTCTCGGGCTTTGTCAGTAGGGTTTGAGTTGGTTAAAATCCAGTCCCCTGAGTTTCTTTGGGGCCGGACTCGGAGTTTGCTCAGACCCCCCTCCCTTGCAATTAAATAGTTTTACATTTATTCCAACAGACACACACCTTTCAATGCAATCCTTTCTGGCTGATGTTACTCAAAATGCAGATTAGATCTCCTCACTCAGGTTGAAGGCAATCCTCTACAAGGAATGTCCTCCTTTCATACACGCATACACACAAGGCAACACTCCCCTCTTTCCCCAAAAGAAAAGAAAATTCTCTACTCACCTAGCAGAGTACAATCTTCTTCAAGCTCTTTGGCATTCAGCTCCAGATGGATTCAAGATCTGCTGTTGTCCAGCCAAGCCCATGTCACAGGTCCAAACTCACCGGGAGCGCTCTTGACATCGTCTGTGGCCCACGCCAGTTTCTCCAGTCCATCTTCTTGAAGGCCTGTCGATCCTCAAAGGGGTTCAGCTCTATGGGGAGCCAGATAAAATGTAAGGTTTTGGCAAACCAAACAGAAGCCTCCAAGTTCCATCACGTTGGGCGCCAAAATGTAAGGTTTTGAAAATACATTGTGACCCATAGAAAATGTTCAAGTCACAATGAGCCAAACAAGAGACTTAAACGGAGGCTTGAATAACAGAGAAAACAGACTTTGTTCTTTGATCAAAGTTAAAGTTCTGGGTGAGAATCTCCATACCCATGTCCAAGGGACATGGTAGGAAAGTTCTACAAAACTCAAGGGTGCAGTGTCCTTTCTTATACACGAAAAGATGTTTGATCTTCAACAGGATCTTTGTTCTTTGTTAATTACTCTAACTATTCTAAATCATTCTAATCAGCATTGTAAACTTCAAGTCAAACCTTAAGTCATATAACCTAACGTTGTAAAACTTGGATCATATATCTTAACTCAGATTTGCATCCTTCCTGGCTCAAAAGGTTTGTTATCTTTTACCTTCTCTGTTTGCTTAATTGCCCATTTAGCAGCACAAACAATGTGAAGATTGCTCTGGAATTTGAGGAGAGCATCTTCTCTTTTCCTGAAGGAAGCAGAAGTGGCATATGAAGATTTCAGATCTTATCACAGGATTTGACATTCGCCAGATATCTTACAGACCCCAATAACAGGACCCCAGGAAATCAGCCCCAGGGTTCAAAGGAATCCACAGCATGCAAGCATATACATTACAAATACAAAGCATAATATATGTGTGTTACAGAAAGCAAATGTTTCTATTAATCAACAAGTTTGTATCATTACCATAACTCTACATTATTTTACTCTTAGAGTTACGTACACATCTTGATCCCGGTTTGTCTTTACATCAGGGTTTCTCAACCTCAGCAACTTTAAGATTGTTGAATTTCAGCTCTAAGAACTCTCCAGGCAGCATGTTTTAAGATTATGTGTGATGCTGATGAAAGCTGCATTAGATTAAGAATAAATATCTGCAAATATCATTTAAAACACCACTTTCAGAGAGGCCAGATTAGCATAACACAGCATTTGATGTCCATTTGCCAGAAATAAATTAATTTCCTCCAAGTGCTCTAACACTCCACAATCACGTACTGTGTGGCATTGATCAGGATTATAGACATGTGAAGTATAAAACACTTGGATGCTACAATACTGCTACCCAAAAAGAGGGCTGTATATATACTGATCTCTACCATGGACTGCTACTTGCATCACCAGCCAATCTGATGGGATTTGGAATTCAACTGATAAGAGAGATGCAACATCCCACTTCCATTTGAGCATTTTTTTGACAGCATGGCTGACAGCACAAAACTATTGGGTGTCTATTGTATGGCTATTGGGTATCTATACTATTTGTATATATTGTATGTTTTTATATGGTTTTTAAATTTTTTCCTGTACACCACCCCGAGTCCCTTCGGGGAGAGGGGGTGGTTTATAAGTCTAATAATTAAATTAAATTAAATTAAATTAAATTAAATTAAATCTCTGTGAATAATGATCAAAAACATTATCAAAAAGAACCAGTGTTTTTTCAAAACAGGATATTTCCTACTGTTAAGGAGGAAAAACTAGGTAGAAAACAGCTGTATTGGAGAAGGCCCATTCTTATTCTTAAAAAAATAATAATCCCAGAACAAAAATGACTTTTATTTCAGCAAGACTTTTTGCCAACCCTACTTTGGCAGTCAGTTGGGGGACGGATGGGGGAGGGAGGACGAGCAGAGCTTCTTATCACGCATCACGTTAAAGCATCACGTTTTTCATGGATACTCCCTCTTTTCATTATGTGTATGCTTAAACTTCAACAACTTTGATCTCTACGGCCAAGTGGGCACGAGAAAAATAATAAGCAAAGTCACTGCTTAGGGATGAAGCGTGACCAAAAGCTGCGCAAGCGCAAAAAAAAAAAAAGCTGTACAGGGAAACTACAACTCCCTGCCACCCCTGCGTTTCAGTCCTGTAAAGAAGCCCAGTGCAATGTGCCTGCTGTTGCTGCAGCATTAGTAGAAAGTGTGTCACTGGGACACGAGGCTCTCCCTAGGAGTCACATGGTGGATGTTCCTGAGCCGCGTGCTGGTGTCTGCGCAGCTGCAAGGAGAGAGTGAGCTTTGGCAGAGTAACATTGTGCAGGCGAAGAGAGAGGCAGCGGCATAATTGAGCTCCCGGCTGGCGTGAGAGAATCTTTGCACGCGCAGTCAAGCTCCAGTTCTTTCCAGTCTGAGTGCCGGTGCAAACTACAAAGTTTAAAGAAGCAAGTCGCCATCATCCCATTGCAAGCTGAGGTTCTTTTGCACTGCAACATAACTTCAGGCAGGGGGGTTCAGAAGAAAGAGGAGGGGAAAGAGAGCCTTTTGCTTTCCTCCCTCCTCACCAATCGAATCTCAACTCACATCGTCGCTTGATATGAATGACAACTATCAGCTGAACAGGATGGCAACTTTGGATGACAACAACAACGCCCCAGGTAAGCCCCCGCTTTTCATCTTTCGGATTCCCGCATCGGTTTAATTTTGCTGTACTAAAAAAACCCCCGGTGATTTAATGCTCCTCATTAGTACACGAACCCTTTGATACCCTTTTGTGTAGGACAAAGTCCAGTCTCGGAGCTCAACCTCCTCCGATATGTTTTGGATTGTGCACCAGCTAACCGGGATCTGTTTTATCAGCATAAGCTGGAAGGATAGGCAGGGGTCACACACACACACACACACACACACACTGCGGTTATGAATGAAGTTGCTTCTAAACCTCATTAACTGTACATGGGATAAAAGAGTCTTTCCTAACCGCCAGCCTCACAGAATATACTTTGGCAAGTTGGAGGAAAGTCAGGGGGGAAATTGCTTAGATCCTTCCTTCTACCCTGTTCTCGTCTCCCGGTCAAAGATCATTTCATTTGCCACACGTGCACTGTGGCTCCCTCTTGGGGATCAGTAGAAAGGGAAGTAAAGTTTAGATACCAGTTTTAAAGGACTTGGGTCACTAATAGTCGCAGGGCGACGCCCTTTGTTGTCCTTTGAATGGAGGGGCAGATGGCGAATGAGGGCAGTCCGGAAGACAAGGGAGCTGTTTTGCTTTTTCAATGAATTTTCGTCTGAGTGTCGGGAAATTCGTAACCTCTCTCGATATTCCCACCTGGCCACTGTGTTTATCGCCTGAGAGATCGCTCCCGGGGATCTTCCCCTCCTCGGCGTTTGAAATCGCGTTGCCCCCTCTAATCCCACCCTTTTCTTTGGGATTCCCCCACTGAGGGTCTCACGTGTCCTGTATTCGGACTCAGCCACGTGCAAAGTTTGTTTTCCTCACCGGCCCCACCCCTGCCACCCATTGGCCTATCCCGCTTCGATTGCATCTTTAGCCATGCCTGTTTTCGAACGTCATCGTTCAGGAAGAAACAGTGCCCTGACTCCTCCCTCTTGGGCGGGCGTTCGGGGTGGTTTTTACTAGTGGGTGGAGGAGGAATCGGAACCAATGGAGAACGAGGGGCAAGGCAAAGCGTGAGGGGCGGAGCTGAGGCGAGAGAGGAGAGCAGGGGGACCATGTGCCAACGGGACACATTGGGGAGACTCGTCCGACCTGCTAAGCTTATTGTCGCGTCTCCTATTCATTAAACTGGGCTCTAAGGTCTTTGGGGCATATGAAAATTCTGGTTAAGTCATGAGGCCTGTCCTAATGCCAACTGTGTGAGTGGAACCCCCCTGTTTCCCGCATCTTGGGATGTGCGCGAGATAAACTAAAAATTAAGTAATGCGAGTATGCCAACCCTTCAACATCTTTCATTCTGATGGTTCCTCTTCATTTTATTCTGAGGCTTATCTGTCCACCCACCACCATTAACCACACCAGGTGGCAGCCCCTAGCTAACCTTCATTAATAGTATAAGAGGCTGACAGGAATTACCTGCACTGTAGACTGGATAGGGAAGTTAAAAACACACAAACCACACCCTTATGTATTTGGGAAGTAGACACTGATTAGCTGCTATAAAGCTGTAAAGGAAAATTTATGAACAGCTGCAAATAGCTGAACTTTATGCAAAAACGGATGTTGCGTTTGTTAAGGTAACAATGACATTACAGTACAAGAGAAACATTGTGGGGACTCCCTCAGTTATCCATATTGCTGAATTTCTTTAGAAATAAAATTTATATATAGGTTTTATGTAAAGGTTTATATATTAACCTATAGTGCACTCGGATATGTTTGGTTTTCAGAGGTTTGTAAATTGGATGCTTTAGTTTGGGATTAAGAATAAACATCTTAGTTCAGGATAACAGCAAATACCTTCTCTACAAACACTACTCAACCTGTTTTTGCACCCAAGTTTGAGCCTGTTCTTCGCCACAAAAATGGTTAAAGTGTTTAGTGTTCACTCCATCTCACCACAGGGATCTTTCATATATCATAACCTATTAATATATATATATATCTGTTTCAATGTGATCAAATTCCCCTCTTCCTGCACTGGGATGTCTTTATATCCAAAGAGCCCTTATGCAATTTTATTGTAAGCTTTCCATTGAGTCTAATGTCCTCATGAAGTGAACAAATTGACAAACTCCAGCTTTGCATCTAAGACTAACAGGTTGGCAATGCTCCAATATTATCTACAGCCACTCCCAAGCCTCCACTTGGGTAAACTAGTGACATATATTGCAAACAGACATGACACACCTTTCCCTTCTTCAGACCCATTTGGATGTTCTCCAGCTTGATGTTCTCGTAACTTTCAGTCCTGTCTTGTGCCTTCAAGCATTATTTATTCTCTATGACTCACCTGGGATGGTCTGTTTTAATATTCCTGGGAGGGACAGCTGCACATGTACATAGCTTCCTCCACTGGGATTCCCTGCTCCACCCTTCATGGTGTGATTTGGCATATTTTCAAACCCTGCTGCTTACCTGTTAAAAAATAGGAAGGAAGGGTGTTGTAAAGGAGAGGGTATAGGTTCAGAGGAGAAAAAGGCCCCAACCTACGATTTGGCAGCAACTATCTTAGATCCAAAACAGAGACAAGATGATGAAGATGTTTGCCTTAACCAGCCAAGAGAGTTGGCTGCTTTCCAGATCTCTGCAGCCCAGCAGTTCTTAATTCAACTAGATGCTGTAATTTAAACTGTCTTCATTCTTGTTTGTCCTTGGTAACTTTCCTGGTCATTGGGTTTAAATTCAGAGATTGACAAAAGTTCCAGATTAATACTGGGCTGCATGACATTTGGAGCAGTCTAAACTGGGAATAGTGAAGTTATTTCCGGAATGTTTGTTGTCTTTAAAATTACTGAGAATTTCCTTTGGCTGCAGTGCTGTAATCGGTGCTCTTTTTTCTGGTAAGGAATGTCATTCATAAGCCCCTACCCGCCCCACCTTTTGGTGTTCAGATTCCATTTGATACCCAGATTGCCATTTTTATTTTCTGGAGCTGCAGAAGGAAAAAAGAGATCTCTCATTTTCCCACTTACTCTAATTGAAACCTGATTTCTGTAGAACCTAATGGTGAATTAGTGCACAAGTAGGTTATCTCTGGCTCGTCCTATAGAGAGAAAACGTCCCTTATATTGTAATGCAAGAGGTAGGAATGAATGAAAGGATTTGGGGACATTATCCCATTTCTTTAGCTACCTCCCCCCCCCCCCCAATCCTGATCTTCCCTGTTTTCTAAGAAGATTAAGTTCTAGATTAGAAGTTACAATCTCAATAGGAACAGGAAGCCAGTTTACAAGTGTATTGAGGATTATAGGATAGTTACTAGAGATCTTTTTTAATCTAATAGGTATCTGGGAGCATAAGGGAATGTCTCTTTGGTGGGGGGAATGACAGGAATGGGTTGTTACTATCCATAACACTAGAACTAGAAGGGGGACGGTGGGTGTTTCAGCTTCAGAAAATTTAGTAATGTAGGAAGCACAGAAAATAAAAGAAAACAGGTGCAACTTCTAAAAGATGCCTGGGCATTTTTATTTATTTTTTTGCAAGAAAGTATTACAGAGGGTTTTTTCCCCCTTTGGTTGGAAAATATTTTGTGGGCGGAGTTGGGGTGATAAGTATCTCTATGATAATAAAATAATAGTATAAGGTTAGACCTTAGCTTGGAGATCATATTTGTCTTAAGTCTGGTGACATCTTAACCTTTTTTCATAGGATGTGGTGCAGGGGTGGGTTTCAAAATGTTTGGAACCTATTCTGTGGGTGTGGCCTGTTTTGTGGGAGTGGCTCGGTAGTCATGTGACGGGTGGGAGTGTCTTCAGTCATGTGACCAGGTGGCCGTGGCCAACTTGATGTCACTCATCAGGAGATGTGATGGATTGAGTAAAATGTGGTGAAGCTCACTTAACAAATGCTCTTGTTAGTAACCAAAATTTTGAAATCAATTGTAGTCATAAGTCTAGGACTATCTTTGCCTTCCTCTGCATGGCAGCCTTGTCCTAGTAAACTCCTTCTCTTTCTGGCAATTTTCCTCTCTTTTAGAGGGACCAAAATAATCTATACAATATAAGATTTCCTGCTGGAGCAGGGGGTTGGACTAGATGACCTTTGAGTAGCTTTCTAGCTCTAAATTGCTGTGCTGTTTTTCTTTCTTTCAGCTAACAAAGAAACCTGCATGCAGCTCATTCCTCATTCTTGCCAGATAGAGATAATGAGATAATGACCCCAGAGAAAGTTTGGCTCCATTCACAAGCAGGGGATCAAACCCTTTTAGAAAAACAAAGCAAAAATATTGCAAAACCCCCAAAACTTCAAAAACATAAAACCATATCACAAATTACCATATAACCATTTTGTTGTTCCCTGCACCTTTTCCATTTAAATTTATAAGCCTTAAGACTTGTGAACTTCAACTTCCAGAATTCCACAGCCAGGCATGCTCAGTTCCGATTTAAAGCAACAGCATTTGTTTTTCTCCTTTGCAAAAGGAGTTTCTCCTTCTATCTTACCTCTGTCCTCCCCCCCCCCCTTCCTTCCTTCCTCTCTTTATAAAGAGTTAACAAGTCCAAAAGGCACTGGGATTGTTAAGGCTTTATTACAGGGCTGTCCCTCCCTCCCTCCCTCCCCCCCCCCGTCTCTTCTTCTGCTTCTATCTTTTCTCTGTCTCTCTCCCTCTCCTTCTCTTTAAAGAAGAAACGTTTTGCAACGCTGCGATGTTTGATGTGCCTTTTTCTTCTGTCTCTGCAGCCAGTTCGCTCTTTGCTCTAATTCAGTGCAGTCTGTCTCTCCCCCTCTCTCTCACTCCCCCTCCCTTTGTGTGGAATGGGAAAGAAGCAAAACACAGAATGTGTGTGTGTGTGGGGGGGGAAGGATCTATCGGATCCCTAATAGCCTACCAACAACTGGAATCCCTCGCAGCTTGCTTCCAGCAGCAATTATAATTACAATTAAAACAAACTCAAAGTAACTTGCTATGACTCAGAAGACTTCAGAGCTGCTGCCTCAGTCCAAGCCGTGTGTGTGTATGCAAGCTTAATAGAGCAGTGTTTTTCAACCTTGGCAACTTGAAGATGTCTGGACTTCAACTCCCAGAATTCCCCAGCCTGCATTCACTGGCTGGGGAATTCTGGGAGTTGAAGTCCAGACATCTTCAAGTTGCCAAGGTTGAGAAACACTGTAATAGAGGACAGAGCCACTCACTTCCCCGGCACAGGGAGGGGTGTGAGACCCTGAGCGACAGCATCACAACTCTTTCCCCCTCTTGTTGCCATCACGCTCTCTTTTTCTCCTCCCCCCCCCCTCCCCCCAAGCAAGCAGTCCCAGCTCTCGGGCTGCACCTAATAACTGAGCTGGCAAAGATAAAGCTTGGCAGTCCCAATCAAGACTGGCTTGTTGTCAAAGGCCTTACCTGGGCACTGAATGTGTTTCTCCCACGTGATCTTGTTTATAAGCCTTCTGGCATGTATGATTTTTTTTTGGTTGCTCCAAGATTCCTTGGCAGTAATAGTTGCCTCCTGGCAAGTGGCCCGGTTCTGAAACCTTGAGTCTTTTTTTTAATCACTAGGTTCCCAATTTAATGGATCTTTTGGATGTGATGGATTTTTTCAAAGAAATAATTATTTTGGCTTCCACCTGTTTTTCAGTGAAATTTTGGCTGCCTGTTTCACTGCTATAAGTTGTTTTGCTTCATCCTTTTCCTTACCCCCCACCCCACCGCCATTTGCAGTCTAAGATATAGGTCAACATCTGAAAGCAGAAAGAATTGGATTGCAAAATAAATATGGTAATTTTGGTGAGATGAGTTCAGTTTGCAGCTAGGAAATAAACTTTATGAAGTTTTATCCAGATGTGTTTGGGGGGGAAAGTCTGCCATATTTCACATACATTGGGATGCTTTATTTTCTTACTCCTAGTTTATTTACACGTACTCCATTCCAGTAGAGTTTCTGAAAATGCTTTCTAGAACTGTGTTCCCATTCACTGTTCTGGCACATCTTATGTAAGTTGCTTGTCCATATTGTAAACTGATTCACTAATTACCGCTTTTTTGTACATAAGTATAATCTTTATTGCCATTGTACTTAAATACAACAAAATTGGATATGATATGATGTGATATGATTCATTACAAATAGTATTGTATGAGAGGCATGTAGGAAATAAATAAACATTGTACTTGCAGGTAATGAGAATTGATATACCTTTTTTAAATATCATGCTAGCTAGAGAAGATTACCCTTGATAATCAAAAATGCTTCTGTATTCCTAGATAAAACGGTTGAATGATTATAACAAGCAAGGAAATATTGTCATTGAAATGTAAAGTCTGGAGGATACCAGGAGGCCATCTAATCTAAATATCAGTCTACTGTAAGAATCTTACTAAAGCATCCTTGAATGGTGGGCACATCAAGTGTTCTAGATAGATACTTGTTCATCTAGTTGAGATGGAATGTAAAGTATTCTCATAGAATTCTTGCCTCACATATATGACTCAGTAGTTCTAGCTGTATATGAAATGGGGAAGCAATTTAATCCCAAGTCAATCCTCCGATGTATGTGGGAGGCTTCATATTATTACCCTTAGCGCTTGCTAAGTCTTCAGCCATTTGCTCACTAAGCATTTCTTGAACCACATTGTCTCTGTGCTAGTATAATTAAATGGAACATTTTATTTTCTCTACTACATTTAGAAATGTACAAATCTCTCTTACGTCCTGTTTAGTAGAGTTTTTTCAAGATAAAAGATCAGCTTTTGGCAAGTTGTTTCCATCTCTTCTCTTTCTCTTTTCCTTTCTCTTCTGCATTTCTAAAACCTGTCTCTGGTCATTCTTCACTAACCTGAACTCTTCTAATGTGCAAGAAAGGTCCTTCCCAGAATTCCCAACCTAAATGACTAGAGATATTCTGAAAAATGCAGTGCTGGCATTTTCCCTTCAGGTTTGGCTTTAAAAGGTGTTTGGTTTTTTAAAAAAAATTGACACTGGGCTTAGTCCTCACCTAGATGGCGCGCTAGAGAGATCTAGTTTCCTGATGGAAACAATTGAGAGATTATTCAGGTGTTCTAGGATAAGAGAGATTTTCATAAATTTCTTTCTTTTTTCTCTTTATCCAGGTGGTGTGATCAGTTACATTGGTTCCAATGGATCTTCCCCAAGCCGCACCAGTCCCATCTCTTTGTGTGGCAGTGACAGTTTGAATGGCAGTTGCCAACTGTTTTCCCATCCAACTTTTCCCAACTACTTCCCACCTTCACCCACTGGATCTCTGGTGCAGGATTCTGGACGCCTCTATGGGAGCAGTTCGGCTGGACTTGGTGATGATGCCTCCCCATCGTCGTCGTCTTCCTCCTCTTCCTACAGCTCTGGAGGTTCTCCAGTGGGACTCCAAGTAACCTTGGATGATGGGAGGCATGTCTCCCCTATCAAAAGCACCAGCAGCAGCATCACGAGTGAGTGATGAACTGGAAGGCTGCGCTTTGGGGGATGGGATCAGATTGAGGATGCTGAGGTGAGCATGGGTTTGAGAGTGAATGTTGAGATGACCGCATCTCACAGGATAGTTGTGGGATTACAGTTCCATCAACTACCAACTCTTTTGGCAGACTATGGGATTCAGGTACTTCAATCTATCAGTGTTGCCTTTCTGACAACATTGATTCCAGCTGCGTTTTTCAAAACCAGCCGTGTGCATCCAATGTTTGAAAGCTCACCAGTGTTGAAGAGGCTGAAGCTGTAGAATTGTCAATCTAGTCTTCAAACAAAGAATCTCATAGCTTTTGTCTCTCTTTCTCCTTCAGAACTCAATGGGATGGTCCTTCTATGTAAAGTTTGTGGTGATGTTGCTTCCGGCTTCCATTATGGTGTCCATGCCTGTGAAGGCTGCAAGGTAAAGTTTTTACCTCAGCATACTCAAGACTTTCCAATACTTTGAACAAGGATAATATATGTCTCTCTTTCACACAAATGAATCTATGAGAAAATATCTTTTTTAGAAGTCTTTGATAAAATTGAGAGCTACTTGAGAGCATAAGTAGCACTTTTGAGCATATTATGCTCTAGAGATCAGGTCTGTCTTTCGATTGCTCTTAGTGACATCAAAGGTCATTTGTCATTTGATTACTTACCTGCTCATCTAATAGAACTACCTCCGAGTTGATTGGGGCTTCTGGTGCACTGATACTTAATAGTGAAATTCCAAGCTGTATTATTTAGGGATAATGAAAATTGTCAGCATTTTTAGATAGCAGAGCTGCAAGAATGCCTTGAATAAGTGACATGCAGTTAAGCAGGGCATAAGATTCTTCTGCAGTCAATTCTGCTTCAGCTGTAAAAAATATTTTAATATGAAGGCAATACAATGCGCTATTTTTAGAGACTCTTACTTGCAATTACTATGGAGAAAAGACTTTCATGTCATGCTTTATGTAGGTAAATAGCAAATGTAGTTATTTTCTCCTCTCAGATTTGCACTGTAGACCAGTGTTTTGGGCCTAAGCAATTTTCAATTTCAGTTTTCAACTTTCAATCAATATGGAGACCTTTGGGAGTTGAAATCCACCAGTCTTCAAGTTGCCATGGTTGGGATTGCTCCAACCATCTTTGAGGCTTCTAGCCTTTTTTCTTAGAGCCAAGCATGTAATAGAATTGTTGGGTGAAAAAGAATATGCATGAGAATGTTTACACCAAAAGCACTTGCAGTTACATTCTGCTTCACAACCTCAAGAGATGTATTGAAACACGCATGCTAAGAATTAAAAATCAGACATAGCTGCTCATTGCCCAGGTTAAATAAAATACTTGTCTCTCACAACTACAGGGTTTCTTTCGGCGCAGCATTCAGCAGAACATCCAATACAAAAAGTGCCTGAAAAATGAGACCTGCAGCATTGTCCGCATCAACCGGAATCGTTGCCAGCAGTGTCGCTTTAAGAAGTGTCTGAGGGTTGGCATGTCTCGTGATGGTGAGTTCTTGCAGCAGAAAATTAGGAGATCCCAGGAAGAACAAGAGTCTAGCCTTAGTGTAAACCTTTTTTGGTGGGCCCTCTGGATGATCTCAGAAGATCTGCACCAAAGGGTAAATCACACGGACTACACTAGAGAGGTTTTGGGTTGTCTTCCATCTGTAATTCTTCTGATCTACACTTTGGCGCAGATGTGGTTGGCCCCAGAGAGTCCCTAAAAGGAGAAAATGGCAAGAGATGGTGGGGAGAGAGGAGTGTCAATGTTACTGCCTTTGTCCACTGGTGATGTACCTCCTTGAGATATTTGGATCAAACTCTTACATGGTGCACTTGGGCAGCATCGCTGAAGGGTGTGGGGAAGGTTATGTGGGGTTGTTGTTGTTTTGGACAGAGCAAATATTTTAGTCTTGTGGAATTTCTTTATTGTATTTATATAATTTTTATATGCCACCTAACTCTAAGGAATTAGATATGTTTGATATCCCCAGATTTCCACTGAATAGTTTATCCTGCTGTTGTTTCCTTTGTCACCAAAAGAAAAAGCATGAGGTGTGGGCACAAGGCACATAGGTTCTTTCCTGGGTCCATCAATGGAAAGTGTTTGAAGATGAAATTTACCCAATTCCTGCTTTGCTTGTTTTTGCTTCATGGATTAGAATACCCATGTTGATCTGTGGATTCCACACACATATTTCATGTATTGCCATCTTTTTCCTGTGTCCGTGCAGCCGTACGATTTGGGCGCATCCCCAAGCGTGAGAAGCAAAGGATGTTGGCTGAGATGCAGAGTGCAATGAACAACATGGCTAATAATCAACTGAATGCGCAATGCCTCCCTGAGAATCTGCCCACAGGACATCCGCAGTCCAGTACCCTCTTGCTGGGCCACCAGTCTCAACTGGCACCTTCTTCCCCACCATCCCGTGCAGCTTCCCCACCCCCGATTTCTCCTTGCTACTCCCAGTTTTCTCAGCAGCTGACACCTCCACGATCCCCAAGCCCTGGAGATGTCATGGAGGATGTCATCGCACAAGTGGCTAAAGCCCACAAAGAAATTTTTGTTTATGCCCATGACAAACTGGCCACAGGGCCCCAACCACCCACAGAGAGTAACAGTTCTCCTAGTTGGGACAACAACTGGTTGGTTAATGGCCACCACACCAATGGGCTGCATCTTCAGAATGACAACTGGAACACTGGCTCTGCTTCCAGACCTGCTTGCCACCAGAATATCAATGGACATAGGTTTTGCCCCTCTGGGGAAACAGACCTCTCCCTTAGGCAAGGCGAAACCAGAGTCGTGGTAAGTGTTACTTTACCATGGAAGTTCCCATTTGCCTTTCAAATTCAATTGTTGCTAAATTGTGCTGCTGCTGGTGGTTGTTGGGTTTAATGTGGCCGGAAAATCAAGTACTTCCCTGGAATGGGAATGAAATTCAAATCAAGAAAGTTATGTTTATCTTAGCTATTTGGTTAATTATTCACCATGTGATTTGAGTGTATTTTTGTCTCCACTATTTTTATGTTCTGGATGCTTATTATTTATTAAAATTGGATTAGTTGTTCTGGTGCCTTAAGAGAAGTTGCTGCTTATTTACCCTAGGGAAAAGTATTTATTTTCCCTTCTGTTTTTGAAGCTTTCTGTTTCAAGAAAAATCTAAAGTTTTTCTTTTTATTTCATAAACAATTGTGGACCCTCACCAACATCTTGAATATTTTTTTAGAATAAAAAATAATGCCCCCCCACCCCAATTTGGAATAGCGTTCAGTAATCTTTCAGAGCCCTTTGACCTCTTTTCTAGCGAAAGTCAGAGAATTTGCCCCATTAAAAACCTTGGGTATGCAATCAGAGGTTGCCATTATTTAGGAGATATCTGTCCAAAATATTGGCAGGAGATGGATCATGTTTGTTCAATTATATGCATGCAATGAAAAGGATGTGCGCATCGAAAATCCTCAGTATTTTACTGTGGTTGCACTATTACTACGTGAAAGCAGTTTTCATGATTTTTTTTTTAAAAAAGAAAATGAGCAATAAGGAAATTAAAGTTTGCTAAAATTTTATTTAAGAATGTACATCACAATTAGCAGTAAGAAAGGAAAAGATTTTTTTCTTAGAATGGAAAAAATGTATGCACACAATCAAAAATAGTGCTTAGAAGCTTTCTTTTTTTGCAGGCTTACCTATTTCCAATCACTTAAATCCATACCCTTATTTGTCCTTACATGACTATTTCCCCTCCCAACAGGCTTGCCCAGTGAATTGTCATCCTCATGGTTATAGTGGCCGCACATTTCAGGAGATTTGGGAGGATTTCTCACTGAGCTTTGTGTCAGCTGTACGAGAAGTTGTGGAATTTGCTAAACACATTCCGGGATTTCAGGAGCTGTCACAACATGACCAAGTCTCACTACTCAAAGCTGGCACATTTGAGGTAGGAAAATTTCCACCTACGCTAAGATCCTCCTTAGTCACAAGCTATTCATATTCTGTGCCGGGAAATACTTCTTCCCAAAATACCTACTTCGTATTTGTAAACAGGGCAAAGGTTGCTTTTAAATCCCATCACAAATTTCCATCTTTTTTTTTTAAGAACTGAGAAAGCATTGGAAAGACATTATATGTTGGCTTCTTTTTCAAATATAAAATAATTAAAGATTGTTATCAGGGCGGTCTGCTTCTGGGAAGCTGTAACCTAGCCACACCAAGAGCAAAATAAGTGCTTTGAAAAACCAGGAAAAGAATTTGGGCTGAAATTCTGACAAATCGTTTTTCTTTTGAAATCTTTGAAAGAAAAAACAGCTGCCTTGTGGTTTGCAGCCTAATTTGAGAGATGATTAAGATCATTTTTTTGCAAATTAATAGTGGAGAAAATGGTTAGGGCTAATCCTTAACAACATGTTTGTAGGGAATGGGATTGTTTGTGTGCCTGGGCAATCTCAGCAGTAACAGAAATTGTCCTTTTGTATCTTCATATATACTCAAAATGAGTGGCTTTTGTGGCACACCACTACATTTGCCTTTTCATAAAAACAAAACAAGTTCCTATGGATGCCATTGGTCCTGGTGTTACTATGCAAATGTTTTCCAATGCTACTACATATATATTGACATATAGTGAAACTTACAACTTCAAAATAAAATTAAGCTGTCAACATAGTTCATACCAATATGTCAGATATGTTTTACTGGGAATATGGATATTATACATAGTAGCGGAGAAAGCTAAAAGTAACGTCATGCTTTAGCCCATGGGATTGTCATCTCTCTCAAGTTTATGCTATGATAGATAGTTTGCATTAGATTCTTAAATCCATTGGCTTTGGAAGCATTTTGTAAGATTCTTGCCAGGAAACTTGAGTATTGTAAAAATGACGAGTTACATCCCAAAACTTGTATACATGGAAAACCTGAGCACAACATTGAATTACGACCATTGTGAAGCTCTTTCGCTCTCTCTGTGTAAGCCTCCATTTTGCTTCTTAAGTATGTAGCCATATTTATGGGTTTTTCATAGCAGTGAAGGACATCAAATGATTGATATAGTAAGATTCTTCATTTTGAGTCTGAAGTTGTTGCCATGGCATGAAAGGCACAAATTGCAATTATAATTCTTCCTAAATTGTAATCAGAATCTCAGTGTCTTATGTCATTTTGGTGTTTTTTTTAAATATATATATAGAAAAATGCATTTGACCAGTGTTTGTGGGAGCATACTTATATTCTGAAAGTTCTTTTATATTTTCTCTCCATCCCCAGGTGCTGATGGTTCGGTTTGCCTCCCTTTTCAATGTCAAGGAGCACACTGTAACGTTCATGAGCCGCACAAAATACAACCTTGAAGAGTTGTGGGGGATGGGCATGGATGACTTGTTAACATCCATGTTTGAATTCAGTGAGAAGCTTAGTGCCTTGCAACTATCTGAAGAAGAACTGGGCCTCTTCACAGCAGTGGTGCTGATCTCTGCAGGCAAGTATCCGTTGACCTAGATTGGTGGGAATCCCACTTCCAATATACAGATATTTTTGATGCATCCTTTTCCCAGCATAGCTAGTTTTCATTCGTTTGCTGTCCTTGCCAATGGCTTTCATACCTCCAGATTTGTGATTCTTCACTACCAAAATATAACTCCCAGCTCCCTCAAACAAATATTTTCTTTTAGTCCCTACCTTCCAAATACTAGAAACTTTGTAGTAAAACTGAAATTCTCCATATTCTTCTTCTATCCCAGAAGTTCTCCCTTCAACATCATATTTTAGCAATGTTATGTCCTCGGGGACAAAACCTTCATTTGCTGTGAAATAGGATGCATGTCGATGGTTCTTTAGAAATAACCAACCATGTTTCAAGAATTGTGATTTGAGGATCATCTCTGACATGATTTTCTGTTACAATTGGGCATTCTTGTGACCTGGAGGGAGGCTAGACACTTCTGATACTACAGTCTGGATTCTGGTTTTATGTACTTCCTTTGCAGCCTTCCTCCACAGTACTTACTATCCGTCCCTCCCCAATGTAGATCGCTCAGGCATTGAGAACCCAGCATCGGTGGAGCAGCTGCAGGAAACACTGATCCGGGCGCTGCGAGCCCTCATCCTCAAGGATCACCCCCAGGAGACATCCCGCTTTACTAAACTGCTCTTGAAACTCCCTGATCTGCGCACCCTCAACATGCACTCCGAAAAGCTTCTCTCCTTCCGCATTGATGCTCAGTAGAAGATAGCGCGGGCAGAAATACCGCGAGTCCAGGCTCCTGACCAATTCTCCCTGCTTTATTGCACTAACCAGACTATTTTGGGCCTGGGCCTGGCTATCTATTTATGTGGGTGCAGCAGCAGCTGCTCCTGCCTGCTCAGAAACAAACAGCACAACCGCCTTTGTAAATATATCCGTGTATATTGGAACTGTGTGGAGAGAATACTCCTCTTCCTGGCTGTTGTGCCAACTTCAGGAGAAAAATACAATGAAATCAAACTCTCTGGGTGGTTGTCTTCTTTCTTTTGTTCGCTTGTTGCTCTCCTAAATTGAAACCACTGTGGGGGGATTGGGATCAAGTGTGGCATGATCCTTTGGCTGCTACCAGAATGAAAGCAAATCTTAAGAGAGAGGCGGATAACTGGAGCCCCATTGGCTTTTTCTAGGGAGGGTGATGTGGTCTGAAGTCCTATAAAAACCGCTTGGTGAGCAGGCTCACCTGCCTTATTGATTCCTTAAAATGCTCATCTTTTAACTTTTCCTTTGGTGTAGGAGACCTACGAATCCCTTTGTGATAGATGCCACCTGAAGGGCAAAATAATTTTGAAGTAATGTCCCTTGTCAGTAGAAATGCAAGGGAAATAACTAAACCACCTTCTTTGAAATACTCCTGACTAGCAAAAAGGGAAAAAAAGGAATAAATGATCACCCATTCTCAGATTAGAGTTTAAATAAAACGAGGCAATTAGGTATGCTGGCAAATTGGCCTCTTTTTCCACGGCTTAAATGCTTGGTGAACTTTCTGTGCGTAGGGGAGGTTTTACCCATTAAGAGAGGCTTTGATGGGTAAAATGGTTAGAAGGGAATAGATTTCAGCCCAACCTTGTACTCAGTTTTGGCAGTTAAAAGAAAGGATGTTATGCCAGCCACCATTTACCAGAAATGAAACACCAAAAGTCAGTTGGGGCTGTGAGGTTTTTTTTTTTTTTTTGTCTTTGTTTAAGGGTAGGTTTGTTTGTTTTTTTAATCATATATTTATTACATAAATATATAGTAAAATAGACCAGCAACAATTACCATAAAAATATCTTTCTTTAAAATCCTGACCAAAAACACAAAAAGGGTTATTTTTTTTCCCCTGCCCCAGACTTTTCAGGGTTATTTTTTTTTTTTTCAAAATCGCACGTCACAGACAAATTGTGATTGTCGTATTTTTTACATCAGCAGCTTCCTGCTTCCCAGATGCAAAAAAAAAGGAAAAGGAAAGGAAGAAAAACAGAAACAGAAAAAAGAAAAAAAAGACAGTAAGGGAGAAGGAGGGCAAGGGATGAGGCAGAGAGAGGGAACACTTTCCCCACCTGGTTTTTTTCCTTCCCTCTGGACCCTTCCCCCATAGCCCAACTCCCCTTCAGAAAACCCCATCTCCCAAATGTACATTCACTAACTCCCTGCTCACAGTTTCTTTCCCTGCTCTGGACTGCGAGGGGAAAACCACGATGCATAGTATATTGGGGTTTAGGTATAAAGTTAAGTACAAAGTTGCCTCCTTACTGGAAACTCCTTTCTATTCTTCCATAATCTTTTGATGATAAATCTGGATTCAAAATTATTTAAAAAAAAAAAAACTTTTAGAAAGGAAGAAAGACTGGCTGGGGTGATGGTGAAGAAGGTAGTGGGATACTATTTGTGGGACTGCATGAGGTATGTATTGGCAAAGAAATACTGAGAGGAGGTGTGGGAATAATAATCAGTTTCTCCCCCCCACCAACACGAATAGGTCTATAATGGGGGGGGGGGGGAATCTGCTTCTTACCCACGGTCATTAAGTGCCCCACGTGGATAGAGGAAGGAATTTTGGGACACTGCCCTAAGAAGCAACACCTTTACTACAGGTTGCTTCTCCCGTAGAGGTGGCATGGCATACAAAAGAGGTGGGAGAGATACTGTGTTCCTTGTACTGAACTCTGGCTAAGATGTGACCATGGGATGACAGGGAAGAATGACACCTGAGGTGGCAAAGTATCAAAGTATGAAGTGTCGTGGGAGGGATTCACACCCTGAGATCTTCACATCACATTAAGGATAAGTTATGACCTAGGCAGCAGCCTACGTACCCTCCTACCCCAGCTGACATAAGATGGGGGACAGTGCCCTCTATAGGTAAATGGGCACATAGGAATAAAGTCAAGAGGCCTTCTTTCTCCATTAGCAGCTTTCTTGCGTAGAGTGTCTTGCATATATAAATCTCTAGTAGAAAGGGGGAGGGGGGGGGAAAAAGCAAATTCTACCTTTCCGCATTCAAACTCCTTATGCAAAAGCTATTTCAGCTCCCCTTAGGAGGTGGTGTTATGTATGTGCTGGTGATGAAGAGAGTGTTTTAAATGAGGACTACAATCAAGATCCTAAAAAACAGACATATACAGGTAGTCCTTGACCTATCTCCATTTATTTAGTGACCATTTGAAGTTACGATGGTGTTGAAAAAAGTGACTTATGAAAGTCCTTGATCTTATAATCGCTGCTGCCAACATTCCTGGGGTCATATAATATCAATTTTGGTTCTTGGCAACTAGCATGTATTTCTGATTGTTGCAGTACCCCAGGATCATGCAACTGCCATATTCCAGCTGATTTGCAATAAGCAAAGTCAACAGAGGAAGTCGGATTTGCTTAACAGCTGAGTGAGTCAGGTAATGACAGCAGCAAAAAGGTCATAAAATCAGGTGTGACTTGCTTGATGACTGCATCACTTAGTGACAAGTTTCAGTCCCAATTATGGTCTTAAGTCGAGGACTATCTGTGCCATTTTAAAAGCTTAAGTGGGTGCAAAATGCATTCATTCCTCACAGCTGACGAGATGATGTTGGCCAGGCTGAAAAGGTTTATTTTGGCTATAGTGTCTGTCTTAACAATCAAGTAATCCCTGTGAAAAGGGAGTTCTTGCCTTTTCCTTGTAGGATACAACCAAATGAAGCTGGTTGTTTCACAACATGATGCTATTACTTGATCATACTCCAAAGGTGACTATTAAACTATAAAGTCTGAATTAATCTAGTGTTGTAAATTCTACCTGAAGCGATAATCTGTGCTAGTTCATTCACAAACTATTGCTGTTTAACAATAATGCTATCTAACAAGCCACTATCATAGAAATGTCAACCAGATCATCATCCAAAGTCTCATGGTCTCAAAAGATGAAAAATCACTTCCTTAATTTTTCTTAATACCTCAGGCTTGGCTTTCTATCTTAAGAAAAGAAACCAAGAGCCTAGTTTCTCAAATTATTTAAGGGAATACAGAATTTAGCCAGATCACTTCAGCCTGCTAGGCAAGAATAATGAAGGGTTCATAACTAACAGGGCACTAAGCTGAAATCACAGAAATGTTTCTAATTGGACAGACCATCTCTCATTCCTTTCAGAGCCTCATAGGGACAACCAAACACATCAACTAGTATAATAATTAGCCAAGTCAAATAAACTAAAACAAATAGCTGACATTTATCTTCCCCCTACGCTGCCTTCCATTTGAGACTTTGGCAGGAGGCTCTGCATGTCGAGCAAACTTGTGCAAAGTGCAGATGGGGTTTACACTTTGTAAGATATTTGTGCACAGTTGAAATAACTATACTTATTAAATATATATATGCTCGAGATGAAGTCAAGCAGGAGGTTCTGCACAATCTCACTGAAATGAATGAGCAGTCCTACTCATTTCAGACAGAAGCTGTTCCTTTTCAGTTCAACTACATGTATTATATATACCAGGGATGTCCAAACTTGGGAACTTTAAGACTTGTGGACTTCAACTCCCACAAGTTGAAGTCCACAAGTCTTAAAGTTTTAAGACTTGTGGACTTCAACCCTTTAACTCCCAGAATTCCCCAGCCAGCTATGCTGGCTGGGGAATTCTGGGAGTTGAAGTCCACAAGTCTTAAAGTTCCCAAGTTTGGACATCCCTGATATATACACACCTAAATATGTTCAGGCTCCTTCATTCAAGGTAATACCATTTGTGACTATTTTCTCAGGGCTATAAAGCCGATCTTACATCTTGAAGTTCAGAATGTGTGGAAAATTCATAAACGAGAGTACCAAAATACTATTATAGAGGCTGTACTATTTGGTATAAGGCAATGAGGAATTGTTATCCTGCCCCCTCCTCCCTGATAACCAGGGGCATCTTTACATGCTTTGTAGATTTCAAACATTAAGATGTTCCAATTACACCTCTTCAAGGCAGAATTAGTTTCCAAGTTGGGTTATATATAAAATATTTACAGAATTACAAATGCTGAACAGACTGTTCACTTGATTGATGTGTGAAAGTGTGTCCTTGCTGGCAACTTGCAGAGTATTATTAAGGCTTCTAGAAAGATGAGTGTAGAGAACTAACCTCAAGATGGGGTTAGCACTGAGGCTTGAATCTGCCCTACTTCAGCTGCCCTGACAAGATGGGGGGAATATGAGACATTGGTGAAGTGAGGCCAAATGACAAACGTGTTTGAGGCAGAAACAAACAAGAATGGGGAAAATGAGGTAAGGTTAACAGCAAGACGGAAAATGTCTGCAAACATACAGAAACACATATACCTTACATTTAAGATATACCTCAACTCTGCCACAAATGCTTGGCAGAACAGT
The DNA here is from genome assembly GCA_039707465.1 of Rhabdophis nuchalis. Taxonomy (NCBI): domain Eukaryota; kingdom Metazoa; phylum Chordata; class Lepidosauria; order Squamata; family Natricidae; genus Rhabdophis; species Rhabdophis nuchalis. The sequence continues at coordinate 124,582,161 of CM077647.1, read as the reverse complement.
TTGAACCCAGAGAATAGGCAAGGCTCAGTACTTCTAGCTTTCAGGTATATTCAGTTGGGCACAGCAGGAATATAATATTCTTAGTATGGGAGGGAACAAACCTGTCTACAAACAGGGAATGCAAAACCGGCATGATAGGAGCAGAGAGCCACTGGCATGTGTGCTGAGACAGGGACCTTCTTTTCATAGAGAAGCAAATTTGTACTAGATATGTTTGTACCTCTTAAGAATATTAAAATACATACAGATTTTGTTAGCTTAAAACCATAAGATTGGACACCCATACATCTGAGGTAATTTACACTGCAGATTCACGTCCCTCATTTTCATTATTATAAGTAAAACATACACATTTAGACACGAGCCGATGCTGATAGTGTGTTAGGGACACATCTGGGGTCACCATAAATCAGAGTATATCTTTCTCATATACCAGGAAGATGTTTATGTAGGAACACCAACAACAGTCGGAATAACATACCCATTGAGATAAAGAATACATGTGACCAGCTCTGGCCTCAGCGGGGTCTCCTGGCAGTGCCACAATGCCTAAACTGTTTCATGGCTTCTGCCTTTGCTCAATCTGCAAGGAGTGAAGAACAACCTGCCTTTGGATGGCATTCACTTCTCTTATGCTGTCCGAGTTTAAAATAAAAATCCGTTAGGGCCCTGGGCTGCCAAAGAGGACCCTGGAACCTATAATATCTACAGTACAAGGAGCAAACTCAGCTCAAGCCCCTCTCCAAAAAGAAGGGGAAAAGGTATCAGTTCTAATTGAAGGTGGAATTTGGAATAAGGTAATGATTGGAGGATTATTGGAAATCTGTTTTTTAGGCTTCCAGGTTAAGGGGTGAGTTGCAGATTAGTTACCTATGCAAACCTTTTCAGCCTGGCAAGGAGGGATATAAGCGGTAAGAGAGACAGTTTCTGCAGCCCTTTGCAGGCAGCAGAAGTATATAGGTAGTCCTTGTTTAGCAACTGCCACTTATGACAGTGATGAAAAAAAACCTATGCAACTAATCCTTGCATTTGCAACCTTTGCAGGTCTGTAAAGCAAAGGAAACTGACGTAAGATTGCAAGCACAACCAGTTTCACTTAACAACCACACCATTTAACATCCAAATTGCCAGGGATAAATGAGGATTACCTGTAGTGCATTTCTCTGTTATTGAAAGCAATGGCATTAACCTACAGAGGCTTATTTTTCTCTTTTAAAGAACTATGTGGCAGGATTTGGGGTAAGTACTTGAAAGGCTGGCTGCTGAGGGAGAGTAGTAAGTCAGGAACTGGCACTAGAGAATAATGTGTGTCTTTCAATGTGAGACTGTCCAGCTGAGACTCCTTGATCTGTGGGGAGGGAAGGCGGAGGGAAGGAAAAAAGAACAAAGTCTGACCTGAGGCAAGAAAGCCAAATACACTGGAACAGTTTTTGGCAGGCAGGCTGGGGAAGAAGATCTTAAAAACCGTTATTCTAGGTCACAATCAGCTTTTTATTTTTTTATACATTGCTTATTCTTATTCTAACTGAAAATAAGAAGAAATATGAGAACTTCCAAACACTGTAAATAGTTTTGCAGAATGCTCGGCTTCAGGAATCTTGTTTGTCTGCCTCTCTCTTTGGAAGCAAACAGCCCCCCACTTGGATGCCATGAGGATTTAGACAATTGGAACCACAATGGCATAAAATTAAGGCTGAAGATAAGTTTATCAATTAAAAGGTGATCTGAAAAAGGATTTATTTGGGTTCTTGTCTACAATACTTTGGCTTCAACTCAATTAAATGGAATTTATGGAAGCTAAACTTTAGAATCAACCCAGATGTTTGAGCCAATTAATATTTTCATTCTGATTTTCTTTGGAGAACATTTAGCAGAACACCCTGGAATTCTGTAGAAATTTTCAAAATGCCATGTAAGAAGTACAATGGCCACAAATACACTGCTTCCAAAGGAAGATCCAAAAATATTTTGTATACTGGCCACGTTTGTTGTAGCTGCCAGCTTGGAACAAGCATTCCATCTTAAGTGAGCAAAAAGAAGTACCGTATTTTTCGGAGTATAAGACGCACTGAAGTATAAAACGCACCCAGGTTTTGAAGAGGCAATTTTTTTTTAAAAAGTAGGTAGGTAGGTAGAGGGATAGAGAGGGAGAGAAAGAGAGAGAAATACAGTAGGTAGGTAGAGAGAGAGAGAGATAATAGTTATGGAAGGAGGGAGGGAGAAATAAGGTAGGTAGGTAGAGTGAGTGTGTAGTTAGGTAGGTAGGTAGGTAGATAAAGGGATAGAGAGGGTGAGAAAGAGAGAGAGAGAAATACAGTAGGTAGGTAAGTAGGGAGAGAGAGAGTGTAGATAGGTAAGTAGATAGAGGGATAGAGAGAGAAAAATAGAGAAAGAGAAATACAGTAGGTAGGTAGGAGGAGAGAGAAAGTAGGTAGATAGGTATATATGTAGACAGAGGGGAGACAAAAATACAGTAGGTAGGTAGGAGGAGAGTAGGTAGATAGGTATATATGTAGATAGAGGGGAGAGAGAAATACAGGAGGTAGGTAGGGAGAAAGAGAGTGTGTAGATAGGTAGGTAGAGGGATAGAGAGAGAGAGATAAATAGAGATAGAGAGAGAGAAATACAGTAGATAGGTAGGGAGAGGGAGAGAGAAGGTAGGTAGGTAGATGTTTCCAGGTGTATTTACCCATGTGCTGGAGAAGGAAATCACTGACCACCTTTGGAACAAATCTTTGTTTCTGCAGGCACAGTACTTGACCAACGTAATTCTCATCAATCACTCTAAGTAAACAGCTTTCTGAAAGGGGGGGAAAAACCTTTTTGCACTCTGCAAACGGAACCAAACGGCCCATTTTTCACAAAAATGGGCCTGGTTTTTTTTCCAAATAAAAGGCATGAATGGCCTTGGGGGGGGGGGGCAAAACAAGGAAAAAACAGCCCGTTTTTTGGTCAAAATAATTGCATGCATAGCCTTATGGAGGTTTATAGAGTGCTGCTGGGGGCTTGGGGGGCAATTTTCTTTGCTCATTTCTGCCCTCCCCAGCCCCCAGGAGCTCTCTGGAAGCCTCCATAAGGGTATGCATGCGGCCATTTTGGTTTCAGGAGGCAAAAAAATGCTGTATTCGATGTATAAGACGTACCCAGATTTTCAGCCTCTTTTTAGAGGAAAAAAGCTGCGTCTTATACTCTGAAAAATACGGTAATTTTTGAAGATGAAATGAAGAAGAAGAAGAAGAAGAAGAAGAAGAAGAAGAAGAAGAAGAAGAAGAAGAAGAAGAAGATTTCAAATGGCTGGGTTTTTTTCAGCCTGCCTTTATGCTGCTTTTTAGATCTTTTTTCAGCTGATCAGTCCAACTCTTTTATATTTATGTTCATTTATCACCTAACTGAATTGATATTATTTCAAACTCTTTTTACAACTGAATTGAATGTATTTAATGCATGTAATGTACATCTAAAGACCTCAACTCTCCCTCAAGCAACACTCAACTCTTTCAGAAGCTACATTCATCACTGACCTAAGCAGGGTTTCACACATTCGGTCGTCCTAAGAACTACTGAATGTGTCAACTGATTCAGTAAAAACATTGTTTATGTGATCACGTTCAACTCAATAGCAGCTCATTCGTAACAGAAAATCATCAATACGGAAGGCATATGCTAACAAACATGCTTGAGGCTTAGAAATTACATACCTTGCAAAGCATCTCAATTTCTGAAATGGACAAGAATGGATTGGGAATACTAACCAGCTTTGTGTAGTGCAGATACATTAGTGAAAGCTGTACCTCTCCCTGAATGAAACATGAATAAGGATAGAAAATTAGTTAGCCAGTAAACACCTTTTGATACGTTTCTGTGATATCTGGGATGCATTATAATCTTTTTAGTTTGGAATGAATAAATGGATGGTTGGGGGAAAGAGCATAAAAAGATAAGAGTAGCTTGAGTTGAGTTCAATTCCTGATTACATGGATAATTCTGAATTTCTTTTTCCTTGTTGAAGTTTATTCAATATTCCAGTTAGAGAATACACATCTCAGAGATCTGATTTCAAGGCAAGTCCCTGAGATGCATAGAAACTTAAGGAGAGTTTTTGTTTCCTTTCTTTACAACAGTTGTATGCCACCAGCCCAATCATGGGCAGCGGGGGTATGTGGCGCTGAAATACTATTGCATGAATAACAGATTGATTTTTAAAATACAATTGGAAAATGGTTAAGTAGGAAAAAGCTCCTGCCTGAAAACCTGGTACAGCATATTGCTGTTTTAACAAGACAGTTTACAAGACTACATAAAGTCGAAGGACAGTGCAGGAATTACAAGAGGCTGGGAGTCACAAACCGATACCTAATGTTCTATTTTATTTATTCAGTGGGTTTCAATTTCAGCTTTCAGATTTTGTTGTAACTCTTTTCTGGCCAGAAAGCCAGTTCCTACTACTCACATCTGCAGAAATTCCTAAAAGATTTTCACTGGAAGAGCCATGGAAAGAAAGCATTGAAAAAAAGCTAAGGAACCTTATGGCCTTATAGGGAAGTATCCATATTTAATTCTGAACAAGAATGGGTCTTGCATAGTGGGAAAGCAGCAGATTAAGGCTGGGTTCACACATTATATGTTTTAACCATGATTTAATGAATAAATTAGCCGAGTTCATAAAACATGCTAAACCATGAACTATGGCTTAAAAAGATGGCCAAGTTTCATACAACATGCTAAGCTAAAATCAAGGAAAATCACATTGTATCTTAACATAACGTATGAAGCCAGCCTAATAATAATGCAGTGGGCTAAGAATAATGATTGTATGAAAAAAGTTTATCAAGAAAAGGGGAAAGCTGCTTTGGATGGTTATACTAACACTGGGCACTATTTAAAAACTTACTAAATTGTGATGATCTTAGCACAGGAGAGAGAGCTGGGCTTCTGAAGCAAAACAAGGACAGCACAGAGGCACCTGCGGATCACAGCCAATTCCTCCTGTTTTAATCAAATACTGTGCTTCCCTTACCGAATACTCCTTCAAGGTAATTGTTTCCAAGGTCTAACATTACCCAACTGCACCACCAAAAGTAGATATAGCAGTCAAAATCTACAACCTTGAACTAAGCAAAGGCTGTTCTTGTAAATAAGTGCTATATAAACCTCTGTGGATAAGTGCTATATAAACTTCTGTGGCGAAGCACTTGCAGTGGGACCAGAGAGGTCCCACATTCAGTTTGTAACATCCCCCAATTACCAGAATCTGACTTTCACTCTACACAAGGAAGCAGAAAATGATGTTTGCATGAAAAATGCAGCCCTACCTTTTGTGGAGGATTCTGAACTGCTAGAAACCCAAACAGTCAGATCACTTCACTTCACTGCTCTCCGGCCTCACCTCCTGCTTGACTCTAAGGCAGGGGTCTCCAACCTTTGCAACTTTAAGTCTGAAGGACTTCAGCTCCCAGACTTCTCCAGCCAGCAAAGCTGGTTGGAGAAGTCTGGGAGCTGAAGTCCTTCAGACTTAAAGTTGCAAAGGTTGGAGACCCCTGCTCTAAGGTACCATCGCTGGGGAAATTGTCCTGAAGCTTTGGGGACTGTTGCCCGCCCAAGGAGAGAATACTGAGCTACAGAGGACACTGGTCTGCTTCCACTTAAGGCAGATACTTATGTCCATAAAGTGAGCCTTTGATTCAAGTCCAAAGAGTGTATTTTCCATCAAACCTTTAAGATACAGGAGCAGGGCCTAACAAAAGAATTTTAATGGCCATGTTGAAGCAAATCCAGTGATTTTGATAGGATTTCCTTCTGCTTAGGAGTTCAGCCTAATTAACCTCTGTCTCTCACAGACACGGGAACAAACACAATACACATGCTCTCTCATACACACAAGCACACATACCTCATTTTATTGCACAGGCAAGATTAATGTAAGAAGGGAACTGTTTACCAAAGACTTGGCAAGCCTGTTTCATGGGACCGATACAGATTTTAGAAAGGAAGGGTAATATTAGAGAAGGGCAGAACAATGAGGGTTGCAGCAAGAAAGGGCAGTGCTAAGTGGTCTGAATAAACTAGCTATTTCTGAGAAAAGCTGGATTAAGTATGAAGGAACTTAAGTTTCTAATAAGCCATGTGCATATTGTGTAGGTGTACAGGGAATAGCATGTTATAAGTAAAATAAGAAAACACCAGTCTTTGAAATTAGTCAACCAGGCTATAAAGTTCCTCATCTTTGGATGCTTTTCAAATCGTTATTACATGGATATGAGGCTTTGGGGATAGTTTCAGGCAAGTTTCTTCAGCCTCTACGGGGAACAAAATAACTTTTATCCCTCAAAGAAATCCAAGATTAGCTCATATCTTCAAAGCAAAACTTCTGCATCTTCTTAAGAGACATTATTCCAATGGACCCAGTTTTATTCCTTGGGGAAATAGCTGGTGGAACAACAACTGAGCATGGTGTTTTCTGTGCACTTTAAACACAAACATCTAACTCCCAAATCAAGAAAAATGGTCTAAGAAAAATGGAATAATTAAGAAAAACCACAAATGTGGGCTTATTTTGCATAATGTATCCTGTTTCTGCAGCAGAGGTATGTATCCCACACACCACTGGAAATCCCAGTTAAGGTCTGTTCTGAGGTTTCCTTGGGCCTCATAAGCTGTCCTCACTACCATACAAGTTAGAAACTTTCTTTTTTTTTTAAAGAAAAAAACAAACATGAGACCGTTAAGATCTGTATTCAACATCACATTTGATGACTGGGGAACAGGCATTGCCTTGAATATTATCCAGTATGACTGCTGGCAATTATGACCCCAGACTCCCTTCCATTCAAGCCCAGCAATTACTTCCCATTTAACCCCATGTCATTTAAAGATGATAAAAATAAAGCAAAAATCAAACAAACAAAAAAGCATTATGTTTTTTCCAACCCAAATTTTTGTTTGTGTGATTTTTCCTTTTTGTGAACAGACCCGTACAAAGATTTTTCTTAATTAAAAAAAATTATACATATTTATATATATATATATATATATATTTCTGTATATTAGCTTAAATTGGAGCTGAGTTCTCCATGCGCCGGCCTCTGAACCTTCAGATGGTACATCAAACATGCACCCAACCCATCATGTAACATTTCCCACGGCGTCTTGATTGAGGTAAGAGGTAAAGGGTTTTTTTTTCCAACGGAAACCATGTGACAGAGAGAAAGAGCAAGGGAAGAGGGGAATAAAAATATACCCCTCTCCCGAATAACATTATATTACAGTTGCAGAAAAAGAAAAGGTCTGGCTATTAATTTGACGAGAAATGGATCTATCACAGATAAAGCAGTTTAGGAGAGATAGAGAAGTCTGATCTATTAACAGTGTTAAGTGCCAAAATACTTGCATTAAGGTGATCACAGTCTGGCTTGAATTAAAGGTGAGAAAGACAGGAAGAAAGCGGGAAGCTGGTGGTTGTTATCTTGTTTTTGTTTTTCTTTAGAAATACCTCCTCCAAGGGCGAATCTTTAGAGTGGGAATTCATAACTGGATGTTCCGTGTCAAATATGGCCCTAGGTACCAACTGTTCCACCTTTCCCCAAGCATCAGCCAAGAGGCAAAAATATAGGACTAAAGGCAGGGCTGGTGGCTATTGAAATGGGGTTGTTAGACCTGGTCGATCACAATTTACCCTTTTCCCCTTCTCCAAATGATGTTCCCATAAAGCTAATTGCTGGCCAGAACTTCAGAGGTTCTATTTTCCAACAACCAGTCACAACCACATAAGCACAACACTAAATAATGAGGAAGGGGGGGGGAAAAGCTGAAATCAAATGGAAACAATATCTAATTTGAAAAACTTGAGGTGTTTTTCTCTTCCCAGTTTGGCCAATTCAGTTCTACAAATGTGGGTAGCCTGCCTCCAAGTTCCCAACTGGATCACCTCTGATACAGTTCATACAACCTGAGGCATTGCTCTGCCCATGACAGTTCAAGTGAGGCAGGATGACCCTCCTTTTGTGCAAGGAAGTGCATTTGAATATTATTTCATTGATCTAGCACCTCTCCGAAAGGGAAAATTAGACTTAATCAGGCCAGGATAACCTTCCCAACAGGCCTTGTCAGAGGAACCTTTGCCTTTTCTTCCCATGTGCACAGATACAACTGGGAGTACAAAAGGGCCAGTAATTTAGAAGTGCAGGGGACATGGAATGCTGTAGGAGAAAGAGAAGTTATTATGCAGAGCCCACAACCTCTTAATACAGAAAGGCTGTACAATCCTGGGTTGGAAAGGGTGTGCCATGTCCCCATGAATTTCACTGTCTTCATGTTTTTTGTATTGCTAAGTGCCATCCCCCCCCCCCCCCGCCAAAATAAGAAAGAATTGAAACCTAACTTTGATTCTCTTGGAGCATTGAAGGGTTAGGATTTCTCCTCGTTTCTTCCCCAGAGAAAAGGGCGTTGAAGGGAGGGTGCAGCAGGGCAGCGAGAATACTAGTGCAGAAAGAAGTGTACCGCCACGTGGCGTGGGAAAGCGTGTGCAAAGAATTAGCAAGGGCTGTTTCAAAGCCCAGTGGGAACATTGCATGCAGCCTTTCAGCTGGGAGGGGGCAGCAAGTGTGGGGGGGAATCTGTTAAATCCACCCACCTTGCTGAACATGGAGGTAGATTGGCTGAAGCTTTGGGGTGGAGGGGGGGGAAGAGGACAATGGGCAAGGACGAAGGCCGATGAATATACCTCTCAACACTGGAACACAAAGCAGGCACCTCTTAAGAGGCAAGCCCTGCAGTGCCATTCAAAGCCATATAAAATAGATCTTTCTTTTATTTTTATAATTCAGTCACCTGTTTCCCCATTAAGGGAGGAGCTGAGGGGAAGGATTTTTATTTCACTCAAAGTGCATTTGTACTTCACATGTGGACCTTCAGCCTCAATTTAGGTGTATTCTCTTTTTTTGCCAAAATATCTGTGACCTTCCTCCTCCCACCTGCCCCTAATTATTTAATTTCTCTTTCTCTCGGTTCCATTTCTTTCTTTTACAAAAAAAAGTGCATTTTCGATTTTAGCCTCCCAGGGAGGATAACTAAATGCTAAAGTTCTTGAAGAAAAAAACAACCACCAAACACACTCTGACGTTTCCTGGGACTGTTATGTGCAAAAGAATATATATATATATATTTATACGTATATATATTTATATATATTGGTAATCAAGCCCGTTTAAACGAGAGAGGTTTGATCAGGGCTCAAGAGGTGCCGTTTGCTTCCAGTGTTGTGGGGGGGCGGGGGCGGGGTGGGGGGTGGGGAGAAAACTTTCCTTTAAAGAAGGGGAGAAAGGCAAAGCATTTTGGAGGGAGGGGGTGGGAGAGAATAATATATGGATTGTTTTTCTCTTTTTTATGTTAAAGTTTAAGACAGACATTTCACCCTGGAAAGATGACTTTGGACAACGGGACATAACAAGGGGGCAGGTGGGAATTGTATAGTCCACTTTTTTTTAAAAAAAAAAAAATCTGCCTAGACAAAGAATGTGTTGGCTACTGCACATGTCTACCTCATAACCCAGATTTTGTATAGCTTTGACTTTTTTTCATGGCTCACCCCCCTACCAAGGATGCCCTTGCTTCCCCTATCCAGGGGATCCATTGATGCTGACGTGCAATATTTAGAAAAACAAAACAAAAAAAAATGAAAAGAAAAAAAATGAAAACAACAAAACAGAACAAAACAATGAAAATCTGTTGTGTCCGAGGTGATGAGGTGAGGGCCCTGTGACCCAAGTCCAGACATCGCCCCAGTCCCAAATTGCCCCATGTCCCCAATTCGCCCACGCCACCCTGTTTGCCCCCTCCCTCCATCCCTCCTCACGCCCTAAACTTCCTGATCCTCAAAGACCTCGAGGAAGAGTGGGGGGAAGAGCTCCGTGGGGCATTCCACCTTCATGTGCAGGAAGCGGCTGGCATGGCAAGCCCCAATCATGCGCAGGTCAGTCACCTTCATGAGGAGCTTGGGCCAGAAGTGGGGAATGTTGTGTTTGCGATAATTGATGTAGTGTTCAAATGCCAGCAGATAGGTCTCTTGGCATTTTTCAATCTTATCAACGCAAATTAGCCCACTGCGATCTGCAAGATAAATGGAAAAAGAGGACACACGTCAGGCAGGGTGAAGCTGCATGTGTGAATTTTCCCTCTGCAATCAACCAAGTTGTCCCAATCCCAAATTACCTTTCTGACTCACTAAATCTTACCAAACTGCCATTGCCCAGATTAGAATTAACCCTGTGTTCTCCATATGTGCAAAGCACAGTCCATGAAATTCAGCTCCTTAGTTTTTCTGTTCCCCTACCCCCATAAAAGAGAGCATCCACAAATGGGCTTGCAGGAAGAGACAAAGACTTTGTGAGACAGAATAAGATCTTTGTCAAAGTCTGTAGAAGCTGGCCTGACTGGCTGTTTTAGGCCCAAAGGATTAAAGTTCCCTATTCCTACTTTAGTGATTTAGATATACAGTTTTTCTATGTGTATGAAGAGACTCCAGAGATTAAAAGTGGCCCTTGCTCACTGTTTACAGCTATCTTATAATGATCTTCAGAAAGATCACTTAATGACTATTATTGGGAGTGCACCTCTATCACTAAGCATCACTTCATAGAATTGCTTACTGACAGTCATAATATAACTGAGAATGACTTTTCACTCTGAATCACTCAATTTTATCTTCAAAATGTCTCTCAAATTAAACTGACCAAGCTTCCTTTCTCTCTGGTTTCTCAGTGCAACCTTCTCACCTGAACATAATGATGCAATCCAGTTAATAATATTCAACTTGAATTCAATTTTTCAACACATCCAAAGGCCACTTTAACTAATCCTACAATTGACTGACTGAAGCCATTGAATTAATCCTCTTGTTCATTATTTAATATCCTTTTAATCCTCCAACAATTTACCAGCCAGGTACAGCATTCCCTAATTCCACAGATGTGACACATATTTGGAAAACTGAAAAAAAAAATACCTAAAAATACAAACTTATTGATGGTCATAGTCTCACTTAGGCATTTTGACAAATGCAAAGTTGCACATGGCCCATCTTTTACCTCAGGGAAACGTTGCAGCTAAGATGCTAGCCCACAAGCAGCCAAAAGTTCAGGTTCTACCTTCTCACAAAGTACAACTTTAATCTGAATTCTTACAAAGCTATGAACAGGGATAATACTTTTGTTTGAATAGTGCCAATCACATAAGTGGCACACTGAGAGCATAATCCATCCTGCACGCATACCTGAGGACATGAGCAGCACAGCCTGGAGTAGTGCCACTTCAGTGTCATCCAGGCTGAAGGCAGAGAGGGATTTTCCCAGATCAAAGATGGCATCTGATACTACGCCCAAGCCACCGTTCTTCAGCTGCTCTCGCTTCACGGCCATTTCACCGCTGAGCGTCAGGGTTTCACTTTCAGGGTCATAACGCACAGCTGCCCGTAGTGACATAATCTCCATGCAGCAGCCCTTCAAAAGGATGATCTGGTCCTCACAAGGCAGCTAAAGGCAGAGAGAAGCATGATCATCTGGGTTCCAGCATACATATCTTTTCTAGGATACTACTGGAGCAAAATAAGATCTTACCCCACCTCACATAGAATGAAGGTTATTTTTTTGCTTTCCAGGGAGAAAATCGGTGCAAGCCCTTAATATACAGTGACAAGGAGTGACTGTGCTATCAATAATGGGCCCCAGAAATAGAAAGAGTATACATTTCCCCAGGTTAAAATAGCAGGAAATCAAGAGTCAGAAGTTAGTTGTGGTAGGAAATGTGATGCTTCTTTTGAAAGTCACTTATTTGCAGGAAATATTCTTCTTTTAGCAGCTGGCTCTGTTCACCAGGATGTTAACTGAATTTGCTGCCCTCAGCTAGTTAGAAATGCTCCCAGGATGGCTATCATACCATCTACGAACAACAAGTTACTGCATGATAATTCTCCTACAATTTTCAGCCTGATACAATGTTCTTTCTCTTCTGCATTTGTGACCAAATCCCTGATTTCCAATTTTGGCTTATTTATCCAGCCTGAACATTTTGAAGACATAATAAGATAGTTTGTGGTAATTAATTCACCCAATCTAAAGCCATCATGGATGTCAGGGTTTTCCAACCTTGGCGAATTTAAGTCCTATAGGCTTCAACTCCCAGAATTCCCCAGGCAGCTATGCTGGCTGGGGGATTCTGGGAGTTGAAGTCCACAGGACTTAAAGTCCCCAAGGTTGAGAAACACTGCTGTATGTAATATTGAAGAGGATACTTTACACTGATAACATTAATGCTGTATAATATAATAGGTGAGTTTTCACAGCACATTAGAATAGAGTAAAACGATGTTGATAAGTTCAGAATGTTCTGGAATCCTGCCTCTGTCTTAGAACGCTATAAAAATCCACCCATTCAATTTCCCTAAATGACATAGAACTAGAAAACAGAAAACTATTTTCTGAAAGTATGAAGGAGGAGGCCCAACTACTTTCATTACTTAAGGGAAGGACTCAGTGTAGATTTACTCCATTTGTACAACCCACACCCTTATCATCTCGGGGCTAAACTACTGCAATACAGGCAGTCCCCATTAATCAGCTATCTGCTCGGTAGCTGTACACATTTCTGACGATGTTGAATGAAGAGAGTTTCAACTGGCCCCTGAAGTTCTGAGTACTTCAGAACTCCCACAGCATGTGAACAAAATTCAGACCAACTCAGTTTTACTTGCGTTTAAACTTTTGGCAACCAGCATAACCACCATGTCGCTCTATTCCTTGCACCTATACCTGCTATACTGCATGCCTCTACCACCGTGATGGCGAACCTATGGCAAGCGTGCTACAGGTGGCACACAGAGCCATTTCTGAGGGCACGCAAGGCGTTGCCCTATCAGCTCCAGCGCGCATGCACATGCTGGCCAGCTGATTTTCGGCAGTTTTTTGCTCTCTGGAGGATTCCCTGAAATCTCCAAACGGCAAAAAACGGCCCAACGCAAATCAGAAATGAGGAGAGAGCTGCCTGCATGGGGGAAAGACAAGCGGCCTCTTTTCTTCTTTCCTTGCTGCTTGTCTTCCCCCCATGCCAGCAGCTCCCTTCCTCATTTGTATATTGAATGTAGTGCCCAGCATAATCATCATCATCATCATCATCATCATCTTTATTGTCATTGTAAAAATTACAATGAAATTGATAGCCTCTTTGATAGAGCGGGGGGGGGGGAGAGGGGGGATTTAGCAACTGGACTCACACCTGCCAGAGTAAAAAGGGCGCAATATTTACCCAGGAGAATGATAAGAGAAGGTTTTTTGATGCAGGAGCATGCTCGAGCATTTCCCCCACCCCCGATCTCTGCCCATTTGTGGCAGAGCAACTTCTCCCCTAGCAGAGTGTTAGCCAAGGGGAAGCAGCCAGAGCAGGGAGTGGTGGGGAAGCCTTGCGCAAAAATGCGTGCTCCACGGAGGTGATGGGGGGCATTAAGATATGTGGGTGGACACTCGAGTGTGTGTGATAGTGCGCACCTGAGTGTTTTTGGCACCCGAGGTGAGAAAGGTTCGCCATCACTGCTCTACCGTAACGGCTGTAGTGGTCTTTCACATTGGTCTCCCTGGGACCTTATTTCGCATATTCTCCATTTGCGGGGGAATCAAGGTTTCCACTCATGTTCTGCCTGCCTGTCATATTAAGGAAGGCCCATGTTGCACCAGTGAGAAAGAATATCTTTTCTAGGTGGAGCCTTCTTTCACACCCTGGGACTCTTGTGCAAAACAACGCCCTGGGGAGGGCACAATGGAGGCCCTGGTTCGGGGGAAGAGAAGATTCGGCTGCACTAGGGTGAAACAAGGCAATGTGAAAGGAGGTTCCGTCTGATAAATAGTCTGCATGGTGTAGTGGGCAGGGCTGGACAACAGCGGCAGCTATCAACAGTGGGTAGATAGATGGCAAAAAGGGCAGGGATGGAGGGGAGCTAGGCAAATGAGGGGAGTTAAAGAGGAGACTGGCTTTTACTTAACTGCGGCATAGAGCTGGGAGGGAATGGCTTAGATTGGGCTGGGTCCTCAACTAACGACTGGTGGAATTTAGTTAACAATAGCAATCAGGAGTGCAGAGATTACCTTCACTAAGGAACGCCTTCATGTGATGTTGTCATGCTTTAGAATTGCATTGCTTAGCGATGGAAATTCTGGTCCCAATTGCTGTAGTTAATGGACAACTATCTTTAGACCTCAACTGAGGCTGCGCCTTTGAAAGCTACTCAGGAACTGACATAGGTGCAAAATACTGTGGACCTGTAGTGGGTTTCCTAATTTTTTACTACTGGTTCATTCATGCATGCGCAAAAACGTCTGAGCTAGTGGGCGGAGCCTCCCAAAGCCGCTACTACTGGTTTGGCCAATCTGGGCCAAACCGGGAGCAATCCACCTATGATGTGGACCCTTGGCTTGTGACTGGCAAGCATAGGCTACAGGAATGATTTTGTGGCATGCCTTGGCCGCTAGTGAGTTTCCAGGTACTTTCAAAATGCTGGTTTTAAATTGCAAAGCCATTCATGCTTTGGCTTCCTGGTGTTTTCAGAATCATCTCCTTCTGAAGGTGGGGAGGAGACTGAAGGCAGTGACTCCCCACTGCAGCTCTATGACTTTAGAACTTCCCTCCCTCCCACATCCCTCCGGTTTATAGTCTATCTCCGCGATGACGAACCTATGGCACGCATGCCACAGGTGGCACGTGGAGCTATTTCTGAGGGCACTCAAGGCGTTGCCCTGTCAGCTCCAGCCCAGCTGATTTTCGGCAGTGTTTCGCTCTCCGGAGGATTCCCTGAAGCCTCCAAAGGGCGAAAAACAGCCCAACGCAAACCGGAAATGAGGAGAAAGCTGCCTGCATGGGGGAAGACAAGCGGCAAGGAAAGAAGAAAAGAGGCCGCTTGTCTTTCCCCCATGCAAGCAGCTCTCTCCTCATTTGTCTATTAAATGTAGTGCCCAGGATTGTCTATTGAATGTACTGTCCAGGATAGTCTCTTTGATAGAGCGGGGTGGGGGGTGGGGATTTAGCAACTGGACTCACACCTGCTGGAGTAAAAAGGGCCCAATCTTTACACAGGAGAATGATAAGGGAAGGTTTTTTGATGCAGGAGCATGCTCGAGCATCCCCCACCCCGATCTTTGCCCATTTGTGGCAGAGCAACTTCTCCCCTCACTGGGTGTTAGCCAAGGGGAAGCAGCCAGAGCAGGGAGTGGCGGGGAAGCTTTGCGCAAAAACACGTGGTCCACGGAGGTGAGGGGAGCATTAAGTTATGTGGGTGGACACTCAAGTGTGTGTGATAGCGCGTACGTGAGTGTTTTTGGCGCCCGAGGCGAAAAAGGTTCGCCATCACTGGTCTATCTATTACACCTTCTTGATGACATTTAGATGTGGCAAAATGGTATCATTCCAGAAAATCTTTCAATTATAAGGGGCTGCCACTGCGACTGGGTGACTTTGCGTGTTATTTAACTGAGGATAAATTTCCCGTCAGTTAGAACAATTAACCAGTAGAACAGCTTGCCTCCAGAAGTTGTGAATGCCCCAACCCTGGAAGTCTTTAAGAAGATGTTGGATAGCCATTTGTCTGAAACTGTATAGGGTTTCCTGCTAGGCTGGGGGTTGGACTGGAAGGCCTCCAAGGTCCCTTCCAACTCTGCTATTGTATTGTATTATATTAACTTGTTTGATCTATTATATTTATTGTTCTTTTGATGTAAACTAATGGTATATTCTGTTATATTGGAATAGATGGTACAGAGGAATTGGAATAGATGGTACAGAGGAATTGGAATAATCATTAATACCAACATAATCATTTATCTACCTTGGGAATGAACAGAGGGCTTAGTCCCCCTCGTCTCCCAAATGTTTCTTCAAATGCCTCTCTACTTTCAATACTTTCTGGAGTTATTATTTGTTCAATCTGCTGCTTTGGTATAATATTTTTTCTTTTAGTTAAGGATTTCTCCTGTACAAAATGATTCCAGTCAAGCAGGAATCACAAACTGAATATGACAACATAATATGCCCAGTTAACTAGGCCATATGATTGTATCTGATCACTGAAAGCAAATCTACTATAGCAGAAGAATCTCCTTGTTTGTTTATATTTAATGCAATAAAGTTCAGTTTAACAAAACTAAGCAAAGTCTATTCGGGGTGCAATGCATCCTAAGTAACAAGAGCTATTCTTTTTGTAGTGGTCCATGAGCCATTCCATAAAAGATTATGGAAAACGAGGGACATCATTTGACACTGTGATAGAAATATTTATGAAATTTCATTTTCCTTTCATTTAAATCGCCCTTTAACCTTGCAGACAGGATGAACTGATAATATTTGACACATCTTCCCTATCCTCTCCTGTGTATGTACAGAGCTGAAGAAAGGTATATGACCAAAGTAGGGCTGGTGGGAGAAACCTCATAAGACTAAAATCTTTCAGACCAGGACTTGATGGAGGAGGGATGGCTTGTGAAGATACTGATGATGTGACCATAAAAATATTCTCAATTTATAATCATAATAAAGCCTGCCTATTATGGTTATGAGTCGTCACGGTCCTAAAGTGACCAAGTGACCGGACCTAATTTTACAACCTTTTTTTGAAGTGGTCATTAAGTAAATATGGTAGTCATTACGTGAACCCATTGTTCACTGTGGGGCATTGTTGTTGAAAAAATGGAAGACTGGTTTTCTACAAAAACATAAATTGTGGTCACATAATCATGGGACATTGCAAAAGCCTATAAATGGAGGCTGGTTACTAAACTTCCAAAATATGATCATGTGATTGTAGGGGACGGTGGTAGCTATTGTAACTTCAGAACCAGATTGTAAGTACCTTTGGGGAAGGGGTCTCCATTGTAACTTTGAAATGTCATTAAGCGACCAATCATAAATCGAGGACTACATATATATTGTATTCCTATGTCTTCCTAACAATCAACCAAAAATGGTTTTAATTATGATAAAACAAGACTGTAGGGAGAAATTCTCTGGAAGTTCAAAACTTCACAACCAAATAATCAAATTCCTCTATTCTCTCTTGGCTCACTATCCTTTGCTTACCTCTGAAAACATGGGCAGTTTTTTGGCAAAATCCACCACACGGGTGATGGCAGGGGTAATGATCTTCGTAAACTCACTGAATGCCTCCAGGTCTACTTTGTCTCCATCAGGCATGGAGGCCATTGGTGACTGACCAATATCTTCAGGCTACGAGTGGGAGAAAGAAGCAGAATTAAACGTCTGCAGAGAACTAACTCGGGCGACCCCATACAACAGGAAATTTATCATCCAGCCCTAACATTGGAAATATAACTCCTATCTGTCGTTAACTTTTCCTTCTCTCAACTTCTTTACAAGGTGATCTCTTTGGGTTGCTACAATTATTAGTATCAAAATAATAGCACTCTATTAAAATATTTAAATAAACACTATAATTACTATTTGAATGGATTTTATTTAAAAAATCTTTAAAATTATTAAAAGCAATTTAAAAGACCAGTTTTAGCAGATATTACTCTGCTAACACACTGTGCAAATGTAAGAGTTGCATTGCTGAAAACACAAGTTTCGGTCCCTTGAGGCTGGGAAGATCAGAATCCATGGTTCTACTCCAATGCACTAGTTTGAGAATGACACCCATCTGCCTTTGGCTGTTCTGGATCTGAGTGCTTTTGAAAAAGTAACATCAGCCTCAGAGAGCTTCCATCTGCTTTCCAATGAAAATGTGGAAAGTTTTCCACACTTCATTTCCAAGTTATTTGGCATACTTGAGAAGACCATACTCAAATCATGTCCTGATAAACCCCAGAAGTTTCCACCTCTCAGGTTTAAATTTCTTTCTTATACACAAGCAGTTTAAGAATAGGGCATGTTTAGTTTCGTCATATGAACTGAACAGTAATGCCTTTTAGTCCGTTTTTAGACTGAATTTTGGGAGTACTTCCTCTGTTCGGTAAGGAACTGCTGCATACTATAAAGGCTGCGGGAACAGACAGAGCAATCTTAACCCATGACCCCCTCAGTCTGGTGGCCTATTTCCTCTCCCCACCCCCAAGCCTCACTTTCTATGACCTCCATGTCCTGACCTGCCCTGACATTAACTGATTATGGCCAGCAGAGGGCACCCCAAGCCAGCAATTCCTGCTCTGCTGAGAAATAGGGGAGGAAAGAGGGGTGGCATTGAGGGGTTTCTATTCCATCTGTCCTTGATCAGAGCTGAAAGGTCACAGCTGTGTCCATTTGCTCAAGCAAATTAACCCTTCAAAGGTACCTCTGCAGCACCGAATCTGCTAAATCAGTATATTCTAATCTCAGCAACTTTTAAGATGTGTAGATTTCAGCTTCCGGAATTATCCAGCCAGTAGGTGGCTGGAGAATTCTGGGAGTTGGAGACCATACAAAGTTTGCCATGGGTGATAAATACTATGATAAATTATGGCACTGAAAGTAATCTTAATAAAACATAAAACAATTTTCTCACATTAATTGCAAAAGTGCAAATATTGGGTGTTTTTTTTTCAAGGGCTGGGCATATGCTGTACTGAAATAAAATAAGTTTATAAAAATAAAGTAAGTTTAGCCAGACAATTTATATACGAGCATGAATGAAAAAGAGATTTTTAGATTATACTCTCTATTTCTGGCCTGAAATTTATTCAAATTCAAATTAATAATAAATAGAATGAGAAAATGTTTGAGAGACACCACACAGCTAAATGCCTCAGTGTTGAAAAGGTGCTCACAATTTGGGATAAATCTATAGCATTTTATCAAATTCGTCTTCTGATTTTAGCACAGAACTTTAGCACAGATTTTTTGGGTGCAAAATGGTCCTTTTTAAGGGTACAAGTTCCGCTTTTGCCTAATTCATAGTAGCTTTCTTACTTTTACTCATAAATGGAGAGCTGCAGAAGAGCTAGCACAGGGGTGCCAAACTCAATTTTATTGAGAACCGCATCAGGGTAGTGTTTGACCACCAGGGTGGGCATGGCCAGGGTGGCCAGGTGTGGCCAACTGGATGTCATTCATGTTGGGGGCGCCTGTGGTGGCCCAAGCACTCTGCCAGTGAAAACTGGCTACCGAACTCTGCTTTCAGCTACCACAGCCTCCTGCAAAACCTCTGCCAGCGAAAACGGAGCTCTGTTTTCAAGGGCAGAAGCACCACAGGTCGATCCTTCGCTATTTCTAGGGTGGCCCCGTGGGACAGATCTAAGTACTCTGCAGGCCAGATCTGGCGCTGAGGCCTTGAGTTTGACATCCCTGAGCTAGCATATAGCTGAAATGTGTACTTACCAAGTATCAAGGTGTTAGTTCTCATCTTTAAAGCGCTCCATGGCTCGGGACCTAGCTATCTGCGGGATCGAATCCTGCCCCATACATCTTCCCGGCCGATTCGCTCCCACAGAGAGGGACTTCTCCGGGTGCCGTCCACTAGACTTTGTCAGCGGGCGACGCCCAGGGGAAGGGCCTTCTCTGTGGCGGGCCCAGCCCTCTGGAACGACCTTCCCCCCAACATTAGAACAACTACGGACCTCCGCTCCTTCCGTCAGAAATTAAAAACTCACTTTTTCTGCTTGGCCGGCCTAGGTTAGTCTCTACCTCAGGGGTTAGGGAATGTTAATTTTAAAATGGGGATTTTAGTACAGGGACAGTTGATTTAATTTGTTTTTATTGTATTTATTTATGTATATATTTTATGCTGTTTTAATTTTCCCTGTGCACCGCTCCGAGTCCCCCTGGGGAGAGGACGCGGTATAGAAAAATAAATCTATCTATCTATCTATCTATCTATCTTAATTAGTTTAAGCGGAATGTAAATATACTTTGTCCAGATGCATAATTCTAAGCACCCGAACTCTGTGCATTTGCATATTTTTCCAATGGTTAAGAAAGAAAACACAAAGAAAAACAACTTTCGATGCTTAGTTGGCTCTGGAATGATTCTTACAGTGTTCCTCAACAATGGAAACTTGAAGATGTATAGACTTCAGCTCCCAAGACTTCCCCAACCAGCATTCTGGGGGTTGAAATCCACACATCTTCAAGTTGGCAAGAATGAGAAACACGTAATTCCAACAGCAGCACAGAACAGAGGCATGTGTCAAATTGCATGTATATTTTTTGGTAACCACTTGATGTCCAGTAAATTATGCATAAATTCACTTTTTCTGCTGGACTTACTTTTATTCTATCAGATTCTGAGAAAAGCCTGGGGTAGAGAGATCTACAGAAAGACATAGCCTTTCAAAAGAAAAATAGGGGCAGAAAAATATTACAGATAGTCCTTGCTTAATAACTCTAATTGAGACTGAAAACTGTGGCTAAGTTAAGTTGTCGTTAAATGAAGCATCATGTGAATGCACTACTTAGTAGTGCAGTTCTAGCAGTCCCAGTTGTGGTTGTTAGGTGAATCACCTGTGATTGTTTAATGAGACATCACGCAATTGCAACTTGCGACCTCTTGCTGGCTTCCCCATTGACCTTTGCCGGTCAAAAGCTGGCTGAGAAGGTTGCCAATGGCAATCATATGGACTTGCAGAATGCTGCAACTGTTTTAAATGCGCGAATTGTGATTATGTGACTGCAGGGACCATGAGACACCCCAAAAGCCATTTTTTCCAGTGCAGTGGTAATTCCAGTCGCTAAATGAATTATTGTTAAGGAAGGACTATATGTAATCCAAACTAAAGAAGGAAAAGAAATACATAAAATTGTGTATTGTGTCAATTCTGACAAAGAGAACAGTGCGCCCTATTTGCCAGTACAATTTACCAGGAATTTCCGCTTCTGTTTCCAATGGCTGCCTTGGGCATTGGTACTGCAGTGTGCATCTGTAGCGATGCGTATCAGCTCCCATTCCTCTGGGGTTGGCTCTGGCCGGTGCTGAAGGGATTTCATCATTTCCTCTTTGCGCCGTCTCTCCCGGTTCTCTTCAATCAGCTTCCGTTTGGCTACTCTCTTGGAGTCATCCAGCACCACTAGGAGGGTGGTGAAGAATGAAGAGGTATGAGAGGAGGGGGGGCTTCACATAAAGCCAATCAGAATTCTGCAACCAATTTGGCCAATTCCAAGGTGCCAAAGGGAACTACGAATATCCATCTGATAGGATGGCTTAATTAAAACCTTAGGGAATACTAAGACAACTCTCGCACTATTCCAGGGACTCAACACGTAGGGATTCAAAGATGATCCCTATGTAATTTTACACACCAAACAATTATTTCCCTCTTTTGATCCTTCAACGTGCGTCCATTCTTGGGCACATTTCTTCTCCTCTGCTCCCTGTAACCACTCCCATCCCCATCGCCTCAATTCCTCCCCGCCCCCCCTAGTTCTCCATAGTGGGCGCAAAGCCCTTACAGTCCATGGCCATGCCAACAGCAATGCACTTCTTGAATCGACAAAGTTGACACTGGTTGCGGGTGATCTTATCGATGACACAGGAACCATCATATTTGCAGGAGTATGTTGGATGCAGATTTTTCTGAATGGTCCGTCGGAAAAAGCCCTGTGGAAGAGAGAACACAGTGAGACCCAGGCAGTTCTGAGAAAGCAGAGTGTGTATTCTTTGATTCTCCAACCATCCATCGTCTATTCTCCCCAACCCTTGAGCTTCTATATTCTATCAAAGAGGATACAGCCCTGTTGTACGTAGCGCTATTGACCTTTCTAACTAAACAGGCCTTTTTTCTCTTATAACTATCAGTGACAGACCTGCAATCATAGAGATGACCAGGGTAAAAAGATATCATTTTAGTATTTGGAACAGTAGGTCACTATCTATGTGAATTCGTGGGTTTCAAATGGTATGTGTTTCTAAGGTTCTAATCCAAAATATAGTCACCTTGACATATTCTGGTACCGTGGTTTCTTAGGATTGAATACAGGACAGTTTACCAGGAAACTATTCTCTTTTTACTGGATCCTAGAGTTTTCATTTGATTTCACTGAGCATTCTGAGATAAACTTTCCAAAGGATCACATCTGCGAGCTAGTACTTTTTCTTCCCCATTACCAACCCTTAAATTTTTCTTAAGCCTACTATTAGCTGTTAAACTTTTTCAGCCCAAGACTAATTCCACACTTCAACCCAGAGCTGGCTGGCATTTTGCCACAATTGAGTGATTTATGATGCCACTTGAATTTTCTGCCCAAGGCACTGTGTCTGCCTACAGTTTGTTTGTTTTCTATTTAAGTCTGTGTTTCTTTTACCTTTTGATTGTTTTTTTAAGTAAACAAAAAGAAAGCAAAGGTAATGCTTTTAGCCATATGTCAGGCACAACCTATTTGTAAAACAGGATTCCTACAGCTGGATATATAAGGGCACTATCTTTTCCACCTTTCTGTGCAAGAAAACGGATTTTAATTGTTTTAATTATGAGTACATATAGAGTCATGTACTGTATGTAAGAAGTAAGTCTATAAATGTACTAACTAATGTAACTCTTTCTTCACAGATTGCTGCAAAATGGGAAGATTAGCCCTATCTAGAAGGTTCTAGCTACCAAAAATAACATCTTGTTAGACCATGTGAAACATACAATTTTCATAATGGCAAAAAAAGACACCTTGCATTAGGTTGGCTCTTGAAGCAAATAAAAGTGTGTGTGTGTGGGAGAATGGACTAATAACTAAGAGGGAAATATACTCTCTGTGTATTCCAAGATATATTTATGATTGTTACAAACTTTATATTTCTGTTAAATCTGGCACTGAAATCAGGTTTTGTGACAGTGTTTTTACTCAATCTCCACCCAGAATCTTTAAATGTCCACACATCTTTTTCCCATCCCCATTCAAAGAAAGGTAAACACAACTTTGCAGCAATCTAAAGTACTACAAGGAATTGTAAAAAATTCTTAAAGCCCACTGTGGAAAATGTCTGTATTTTAGGCGTGCAACCAATTATGTGTGTGTGTGTTTAATATTATCTTGCCTCTGTGTACAAGAAATTGAGCAATTACAAAAGGAAAACCTCTTTTTTCTGCTGCATTGTGTCTTTGAACTGTGTTTGAACTAAACCCCCATAGTCCAAGATCTCATAGGGAGTTGACTTGGGGGGGGGGGGATTATTGAATGAGGCCAGGATTTGAAGATTTCATTCCTCTTATTATAACATCCAGTGCACCTTACATTAAAAAAAAAACTCTGCTCAATTTAAAGGCATGCAAACAAGCACATTTTCATATACTTCTAACTAAACAATGTCAAAGTAATAGCATTAAAATATAACATTAATAAAAAACCACCTAGGACAGGGATGTCAAACTCGATTTCATTGAGGGCCACATTAGGGTTGTGTTTGACCTCAGGGGTCCGGGGTGGGCATGGCCAGGATGGGTGTTGCCAACTTGAGATCACTCATGTCGGTGACATCTGTGGTGGCTTGGGCACTCTGCCAAAGAAAACAGGCTGCAGAACTTCGTTTTCAGCTGTGACAGCCTCCTGCAAACCTGTCAGCAAAAATGGAGCTCAGG
The DNA here is from genome assembly GCA_039707465.1 of Rhabdophis nuchalis. NCBI lineage: Eukaryota > Metazoa > Chordata > Lepidosauria > Squamata > Natricidae > Rhabdophis > Rhabdophis nuchalis. The sequence goes on along the minus strand of CM077647.1, from coordinate 124,558,639 downwards.
AGGGGCGCTCGCATCCCTCTCAAACTCCATATTCACTGGCGGAAGCACTGCAGGGCGATTCTTTGCTGTTTTCAGGGTGGCCCTGAAGGCCAGATCTAAGCACCTGAGGGCCAGATCTGGCCCACGGGCCTTACGTTTGACACCCCTGGCCTAGAAAATCCACATGCTATGTCCGGGAATCTAAAGAGCTGAATTCCAAGTCATATTGTTACTGAATCCAGAAATAGACCTTCTAGAAGTGAAGGAGATGGCCATCTCAAGAGATGGATTTCAAGAGGCCACTACTAAATGACAAATTGGAACCCTTCAGTGGAAGTGTAGTGAATTACTACAATTTAGTTAATTGTAGGAAAATTTTTATGGAGTGATTCCTCTACAAAAGGGGTCCCCAACCCCCGGACCGGTGCTGGTCCATGGCTTGATAGGAACCAGGCCACAGTGAACGGCGCAACTCTTAGAAAGGGTCGGAGAAGAGGAGGAGGGGGCAGTCCCCTGGGCAGAGCGCGCGCTGGGCGTGGGAGAGTGCAGGTGCGGCCGCTCATGCCGTTGGGGGCCCGAGAGGGGCGAGTGAGCCGACTCACCACCCCACGCACATGCGCCGCCTGTTCCCCCCCCCCCTACGCTGGCCGAGCCATGGCCACCGGTCTGTGGAATTTTCTTAACATGAAACCGGTCCCTGGTGCCAAAAAGGTTGGGGTCCCTTGCTCTACAATATACATGGCTGTAGAATGTCCCTTATACAGGTAGTCCTCGACTTACAGCAGTTCATTTAGTGACTGTTCATTTAGTTATAACCGCATTGTAAAAAAATGACTTATGACCGTTTTTCACACTAACTACCTTTGTAGCATCCCCACGGTCACGTGATTCATATTCGGATGCTTGACAACTGGTTCACATTTATGATGGTCATCAAGACCAAAGGTCAGGTCCTCCCCCTTTGTGACCTTCTGACAAGCAGAGTCAATTGGGAAGCCAGATTCACTTAACTATTGTGTTACTAATTTAACAACTGCAGTGAGTCACTTAACAAGTGTGGCAAGAAAGTTTGTAAAATAGGGCAAAATTCATTTAAATTTTAACAATGCAAATTCTGGTCTCAATTGTGGTGGTAAGTCAAGGTCTATCTGTATTTTCTGTTGCAGGGTCCAACACTGACCCTAAAGCAACATAGGCTCTTATTAAATTAATTCTCTCCTCCCTGTCTTTAAAAAAAAACCTGGTTTATAGTATTATATAATCTTTCGTAAGCCACATATTCCAAATTTCTTTACTGCTAATCATTGCTAATTAGTCAAACCACGTAATTTCTCCTTCCTTTCATTTTGGGCATTTAATATTGATTGCAAATAAATTCTCCCGGACATAATGTTTAAATATTTTGGTGTTCTCTAATAATGCTAATTATACAAAATTGTAATTGAAGTGTGGTAGCCAGAGCAATGAATTTAGACCAGGAAGATATAGATTCATCACAGATGTCTGTGGAGATTCTCTGTCATCCAGATCACGGTTGTCCCAAAGGTGCTTTTTTCAAGAGGCAACTGGGCTTTCTGGTTTTTCTTTGAAGACTTTTTACTTCTCATCCAAGAAGCTTCTTTAGCTCTGACTATATGGTGAGGAATGGAAGGATTTATACTTCTTTCAGACAACTGGTCATTTGCATTCTTTTAGCAAGTTGTTCAGGTCACCTGGAGGTTTTTGTGTCGGGTTTCTGAAACCTGCAGCGCTCTCTCTCTCTCTCTCTCTCTCTCTCTCTCTCTCTCTCTCTCTCTCTCTCTCTCTCTCTCTCTCTCTCTCTCTGTGTGTGTGTGTGTGTCTCTCTCTCTCTCTCTCTCTCTTGGAAAGCCAAGGCTGGGACAACCTGGCAAGCTCTTTGCTACTCCTTTTTTCTTTTTTCTTGGCATCTTTTAGAAATATGGGCTGGATGAGAATGAGTGTAAGCCACGGCAGAGGGTTCCCTTTGGGCAACCCTCCCCCCCTTCTCCTCTTGTAACCACAGCCGGCCAGGGAGAGAGACATAGAGAGAGATAGAGAGGGGGGTGATATAGCTATAGAGATAGAGAGGGGGGGGGGGACAGAGACAGACAGGGAGAGGGGAAAGGGGGGAGAAAGGGAGAGAGACACACAGAGAGAGATACAGAGAGAGGGAGGGAGAGATACAGAGAGAGAGAGATACAGAGAGAGGGAGGGAGAAATACACACAGAGAGAGATAGAGAGAGGGAGGGTGGGAGAGATGTCAAAAGGTTCCGGATGTTTTTTAACAACTGGTTCTCTGCCCTAATGACTGACTAAGTAGGCATGGCTAGGGGTGGAGTCATGTAACTGGGTGGGAGGGAGTGACATCAAGTTGGCCATGCCCACTCAAGTTTTGTGGCTCCCAGTGTTTTCTTTTTTCTGGGAAGCAGGTCCAAATGGCTCTTTGAGTGTTACTAGACCCATTCTGCATCATTAGGGTCACCTGAGTGATGCAAATGGGTACAGAGCCTTCTTGGAACTGTTGAAAGGACTGTGTTGTAGATTGGAGATAAATGATGTTGCATCCCACCCCTTCTGTTGAGAAAGGATAGTCAATTTTGACATAGATGGCCTCTTTGACTCTCTTTCAAATCAGCGGTCCTCTCGTCAAAAATGTAGACTTTGCTGTCTTCAAAAGAGCGGCCTATATCTTTTAAATTTAGGTGGGCTGCTGAATCTAGTCTTGATGTATTTGTTCTCCTATATTGTACTATGCACTTATGAAGTGGTGGTTTTGTTTCCCAATGTAAAGATCTGCACATGGCTCACTGTATTGTATTGTGTATACTATGATGCTTAATTTTTTGTCTGGTATTTTATCTTTGAGGTGGACAAGCTTCTGCCTTGGGTTTGAAGTGTGTACACGTTATGTTGGAAGAAGATCCTCCTGAGTTTTTCCAATATACCTGCAATGTACAGAATAACAATGTTGCTTCATTTATTGTTTTCTTCATTATCTGTTATGGAGGAGTTTCTGTAGGGTATCTTTTTTGAGATTTTATGAAGACCCACGTGGGATAGCCACACGTTCTGAGGGCTTCCTTGATGTGTTTTCGTTCTTTTTCTTTCCCATCTTTGCTGGTAGGCAGACCTTCAGCTGGGTGGTGTAGGGTTCTGATGACTTCCATTTTGTTCTCCAGTGGGTGGTAGAAATCAAAATGTAAATATTGATCTGTGTGGATGGGTTTTCTATGAACTTAAATGTTAAGGCTTCTGTCTTCCTTAATGTGTACTACACCATGAAGACTAGACTATTTTCCTTAACATCTTTCCGTGTGAATTTGATGTATCTGGTGAATGCTTCCAATTCACGTGTTTTGATCTTGACCCAAGTATCATCCACATATCTATACCAGTGAATGGGTGGAATTCCTGAGGAGTCTAGGGCTTTGGTTTCTACCTTTTTCATGTAGAGATTGGCCACAATGTGGGACACATTGACAACATGGTACAGCTGTGTTTCTGTCTGTTGAAATCTTCACTGTATTTAAAATAGGTAGTGGTCAAACAGAGGTCCATAAGTGGTCTGAGCTGAGGTTGATTCTATCACCTAGGGTGCTGTCTTGTAGCAGTCATTTTGTCACTACCATGACAGCTTTGATAGTTGGAATGTAGTTGAACAGAAAAGTCACATCATAGGAAACTTTGGTGTCATTCAGGTCCAGTTTTAATTTCCAAACCTTGCTGGCGAAGTCCTATGAATTATTGATGTGATGGGTGGTGTTGCCAACTAGAGGAGCTAATAAGATTGTTAGAGCTTTGACAATGTTTTAGGTGACAGAGTTGATGCTGCTGATAATCGGTCTGAGTGGAGCTCCCTTTTTGTGGATTTTGGAGACTCCATATATGCATGGAGTGAATTCCCGAGGGTGACACAATTAAACATCCAGGTGACCTAATGACTTGCTAAAAGAATGCAAATGACCAGCTGTCCGCAAGGAGTATAAATCCTTCCATTCCCCACCATCCAGTCAGAGCTGAAAAAGCTTCTTGGATGAGAAGCGAAATCTCTTCAAAGAAAACCCAGGAGTCCAGTTGCCTCTTGAAAAAGCACCTTTAGGATATAACATTATAAAACTTTCAGCAAATTAGTATCTCTATGTCTTAATTTGGCCACTTGGTGATAGGAAATAGAGATGGCCAGCAGGCATAACATACATGGACCAAGTGAGGAGAATTCATAAAAACATTTTGAGCTAGCAATCATTGCCAAGAAAAAAAAAGACTAGACTAGAAAAAAATGGAAAAGGAGAAAGAGATTATGTCTTAAGAACCTACAAAAACATCAGGAATGGTTTGGCTGGGGGGGAAAAGTTAGGTCCATTGTATTTTCCCTATCTGTCAGCCTTTCTCAATACCACTGTCAGTACCCCAAATCTGCAAATATGATTAGTTCCTTATCATAGTTGTTGGATATATGTAGGATATAGACCCTACATATGAGAAAATACATTAGATCTAACTTTTTTTTCCAGCCAAACCATTCCTAGTTCAAGACGTTTTTATGAATTCTCCTCACTTGGTCCATGTATGTTATGCCTGATTGCCATCTCTATTTCCTATCACCAAGCGGCCAAATAACCCCCATTACTTTTTGCAGAAGAAACAGTGTGATGCCATGTAAAATGTTTGGAATGATTTACCTAATGCAGCAGAACTACGCACGTAATTAATTTTTCAGAGTGAGTTAATTCAAGGTGCAGGTCGTCCTTGACTTACGAACCAAAATTGGGACCAAAATTTCCATTGCTAAAGCAAGGCAGTTGTTGGGTTATACCTGATGTCATCACGATTGTTAAGTGAATCACTTCAGATGATAAGTGAATCGTAGGATTGTTAAGCAAATCTAACTTAACTGCTTGTTGAAAGCTGCCTGGAAAGCCACAAATGGAGATCACGGGAGCCACGGAAGCTGAAACCATCATAAATAAATGACAAGTGTGCAAATGTTGATCATGTGACCATGGGGATGTTGCAAGTCGTAAGTGTGAGGACCAGTCATAAAGTCCATAAGTCACTTTTTTCAGTGCCATTGTTAATTTCTAACATTGATTAAATGTTGTTTATTGAGGACCACCAGTACTGAGAGTGTAGGAATTTTTCACAGCCATGCTGAAGTGTCACATACCATTTCTTGAGCTAGCAAAAAATTATATTGGCATAAAATTTAGTATCCTGTCACAGACATGCTGTTAGCAAATGGCACTGATCTTATTTACAGTTTGCAGACATGTTCAGAATAAGGATGAATTGATATCCCAAGCTTTGTTTCCCTCCTCTCCTACCTAATGTCACCAGCTAGTAGAAAAACATCTACTAATCACTCTCAATATAGATGACGTTGGTAAGGAAGGAAATAAGTTTTGATAGAAGAGTAAACTGCTTGGGATTTGTGGAAATGAATTCTAAGTCAGCATGGTTATCAACTAAGAATGTAGCTCCATTTGAACTTAAGTCTAGCAATATTTTTGAAGAGTGCTAAACCTGTATGGAACCCTGTAAAACTTGTATGCAAAAGAACTAGGGGTGACATTATAGCAGTGTTCCAATATTTGAGGGGCTGCCATAAAGAAGAGGGAGTCAACCTATGTTCCAGAGCTCCAGAATGCAAGACAAGATACAATGGATGGAAACTAATTAAGGAGAGAAGCAACCTAGACCTAAGGAGAAATTTCCTGACAGCGAGAACAATAAATCAGTGGAACGGCTTTCCTTCAGAAGTTGTGGGTGCTCCATCACTGGAGGCTTTTAAGAAGAGAGTGGACAACCATTCGTCTGAATGGGACTCCTGCTTGAGGAGTGAATTGGACTAGAAGACCGCCAAGGTTCCTTCCAACTCTGTTATTCTTTTAGCCCAACAACTGACGGGCATTGGATGAATTGCGTCATGAAACAGCAAAGAGAAACCTCTGTTCTGCTTCACCATCAGGCTGATCCAAGTCTCTGAAATTGGGAACAATCTGGTTTGAAAGAATAAGGACACTCATGCTGCCTGGAGTAGACTGAACTTGGAAGACAGCACCGAAGGGCTGGAGAGTAAGAGGCATGCCTGCAACAGCCCAAGTGGCCAAAAGTTCCTAATCCCAGAGGGTCACTTGACCGCAGCACCAACTGAATGGTCACTATCAGATTGGGCTCATGGTAAAACTATCATAACCTATTGACTGTTTAAAGAGCAAAGCATTACTGTATACTGAGGATGACTTTAAGCTGCCTTGGATATGACTTGAGATTCAGAAGGATGTGGGGGGGAGGGGAAGGTTGCTGGGCTGTATTGCTGCTGTGATCAGGTGCAGATGTGGAAGGCCCTTGGTTGTGACACACCTATTCAAGCATTTTTTACCTTGCAGCCTTCACAGGTAATACAGCGGTAGTGGTATCCTGTGGCTTTGTCTCCACATACAACACACTGCTCATCTTTGTCCAAATAGCTAGGGATGTACCCTGTAGGAAAAAGCAGCCAAGAGGTCAAAGCTGGAAAGATGAAACAGCAGCTGCAAGAGGTTAAGACTATTGAAGTAGACTAGAAAGCATTCTTGCCCAACACTCACACTCCATAGAGAAACAGAGCAAGAAGCAATAACTACTCCTTTGTGGCTACTTACCAATATCTGTTAGTTAAATACATTTGTCCTTTGAACATAAAGTTTACATAAAGTGTTCATTCCCACTATATTTCTTTAAAGCTGAAACTTAAGCACTGTTTTATAAGACAGTTCAGGTTCTCTTGTGTTTTACAAAATGAGAACAAAATCACTTAAAGCTCAACGTAACATAACTTAAGAAGGACAAAACAGCTAAATTTGCTACTTTGCAGTGTCTTAGAAGAATGTCAGGATACAAAAATCCCCCTTGCTTTGTCAACAACAGGCAGAGGGTGGAGGCTTTTCCATGGCCCATCTTCCCTCCGAGTAGAGTCTACAAGGCTGTTCAAGTCCTACTTCCTGGCTGGGTGACAGGAGGCAGGGGCAAGGCCTGGCTTGCTCCAAATCTTTCTGAAATATTCCCCACCCCCACCCCACACACACCTCCAAAGCTTCCTGAAATGGTGATAAAGAGCAGAGGAAAACACATGTATGTCCATAAAAGGCCCTTTGTCTCTAGGCAAGGAGAAGAAGCAGCAGGCATGATGATCGTCCCTGCTAATTACTTCACTCCCTTTCTATAACCTTGACTTTTTCCCATCAATAGGAAATAACAATGCCTTCTCCCACTGTGCTCTTTCAATCCCTACTCACCCACTCCCACTCCTCTACCATTGTAGAAATCACAGTCAAGGCAGTCACAGGAAAGTAGACTATACAGCCTTGCTATAGAAGCTGGCATCTAATTTTTCGTTGCCTGAGAAATAGCCAATGATAAATTACCTTGCATCGATGAAACTGCCTTTTTGGCCTGCTTGTCCTATCATCTCTACATCTCTTTCACTTATATTTATTCTTAGCACCAACAGCACAGAACCTCTCTTGACTTTGGCTGAGAAGGCTTCTCATTCAGTTTTGGGCTTGACCAGTTTGGCCCTAAGGATGTGCAAAGGTGTGCCGGATGGGCTATCCTCCAGCCACAAAACCTTTTGGGTTGGCAGGCAGTGCTCAGTGCTCCTTCCTTCCTCAGGCAGTGGCTTCCCACTACTGTACCTTATGGTCCTTTTTCCAGCCATTTTGGCTTCTCTACTTTTTGAATCTGCTCTCCAGTCTTTCTCTGCCTGCTTCCTGTTGCTCCCTCTGTTTTGCCTGCTATTTCCCCTGAGGCCCCTTCTCTGAAATTAAAGTGGGGAAGGGTTAAAGAATGCACAGATAGCTGCAGGATGTTTTCTTAATAGAGCTCCATGGTTTTACTCAGCATATACAAAAGGTTCAAGGACTGCATGCATGTCTTGAAACTTTGTGTGTGGGCGCACAACTCAACTCTGATTATGTGGGTCTTTGTTGAAAAGAAACTTCATGCTCTTCTCAAACGAGCATGCTATTAATATCTATTACGTGTTTACTGCTGTATGAACGAACTTCTCTGATTCCTAGAAATGGCTGAGAGCTGATTCTCACATTACATTTTCCATATTGGACATCCCTTAATATATAAAATACATTCTTCCCAACTAACCACCAGCACCTATAGATCACATGTAGATGTCACACAAACATGCCACTTTGTTCACAATGAAATTACCGCCAATTCAAAATGCCTAATGAACATATTCCTAGAGATATACTGTGTGTATTTTTCCAATAGACAGATCTACGCATTCCCATAGACAAAATTGAATCAAATACTGAAAATTGTGTGGATTGGGCAGAAGAAGGTGGGACTGATAACAAAGAGTATAATAAAAACAAATTTGCATTAGCAAACATATAGAAAAAATATAACTGAATAAAACTTAGATGTAATAAAATATATTTAATAGACTTTCATAATAGCCATGTAATGATATAGCATCATATCTTGGCAAATATATTATTTTATTAGTAAAGAAACATCATTTTTTCATCTTGGGTATTTATAATTTCCCAATGACAAAGAGTATATAATTTAGTAAGTAAATTGATCAAACCACTTCCAAATGAAAGTGTTTAGAGCAGGGGTTCCTAAACTTGGCAACTTTAAGACTTGTGGACTTCAACTCCCAGAATTCTCCAGCCAGCTCTGCTGGCTGGAGAATTCTGGGAGCTGAAGTCCACAAGTCTTAAAGTTGCCAAGTTTGGGAACCCCTGGTTTAGATCAGCATGCTGGCTAGGAATTCTGGGAGTTGAAGTCCACACATCTTAAATTTGTCAAGTTTTAAAAACACTGGCTTAGATGGAATATTGAGAGCAGTCACATGATGTGATTCTATTAGTCTATATTGTCAATATTGATCAAAAAAACTTGCTATGGTTTAAGTAACAATCCTGGTGTGGATATGGCCGAGAAAAAGCATGGAATCTTTCACAGGCAAACTGTGCTCTGTTATGAACCTACAGCTCTATAAAACAGTTCTGGCAATCCTTTCTCAGAGCTTAATCTGGTCGTTTTTGGTTTTGGTATTAAGACAAATAACTTTCAGGAAAAGAAGAAATTCCATTTTCTGTTCTGGCCCACTTTCTAAATCTCTGGAATGCATAAAAGCAATAAAATCTTATGGAAGTCTTCTCAGAGAATCACTTGTAATGCACCCCCTCCCCCCTTTAAAAAAGGCCTAATTAGACAGGAAAACACAATGATCTTGTATTTATAAAGGGTGGCTTGTAAGATGACCATCTACAAAACAGATCTATTTTGTAAGACAACAGCAGGAGTACAGGTAGTGCTCAATGTATAATCAATCGTTCATTTAGAGACCATTCAAAGTCACAATGGCAGTGAAAAAATTGATCTGTGACCAACCCTTGCATTTATGACCATTTCAGCAACTCCAGTTATATTATCACAATTTGGGCATTTGGCAACAGGTGTGTATTTAAGAGAGTTGCATTGCCTGGGATATGTAATAGCTATTTAGGACCTTCCAAGCTGGCTTCTAAGAAGCAAAATCAATGGAGAAACCGGATTCTCTTAACAGCCCCAGGATCCACTTAACAACTGAAATAATTTACTTAACAAACATGGGGAAAAGGTCATAAAATTGGACACAATTCATTTAACAAGTGGTGGTCATAAGTCGAAGTATCTCTATTTGCAGTCTCTGACTGACTGAAAGCTATGTTATCACTAACATAGCTTCTTCATCCCCATTTCTCCAAAATAGAAAGAGAAAGTTTGGAGCAGATTGTTTTCCAATTTTAAAGAAACTTTTGGCAAGTCTTCTTTTTAAGTGAAAAGTGACTTGTGGAATATGTTTTCAATACTTGAGAATACAAAAGCAGTTAGACAGCTTTCTTCAAGCACGGGTTAAGAATGAGAGCCCAACCCAAGATGAGGAGGATGTGCTGGACATGTTCACCATTTTGAATTATTAGTAAAAATAATAACACTATGATACAAATAAATAAATAAACAAACATCTCCCAATATTAAAAGACAAACAATTATAAAGTTGCAGCAGGTGAAAGTTTTTTCCCTGTTATCCATAAGCAGCTCCAAATCCATTTTAGCTGAATTTATTATAAACTTTCCCACAATCAGAAATTCTGCCTTATCATAATTTTCGATCAAATTTTATTTATTTTATTATTTTATTACATTTATATCTCGCCCTTCTCCACAGAGGACCCAGGGCGGCGCACAGGAAATTTAAAAAGATATACAAAATAGAAAATGAATAAATAATTTAAAATATATATTAAATAATCCCAATCCTATGCTAAAACCAATTATTTGAAACCCAATTTAAAACTTTTCTAAAAGTCCCCATGGGAGGTTAGGCTAGGCCGGCTTGATGAAAAAAGTATGTCTTTAGACATTGGCGGAAGAGGTGATGGTCCGGAGTTCAGGGGGTAGGTCGTTCCAAAGGGCAGGGCCCGGAAAGGGAAGTTTGCAAGTACAATTTGGTGCATATCTTTAGGCCATCAAATATACATATGTACACCGTGAAAACAGGCAGTTGCTGGAACATTCACAAAAAAAAGATCAACCACATCTTCTCTTCTGTTCTAATTGCTTTATTTCAAATATTTTTAAAAGGAGTGTGGTCATATGTAATTCTGCTTAGCATTTATTGGTTCCATTCAATTGGATACATGTAATTTAGCACATTACATCTAATGTAACAGTCAATCACTTCAGCATGATTGACTGTTTAGGGCAAGTGGCATAAGTGATGTTATGAACATCATGATATCACCAGGCAAATAACACAATAGAAGACTCTATTTAACTTGAGTGATGGCTCAGTGGTTAAAGAAGCTGAGCTTGGTAGCAGGAGAGCAGACAGCCCAGGTTGAAGACCTGAGCTCCACACAACAGGATGAGCTCCCATTACTTGCCCAATCTTCTGCCCTCACTAGCCATTTGAAACCAGGCAAATGCAAGTAGTTGAATAGGTGCCATTTGGGTGGGAAGGTTGACAAATGTTGGCCAAGAAATGGAGATGAGCACTATGTCCTACAATTGGACATGACTGACAGGGAAAACTTTATCTTTACCTTTAGACTCATTCATTCTTCTATTAATTTTTTGAGGGCAGAGAAATGGAAGTGAAAAGTGGTTTAATCATTATCTCAAATAATGACTGTCATTTGGACATGGACAGTCAAATTTAAGTAAGCAAATAATTTTATGACTGGTTTAAAATGACCTCTTGCACCTTTCCTAACTCAACAACTCATAATATATTTAAGCTGCAAAGTTACCAGTAATTTTTTAAAGTTCTTACATAAATGATTTTTCAGAGGAATTTGGGGCAATTTGGAAGGACCTCATTTTGTTCTCCAGGTGCTTCTTATTCTCATAAGATTGGTATACACACCCACACACACAAAGTTTTTTCATCTGTTTGTTTAAAGTATCACTGAAGCAATCCTAAACTTTACAGTTATAATCTTTGGCTTGCACACAATTTGTAAGCTTTCCTTACTTCCATTACTGAGGGTATATAGCTTGGATACAGTAAACAATCACTCTGCTTGAATTTTACTTCATATTTCCACCCACTCCACAACTCCAGAACCTGACCCAAAACTGACAGTTTTAGTCAACTAAATTACAAAATATAGATGACTGGAAACAAAAATGCCTGCAGACAGAAAGCTAACTAACTATAGGAAAAACTGTTCAAGTTTATCCCCTTTGCAATACCTTTTATTTAGAAGGAATGTTTAAACATGTGAAAGGATGATACTTTTAACTGCTTCTGAAGCACTTCAGTCCATTCTACGGGCTTAATGTTTTATTACTTCATTTTATTAGGCTTAATATGTTCTTAGTTTCTGTATATTTTTTTTGCATCTTATGAGAGATGCACATAAATAACATTGCATCTTCCATTTAAAAAAAAAAGGACAATGAAAGCAAAGAACAAGGGCAGTTATTAAAACATGGAAATAAGAGTAAAACTGAAAACTGAACCATGATTTGACTTTTAGGCAGATTGCCTATTTGCTTTGTGGAATTGATATCCCAGTATAGTCCATATATATTACATATGATTTGAAGACTATTAGCAACTGAACAGTGAAGAAAAAAATGTCAAAGGTTACAACCCTATAGGCACATCTCAAGAATTTTTGTGCATTACCACTTGCATATTTTGCAAGCGGTAATAAAAGATATTGTTTTAATCTGGTAAATTAAAGAAGGCTTCCAAGGTCAAGATTTTGGTCTTGCGTCTCAAACAAATGCAGATCATTCTGCAATCTATGTGAGAAAGACATTGGGAGACAGGGCCAAGAGATGCTGCCTAGGGAGCAGTCGGATAAGAGAAGGGCAGGAGTCTCAGAAGAGAATTCTTGGGCTGTAAAAGAGACGGTAAGAGATTTACACTTTCAGAGTTGCAAGATTTTGTTATTGTAGCTTTACAATAAAGTAGAATTAGCTCATCTAGTTGTGTTTCCTTTCAGGACTATCTAATAAGACTGACAAAGGAGATTGGCAGCTTGGTTGTTTAAATGAATCAGTCACTAAGTGATATTGCAATTATGATCTTGATTTGTCTTTTCTTTGCTTTACAGACATCTGGAAGTTATAAATGTGAAGACTGGTCGCAAAATTACTTTTTTCATCATCACTGTGACCGCGAATGGTTGCTAAACGAGCTGCTGAGCGAGAATTACCTGTAAATCAAAAGGACATGCACAGTCTCTCAAGAGAGCCACAAACTGATAGGTGTAACTGTATGTTCCACACACCTTCCCCCAACCAAAGCTTCCAGTCATGCTGTTGAGGGATTATGAGAGTTGTAGGCCAATGTATTTGGATCAAGTTAAAGGAGAGTACACAGAATACTCATAAAAATAATGGTCTTATGTGTTATGATTTATTTTCTAATAATGAACTTTCCAAGCTCATAAATTCTCTATGTGCTGTAGATAGATTAAAAATCAGGATAATCTCTGCCTGAAGTTTTGAAAGCTGATGAACATAAAACGAAAAGAATGAGGAAAGAACTGAAATAGAGCAAGACAGACAGCAGTTCTCTGTCTGAGGAATGAAGTCAGGTTGGTCTTAGTCCTGTTATAGCCTCCTTTTGACCCTAAGTCTCCTCACAGATGAAAGAAGCCAGATCTGCTTCCTTTCTCCTGTCCCCTGGCAGATACATTATGAATTTAAACACAATGCTCTCTGTAGAGAAATCTGGGAAATATTTTCTAAAGAGGAAACTAACTACAACTTGCCAGATTCCTGGAAGAAATGAAAAAGAACCTTTTTAGTGCAGATATAGGGGCTCTTTGCCTCTTTTCCTAGCCTTGTGGTATGTTTTTTTATATATATAGACCATTCTATATGCACTGTAGTGTCTTTTCATAGGGTGGCTGAGAGGCTGAGCTTGTCGATCAGAAAGATTGGCAGTTCAACGGTTCGAATCCCTAGTGCCACATAGCAGAGTGAGCTCCCATTACTTGTCCCAGCTTCTGCCAACCTAGCAGTTCGAAAACATGTAAAAATGCAAGTAGAAAAATAGGGACCACCTTTGGTGGGAAGGTAACTGTGCACCTTTGGCATTTAGTTATGCCAGCCACATGACCATGGAAACATCTTCAGACAGCACTGGCTCTCCAACTTTGAAACGGAGATGAGCACCGCCCCTTAAGAGTCGGGAGCGACTAGCATATATGTGCAAGGGGAACCTTTACCGTTACTTTTTAGTGTCTTTCCATTTGGCAACTGCTGAATTAAAGCAATGCCAGTTAAAAGGCAACAAAATTGCCAAACCCTTATGAAAAGAGTTTTCTTCAATGTGGTTTATCCATATAGCAAATGTCTATGAATGGGGAATAATCCCATCTGCTTTTTTTTAATTTTTATGAGAAAAGAATGAAAAATGCTATTTTTAATATGTATCTCACATGTACACAGATCTATAAACACGGAAATAAATATTGACTAGGGAATTCTGGGAGTTGAAGATCATGTGTCCTAAAGTTACCAAGATTGGGAAACTCTGGTTTATATTCTATGTTTAGCCTCTATTTTAAAAATTTTTAAAAAAAAACAAAACCACATCCACACTGCTGATGGGTGGATTAATGCAAAAGCTAAACTGAACGATAAGCGCTGAAATCTGGATCCTATTCATCTCTCTCACAAGACCAAGAGTATATTCCTCCTGGTAGTAAAACTATTGCCAGGCTGCTGCATCACTAAAAAAAAACCTCTTAAGAACTGAGAGTAAAGTGTTAAAGAGCATATTTTAATAAGAGGGAGAATAAAATTTTTTTTTTGATTGTGATCATATTTTGGGAGATAGAGGCTAAACAGGGATCGGGGGGGAAATCACACGAGGGAAAGATATGGTCTGGCATTCTTTCGCATTCACCAGTCCACATGTGATTCCCTCTTGCCCCATGACCCACTGTGGCCTCACCTTTAGAATCCCGCCCCAGTTCTTTAGTGGTTTATCTTCCTATTGCAGGCTTTGCCATTTGACATCCGATATCCTGAGCTGCCCCATGACTGCCTTTTCTGGACTAGTGAAAAACATCAAAAAACAAACAAACCCTTCCTCAATAGGTTCAAGTCAAAGTTGGATACATTTTGGGGATATTGTTTTATTTCAATTTGTCAAAGCAGGTTTGCCACAACTCCTTTAATTTCTCCTATTTCTCCAATCCTCTGGAATATCAACACTCTGTTATGTAAGTATAATAACTTTGAGAGCCAGTTTGGTCTAGTGCAGGGGTCTGCAAAGTCGGCTCTTTTAAGACTGGTGGACTTCAACTCCCAGAATTCCCCAGCCAGCATAGCTGGGAGTTGAAGTCCACCAGTCTTAAAAGAGCCGACTTTGCAGACCCCTGGTCTAGTGGTTAAGGCATCAAGTTAGAATCCAGGAACTCTGAGATATAATCCCGCCTTAGGCATGAAAACTGGCTAGAACTGGGTGACTTTGGGCCAATCACTCAGCCCAATTCACCTCACAAGGTTGTTGTGGGGGAAATAAAGAGGAGCATTAGATATGTTTCCTGCCTTGAGTTATTTATAAAAATAATAAAGGCATGATATAAATAAATAAATAAATAAATAAATACATAAACAGATATACCTTTTTAAGAAGACTCTGTTGGAATAACTGCTCCGCTACTAAAGTCTAATTAATAATGTGATCTAAGGGGAATTTCAAATACATGCTTGAGTACAAGATAGGAAGCTAACGGTGATCCTGTCCCCTTAATTCTTTATGGAGATTTGCAAATCTCCATAAAAAAACTTACAAATGGTAATGCCAGATCTTCCCATTTTTAACTGACAAAGCCAAACCGACCTGTGACTATCAGCTGGATATGGCATTATATGTTTTTCCTGCCTGCTTAGGATAGTGGAAAAACAGAACAACCCAAACCCTGCTGTAGTTATCCCAAAATGCTATCATCTTTGGATGCGATCCTTTCCTACTAAGTAGAAGTCCTGTTCCTACAGAAAGGAAAGAATCCTAAAAAGTGAGTCACTTCCTCAATATCCTGCTGGCAGGACTACAAGGAAATGTACTGTCTTCTAGTATCACAGAAGAGATAAGCACATTGATCTGAAAATTTTGAGCGCTGGCAAGCTTGGGAGAGATGCTTACCTGACATATTGCTTTTCACCGAACATTGGCTGCTTTTTCTTTTACGTTTCCCATCCGGCCACCTTCACAGAAGAGAGAAACGGGAGAAAGGAGAGAACCGGTCAGAAATTTGGAGTTCTACATGTACAGTTTATCTTTCTTGCTCACCTGCTGAAGCCTTATCCCCCTGCCTCAAAACTTTCCCAAATCACCAGAGCTCAGCTCACCCTTTTTCTTCATGGTGTAGCATTTCCATTATCCTACACCCTTTAAGAAATCAGGAGGTGTGAGCAGTACAAGGGGACTTATCTGAGAAGAGCAGAAGTGATAAAGTAGTTGGGAAGATGTTTCAATGCACATATGCATGGCTAACCCCCTTGACGGCCAAGATTTCCATGCTATCCTTCGCACAAGTTAAGTGTTGTGCTACACTGTTCTCACCTCAAGCTAATATGGACTATGTGCAGGAGATTAAAAAAGGGAAGTTAAATTAGCTAAACCAAACCAAGCCAGGTTATTCTTCTTGAACCGAGATCTATGGCTGCCCTAAAAAGAAGTGATAGTTTGTCAGGATAGCTTTGCACTTGCCCAAAAAGCTCAGGGTGATTATTCCATTCAACCTTGTGATAGCTTTTTTAGTGTAGGTTAGGACTTAATGACATAACTTATCCAAAGTTAACTGGCCTAGTCGAAATCTTTTGCCTTAAGATAATACCTTGCTGGAGCAAGACAATATGGTAGAAAGAAAGATGTAAAGCTACATAAATCCTTTTGGCAGCTAAAATGTACGAAAGGGAGAAGGAAAAATTCATGAAACATTGGAAATTCCTGTAATTACCAAAAGAAAGAAAATAGTCCCAATTCAGCTACACATTTGGAAGTATACTCAATATTTTGTGTATATGTATTTAATTTGCATTATTAAGATCTTACAACTATAATTTTTATGCATGTATAACTGAGATAAAAAATTATATAGTCAGAATATGCTAAAGAAAATAATTTTTATTATTAAAATAGAAAGTATATTTCTCTGCAAAATATGTACTTATTTTACTTTATTAATTTGAAATTAATTAATGAATTAACAGTATTTGGGGGAAAGCCTAATTAAAGATTGGTATAAATTGCTAGGAATACATAATGAAAATAGATGTGTGGGAGGGGTTCCAGGTGTATTCTAAATTTCATATTGCCGTGTGTGTGTGTGTGTGTGTGTGTGTCTTACCAGGGTGTTGTGACACACACACACACACACATGTGTCACAACACCCTGGTAAGACACACACACACACACACACACACACACACACACACACACACACGTTAGTTTTATGAGCTGATACACATATTTAAAAAATCACACAATGGAATTCATGGCTTTCTGTCTAGATGGTCTCTGGTGATGAGCCGAAAGGCAGAAAAGGAAACAGTATGTCTCCTCCCTTAATTGGGGCCCTAACAGGGTGTTGTGGAACAATTATATATAAATAAGTCAGGGAGACTAGTATAGATCTATTTCAAGCTATTTAGCTCTCATCAGCTAGCCATACCCTTACTGGGATTTGAACGGGGGCTGTATTACATGTTAGGCAGATGTTTCAGCCACTAAGCCACCAGGTTCTCCTCCTGAACAGCTGAGCCAGAGGAATAAGTATATACATACATACATACATACATACATACATACATACATACATACATACATACATACATACATACATACATACATACATGCTGGTCTTGTTGTATTTGGGTTTTTTCCCGATTATTCCTTATTTTAATCATATATATATGATAATTCTAATGACTACTAAAATCCCATGAACTGTTGAATGTTTCAGTAATTTGAGTCCACTATAGCATACAGAATATATTTTTTTCTAGTCCAAGAACTGAGAAATTGTTTTTAGAGAAAAAAAATCTTTGAAATAAATGTTAGAAATTTCTGATAATTCTTCCAAGGATTTCAGGCAATTAGAAAGAGCTGAAGAAAAAAAAAAGATCTTACAACTATAATTTTTATGCATGTATAACTGAGATAAAAAATTATATAGTCAGAATATGCTAAAGAAAATAATTTTTATTATTAAAATAGAAAGTATATTTCTCTGCAAAATATGTACTTATTTTAATAATAAAATACAGGTACTCCTTATTTAAAACCATTCATTTAGCTGCCCATTTGAAGTTACAAGAGCATTGAAAAAAGTGACTTACTGCCATTTAAAAGAGTTGGATAGCATCTATACAGTTACATGATTAAAATTTGGGTAATTGGCATCTATTTATGAAGGCTGCATTATCCCACAGCCATTTGATTGCCATTTGAAGCAGTTTCAGTTGATTTCAAACAAGTAAAAGTCAAATGAGAGAAGCTTAACTCCCTTAATGACCACTTGACTGATTTAACAACTGCAGTGGGTTCACTTAGCTGTTGAGAAAAAAAGATCGTAAAACTGGGTGTACCCTTGCTTAGCAATGGCAATTCTGGTCCCAACTGTAGTCCAAAATCAAGGACTTCCTATAAGTAGGAACACCTACCTGCCCACAATCCAGTGAAAATCTGGCTTTTAATTATTTCAAATTATCAGACCCTGTGCATTAGAATTCTTTATTGGCCAAGTGTGATTAGACACACAAGGAATTTGTCTCTGGTGCATTATTTCCTAATATAAAGACCAGCAAGTTAATCTATCAAAAGAGCCATTACTTAACAACCCTAGGGATGATCCATTGGAAACGTTTTACTCAACAGGTTCTTTTCACCGTATTGAGTGAAACTTTCCTAAATCCAATTAATAAGACCACCAAAAAATTGAATATTCTTAGCACAATTAGAGAAGGGACAGAATTTATAGTTTCCATTGTAAAGAGTTTAGTATTTCAAAGAATTAGTATGGTGTAGTAGGTTAAGATGTTAGATTAACCAGACTGAAATCTGTTATTGACTAAAGAAATTCTCTTTGTATTTTGAGTTAGTAACTCTCTTCTAACCCAATTTATCTCACTAAGTTGTTGTGAAGATAAAATGAAAGCAGATTTCTCTATAAGCTTCCTTGAATTTCCTTGGGGAAAGACAGCAAAAAGTAAAGTAAATGCATGAATTTCTCATACTAGAGTGAGCTATATGAGACTAGAGAGGTGGTTTGATGCATGATTAAGGAATCAGAATAAAAATTGGGAGACTAGGAGTTCTAGCCCCACCTTGGACATGAAACTAGCTGGGTGACCTGCGACCAGCCATTTTTTCTCAGCCCTAGAAAAGAAGCAATGACAAACCATTTCTGAAAAACCTTACCAAGAAAACTGCAGCAACTTGTCCAAGCATTCTTTTAAAGTTAGACACAATTGTAAAAAAAAGAGAAAAAAAGAACTTATCCAGCTGTGCTCATACTTATACCAGCTTAGCCCCTAATATCGCTCCCTCCCCATCTCAGTTTCAACAGGATTGAGGGCAAGGGAGGAAATTATTTTCCAGAAGAAGAAAGCTACAAAGATGAAGCCTGGATGCCATTTAAAATACATAAGGGTTGACTAAGACAAAGGATTTCAAGTTTCATCCAATACATAAGAATATATTCCTTGCAACATGTGATCTTGTGGACAGTTCTGTTGAGGAACTTGTTACCCACTGAAAAAAGCAATCCAGCCACTTAATGGGACTGTCCCAAGAGGCAAGAGACTTGTTGGCCAAGTCTAATGGATGTTTACTGAAGACCTTCAGAAGAGGAAGTAGCAAAAGAGACTTCTTAATGTGCCAGAGAAGGAAAATACCATAAATACAGATTCAAGTCTGATTCTATGCTGGACCAATAATTGAGATGAAGCATTGTTTATTTCTCCCTTATAATACTGGCAGGGTTGTCAACTAGCAGCTTTGTTTAGGTTGGAAGCAGCAGGTAGATTTCCCATTGTGAGCAGTCAGCATAGCATTCTTAGATGAATTATTAGATTATTGGGCCATTTTTATTTAAGATTCAAGCTCAAATATAGGATGGACACAGCTTCAACTGCCCTCTGGATAACCTTTAAAAGGATTTCAGAAACTTGTCCAGAAGTATTGGCCTCTTGACCAACAGGGAGGGATTTAGAACACTCATTCAGTGACCATTCAAAGTTATGGTGGCGTTGAACAAGGACTTATGATGGGTTCTCATATTGCAGCTGTCACACCATCCCATAATCACATAGGGCAGACTTCAACTCCCAGAATTCCCCAGCCAGCTAAGCTAAGCTGGCTGGGGAATTCTGGGAGTTGAAGTCCACCAGTCTTAAAAGAGCCAACTTTGCAGACCCCTGACATAGGGTGCTTGGCAACTGGCTTGCAATTATAAATCACAGTCTTCCCCAGCCATATCACCTGGGGAAATCACCATTTGTGGTTTTCGCTGCTGGCTTCTGATGAGCAAAGTCAATGGGGAAACCAGCAGGAGATTATAAATGGTAATCTCTTGACTGGGGGATGCTGTGACTGCTCAGAATTTACCTGATGACAGAAACTGGGATTGCTGCAACAACTATCATAAATTGGTGCAATTACATGATAACTTGCTTTATAACCACGTTGCTTAGCAAATGAGTTTACAGTCCCAATTATTGCTAAGCAAGGACAACCTATACTTCTGCCCTTTCTTCAATGAACAGTTCCATTCCAGGTAGGGGAAGACAGAATAACCAAGGAGTTGCTATCTGTGGAATGCTGCATGGATCAGTTCGTCTCCTCTGCTTTTTTATACTTACATGAAATTTCTGGGTAGTTTATTGCCAAAGCAGCAAATGACGTTTTGTTGAAATCTTATATCTGAAATCTGTGAAGGGTCTGGATCAGTGGTGGGATTCAAAAAATTTTTTTACTACCAGTTCCGTGGGTGTGGGTTGGTGGGTGTAGCAGAGGAAGGATACTGTAAAATTTTCATTCCCTCCCCATTCCAGGGGAAGGTTACTGCAAAAACCCCATTCCCTCCCGATCATCTGGGACTCGGGAGGCAGAGAATAGATGGGGGTGGTTCTCTGAACTACCCAAAATTTTCGCTACCAGTTCTCCAGAATTGGTCAGAACATGCTGAATACCACCTCTGGTTTGGATGAGATGTAACAAGTTGAATGGGTCTGCATTGTTGTTGCTGAGTGACATCTTTGGAACTGTCATTTGACAGGGTAGCACCACTCCTGAAAGAGCAGGTCTATAACTCTGGGACCCTTCTGAGCCTGCAGCTCCTGCTTGATGGTCAGATGGAAGCTGGAGTCAGGGGACCTTTCTGCAGCAGTGGCTGCTATACAAACTGCAGGCTTACCTGAACTACAAAGACCTCCTAATGGTTAATTCACACTGTTATCACCACTTGTCCAGATTACTACAATGTGATTAATATGCTATATTCGCGACCGCCTCTTGCCCCATACATCCCTTCGACCGATCCGCTCCCACAGAGAGGGCCTTCTCAGGGTACCGTCGGCCGGGCAATGCCGGTTGGCGGTGCCCAGGGAAAGAGCCTTCTCTGTGGCGGACCCTGCCCTCTGGAACGACCTTCCCCCCGATCTACGCACCATCGTGGACCTCCGCTTTTCCGCCAACGTCTTAAAACCTATTTATTCCAACAAGCCGGCCTAGCATAACCCCGTTTCTGATCTTTTATAGGGATAATTTTAAATTTTAGAGCGTTGTTATTTTTAGCACAGGGAATTATTTAATTAGTTTTAAAAAATTTTGGACTTTTGTATTTTGTATGTTTTTTAATGATGCCTGTGCGCCGCCCTGGGTCCTTTTAGGAGAAGGGCAGGGTATAAATTTAATAAAATAAAATAAAATGAAACTGTCTTTGAACAACACTCAGAAATTTAAACTGCTCCAGAATGCAGCAATGCAGGTGTTGGCTGCTACAGACCAGTATGAGGATTTTCTTTTATCTGTTTATTATGAATATTTTACTGTGAGGAACATTATACAGAGCAAAATACAAGTATGGTAACGATTATTTATAATTAGAAATTCTGCATATTAGTATCCATTCTCTCACCCCGCCATGGTGATTTTAACAACCATGGAAAGAGGGTGAAATTTTGACTTATTATGATTATAATCTCTGTCATTACAATTTATAAAGGGAATAGACTCTTCTTCATTAAATAGCCTGGGTTTGTCGTCCCCAACAGAGTGAGTAAGTGTGCAGAAATGCATGTCTCTCCACTAGTTTTTCCTTCCAAAATAAATTCCAAAGACAAAATGTCCTTTTTGGCCTAGATCAAAAACAACAACAAACGGTGACCTCAGCTGAAGCTCCACCAATCATCTGTCAGTCCAAGCACTCTCATTTGCATGTTGGTATCTTATTGGCAGCTGTGGTGCTAAATGGAATGAAGAAGGCGGAGCGAGGAAGACACCCAGTTGGACCTTTTTGCAACCTGCATATTCATAAAGTACTGAATTGGGAGGGGGAGGCTCCACGTCTCTGAAATTTCATACACTTCAATTTTAAAAAATCCCCACCTTATTTGCAAACTATTAAAAAAAAAAACTTGGCAAAGAGGAATGTTTTTAGTGATTTCTGAAATCACCCAATAAGACTGAGCTCAGGTGGGTCTCTTTAGGTAAACGGTCCCATGAAATGGTAACAGATAAAATCCTATGAACAAGACATAAATGCATCAAATGCAGCCCAAATGCCTGGGAGCAAGAGCAGGATTAAGAGCAAGAAAAATGCAGCAATAGATAACAGTAATAATAATAATACATAGCCATAAGCCCCCAAAATGATTGTTAGAGCATGAATTATTCTGAAAAGGATTTACAAGAAATGAAAAATAGCTCTCCTTCTGCAGCCACGGTGTCAACTGATCCCGTGAAAGCACAATTTTGCTTTGACTTGGCTATTACAGTTGTGGGAAGAACCATATGTGCCAATTTTATATCCTGGAATAGGTTTCTTTTAAGATACATATTATTTGAGATTTCCATACCAGAAATTGCTTGAAATTGAAGGTAACAGCAGCTAGGCTTCCTATAAAATACTACAATTTTACCCTAGATTCAGGAATTAAATCTCAGTGATAACTTCATGTTTCGTTTCTTTTTCTGCTAGGATTCCCCATGTTTTTAGTCTAACCCCAAGCAAGATAACTATTTGCCTGTGCTCGGATTGTACCACTCAGACAAAAGGGAGGAGAAACTTGCACAATTTAATACTTCTCGATAGAGAAATACTCCCTTAGCATGAAAAGTTATATTTAAGAGAAAATGAGTATATTTTGCCCCTATCCCCCTTCCGAAAGACACACACCTGTTTACATGAGGATATTTATAGTTAAATGGAATGGAAACCCTCACTGATGTTAGCTCCCATCTACAATACAAAGTGATCCAGCCCCCAATGCAGGTTTATGCGGCGGTGAGAACCAGCACTTGCACATCTGTCTCATAGGCATTTCAACAGAAAAATATATATCCAGCCGAATGTAGGCTTAATGCTTGAATTACAGCAGCAGGATATGCAAAAGGAAAAATGGGGGGTGGGGTGGGGGGAATTAAAGCTGTTTGTTAGGGAAGCAGCCCCAAAGCAGCGCAGGCTGGCAGGGTGTACGTGCACTCTTTGAGCAAACATTACATATCAGCATGTACACAATGCAGCTTCTAAAAAAAGACTATCGTGACTGCAAAGTTGAGGGGGAAGGCAAGACTGGTACGACCAGACTGATACCCCTCCCCATTTCTAAAGCACCCAACAGGATGTCCTCTCATCCACGTAAAGCTTATAGGCACGGCTTGTACCAGGAGTTCCTGGAACCAGTGCCAGACTATGCTCTCTCGGCTGTTCCTCACAACGGCTTGCATGACGGTGCTTGGCCCTCCGCCAGCAAAGGAGGCCAGGACGGCACCTGAGGACAGTATGTGCCAGCAGCAGAACACGAAAGAAAGGCACAGAGATTCTTTCTTATAGCTTTTGGGATTCCCCAGGGAGGTCGGAGAGGAAGAGCAGGGAATGCAATAAATTGTTTTGATCTGGCCGACGCCTGCTTCTAGGGAAGGAAAAGAGGCAGAATAGCCCTGTGAACTCCAAGGGTGGGAAGGGAAGAAAGAAAGACTTGGAAGAGATTCTGATTTGAAATATTTGTGTGCTTGAACTGAGACAGTGAGCTTTGGTTGCCAAGTTCAAATCATCCCTGAATGTAAGATTCAATAAGAAATTTGAGTGATCACCATCTCTTAGATTTAAAGTTGTTATATGGCTACTATGGGATGGATAAGGCAACCCCATGTGCCATGCATATTTTAAAGAGAAAAACAAGAGTGTTTTATTATAAATACAGCAGATAACTATATATATGCAGTAGCTGCCTTCCCCCCCTACTACCAAATACATGCCCATCTTTATAATCAGTGTCCCAATTAGATGCTTCTATCAAACAAGGCCAAAACCTTTTCGCTCCTTGCAAAATGAGTTTGTATGCAAAACTGGATATTCAATCCATATATAGTCACTTTTTTGGGATGGGACACTACATAAATCAAATAAATAAATAAAGTGATAATTGCTCAGATAATGGCTGTGAAGAAAATACCCTATGTGGAAATAGTTCTTTTTATGTTGGTCAAACTCATTTTAATAAAATGTAAATCAGCGCCGCACTCCTCCCCAGAGGTGGGTTGCAAATTTCTTTACTACTATTCTGGGTGCATTCCTTCGTGCATGCGCAGAAGCATCGGGGTGAGTGGGCGGAGCCTCCTGCCACTACTACTACTGGTTTGGTCGATCCAGGCTGAACCAGCAGCAACCCACCTCTGCCCCCCCCCACTTTATGAAAGAAGGATACACAACTAAAGAGTAATGGATCTCTCAGATGGGCAAAACAAAGAACAATAGAGCATTTTACCTCAAATTTGTAAGCAAATCCTATTCCTTAGTGTTTGTGTCTACTAGTTAATTAATCAATGAACTAGGTGCTCAAAACCTAAATAATTCAGGACACGTTATGCCAGCATATGAAAACTATCACCAAACAGAAGAGCAAAATCCCAAAACCAAACCCATAACCATTCTGACAAAAAAGAACATAAAAAAGTATCTCCACAATCATCTTATTCTCAAAACCTGGAAAAACAACCAAGCCTTCGATAATTTCATGAAGTACGGATGGGATCCACATGAATTTTGAGGACAGAGATCAAAACGTCCAACAGAGTAGGCGTGCTGGGCTGTGTAACATGATATTGTTTAATTGACAGGACTCATAAGTGTACCCACCCTGTTAGACGGAATTGGACATGCAAGGATAACTGGACACAAGCTGTGCATCAAATCGTTAGGTCCTATATGACATGAAATGGCTTTAGCACCTTGAATTGAAAATGGAAGCCAACTACCAACCAGTGAAGTTCACAAAGCAGAAGGGTTACAGGGGCATAACATGATACATCCATGCCCTTGCTGCCACATTCTGGACCAGTTCTAGTTTTGGAATGGTCCTTAAGGGAGCCCAATAAACAGCATGATGCAATAGTCCAGGGGTCTGCAAAGTCGGCTCTTTTAAGACTGGTGAACTTCAACTCCCAGAGTTCCCCAGCCAGCATAGCTGGCTGGGGAATTCTGGGAGTTGAAGTCCACCAGTCTTAAAAGAGCCGACTTTGCAGACCCCTGCAATAGTCCAATCATGAAGTGGCTAGGACAGTGATGGTTAAGCTTTTTTGGCTCCTGTGCCAAAAGTTGGGGGAGCCCAGGAGGGTCATTTGTGGGCATGCCACACCCATAATGCTATGTACATGACACCATCACCCCCACTTTTGACGCAAGGTTTTTTCCCTCCCCAAGCTCCAGAGGCTTTCTAGGAGCTTAAGGATGACAAAAACAGCCGTTCCTGAACTTCCAGATTGCCCATAAGGCTGTTTTTTTACACTCTGGAGGCTTCAAGAAAACCTCCAGGGGGCAAAAAACGGCCTCAAATGAAAGCCGAAGTCAGCTGGCCAACGTGCGCATGTTTGCTGGAGCTGACAGGGCAACACCTTGTGTGCCATAACAAATGACTCTGCGTGCCACCTGTGGCATGCGTGCCTAGGTTCGCCATCACGGGGCTAGGGCATAAGTGACAGTCTCAAGGTCCTCCAGGGCCAGTAAAAGCTATGAAAGTATCTGTATGAAGGCCCCCTTTGCCACAGTTTTGGACCTGTGGCAAAGGGGCCCTAGGAATTGAGAATCCAAGAAGAAAGCCAAATTGTGCACTTCATATGAAGAGCTGCAACCCTACTGAGAATCAGCAATGGAATCCCTCTAGACTCACTCAGGAGGCCCCTTTGTCTTGTAAGAATTGAGTCTGAATCCTGTACATGTCTTCCTTTCCAGACATTTATAACTTCCAGACGCTGTCTTAGGACTTTGATGCATTGCTTGGCTGGCCAGGTGTCAAGATTGTTGGGTATCATTCACATATTGATGATGTGTGATTCCCAAATTGGTAGATGACTTCACTTAGAGGTTTTATGAAGATACTACGCAGAAGGGGAGAAAAGTGTCAAATTCTGCATTACCTCACAACTGAGGGTCCATGGGTGTGATCTCTCCCCAGTTACCAATACCAACTGAAGCCAATCATAGAGAAAGGAGGGAAATTGCTCCAAAATTGTGCTTTCCACCCTAAACCCCAAGGTCAGTTCAAAACGATTGAACAATTGTCAATACTGGAAGCCACTGAAGGATTAAGAAACATGAAAATAGATACGTTACACCCATCCTAGCTTTGACCTAGGGCATCAACAAGAGAGAACAATGCTATCACTACACTAAATAATCCTTCTAGGGTCCTTTTGAGCTAGAGACCAATACCATCTCCACCATGTTGCCAAGAAAGGGAAGTTTAGAGACTCGAAGATAAGATTCAAGTCTGTTTTCTTGACGACAGAATGCACCCATTTCCTTCAAAATTTAGGGAATCACCTCTTCAAAGAAACTCACCACATAACATCACCACATAAATTCAATCACAGGTCATCTCTTGAGTGGCTTTAGCCATCCAGGAGAGATCTGGATCTAACAAGCAGATAGATGGGTGAACAAAAAGGTGTTTGGAGGCCGTACGGATCTGGATGGGCAGCAACAAACTCAAACTCAACCCGTCCAAGACCGAGTGGCTGTGGTTTCCGGCCTCCCGGTTTAGCCAGTTGACACCATCACTGGCCATGGGGGGCGAAGTTCTGACCCCTGTGGAGAGGGCGCACAATTTAGGAGTCCTCCTGGATTCCCGGCTGTCCCTGGAGGATCAGGTGGCGGCCGTGGCCAGGGGGGCATTTTACTAGGTCTGCCTGGTCCGCCAATTGAGCCCTTTACTTGACCGGGAGGCCCTTCGCACAGTCACTCAAGCGCTCGTGACCTCTCGTCTGGACTACTGTAACGCTCTCTACATGGGGCTCCCCTTGAGATGCACTCGGAGGTTGCAGTTGGTCCAGAATGCGGCCGCACGGGTGATTACAGGTGCCTCAAGGCAATCCCATATAACACCACTCCTGCGCGAGCTGCACTGGCTGCCTGTGACCTTCCGGGTGCGTTACAAGGTTGTGATGACCATCTTCAAGGTGCTCCATGGCACGGGGCCTAGCTATCTACGAGATCGCCTACTGCCCCATACGTCCCTACGACCGATACGCTCTCACAGAGATGGTCTACTCCGGGTGCCGCCAACCAGGCAATGCCGGTTGGCGACGCCCAGGGGTAGAGCCTTCTCTGTGATGGGCCCAACCCTATGGAACGCTCTCCCCCCTGAACTCCGTGTCATCTCGGACCTCCGCCTGTTCCGCCAGCAGTTAAAAACACACTTCTTCCAACAAGCCGGCCTGGCATGATCTTACCCGACACTGCACTGCCTCTAGTTACCAAAGTTTTAATTCAGGGGTTTTAATATGGGTTTTTAGTGCAGGGTGGGTTAATTTAATTGAGTTTTAATGAACGTTGTATTTTTGTATATCTGTGTATTTATATTTTATATTCCCTGTGCGCCGCCCTGAGTCCCTATGTGGTGAGATGGGTGCGGCTTATAAATTTGAATAATAAATAAATAAATAAATAAATAAATAAATAAATAAATAAATAAATAAATAAATAAATAAATAAATAAATAAATAAAAAGGCTAAAGAACCCTATCCAGTTTCTTAAGGATCACATAATCAAAGTTGCTTCAAATAGCAGTAAAATTCCTTGTCCTGGACACCTCGAGTGGAATATGTCCAATCAGAATCCAACTGTTTACAAATTGACCAAGTAACAAGAATATTCCCACAGCAGCTCTGCAGATAGTCCTGCAGCCCTCCCCAGCAGCCACAATCTCCCTAAGAATGAATGCTGGTTAAAGATTTGGCCACTTTTATTACTATAATATCTAATACAGGTTCTTAATCATGCTTGACTGTGGCCACCTAATGAGAAGGAAGGACTCACTGGAGGAGAGCCTAATGCTGGGAAAGACAGAGGGCAAAAGAAGAAAGGGACGACAGAGATTGAGGTGGCTGGATGGAGTCACTGAAGCAGTAGGTGTGAGCTTAAATGGATTCTGGGGG
Organism: Rhabdophis nuchalis; assembly: GCA_039707465.1. NCBI lineage: Eukaryota > Metazoa > Chordata > Lepidosauria > Squamata > Natricidae > Rhabdophis > Rhabdophis nuchalis. The sequence continues at coordinate 124,530,465 of CM077647.1, read as the reverse complement.
ATGGTAGAGGACAGGAAGGCCTGGAGGAACATTGTCCATGGGGTCGCAATGGGTCGGGCAACTAACAACAAGATTTTCTATCTTTCTCTCATAGCACATCAGGCATCTCTTCTTGCACTTCATTTGATGGAACTCCTCAGAAAACCAAGGCATGCCCAGCAGAAAAAGAGAGACCTCAAAAGGGACAGTCTAGTCTGAGTGTCCAGCTGCATGTCCATTCTGGGTTGCAACTAGAGCCTCGGTTGAACTGTCCACCACAGATCCAGAAGACGATCCCCCAATTTTTTTTTATATTTTACGCAAATATGTACTGTTATGTGCAATAAGTGAGTACCATATTTTTCAGAGTATAAGACGCACCTTTCCTCCTCCTAAAAGACCATGGAACTGTTGATGCATCTTATATACTGAATACAGCCACTTTTGGCGTCCTGAAGCCCTGCCCCTGGATCCCATTTTTATAAAAAATGGGCCATTTTTTTGCAAAAATGGAGGCATTTGTGCCTTCCCCCAGCCCCCAGAAGCACTCTGCAGGCTTCAGCAGGGCTGGGGGAAGGCAAAAGGGACCCTGTTTTTGCAAAAAAAAATAGTAAAAAATAGGCCATTTCCTACAAAAACAGAGGTGTTTTTGCCTTCCCCAGCCCCCAGCAGCACTCTGCGGGCTTCAGCAGGATTGGGAGAAGGCAAAAACACTTCCATGTTTGCACTCCCATTGTCTGCCATTTTTTTTGCAAAAACGGGCGTGTTTGCCTTCCCCCGGCCCTGGGGGGCCAGAGAGAGAAATAACTTTTTTTCTTACTTACCTCTTCAAAATCTTGGTGCAGCTTATACACCGGTGTGTCTTACACCCCGAAAAATTGGGTAACTCTTAGATTTATCACAGAATGTAGGACTCTGAAAACAATACTATAAGCATTCCAGAAAAGAAAGCATTTTGCAGTCAGTGTTCAAAATCCTACCCTTACTTCCTATCTTAGATTCTCAACATAGGGAGAATGCTTGCTAAATCACCATTTGCACCATTTGTCTGGAACTTCCCTCTTAAGGTTTTGCCTTTTGACCATCTGAACAGTGGATTTTATTGATCATATCAGCCCCATTTAATTTCATCTCAAGATCAAGGATCCAAGGCAAATTTAAGCCCCAGTAATCCTCATTTGAAAATTAAGCAGAGGTCAAGTTCCTGATGCTAATCTGAACAGAGGGCAAGGGGATTTGTTGGCAGACTTTTGGAGGAAGGCTGCTGAATATAAACGCATATCAAGCCAAATCTGAACAAATACAAACCTTGGATTCTCTCAACTCTTAAAAAAATCACACATTTTGGGAAGAGGTCAATAACCAGTTCTTTGCAGCAGGTGGCAGTGTGGCTTACTCATATTAGCTCCGCCCAGAATACGATTGGAGAAAAGTGTATCCTAGTCAGAATAATCACTAACATTGCTAAACATTTTATTCATTTACTCATTGGCATTTCACCTAGCATTGGCTGTGTCTTATCAAGTCCATATTCAGGACCACAAAGGTCAAAAAGGCATCTCATGATGGCTGGCTTTGCACACAACATGCAAATTAATCAGTGGAAAGTCAGTGAAAGGTTCAATCATAGTCAATTGTTTAGTTTAATCACGGTTAGTTTTTTTTCTATGGGTGCAATGTGTGTAAGAGAATGGATGGGAGGGAGGGAGGGAGAGATTATTTTGTATTATTTTCTGTCCTCCAGCTCATATACATCATGGACATAGAGACTAAACCGTATAGGTACACAGAAAAGTCTAAAGTCCATATATTATCCTGTTTCCCACAAAATAAGACCTAATAATAAGCTCAATTAGGCTTTTGAGCACATGTGCTAAAATAAGTCCTCCCCTAAAAATTAGCCCTCCCTGAAAATATTGCAACACAGCAGGAGCCATGAGGTGTCCATGCTTGCCACCTCAAAAATAGTAAGACCTCCCCGAAAATAAGGTCAGATGCTTATTTCGGGGGTCAAAAGAAAATAAGACCCTGTCTTATTTTGGGGAAAATACTGTATACATATCTCAGGATATTTGTAAATGGGCTGTATGAAGAAAAAATGATTGCCTCCAAGCTCTTTAGCTATATCATACAGTTAATTTCTGTCCTTCAAACAAGAGCATGAGAAAAGAACTTCTCTGAAACAGGAAGTACTTTATCCTATTATTATATTCCTGGGTCAATTAATCAATGGTGGCCTTAGGCAAATGTCTCACCTCTTTTAGCCAAGCCCAACCTTCAAAACTTTCAAGGAGTGATGGGTGTTGAAGTTGGGTATTTCTGAATGATGTCTGATTAGATGAGTTGGAGGTTAGAGTAACCCGCTCATATGGACAAGGTAAGCTGAAAGACATTCATACAGAAGGCTCTGATTCCATCACTTCCCAATAAATACCCTGAAAGAAGTCATTTACATTTGGAATTGCCAATGATCTGTTCCTTGAATTGAGTTACCTCATTCCTCTAATTGTAAAGGCCAGAGTTGGTTGGGAGAACGAGATCGGCTAACTTCAGATATGTCACCTTGAGCTCCTTACACAAAGAGGGGATTACCTGTATGATCAAAAGAAATATTAACATATATTTCATTGTGATGAATTTGGGCAAAAGTGGCCAGCCCCAGAGAGTGGGGCAAGATTTCCACAGACTAGAGGATGAGGTATTGGCAGGCATCAACCGAACTTTGAAGTCAACCATTGCTAAATTCCTTATGCCTTGTGTTGTTATTAAGTAGCGCCCATAGTGCTCTGTGAGTGCGTTCATTTGCACTTCTGTTGGTCATTAAGATTGTGAATGCATGTTCTTTTAGAGTCTGATACAATACTAATGCTTTGTGCTTATACGTGTCTTGCATGCCAACATTACCATTGAGGAAAACATTGGTATTGCCCTTTTTCAGTTCGCTGTCACTAGTTACACAGTGCAAGGGTTGCATGATTGCTATTCAAATCTATTCCACATGACCTTTATCTGCAGGTCTCAATTTCTTTGGCATGATGTTGCCTAATTAGATCTCCCCCCGCCCCCGCCCCCCAGGAATAATTTATGGAACAGGGATGCCATCTAGTGGCCAGGTGTGTTCATCACCAGAAACTAACCACATACAGACAGATATATTTGGATGGGGGGGAGGGGAAGTGCCTGGAGGAATTTTATAGGTTACCACTCACAAGATGAGGTCTCTTCCTGCTGCTGGAAAGCTCTTAAGCTAATAAATGAACATTGGTTTCAAATACTAAAGCACAGAGATACAGCTAGCCTGAAATATAATTTAAAAATTAGATCATGGTGTCCTTCAGCATCAACGCATATGTACATAACAGAATACATTCTCTACTCAAATGTATGTGAACAAAGAAACTGAGAGACCATGAATTCTAGTTCTGCCGGGTGGATGCCCTTGGGCCAGACACGGGAAGGAGGGAATAACAAACCAAACTGGACAGCCAGTTTGGTGTCGTGCAGAGCTGAGTATTTTATGGCTCCTGGCCCATATCTGGCCCTTTGGCTGTTCCTGTCCGACCCACCCAGAAAACAACTTGCGAAACCTAGAAAACAACTTGGGGAAGGGCAAGAAGAGAAAGTACTGTTCTGTGCCACTTGCCCCTTGGCTGCCGCAGCCTGAGGAGATGATGGTGATGGCAGCCATTGTGTAAAGAGACCCGGGCTTAGCCACCAACCACCACCTTCTTGAAGTGCAGCCTTGCGGGTGAGTGAGTGGAACGCAGTCAGCAGCTATTGGTTCAGCCCTCCACAACAGTTCCCATTCCTCATGTAGCCCTTGGGAACATTAATTGCTCACCCCTGGTTAACCACCTTTAATGGTTAAGCTAGAAATCAGGAAAGTGTTCTAGTTCTCTTAGACGGTAAAGTCATCTGGGTGACTTTGGGTCAGTCACTTTTTCTCACCCAATCCTTTCTCACAGGGTTATTATAGTATTGAAAATATGAGAAGGGGAAGGAATATGACTGCTAAGTCTGAAAATTGAACATGAAGGATGGGAAAAAATACTTTTCTAAGGCATAATATAATATAAATCAGGTTTGCCACCACCAAAAAAAAACAACACCCCACCAAAAGAATTACAGACTATTAAAACTACAACCATCGGTTAAAGTCACATTTCCCAGCCAGGATGGAAACAAAGTTTTACAAAACCCAGATAAACGAAGACTTTGGTTGCCTTTTACACCTGCCTTTCCAGATAAACCATCAACAATGCAATCATATATAGGAGAATTTAAATTCAGGGAAACCTAAATAATGGTGCTAATTTTAATCATACATACATAAATAAAATACTTGGAATCCATGTGGTGCTTTCCCTACATTGTTTTAGTACACTTAAAAGTTTATAATAACTATGATACACATATAGACACACACAGAGAGAGAGAGAGAGAGAGAGAGAGAGAGAGAGAGAGAGAGAGAGAGAGAGAGAGAGAGAGAGAGAGAGAGAGAGAGAGAGAGAGAATATAGCAGGTAACTCATAGGAAAATTTGAATAGTGACATTCCCATTTCTGCTTCCATCGTTTGGGAACAAGAGAAGAAACTCAATTACTGGCGCATTAAGTTTTGGTTGTGACCTAATTTCATTTATTAAAATTCTTTTAAATTAAAAAATGGAAAGTTAGCAGGCTGTAAAGCAAAGGCTAGCTTAACCATAATCCTACTTTCTAACAATGCTTCTTGGTCCCACACAGACCCCCGTGGCATAGTTAGAAAATAAAAAAGTACATGTTGTCACATATAGTTTGAGGTACTCTCTTTGGGGTAGGAGCTTTCTATAACTGTCCACAGCTACTGTGGCAATTATTTTGAGAATATACCTCTAAAACACCTCAAAACCCAAAGGCAGGGATTCGACCCTATATGATTTGGAAACAGCTTATTGGAGAGGGGAATATATCTATCTATCTATCTATCTATCTATCTATCTATCTATCTATCTATCTATCTATCTATCTATCTATACACACACACACACACACACACACACATACACACTCACACATATAACTGCATTCAAGCTTGCTCTGGATATACCGATATCTATATATATATAGATTTTTAAGGGCTGAAAATAAAGAGACCAGAATGGATCCATTTCAGGCTTATTAGCCTTCTTCAGCTGGCCATACTCTTTCTACTGGGATTTGAACTGGTGCCCTCCAGCATATGAGGCAAGCCTCTCTATGCCTTGAGCTATCCGGTATCCCTGATACATCAGCCAATTTACAGGACTCTTAAATGAGAGAATATTATCACAGCTCCTGTTCAAGGGTCCCTTTAAGGGGAGGAGACTTAACGTCATCCCTCTCTGCCCTTCGACTCAACCTAGAGATCATCCAGACAGAGAACCAATTAGATTACTGCTGTGTGACATTTTTTAGATATGTGTTAGATTTTTAAGGGCTGAAAATAAAGAGACCAGGATGGATCCATTTCAGGCTTATTAGCCTTCTTCAGCTGGCCATACTCCTTCTACTGGGATTTGAACTGGTGCCCTTCAGCATATGAGGCAAGCCTCTCTATGCCTTGAGCTATCCGGTATCCCTGATACATCAGCCAATTTACAGGACTCTTAAATGAGAGAATATTATCACAGCTCCTGTTCAAGGGTTAGATTAAAAATCTAACACATATCTAAAAAATGTCACACAGCAGTAATCTAATTGGTTCTCTGTCTGGATGATCTCTAGGTTGAGTCGAAGGGCAGAGAGGGATGACGTTAAGTCTCCTCCCCTTAAAGGGACCTTTGAACAGGAGCTGTGATAATATTGGACATATGGATTCCATTAAGTTACTCCCTAACTTTAACTAACACCCTAATTTAAGTTACTCCCTAAGTACCTTCCCTGTCCTTCAAATTCCCTGTCCTTCCAATTATTGCAAACAAGAGCAAAAAAGCTTAATTCCGAAGAGATTGGCCAGTATTACATTGAAGGACCTTGAGCACAATCAGTATTTCATCAGCCATTTATAAAAACAGAAATTGCCTTTTTGTGAAGTGATCACCATGAGAAAGTGGCAAAAAGCAGAACGCAAAAACTATGTTGTAAACTTTAGGATTTGAGAGATGAGAGAATTCCAAAACAGTTCGGTTCCCCATCCTTGCTTAACTATCCTGGCTGCCAATACTTCATGCCAGCAAAGTCTGGGCAAACAGAGGGAGCAATACAACTGCCTGACAGACAGGCAGTCTCGGCAGCAAAAGACACCTGCTGCGTTGTGGGGCTCAAGAGGGTCCAGTCCCTGCCAGTGTCAGAGAATGGGTTCATTATCCTAACTATCCCCACCTCTACTTGGCACTTCCAGATGCCACAGACAGAGGGATAAACAGACCCAGCTTGCAGCCTGGCACACATGGAGACAAGCCCTTCTTAGGAGTGGAAGTAGACAAAATCACAGTTGTTCTGGCTAGCAAATAAATGGGACCAAGAACCACACAATTCTCTCCCTTTCTCACTCATACACATAGCCACACAAGCATAAACAACATATGGTTTGAGTCAAAGAATACTGGTGAACTTGAATGATGCAATAAATTGGATCTGCATCTATGAGAATTACTATAATGCAGTGGATCCAAATATAATACAGGAATTTGCATCATATCAGACTCCCTATTTACATCAGGTTTCTGAAGGTAGTATCTCTGCCCCCCCTTTCCCTCTCCCTGTTGTTGGCTGTTATAATTTGCCAGTCAGAATGGATATTGACCCTGTAGTCCAATATATTTCAAGAACATCAGCTGTGGAAGAGCTGGCCATATTTGCACTGGTGTCATTTACTCCATTCTGTTTTTCAACATCTAGAACAGGGGTGTAAAACTCACATTGACATGATGTCACGTGATGTATTGCACTTTCCCCCCCCCTTGCTAAAATGGAGTGGGGGCATTGAGTTTGACACCCTTGTTCTGGAAGAAACTTTCTAGAGGAAAGTATTCTGAACATTGCATTGATATGCCATGAACATGTGGATGACCCACAAAATTGGTTCAGATTGTTCTCAAAAACTAGTTTAGAAGAAACAGGGATATAGGAGGAGGACCATCAGACCAATGAAGATATATCCTTGATGGACTGCCATCTATGGACTGGGTTTCCTTTAAGCCTCAGTGATAATTGGAAATCTGCTCAGAAATCTGGGCTTGGTAGCCAGAAATATTTTTTATAAAATTATGCTGCTATGTCAGATGTGACTATATCATTACAGAATTGAACATGTTCCAGTTATTCATAGTAAAATCCAAGCTGGGTTATTGGTTTTATTAGGTAGTTCAGGAAATTAGGTCAGTACAAAATGAAAAAAAAGCTAAACAAGGCTTCATAAATAATTTGGTCAAGTGTTTGCATCTATCTGCAATTTTGTTTTACAGGAATTTTATCATTCTGTAGTAGTGGAATGCTAACTATGATCCAGAGAAAAGATAAAGCTACTTTAAAGAGTCACAGACAAATGCCACATTTGTACTCCCAAATAGTCCCAATTATTTCTGAATATTCCTAAAATAGTCTCTTGGATATTGGTGACTGGCTTACATGGAATCAAAAAAGGTTTATATTTATAGCAGTGATGAATACATTTTCAAGTTCATTTCATCTTTTAATTTTTAACACTTTAAATTATTTCGGTCCAAATAATTAAGGATTGACTACTTTCATCTAAAGTGCCTGCATTCTGAAGTTACATTTGTTCCTATGTGGAATAAATTGAAGTCATCATAATAGCAGATGCTGTTCAAGAAAAAAAGATCTTTTTGATAGTGATCTCACATCCGTAGAGCAAGCTTCAGAGGTCTCTTATCTGTAGATTCACCGGAAAGCTCTGAATACATACATGTATTTTCAGTAGCAATTTCATGACTTCTATTTTTGCACTTTTGGTCTTATTGGTAATTAATTTTTAAATTCATGCTATTTGTACTGCATTTTTATTATACAGATGGCTGGATGTGCTTACAGGTATAGAAATTAAATAAATTCACAATAAAATTTTAAAATAGTAAAGAGGAGTAAGGAGAAGGGGTTTGCATTATTTGTTTTGAAGCAGGAATCCCTTAAACCTGGCTATTATGAATACCTCTCAGTCCTTCCATTCTCTTTTTAGGGAATATTAGTAAGATGGTGGAGGCCTAGCTGCAGAGAGTTCTAGATAAAGCAGATTATTTGGACCCCTTTCAAATCAACTTTCTGACTGGAATCAAGATAGAATTGGCTGTACTTGTAAATGATGGTGTGAGACCTTGCTGGATCTCTCAACCACTATGTTAATCATAGTGTCTCCTTGGGAGACCTTGGGGATTCTCCATGAATGGTTACAATTGATTTTGGGGGAGAAGAAACAGAGTTGCTAGTTCTCTCTTATAGAGTGTTGTAGGCCCTTTCTCATACGATTTAATATCTACATGAAGATGTAAGGAAGGTCACCAATCTGGTTGTTAATAATAATCAGCTGTGTATCTCCATACCAAATAACACAGTTAGTCATCTACCTCTATACCTGAAAGCCATTATTGTATTTAGGTAGTGAGAAATAGGCTAGGTTTTAACCCAACAAGATGGAGTGGTTTTTGATCTATTCTAGAAGTTGATGTACCCTACCTAAAGAGCAAGCACAGACCTTTGTACAATTTCATCTTGGTGCCCATTGTGGCTGCTTCTGGAATAGTTGATGGGTCACACATTCTCTTGTACCTCGTGTTTCAACTCTTGCAATCTGCTACACATGGAACTACCCTTAAAAACCACTTGGAAGCTAAAAGCAATCCAGAATGCAGCAGCCTAATTATAATAGACATTTTATCCATTTAACATTTCTACTGTATTATATGGGCTGCATTAACCCTAAAGAAATCAAAAACTATTCAGGAACTAAAACAAGAAGGAATGGATATTAATTGGTATACATACACACAAATACATTCAAGATATAAGGAAGATCAAAAAAAAGGAGGGGTTTATGACAAAATGACGGAATTAGACAAAATATTAACAGGCGTCGATGAAAAAATAATTTAAAAACTCTATGCCTACTTACTAGAGTTTAAACTCCAGGAAGAGCAAGTGAAAGAAACAATGATAATATGGGGGAAAAACTTCGGGCATGGGATCGACTTAGATAAGTGGCAAAAATTGTGGACACAAAATTACAAAATGACGATGTCAACAGCCTACAAAGAGAACTTATACAAGATGTTCTACAGGTGGCACTTATCACCCTCAAGAATCTCAAAAATGAGTAAGAACAAATCTCAAAAATGTTGGAAATGTCATCAGACGCCTGGTACTTACTACCATATGTGGTGGACTTGCTCGGAGGCCAAAAATTATTGGAGTATGATCCACACATGGTTGGACAAAATAACAGGAAAACATATAGATTTCAAACCCGAACTCTTCCTGCTTGGACTTACTTTAGAAACATTCGACAAAAATTTGAAATACCTAATTGTGAATATTTTGACAGCCGCCAGAATCGTCTTTGCAAAAAATTGGAGAAATGACAAATTACCATCACAGCAAGAAATTATTTATAAAATTATGGAATGTGCAGAGATGAGTAAATTAACATTTGAAATTAGAGAGCAAGACAGTGAACAATTCTATGAAATTTGGAATAAATTTTATCAATGGCTGGAAACAAGATAGTCAAATGAAGGTTGAGGTATAATAATTGTAATATATATAAATATATTTGAACTAAAATATGTGATTTGATATGAATATGACTATGGAAGAGATGCACAGTTTGTAACCAACTGACACATTTTCTACAATTTGTAATGGAAGATGGAGTTTATGTTTTTTGTTTTTTGTTATATTTGTTTGTGTTTGTTCAAAAATAAAAATAAAAATTGTTAAAAAAAAAAAGAAATCAAATAATTGGGTTCACCTCATCACACTGAAATTATTAAAAGGAAAAATAAAGATATCAAAGTATAGCCAGCCAAACGAACAGGTTTAAAGGTAGCTTCTATCCATGGGTTGTGAGACTTTTAAATTCAACCGCAATCACTCCATGCACATGCTAGTTTTTTCTTTTTTCTTTTCTCTCTTTTTTGTTTCTGTTAGAATTTTGCACCAGTGAAGTTAAAACCAATTTCATTGTAATTTTTACAATGACAATAAAGATTATTATTATTATTATTATTATTATTATTATTATTATTATTATTATTATTATTATTATTATTATTATTATTATTAAGGTTAAAATCAATCTTACTACAGGTAGCTAACTAGATGTGTTGATTTATAACTAATCTGAGTGTTATGTGAACGCAAGCACAGAGAAACTACAGTCTATCTTGCTCGCACTATCCAACTAAGTCACAGCACAATTTACTTCCGAGGTTGAGTAACAAATGTGATTTAGGGAAAATGAAATGGAGATGAAGTGTACGTGACTGGGACACGTTAATACGTATCATTTGACTACTAGAATGTACTTGGCCAGCCCCTTTCTCTCTTTTAAACCTGTCAAATGTTTTTTCCTAATTGTTTTTCATGCTGAACCTCTTTAGTCATTCCCATATTCTTTTTGTCAAAAGCTCACTTTTTGTTGTTATTCTAAAAGTAAAATAAAATAGAGAGAAATATATGAAAACAAACAAAACCTGCTGAAGTTTCTTAAGACTTCACATTCCTAACCTAATGCCAGATTTGCAATTCAGTTTCCTTTCTGGAAACAAACAAACAAAGACTGAGGATACTGCAGTGTGAATTGACAGCCTCTAGTTACCTCATGAATGTGGCTAAAAATGAACTTCTTGATCAGTTCATGACATGACTGCAACCTCTGTGCATATTGCACATGCCTATAAACTTACTTTTTTTTTTCACATGCAGAATATTATCTGCTTTTCCAGACGTTAATTTTTATATGGGAAAGGAGAATTTTATCACTTCAGTTTACCAGATTGGTTTTGCTACCACTTCAGAAAGCTACAATTAAGGTATCAAATGGTTAGTAGTAACAATTGATTGCTAATGCAATGTATTTCACATAAATCCTATTCCCTGAATTTTGATGTGGTGGGATTCAGCCAGTTCGCACCTATTTGGGAGAACTGGTTGTTAACTTTCTAAGCAGCTTGGAGAACCAGTTGTTGGAAGAAATCTTTTGTTTTTTTCCACTTTACAGGGTTAATCCTGAGGGAAGGCAGGAAGGAAACATTCTAGTATTGTTTCTAGCTTAATCTTTATTGTCCCACTTACAGAAACTGCCTCCCTGGTTAATCCTTATTACATTGTAACAGCTAAGGCGAAGCGCCCATGAGTGACCTTGAGTTGGCCATGACGTTGAGTGGTCACATGACCACTGAGCCACGCCTACCCAGCTGGTCATTAGGGCAGCGAACCGGTTGTTAAATGATTTGAATCCCACTACTGATATGAAATTGTTTGCAGCATTGATTATAATTTGTATATGATCGCCTGTAGTTAATCCTTAATTGCTAAATTTATAAGCCACATTTACAAAAATTGTGATTTTCACCTATTTTTTCTTCTAATGTATGCAAAATTATAAACTTGTTCTTTATAAAATCAGGATAGAGAGATTCTACATATGAACTGTGTATTAGGGTAAGTTTTAATAAACATTTGCCTCTCTGTGATTGCAGTAAGAAGTGAAAATCCACAAAATAGTAATAGAAGCCAATAATTACAGATAAGATTATTCCAACAATCTTAAAAACATGACTTTTCAATTGAGATAAACTCATACATTAAGCTTCAATCTGTGAACTGCCTAGCTAGAGAATATGCACACATAAGAATGGAGAAAAGACGTTACCTATTGCAAGGAAGTTGTCTTTTGAAAAAAATCACCTTGTCCTAATCCAGGATCTTTGTTGGAATCTCCAATAGCAGTGTGGCAGTGTAGAACCCCAATTAAATCACAAATAAATGTGTAGCAGTGTGATAGTATAGAACCCCAATTAACTCACAATAAATTGTAAATTAGCTAACTCTCAAAGATATCTTGGGTGATTTGAGGATGTAGCATGGACCAGAAAGAGTTACTGACTTTTCCCCCTAATTACCCATCATACATATAAATAACATTTGATCTCTGAATATTTTTAAATAACAGAAGGGAGAACATGTTTGTGTCAGATTAAAGTTTTACATCCCAAAGTCATCAGGTTCTATTTTAGGTTAAAAGAATCCAAAGATGACAGAGTTGAGGATGGCCTCTTTCCAATAACCTAAATCAGAGACAGGCAGCATGGTGTATGCAATTACCAGCAACCTATAGAAGCTCTTCAGGTCACTCAGCAAGCTCTCTAAACCACTTTGTTTACCATTTTTAAGGTTCTTTCAATTCAGCTAATGTTATCATGTGAATCAGCCCAGGCAAAGAAAATGGATAAGAAGGAAATCTACAGGAATGTATTGATGAACCTTTATTTCTAAATAACTGTGGCAGAAAAAATAAGGCTGCTTTTCATTGTATATCTAAAACTATTTACGGAATTGAACTCTTCCACTAGCACCACTAAACATTATATGAAAGACTCTCTACTTTTATTTTCAGCCTTCACACAAATCTGCATTTTGACTCACAGTCTTGTTCACACACCCACATGGGCATTTTAACAATTTCAGCCACATACTAGCACCCATTCACAGGGCAGTCCCATGAGTAGGCCTGTGCTTAAGTTATGTTTCTGCTTCAAAGGAGAATGTATGCTCAGAAAACTTCACTTACAACCAAAGAACACGTGAAAAATTGATTTGTTTCTTTATCCAATAATAATCAATTCAGAGAAGCTGATGAAACAAAAAAATTTCAATGTAATAATATTTTCAAAGCAATACATTATTTCTCAAAGTTTCTAGATTTTAGTAATAGAAGGATTTTGTGGTCCATGTTTCTCAACAATAATTAGTTAATGTAACCCCCCCAACCTCTATAAACATTTTTTGGGTGAATCACACATGAATTAGCCAACAATCATAAAAAAGAGGCCAAAGAGCATGCACTGGGTGGCTACTCTTCCGTTTCTGGCATGTGTATGCACACTGGCCAGCTGGTCTTCTGGTTTCTGGTGTACATGTAAGACCAGGCGCCTGGTGCGCATGCATGCACCAGAAAAGCACCCATGCGCACCAGGTGGCTGCTCTTCCTGTTTCCGGTGCTCCCGTGCGTGTGAAGACCAGCTGGCCGGCGCACCAGAACCTGGAAGAGCAACGGGCGACAGCTCGCATGCCTGAAGAGATGGCTCTGTGTGCATGTGCAACAGGCAGCTGCTCTTCTGGTTTCCGGCACACACGTGCGCACACTCCCATTTCAGCACTCAGTGCTGAAAACATTTGCCAACACTGTAATAGAATAACAGAAAAACAGAGATGGAAGGGACCTTGGAGGTCTTCTAGTCCAATTGTCTGCTCAAGCAGGAAACCCTATAACATTTCAGACAAATGGTTGTCCAATCTCTTCTTAAAATACAAAAAGAGAGGGAGATATAGTACCCCTTTACTGAAATATATATATATATTTCAATATATATATTCAATATATATATATATATATATATATAAATCAATATATCCTGAAAACCTGGATTGGGGGAGTATAGCATTTGGAATGTATGTTATTAGGTTTTTTCATGAGGGCCTTCTTTTTCCTCCAAAATCTTCAGTAGCCTAGAATAGGGCACTAACTGAATGATGGTTTTCACAATCTTCAGCTGTAAAACAGCATTGATTAATAATGAAAATAACTGCATAGCTAACTTATAGACCAATAAGTCCAATAAAACCTAAACCTTATAAAGTCTTTAAAGTAACGGCATGTGTATGTGCATACACATGAGTTTAAAGACAGTGGGATAGAACCTATATATCTCTGAAGGCATACAGAAAGAATATACCCATCAAAGATAAGCATCCAAACCAGTAAGAAAGTTGTCTCCATGGGATGGTTTGTTGAGGGATGGACTTAAGAAAGATTTGCTATGGTGTATGCTGGCTCCCTGCCACAAAGTATTGTCTTTTTGCATGAAACTGAAATGCAGTGCTTTGCCTACTTAAGAGGACACTTAGGCTCAATGCCAAGACACAACCTAAAGCCCATGAAGAAGATGAGTATCAAGTTGCCTTTAGAAATAAAGGAAGGAAACTAGGCAAGAGGGCCTCAAAAATTCTGGACAGTTTATTTTGGATAGTTCTCTGAAACAAGCCAGGATTTTTACAAGAACCACTGGTGTGAGTGTGAAGGACATTGTCCAAGTACCTGACCTTCTGCACAGCCAGTCTAGAGCCAGCAATTTTATAAAATGTTATTGCATTTGGGCAAAGTGGGGAGAGTGTGGTGCCCTTTGAATGAGTCACCGGAAGGCACAAGCCATGTTTTGAGAACCATTGTAGTAATGCAATGCAATATTATCCCCATACTAACAATTAGGAGCTGCCTACTGGCTTTTCCAGTTCATAATTAATTCTGATTAAAATAAGAACAAGAACAACCCAGCTTTTCTCATTTACATCTTATCAAAGTACAACTCATTCTCTGGCAACATCTCTGATCTGTGATGTCCCCATGGTGTTGCCTTTCTCCTGTCCTCAGTCGATTCACAAGACAGCCTTAAGTCATGACTAGCTGTAAAGACGTTTTCCCTTAAGTTGTCAGGAACCAGTGATAATTTCAGGGTGCATACAATCTGTTAATCTTAACTATCCATGTTAGCAAAAATACAGCCCACTACCTATAGGTTACTTTGATGTATACAATCCTTTCCCTTCTGTCCCTTATGGCTCTCTTAATTTTTTCTCTGTGTAAAAAGAGCTGATGTCACTGCTAGAAGATTCCCCCTTCTCATTATTATTTGCCCACAGGCATGTTTTCAAGTGGGCTTGGAACCCCTTTGAAAAAAATATATTAAACTAATTCTTAAAGCAAGCATCTCTGATATCTCGTTTGCATGGAGCCTGGGATGGAGCAGGTTTGAAGTATCGCTCCTGTTTCATTGCTTCATATAATGAACTTGGGGAGGTACTGGGTTTTGACAAGTGACTAAATCTCTGGTGTTTCGCAGTGCTGCAATCATTTGCTGCCAGCTGGTGATGTTCAGAAAAGGGAAGATGGCCGAAAACAGAAGGTTTAACCAAAGGCTTTGCTTAACATGCCTCTACACTGAAATCAGGATGTCACCAGAACTGAGGATAGAAAGGCAGAATAGGAGTCAGCAAGTTTTCTGCTGGTTTAGTTTTCTGCTGGTTCAGGGATGAGTGAGTAGCATTTTGACTGAGCCATGAGGAAAGACTTACAATTTAAAAAAAAAAAAGCTGGTAGTGAGAAATTGCTCAATTTTTCAGATCTATTTTTAAAAAGCAGTGAAAAATACACTGAATTCTGAATATGATGCTAAATTGTATGTTTAGTGATGTGAATGCAGAAAGCAGTAGACGTAGTATCAAATGGAAAAACACCAAAATCATAGAGGTCTAACTTTATATTCCCCATTGCTCCCCCTTAAAGTTATTGAGGTATTGCAGGACAATCAGAAATAAGTCAAATTGGGATAACTGAGAATCAAGAATACTCAAAGATACTTTGAAAGATCCCGAGGATCTCTGTAGAAATTTAATTTTTTAATTTTCAGCACATGGCTACTTTTTAGGGTGTCCCATCAACAAGAATAAAGCGCTTTACCATGTGCATTTCTGGAACAAATTCAGAACTAAATAGTGGTTTAATGCCAGTGAAATTCTCTAACTGTTTTAATGCTCTGAAGATTGCCATCAATTTGATGATCTTACCGGGTGTCCTCTGGCTCCGACAGGCACTCCACCGTGCTGGGCTTCTGTTCCATTCACCGCAATTCCATCCAGGATCAATAAAGAGAGACCAAGGTGGGCTCCGCCCCCAGAGGCAACACTCCACGGTCGCCACGACAGATGTGGATTTGAGATTTGAGGGAGGAGGGGCTATTATGCTATGAGGCAAGCCCCATTGTGGTCTCCTTCACTGTTGGCAAATTGCAAGCATTCTGGGTCAAAAGCTTGAAGAGGAGACTCTATAAAGATAAAAAGAAAGAACAGGTTTCTTATTCATGTTTTATCTGAAGTCCATCCCATTCCCTTGACTTTGGAACAAAAATTTAAAAACATTCTAATTCATTGACATATACATGTAACGCGCTGGTTATAATTTCTAAATCTTTCCTCCTAAGTTCTCATTTTTTGCCATTCAAAACCACAAAAAGCAGGATAAAATATATGAATGAAATACAGTTTTGTGTATGTCTGCTTATTATGAATATATTTTATTCATAATAAATATAAAAAATAGGAGGAAGAAAAAAAGAGCTGAATTATACATGCATTTAACCAAGGAAGAACTATTCTAGCAATTATCCACGTTCTTCTTGTGATGGTGCCTTCCTCTTGTCTCCAGACATCCGTTGCTGTACTAGTGTTAAAGCAGCATCTCCCCCCTTATTCTCACATTATGTATCAGCAGCCTAAAAGTGTATGAAATTAATTAATTTTTCCAGCACTTCTGATGCTGGAAACAAAGTCATGTAACCAGTAGTGGAATGATCAGAGAACAGCTGAATGTTTGAATGTTTTAGCCCAGGGGTCTGCAAAGTTGGCTCTTTTAAGACTGGTGGACTTCAACTCCCAGAATTCCCCAGCCAGCTATGGGCGTTGAAGTCCACCAGTCTTAAAAGAGCCAACTTTGTAGACCGCTGTTTTAGCCGATGTGGGACACCCTCCCCATCCCCAGTCAGTTTCTTCACTGTGATACTGTTACTCATTCTGCAAAGATTTGGACAAAACGCTTTAAATTATTGGCTCACCTTCACCCCCAATGATTGGGGGGGGGGGGGCTAGCATCTTATCTTGGTAAAGGGGAAAGGCCTGTTGTTAGGCCAAGAATCAAGTGGCCCGGAAAAGGCAGAAGATATGAGGCTATCAAGGCATTTCAAACAGTGCCCTGGAATATTGCCCAGATTGTATTTCCTTCAGTAATGCCCACATGCAATGAACACTTGCACATTATTTATTTAAATATTTATTATTTATTCATTAGCTTTGTACAACCGTTCAGTTCAGAAATGATTCTAAGGTGGTGTACAATACTAAAAACAGGTTAACAATTAATAAGAAATGATAGCAATCATAAAGAACAATCTTCTGTCTCAGTCTCATGCAAGTCTTCTCTGAAGGATCCTAACATCCAAATTAACCTAGGTTAAAACCCCAGGTTTTAAGGAGTTTTTAAAATAAGGGGGGGATACAAATTTCAGGTAAAATGCTGTTCCAGAGGGCAGGTAGTGACCAAGAAAGTATGCTTCCTGTGTCCTATTGACCCAATATTGCAATATGTCAACTCTGTGAAATTGAACAGGTAAAAAATATCATGTTGACTTTATAGAAAACATCGAAAATAGAGTCTACCTGAGAGAATATTAAGGGACCCTCAAATAGCTATGCCCTAGGCTACAAAAAGCTTTAAAGATGACCATTAGTATCTTAATTGCACCTGGAAAACTACCAGCAGACTGTGCTATGTCACATGGGCATACTGAGACATCCCATAATTACTTGCGTCACCATTTTGGATTAGCTGCAGTTACTAAGTGGTCTTCAGGGTCAGTCTTCTATAGAACGTGCTGCAAAAGCCTATTTGTAAGATGACCAAACCATGAATGACTGTCTTAAGGACAATCCAGTTCACTTGAGTCCAACAGCTTTTTGAGAAGAAAGTGCATTATTATGTTTCAATACTGACAGAGCAATTCCTACTTCAAAGAAGATATAATAAAGATATAATAAACAAATGTTCGGGTGAGCAGCCTTGAGGATTCCATCTCCTTCTCTGGGAGTCACAGGTGCAAACTTGTCCCACCTAACAAATCCAAACTGTGTTTCAGTCACCTCAGTGGGACCAGCTAGTGAGGTCCAACTATAAATGAATCTGAGTAATTATATTAATAATATATTAAAGAATATTAGGCCTCCCAGGCTCGATTCCAAAAATTTGAACAACTATAAGGTAGGAATGAAATTCAGCAAATTTGAACTCTTTTTTGCCATCTGGTGGTCTTCAGGATTTCTGCAGCTCAAATCTGGCAGACTCAGTAAACAGTTGCGTTCCTTCATATGTCTGACTCAGTAATGCAGATGCTAATAACTTTGTGCTCTTCTTATATTTTATAGTTCAAGTCTCCTTATCCCTTTTTACTGACTACAACTAGTGGGAATTCAACATTTCCCTTCCATAGCTCTTTTCTCCCTATGGGAATAGGATATTAATTAATATATTATTGCATTTATTTGCTTCACTCGGCTTTTGTTTGTTTTGTTCTTTTACATTTTGCTGGCCATTGACCGAATAAATATTATTGATTTTCTAAAGAACTGAAAATGTTGAGCTGCAACATCGGTTTCCATGTATTTTGTTCTTGCTGCAATTCTTCAGAACTAGTTTAGAATAATTATCAAGAATGTGAGTGATTAATTAGTAAGTACTTGCAAATAAGTTCAAGATGTTTTCGAAGAAAACCATTACCTTTTACTTTTAACTTTTTCTACAAGTTAAGAATGGTAGCAGTATAAATGGCATATCAGTGTCTTTCTAAAATATAAGATCCATTGTGTATAAGTATAATTGTGCCATAATATCTTAGGGCATAATAAAAAGTATTATAGATTCTTATTATGCTTGTATTTTATTACTAAGGAACAGACATTGAGAAAAGCTAATTTTTTGTTTGTTTTTAAGACTTGGTAGATCTGATTTATTAAAAGGCAAGATATTAATTAATGATCCTATTATTATACTCTTAAAAATCATTAGAAACATGTAACTTGGATGAGGGTACCATGGAATGACAAGAAAACAAACTGATGGATCATCAAACAAATTAACCCAGAGTTCTCACTCGAGACACAAATGACCAAGCTCAAATTATCCTACTTTGAACACATTATAGAAAGACTCGGCTCTCTGGAAAGGACTTTAATGCTAGGAAAGGTGGAAGCTAAGAGGATGACCAGTAGCAAGGTGAATGGATTTAGTTACAGTGGTGATGAGTGCTCTATTGGGAGACATAAAAGAACAGGTTAGGGATAGGTTGTCATAGAGAAAATCTATGAGTGTGGGTTGCTAGGAGCTGAAAATGACTAGACAGCATAATCAATAAATCAAACTTGGCTCACTGTCTAACCAACATTCTGCTATATATTTCTGTTCTGGTGCTTCATAGCTGAATTCACATATGACATACTAAGTCAGGATTTTAAAAGCCATAGTTGGTTGATTAATGTAATTTATAATACTTATAGTTTATATTTAGCTGGATTCATACAAATCGTGCTAAGCCCAAAGCAAGGAACATCCAATATAATTTCAGTTGATGTGCGAATCCAGCAATTGAAAAACAGTGGTCCACAGCGGGTAAATGCAACCAGACATTTAGTCTGGAGCTGCAGCCACATGGTTTCTGTATCAGCTTTGGTGTTTTATGGACAGCTCTAATGTATCCATGCCTAAATTGGAAAATGGATGTAGGACTTTAAATTCAACAATCTGAGCCAATGGGACAAGCCTCTTTGAAACAGCATGTACAAGTGACATGTGGTATAAGAAAAAAAATGACCAGATCAAAGATCATCTCACACAATAACAAAACCAAATCATTTTGTGAATTTTATGAACACAGCATAAAGAACTATATGAAAAGGGAGATGTGGTTCACCACTGAATCTGCCATTAGGCAAAATGAGACAGCAGTCTTGGACAGGGCAAGATGAGGCACAGTTTTATGAACCCTAAGTGACCTTGCCTCTCTCTAGTTCATTATCAGGGATAAAAGAAAACCGAACTCTCTGTCCAATCAATTTCAGAATAGAAGACAGCACAATAGGGGCATCAATTTGCCTTTGACCTCAAGCAAAATGCCTTGAACTTGTTCTAGTTCAGTTACGTTATTCCAGCTGACAGAAGCTGAAAAATCTCTCTTATGAACTTGTATAATTCCTCTTAAAAAGCAAACTTTGCATCCCTCCCCAGATGTGACAGGACTGCAGCACCAGAATTCCAAAGCTGCATAGCCAAAGGCCCACCACACCCAAGGAGACAGACTGAGGAAAGCCAATCAGTATCAATGGAGCTTCATAAAAATATTGGCATTTGGTTCCATAACAGTCCCATGTGTCTCTTGTGCTGCAGAGAAAACAGAAGGTTCTTTCTATGCCCAGTAATATCAGAAAACCTGTCAAAATCCCCTGTGCTGAAGCTCAGGTTCTCTAGACAAGATGGTCACACAAATAAACACACACCTACCTAAGTCAAAAAGGAACCATGCTGAGGAGGAGATGGGGGAAGGGAGAGGGAAAACTGCTGGAGTGTGTTAAAAGGATTGTATCTAGTCTTTTTTAAAATGCCACTTCAAAGTGAACACTATTACATGCATAAATTTAAATAAAGACTTGTCCATAAGAAATAAATCCCCTTGTTAGAAAGATATACCAGCCCAAAGATGGGAGAGTCATGGCTTAAATAGGATCATCTTCTTCCTCGCATGGAGCTAGAGCTGAAGAACTGTTGGAGCTGCTCAAAAGCAAGATTTAGCTCTAAAATTTGTTCTCCATATGCAGCCTTGAAACATGATGACCATTTACACAATCTGTCATTTCCTTAAACATTTTGGCTTAGTTGATTTCTTGGACCTCCCAATTTAAAAATGTCTACATTGACTTCTTCCTAAAATATGCTACCACCCAATGATACCAACTAAGGTTACCAGACACCTCCCTTTCCTCCCAATCATGGTGACAAAGGTTAAGAAAGCTGAAATTCAAGAACTTGTGGAGTGTTGCAAGCTTCCGATCCCTCCTTCAGAAAAATTAAAACAAGGATGCAACTATTAGATTTTAGTATAATTATGACACACTAACTTGTTTATACATGTAACATACAGTAGAAACTTACTGGGTAAGATTATATTAAGATGGGTAGCAGGAATATTATATAGCAAGGAGCAGTGTGATGGTTCAGCAGTTAAAATGCTGGGCTAGTCAGCTGGAAAGCTGAGAGCCCAGGTTCAAGACCTGAGTGCCACAGGATGAAGTGAGTTCCCGCTACTTGTCCCAGCTCCTGCCGACCTAGCAGAATGCAAATATGAGTAGATAAATAGGTGCCACTTCGGCAGAAAAGGTAACTGCATTCCATATTTTCATGCTGGCCACATGATGACAGAAGCATATCTCAGACAGCACAGGCTCCCTCAGCTTAGAATCAGGGATGAGCAATGACCCCTTGAACCCATCACAACTGGCAAGGGGAAACCTTTATATAAAATGTATCACCACAGCAACTGGGGCAAATAATAGACAGATATATAAACAAGAGAAAACATGAACATAAGAAGGAAAAATGGCCTGTTTTCTCCAAACCACTCATAAGCGATTGGATAGTGTTTGGAACCTCATCTCCTCTATTCCCAGTGAGTAAAGATATGCTAGGCCTCAGCCCTTCCTTGCACCCCTTATTTCTCCAAGCAATGTTTTTTCTCCCTCCTGCTGCTCTTGCTGTCACAGACATGCTACATGCAAAGCGCTCTGTAAGGAGACCTGAAGCTCTTTGGCACATTGCCAAAACTGTGTTATCATCAAAGGAAATACGAAAACAGTCAAGCCCTGCTGGCCTCCCCAAAAGGGAAAAAAATTGGGGGAAGAGAGAGGAAAAAATGCTGGGAGGCCCAGCTTTATCCTCAAATGACCTTTTCATTGGGACTCAATTCTCGAAATGGATTTGGAACTGAAATTTCGCAAGGATATAGACAGAGTTCAAGTAGGGGATTGAAAATCATGGCAAAGATGGGGGAGAGGATACAGATAAATCAAAGAATAGATCACCAAATCCTCCTATATAAAAGGAAGAAAAATAACTGGAAAGAAAATGGATAGGAGACATACTATTTTGAATTCAGCAATGCAAAACCATGAGCTACAATAGAAATATCATTCCCAGCATGTAGAATACACACCACTGTTTATTTTATAAGGTTGAAGTTCACTTTCATATTAATACCAAGCAATTATACACCACCAAATTTCAGAAATTTTTATTTAGTAATAGTACTATCTTCAAGTCTTTTAAAGGATTTTTAAAGAAAATGAGTCCTTTTGCCCCCCCCCCCCCCAAACCCAATTCCTGATTGTTACATTTAATCACATCCTAGTGCGGCCCACCTCAACATGATTTAGGAATTTGGGGAACTGAAGGTCAATTCATCCAGACGATATAAAGAATAAAGCGCAGGCAAGAGACCCCATAAAGGAAAAGGTGGAGTCAGATAAATAAAAGCAGTCTTGTTTAGTCCGAACTGCACTATCATCAAGAGCAAGAAACAGGTGTACTAGTAATTATAATTACATAGCAGTTTCATAGCACTATAAATGCTTCACTTAAATGTCACTTTTCATACCTGCCAAAATTGTAGAGGCTGAGATAATAGAAATTTTGTCTATAGTAACTCAAAGATTCCATGGCAGGAGCGGTATTGCTACACCCACTTTGGCCTCATCACTAAAATGTATTCATTACCAGTTAATGTATTTGAGAAGATTATTGGAATGACAGCAAATCAAATGTTTTCTTAAAAGGAGAGTCTTCAGAGGGCAGTAATATGTATTACAATACGTATTAGTGCAGTAAGAGACCATTATTTAGACATCTTTGCGACATATATAAACTTCAGCTTCCAAAACATCCTATACCATGTAATCATGATATGTTGCTAATAATCTGAATAGATATCACATTCATTCAGGTACGGATGCATAGGTTGAACAATTCAACCTGTTACGAAAATAAATTATGAAAAATACTAGTTTGAAAACATTAATAAATTTTATTTTAAAAATAAAAATAAGATTTAAAAACGGATTTGAATTTACTTGCTAAGATAAATTATGTTAATAAATAAGTTCCAATAAATGAAAGGTTTGGCTAGCACTTGGCCGCTCTTGAAAGAGTTAAGTGAAGTCAGGCTGCTTAAATAAGATGTAATCAAGAAATATCTGAGGAGCAGATCCAGGGAGAAGTCAAAAAACCTCTCAGAAAAGCCAATGGTATGTCACCTTTATATTTTTGTCAAGAAAATTAGATACATAGATGTGCCCATAAAGTTATTAAGATTTGATCTTGAGTCAAGGGAGTTATTACTTGTTCTGCAAGAAAATTTAGTGTTCTGAATACATGAAACCCTCATTTAGCAATCAGAATTGGGACCAACTATTGCTAAACAAAATTATCACTAAATGAAATTAAGACATGAATTTATTTTAGCTCTCTTTTACTTTACGGACTTGGGAAGGTCATAAATGTGTGGATTGGTCTTCAAAGTGACTGAAGGATGAAGTTCTAAATGAAGACTTCCTGTACCTGCACAGCTGACCCCAGGGGAAGGAAGATCTTGAGATTACCTTTCTGTGGTTCTGCTTTGTTCTTACCATAAAATGGAAGCAAAAAACTCTGATACCCCATATGTTGCTTAACTATAATTCAGATTCATAGCAACTGAAGTTCTAATCCCAATAGTTGTCATAGGTTGAGGGACTACCTGTGGAATTTTGGACATTCTGTCCCAACATTGGCCACCACTGATGCTATATATTATTTATTTGTTAAATTTATTTGCCACCTATCTCTCCATAGGCTACTCTAGGCATCTTAGAACAATAAAATAAAATAAAATAAAACAAACAATGAAAAATAAGACAATAAGAATACATCAATATGATAACTAAAAGATAGATTGGTGGAGAGCAGAGAGTAAAAGGGAGGGGTTATATCCTTTTTCCAATTAGGATGTTACTACCTCATTTGTGCCAATTGTACTGACTTAATTTTTGCCAGCGTTTTACATCAAAGTTCTCCCCATCTTATAAAAAACAAACTAGACAAGAAAATTCTGAAAACAAGCATGTCTCGTTTCTCTTAAAAGTAGATCCCTAAACTATTCAAAATTTTGAACACATTGATTATTTTCAGTTACCCATGGCAACTTGGAGGAGTTTGCAGAATTCAAATCGTTTGGGATAAAGGGTATTAAAAGGGAAAATGGACATTTGCCACCAGGAAGGGGGAGAGTCAGATTATTCTTCCCTCCAAGTCACTCTGGTTGTGGTTATTGAACATGCAATAAACACGCAATAAACAACCTCAGTGTGGTTACTGAACATGCAATAAACATTGCTTGTGTGGTTTCCACACTTGCAACATTTGCGGCACATTTAAAATACAGGAAATTAAGACAGCGATGGGGATTGGGCTAGGAACACACTACTTGAGGCCCTGCCAGGAACAGCTGAAATACCAGGAGAAAGATGTTGGCCTAACTTCAATATGATTAATCCACATGCTAAGCTTGGTGTGGGGGGGAGAGAAAGAAATAAGATGTACTATGCAGCAGAATATGCAGAGATATTCATTTTTCCTCCTTGAAGTTCAGGATAAATTGTACAAAATTGACTTTTTTTACAGAATCTAATGACTCTGAAACAGGACTATTCACTTGCATGTGTTCCTCTATTGCTTTATTTTAATGAAAATAGGAATGTGAGGAGTCCTCGTGTTTCATGAAAATTGCTTTTGTGGAAGGTAAAGGCAAAACTAGAAAGCAGCATTTAAACTCTATAATCTAACACTGAAAATAACACTGTGATGTGATTTCAGCTTCTGACACCTCACTTCTGGAATTAGCACCCAGCTGCAAGGGGAAATGTGAAAAGAAGGAGAGTGTCAGCTTTTACTTCTGACATGATTACTAGAAGTCTAGGCTTAAAATTCATGAATGTATTTATCCCAGCTTGTTTATTTTTATTTATCTTTATCTTGTGTTTCAGAAGTCAATAAAGGAAGAAGTATAGTTGGATCATGTAGGAGTTCATTTACTTCAACCCACTCCATCTTCCCGACATATACCTACTACTGAGCATAGGGACACAGAGAGCAATTCTCAATCTTTACCTACTTCTAGCCCTCTCGCACAGTTTTTAAAATATGCTTATTTTTGCCTATTCATAACAGTATAGAAAAATATTGTTTGGAAGATAGGTGTTTTTAGTAACATTCCTTCTCTTTCCAGTTAGAATTTTGAAATTACATAGAATTGGCTATATTCTTAAGATCTATTTCTCCATGGATTATGCTGCTTTTTCAAAATGTTTATCTCAGATAAATTACATGACGACTGATAAAGAAACATAATATGAAGTATATCTATCATATGACGGGACTACCTATTTAAGCATCTATATAACTGTGACTCTCCGTTTTAAAATGTCCACATTTTAAGGAACACATTGAACTATTAATATATACACCTCAAGGTATCTAGCCAAAATCACTTATGTAATAGTAATGTTGCAATGAATGAATGCTGTTGTGTCCCTATAGTACATGTAGTACTTTATAGTACTTTATATATATTATCTCAATGCAAGAAAACAAAAATTTCAGCCAGAGTGATTTAAAAAATTGCAAAGAAAGGACACTGCTGCTTCCCTGTGCTCCATAGTACCTGTCTTCCTTCACCTTTGGGGAAATACTCTGCTTTAGTTCTTTTCTGGTAAAGTAAAGCACTTTGCAGTATTTTCAGATATGTTAATAACATTTCTTCTTCTTCAATTGATCCACAATCGGCCAGCGCTACACAATCTTCACACATTTTATTACTTAGCATAATGTTGTACCATCACATTCAAAAAGTATTACATTATAAGCGGCTGTTCAACATATATTGGAGTAACTCCTAGAGTCGAATGTATTTCAGGGTTTAAATTTTTACTGAGACTTGGCTCAGTTTAAACCCTGGTTCTTTGTAGTTGATTGCACTTGCTCCAAGAATAAATTGCCAGTACCCGTAAGATGCATCAAGATTTTGAAGAAGCAATTTTTTTAAAAAAAATTGCACTCTGCAAACCTCCTCAAAACGGCCCGGTTTTCCCAAAAACGGGCCCATTCCCCACCCCAAAGGGGCGTGAATAGCACGTAGGAGGCTTGTAGGGTGTTCCAGGAGGAGTGGGGGCACAAATGAGCAAAAAAGCCTGTTTTTTGCAAAATGAGCCCTTTTTTGTCAAAAAAAAAAAAAAGGATATTAGGAAGCTTATAGAGTGCTCCAGGGGGCTGCGGGAGCAAAATTGAACAAAAAACGGGCCATTTTCTACTCATTTCTACCCTCCCCAGCCCCCAGGAGCTCTCTAAAAACTTCTTACAAGCCATGCACAGCCATTTTGGTGAAGGGCTGGGGTTTCAGGAGGCAAAAAAATGCTGCATTCAGTGCATTCAGCACATCCTACCACACACCTCCCTTCGACCTGTCTGCTCCCACAGGGAGGGCCTCCTCAGGGTGCCGTCTGCTGGTCAATGCCGGCTGGCGATCCCCAGGGGAAGGGTCTTCTCTGTGGCGGGTCCGGCCCTCTGTAACAACCTCCCCCCCGACATTCGTACCATCACGGACCTGCACCTCTTCCGCCGGGCACTTAAAACGTACTTTTTCCATCTGGCTGGCCTGGCATAGATCAATGAATATTTTATATTGAATTTTAATAATTTTTAACTATTTTAGCACAGAGTTAATTATTTAATTCCATTTTACATTGTCTTTATTTGTTGTGGGTTTTTATCTTTTCTGTGCACCGCCCTGAGTCCCATTTGGGAGAATAGGGCAGTATATAAATTGGAAGAATGAATGAATGAATGAATGAATGAATGAATGAATGAATGAATGAATGAATATAAGACGCATCCAGATTTTCAGCCTCTTTTTTGAGGTAAAAAGGTGCATCTTATACTCTGAAAAATACGGTATTTATAAAATAAATGCTTGGGCCCAAACTTGCAACAATTAGCACCAGTCAATAGTATTTGTTATATGCATTTTTAAATGTTCAGTTGGCTGAGTTTCATGTTTTATGAATAAAGATAATAATAATAATAATAATAATAATAATAATAATAATAATAATAATAGTAATAGTAATAGTAATAGTAATAGTAATAGTAATAGTAATAATAATAATAATGCTACCACTAACAATCATTTTGAAGAAGATGAACTGTGGATACGAACTTGCAAAGAAAGGTCTGAAAATTTCGCACTTGATGTACATGGATGATTTGAAGCTGTTTGGTAAAACAAAAGCTTAAATGAATTTATTAATTGAAAGCACAAAAGAATTTAGCCACGACATTGGTATGCAGTTTGGAATTGACAAATGTGCAACAATGGCAACCAAAGCAGGCAAGGTCATAGAAGATAATGGAATAGAACTTGAGAATGAAGAAATGATAAAGGCAGTAAAACCAGAAGGCGGCTACAATTACTTGGGGATTTTAGAGGCCTCAGACTTAATGCATAACAAAGTCAAGGAATTAACTTCAACCAAGTACATTCGACGAATACGCAAGATATTAAAGTCCAAATTGAGTGGAGGAAACATCATAAAAGCATCATAAATACCTGGGCTATAACTGTGATTCGATACTCTGCAGGAATAATTGACTGGACCCAGATGGAGTTGGAGAATTTGGACAGAAAAACAAGGAAGCTTATGACATTGAATCATGCTTTGCACCCTAAAAGTGATGTTGACCGATTATATCTACCAAGAGCAGAAGGTGGTCGAGGACGCCTACAAGTAAAGCAGACTGTGGAAGAAGACAGACACAGCTTGAACGATTACATCCAGAAAAGTGAAGAACCAATGATTAAGGAAGTAAATAAAGGAGGCTTCTTAAAGACAACTAAGTCAAAAGCTGAATATAAGAAAGAAGTAATTGAGAAACGAGCTGAAAATTGGAAAAGCAAAGCTATGCATAGCCAATAGATGAAAAGTATTGAAGACAAAGCTGACCAAAAACTAACTTGGAACTGGTTAAGATCAGGAGTACTGAAAAAAGAAACAGAAGGATTTATTTTGGCAGCTCAAGAACAAGCCTTAGCCATAAACTGCATGAAGGCAAAAATTCAACATGTTACCACCAACAGCAAATGTCGCCTCTGTAATGAGAAAGATGAGACAGTTGACCACCTGATCAGTGGGTGCAGCAAAATTTCACAAACGGACTACCTACAATGCCATGACCGTGTTGCTAAGATCATTCACTGGAAATTGTGCCAGAAGTTTGGATTTGAGTACAGCAAAAATCACTGGAAACATCAGGTTGAGAAAGTTTTAGAGAATGAGAAAGTCAAGATCTTGTGGGACTTCAGAATTCAGACTGACAGGCACTTGTCCTACAACACACCTGATATAACAATAATTGAAAAGAAAAAAGTATGGTTTGTTAACATTGCAATTCCTGGTGATGCACGAATTGAAAATAAGGAGCAAGAAAAAATCACAAAATATCGGGACTTGCAAATTGAAGTTGAGCGACTGTGGAAGAGAAAGTTGTGTGTTGTCCCGATTGTGATTCGAGTCCTTGGAGCAATACCTAGGGGACTGCCTCGCTATGTGGAGGTTCTAGGTTTGCCGGACTTGAGCATTCTGACTCTACAAACGGCCACCCTGCTTGGAACAGCTTATATCCTCCGACGTTACCTTGACAGCTCCTAGGTCCTTCGTTAGGACTCCAGCTGTTGAGCTACCAACCAGCTCCAAAGGCTGTGAATCTCACCAAAGATTAACATAATAATAATAATAATAATAATAATAATAATAATAATAATAATAATAATAATAATATACAATTAATAATAAATGCTGTAGTATCTTTGATATGTATCAACATATGCTCAACAGAACATGATCCTTTTTGCCCTCAATAAGTCATTAATATTAAAATACAGTAACATGATATTTATCTGAAAAACACTTTTTCTGTTTTCAGGTTTGAAGAGTTCAACTGTAAATTGCTCAGTAATAGACCAATGCAGTTTACACTGCATTGATCAATAATAATGCAGTGATAAACCTGCTCAGAATACTTTTTAAAAGTATGAAAATATTAATTTTTATAGTTCCTTAGTTTGCATGTATCATTAAAAGTTAGTTACAGAATAAAAACTGGTAAGAATACATTTCATAAATCTTAGGTGAAAGACTGGTTCTGTCATAGTGGGAAATTCTACTTCCTGCTGTGAATTGAAAAGGGCTGCAGAAACTCCAAGAGCTTCAGAGAGGAAAGGTTTTGGTAATTGCACGTCTTTTATTGCTGAAGTAGCACAGAACTAATCTGTTAATCATCTTCTACTTTGCATAGAAAATTGAGTAGATACTGTTTCCTTCTTGAGGATATAACTGGGGTTCTGCAAACACAGAGGTTTGTCCATTGGCACCTGCTTTGTGTTCCTTCTGATGCTCTGATAAATACTCAAAACTACAACTATGTTTTTCTCAGCAAAAGCACCAGAAATTTTATTTACTCAAATTACAGCTCCTTAACATTGTGAGCTTCTTTATATTGCTGCTTTTGCATTACAACAAATGAATTCCAACAATTGGAATCATTATAAAAATAGAATAATGCTACAATGAGACTGGAAGGTTGTCACACCCAAAAAATAGAGGAGCAATTACAGATAATCCATGCAGTGGTATCCCTGTAACCTATAGTCCTTACTTGACGCACAAATGATCAGGCTGAAATTATCCTACGTCTGACACATTATGTGAAGGCCTAGCTCTCTGGAGAAGGTTCTAAGGGAGGGAAAGAGGGAAAGAATTAACATGTATAGAATCCTCAAGACTCTGCAGAACACCATCAAAATGGAGCCCCTCCAGGGGGCAATAGAAAAGGCACACTTCCTGGATCCCAAACAATGACACTTGTTAATTGAAAGGGGCTATCAATTTGCATCAGTTAGGCAGATACCAAGGGAAATAAGTGGTTCCTCAGATAACCTGAATCATACCCTGAAGCACAATGGTAGCCAGTGCAGTTCATGGAGCATGGGTGCCAGCCACATCAGTATACTGAAGCATGTCTGCCACTGCTAGCATTCCTGCATTCTGGATCAGTTAGGTTGTCAAGCCATGAGATGACTAAGTAATTGTTGGGTCCCCCAATCTATGAAAGGGCATAACTGGTGAACTACATGAAATACAAAGACCTGCCTGGTTATAGCAGACGATGTAAGTCCAACATGATCTCTAGATTGTAACCCCATTCCATGTAAATGATAGAATCTCCTTGGAGATTCATTTGATCTTTGCAGGACTGAGCTCAAGACAATTTTATCCATGCCCACACAGTCACCAGGTATTGAGACAGGAATTTGACACACTTAGCCAACCTAGGGTCAAAAAAAATAGAATGCTGATAATATCCAACCTCTAACCAGCAGATGGCCTCACCCAGTGGTTTCACATTGATGTTGAACAGACAGGGAGAGAGCTTCAATCTCTGTGGCACCCAATAAAGAAAGCGTTTAGGAAGTGACCTCCTCCCCACCAACTACTGACTGGAACTTGCATAGAAGAAAGAGAACCACTGTAAACATTGCCCCAAAGCAGATCCAGAAGACTGCATAGATAATGATAATAAAAGCTGCCGAGGGATAAAGGAACACAAGGGTGGATGCATTGCCTCCATCTTGGCTCTGACACAGGTCATTGACAAATGCAACTGAAGTTGTCTCCACACTGAATCACAGCCTGAAACCTGACTGAAATGGGTCCAGATAATCTGATTCTTCAAAATTATCCCTCAGCAGCTGTAGTCTGACCACCCTTTCAACAACTTGCCTAGAAAGGAATGTTGGAGATGGGACAATAGTTATCCAAACTTTTGAAGGTAGAAAAACAGCCTCTTGAGAAAGGAACGTACCAGCACATCTTTCCAGTCTGGAGCAACATCACCTGCCTCAAAAAGACTGACTTCACAGCATGGACCCAACCACAAATCACCTGCCTACATTACCAAGGAGGGACCTGGGTCCAACAAATAGATAGCCAAGCTAAAAATGCAAAGAACTTTTTTCTATTTCCTCAGGAATCACTAAGTTAAACATCCCAGGTCTCACCACAAGTTGAGTCAAATTCCAACTTGGACCAGAACTGAGCAACTTTACCTGCCAGATATCAATCTTATTCCTTACAACAGTCCTGCAGATGATCCCATGGTCTGTCCATATCCAGCATGGATCGAGTTACCCTAAATAGGACTGCTGGATAACTATCAGCAGATGCAACAAGAGCAGAAAAATGATGATATTTTGCTACTTTACTGCCACAAAGTAGTTCCTAATATAGATTCTTATTATGTTGGGTAGAATCACCCCAAGTCTTCCTCCAATGGCACTCCAAGTATCTAGTCTAGTAATTTATTTCCAGTGCTCTTCAGCAAATCAAGGAGCTCTCAAGGAGTCCAGCCAGCCATATGTTCTAGCCAGTGACCAAGGCTTCAGACAATCTGCTCACAAGATTCTTGGGGGAAATGCCAATTTCCTTCTGGAACACAATAGATCCATCAGTTACCTGGGGTGGGCCTATCTGCAGGTCCCATCTTCCTGCAAGGGGAGGATGACACCAGGGTCTCAAATCTTTGCTTAAGGAGGCAAAACACATTGTTTGAGTTTACATATATTAATTTTTCAATTAACTCTTTCTGCCTTTTTAACTATACATAAGCTGACTAAAGATGTAGCACCTTACAACACACCACAATGCAATCAATCACCCTCTCCCAAACTAACCAAAGAAAGAAAATCCAAAGTTGAAACTAAACAAGCTTCCTACACTGCACGCCCGCAGCCATAAAGTCTTTAACTGACCTGGTTAAGTGTCCTGTGCAAACAGACAGTATAAAGTTAAACATATACTCCATCCTGTTGTTTTAAAAGC
This sequence comes from Rhabdophis nuchalis, assembly GCA_039707465.1. Lineage (NCBI taxonomy): Eukaryota > Metazoa > Chordata > Lepidosauria > Squamata > Natricidae > Rhabdophis > Rhabdophis nuchalis. The sequence goes on along the minus strand of CM077647.1, from coordinate 124,498,622 downwards.
CAATAAAGCGGGAGGGGGAGAAAGCAAGACAATTGTACAGTAATGTAGATGAATCCATGTTGTACATTATAAAAGTGCTTTATAGATACTAAATACGATTTGACTTTAAACTGCAGTTTAGACCAACTTTCTTCACTGTGGTGCGCCAGTTGTTCTGACTAAGCATTTTAGAATTTGCCTGGAAGAAATTGGTACATCTGACGGTCATCAGGTTAAGGAAGGCAAGACTAATATATAAAATGAGGCTGCATGAGTTATCAAGATGGTGCAATCTCTTTTCAATCACAAGGAGATGGGAAATGCTAAATATGTTTCAATTATTTCACTCATTGTAATATTCAAGAAAGACAACCTGACTTTAACTTCAAGTAAGTTAAGGTTTCCTTTAACTATATAATAGAAAATGCAACATCTGGTTCTTGCTAGTTCACTAACAGTGCATATAACTTATGTACTTCCAGTCTCTTCTTCAGAGTTTGCCAGTGGTGTATGTATGTATGTATTCATGCACACAACTTACACACACAACTCACTTCTCCATGATGTCAGAATTGGCTCAAGCCTTTCAATAGCTGTGTCTATATCAGTGTTTTTCAATTTGATCATTTTAAGTTGTGCGAACTTTAATTCCCAGAATTCTCCAGTCAACACACTGGCTGGGAGCTCTGGAAGCTGAAATTCATACATCTTAAAATGGCAAGTTTGAAAAACATTGATTAATCATTATTTATTGTATATATAGCAGAAGAAAAACTGAGCGCTAGAAACAGAAGTTTTCCAGTGAATCTATAGTTAGATTGAGATGTGACCAACTATCCTCAGAGATCCTATGATCTAATACATTACACTCATTCTCATTTACATTCATGAATTTTTTTTTGTACATTTGCTGTAGGTGCAAATAATGGTATTATTGCTAGTGTGAGGATATTGTTTCATCTTGTTTTTCAACCTATTGTTTGTGGTTTGTTCTGATCATGGCAACTTATGACCAAGATAACTTTTGACATGTGAGAAAGTATTTGTCAGTAGTGATCATTTTCCAATATCTATTCCTCATTAAAGAGGGAGGATAGGTTTTTTTTACCCTTTTCTTTTAATATAATCCTCAACTACACATGCTTGGCAATATTAAAATAAGAATGCAAATGAAACACTTAATTGAAAGTAATGAAATAGGCTTTTGCCATAAATGAGTACAACCGTATGACCTTTAAAATTTCATCTTATCATACAATTATGTTTCAGCTCTGGAAATATGATCCTTCACTGTATTAGTACAGCATATGATATTGAATCTTTCTAAACACTAAGTATTCATCAAGTAATAATTACTTTCAAAAATGTTCATGCCCATGAAAATTCTAAGGGTTCCAGGACAAGAGTTCCAAATTACTCATGTCTATGACGTATTCAATATTATAGCATATTGTAGAATGGACTTTCAGTTCAAATTGTTTTCCAATTGGAACATCTTTTGGGGAAGGAGCCACCTTTCCCTCACCATTCAATAATATATTCATTCTACAGTTTTAAATCTATGCGTTACTATTTTTATAAGCTGTAAAATTTAACCACAATGCAATATTTTTTTAAAGTCTTTATTTTATATTGTTCTGACAGCTGTTTATATATTTAATTTTTAACATACAACAAATCGGGTCTTTCAGCCTCCTTATGAACCATGTTGCCCCACTCCATCCCCCTAAAAATATATTTGCTTATCTACTGAAACTTGACATGGTGTCCCCACTACTCCCAGAGTGAATTCTTTAGCTGCACCATCACTTTGTGCATACAGAGAAAGATCTTTTGCATACCATTTAACAGTTGTATCTTTTAGGAATTGAATCAGCAAAATGGCTGAGAAGCGGTTATTGGGACACTTGGGACACTGTAAATAACTTTCTACGCACTTGTGAGTTATTAAGAATCCAGTAAGAAAACTGTTGCATTTCAGAGAAGGAGATGTTAGAATAAAATTATGCAATATGATAGTCAGAATTCTAAGAAGGCTAGATTGCTTTCTGATAAATGACTATTTGATCACATTTCATAAATAGCTAGTTTGCAACCTCTTTTATTAGGGTACCCATCACTGTCCATAGTCCAAATGTGGTTCTGAATTTGACACAAAAATTGCCTGCTTCTATTTTAAGTGTGGATAACTAAGTCCTCACTTGGAACTTTCAACAATATACCTATGAATGCAAATCCTTATAATATAAAGACTAGATATATTCTTTGCATACAGATAGTCCTCGACTTATAACAGTTCATTTACTTGACCACTGGAAGTTACAACAGCACTCAAATATAAATATATTACCCCTTTTTTCACACTTACAACCATTGCTCCATGGTCACATGATCAAATTACAGACACTTGACAACCGACTCATTTATGATTGTTGCAAGTGCCCTGAGGTCAGGTGATCACCTTCGGACAAAGTCAACAGAAAAGTCAGATTCATTTAGCGACTGTGCTAATTTAACAACTGTATTCACTTAACAGCTACAGCAAGAAGAGTTATAAAACGGGGGCAGAATTCACTTAACAACTGTATAGCAATAGAAATTTTGAGCCCATCTGTGGTCATAAATTGAGGACTACCTATAGTTACATGTATATTACTCTGGTTGCAGAATTCAGGGTGGTTTGTTTTGTAAGTTTCTATTCCCTAGAGAATTGGGCACGATGGCTCCGTGGTTAAAACTCTGAGCTTGTCAGTTGGGAAGCTGACAGTCCCGGTTCAAGACCCAAGCAACATGTGATGGGGTGAGCTTCTGTCCTTGCCCCAAACTCCTGCTTAGATGGCAGGTCAAAGGCATGCAAATGCAAGTACCAGTTCAGTAGGAAGATAAGGGTTTAATGTGTGCCTCAGCATATTGTCAGGTTGGCTACATGACCCATGAAAGTTCCTTGGGTTAAGAAATGGAGATGAGTACTGCCCCCTAGAGTCGGATACGACTGGACAGGGGACACCTTCACCTTTAATACCTAGGAGCTGAAAGATGAACTCAAAATTTATGCAAAATAGCGTATTGCAAACAACAATGAAGCCAGAGCAGGTTGAATTAATTTGTAGCAATCATTAGACAGGATAATGGTATTCTCCCAAATTTGTCACATCTAGCTGAACAACAAAGAATAATTTAAAAAACAATATATGTGCAGCATAATTTGCATAATTTACTAAAATTAGAGAATGTGGTTTCATGTACCACAGAAATTTGAATACAGCTATATTCCACACAACATTCCAGGCTACTGGTTAATTTTAATTGGTCTAAGTATCATAAAGTCCAAGTAATTATAAAGCTTGGAAACAAGGAGAATTAGCAGAGAATCCCATTTTCGTGTGCAGGAAGTTCTATTCTCTAGTACTATGGAAGATAAGAAGCAAGATGCCCAGTTAAGCTACCTATGAAGTCTGAAGTCAAGGAAATAAAACTACCATGTCAAGTTACAAATAGAGCATGCATTAAAACAAGGGCCAAACTCTATGTACAGAGGCAGACTAGAAAGGTATATGGGACTTTCTAATTCCAGCTAAATGAGAAAAGGACAGAACTGGCAACTGACTGATAGTTGGCAGTATCATTGAGGTGCAGCTAAACAGGAGAATCCAGAACCCATCTCAGAATGCTTTGGCTTTGCACCAACACTTGAGTCTTTCTTTCCATGACTTCCTTTGGAAAACACTTTCCAACACTTTCCAAAAGAATATGTATGCCAGAAGACCTTTTAACATGAAAGTATGTTGATGCAAAAACTTATAACCCACAGCAAAGAGAAGATTTGACAGCCAAAAAGCATTGTACATTATCCTTAAACTTACATTCCCCAGAGATTCAATCATGCAACTTCTATAGCTATATATTTCCATGTTGGGAAGTCCTTTATCTGTTAATTTGCTATGTAACTCTTACAAATCCAATAGTTTTGTGTATCTCCTACATATGTTTGAGGCCAATACTAAATCCACACACAAGAAATTTGCGGAAGAGAGGGGGAGAGACAGGGAATCAGAGAAAATTGCATTTCTTTTTGCATTTTTATAACCTCAATGATTAAAAACAGTAAAATGTGGGAGGGAACAGGAAGGGAGCTTTATTCATGATTCTATTAGGGTAAAACTCACCCATGTTTGTAGTTTGCCTCGTATAATCTTCCAAAACATTATAGCCTAAAAGAAACACTGACCAAGATAGTTTGCTAGCTGAGATGAAGAACCCACCTCTTTCCCAGCGCTATTTACCAACTTTCTTCATTTAGTGCTTTCTGGATGCTAACCACTACAGTTGCTTCATCCCCAATCACCCTGGCCTATATCTACCACGCTTACCATCACGATAGACTAGCTTAGTGAGTATAGAGATACATCTCTACTTTTCAACTTCTCAAAGCCACTTTATTGGTATATTAATAAAGGTGGCCACTTTATTCTTCCAGTGTTAAAGCCTGGCCTACAGAAATCCTTTGGCTACCTAAGCTTGCATGCAATTAACATTCAGTGGTTAAAACATAGTTTCCTGGTGCTTCTGCCTGCATTCTAGAAAGGCAAGTGGTATCCTGTTAGTGCAAAAGACCAGAGGGAGAAGATGCCGGAGGCCTATAATACAAAATCACTTCAAAGGTAGAACGATAGTGTGGTTGCTTCATAATGGTTAAGAGTCATTTTCAGCTTTGCTATACATTTGCACGCAACATGAACGAAGAGAGTAAAGGATCATCTTCCATATTTCAAAACAGCCTGATTATTCTTATATAAATACATTCTCTCCTCCTCCACAAGTGCTTTGTAAAAGAGCAACTTTGAAAATGTTTGCATGTATATAAAGGAAAATTTGGAGTTGAGTAGAGAACTTAAGAAAATTAAATATAGAACATACCATATTTTTGGAGCATAAGACACACCCGTCCACCCCCTAAAAGAGCATGGAAATGTTGGTGCATCTTATACACCAAATACAGCCATTTTTGGCCTCCCAAAGCCCTGCACCCACAACCTATTTTTGTGGAAAAACGGGTCATTTTTCGTAAAAATGGGGCCATTTTTGCCTTCCCCCTTCCCAGAAGCACTCTGCAGGCTTCAGCAGAACTTGGGGAAGGCAATAATGCCCCTGTTTTGGTGAAAAACGGGGGCATTTTTGCTTTCCCCCAGCCCTGCTGAAGCCTGCAGAGTACTCCTGGGGGCCGGGGAGGACAAAAACCTTTTTTTCTTACTTACCTCTTTGAAAACCTGGTGCATCTTATACACCGGTGCATCTTATAGTCCAAAAAATATGGTATCTTGTTGGGAATGGAGAGAAGAAGCTTTGCACTGAATCAGAACATCAGTCTATCTAAACTCATTATTATCTAGCCCAAGCAGATGCCCTCTAAATATGCTTTGATACAATGTTTTGAATTCTGAAAATTGTAATCCAGTATATGTGCAGTGGCCTAGCAGTTAAAATGCTGGGCTTGTTGATCAGAAGTTTGGCAGTTTGAGACCCAAGCCAGAATCTCCTATTCCTGCCCCAACTCTTGCAAATCTAGCCGTTCAAAAGCATACAAAATGAAAGTAGATAAATAGGTACCACTTTGGTGAGAAGGTAAGTGTTCTGTTCGCCTCAGCGTATAGTTCATGCTTGCCACATGACCATGGAAGCATCTTCAGACAATGCTGATTCCCTCAGGTGGAAACAAAGATAATCATTGCTCCTAGAGTCAGGCATGACTGGACAGATTTTTTTTTGCCTTTTTTTACATATACTTGAAACCTGCAGGTTAGGGATGACTATTAATAATCTCCTTGGGTTTTCAAGAAGTTTCTTCTCCAAATATTGTACTTTTTTGCTTGCAAAACAATTATTATATTTCTCGGTCTATAAGACACTTTGGACCCTAAGATGCATTCGGAGGCAGTAATCAGTAGCAACAGGCAGTGGTAGTAAATGGCGAATCCTGCCACCTAGAACAGCTAATTGGGGGCCTTCCGGGAGGCCGATCCCACCACCAATCAGCTACTCAGCAGCGAAGGCTCCAACATACTGTGGTGGTGGCAAACAGTAGTGGTGACAGATGGAGGCGGCAAATGCCGCCACTGCACCAAACCCCCCCTCCCCACCCACCACAATATTAGCTCTATAAGGTGCACAGACTTTGCCATCCATCGGGGGGGTGGGGGAGTGGGTCTTATAGACCAAAAAATATGGTAAATCCATCTCTAAGTAGATAACTATAGATATTCTTATCAGAAAACAGGGAAGGCTAAATGCTTATAAACTAGCTCCTCACCGCCCCATTATCACAGGATACATATTACGATGCATCCTGCATAAAATAATCTAAGGAAGTTCCACTATTGCAATCTTACAAGTAAAGTGCACTAGTTTGTTTGCCCAAGGCATTTGTACAGCTGGAACACTGCATTAAGAAAACTAAATTTCTCCCAAAAAAAAATCACCTACTTTCTCCAGCAGGAATAATCTGAATAACTTACTTGTTTAATAGTTTTACATACTGGAAAACTGGCCAACAAAGTGGTCACTGAAGGCCATTCTGCCTCACATTAGATGACATTCAAAGCACAAATCTCTTATCCATTAATTCAGGAACCTTTATGAAAGTCTGCAGGTGTTCTTACAGCAAATTTGTCATTCTCCTTGTAAACATCCTTCAACTTGACTATTGTGCAAACACCCTGGTTGTGCAAGCTTGTGATTGTGCAAAGAAATAAACACCTTAAGAGCACCAGTTAATTTTCCATGATCTCAGCTGTTTAGCTGTTCTCACAGGAAAACATCAATTTATCCTTGACAACTAATACTGTCTCGTTGTCTTGCTGATGCACAATCCCTCTCCCAAGCTGGTGGTCTGCTTATGGAAGAATGACCAATAGTCCCAAAGATCACATATTTTTAAAATTGTCCCAACATAGCCACATCATTACCCAAGTGTTTCCTAGCTTTGTTGCATGGGGCATAACTTAAACTTGGAATGTCAATTTTGCATTCTAATGATATAGCTTTAGTTTCTTGTGCCATTCTCAGAATAAGAATCAGATCACTAGTTAGTCCAAGTTTAACAACCCTTCTTGGTATGTCACCATTTTCTTCACGCAGCTTACTGCTCAGGGATAGAATTCAATTGCACACTGTGTCATAAGCACTCCATCTGGAAACTCTGGATCATCCTTATAATTTCCCTGGAGATAATATCATTGCATACCTATTGGCAGAAAAAGCACAAGAAAGTGTTAACAGAGGAGATCAAAACTGTCTAAGACGGTGGATGCAGCCAGCTAGCACAGTGCCTTAATGTTTGCCATTTCAGACCTTTCTGTATTATTTAGTTTTGGAATTACTGTACATGGCTTAACTTACTGCACAAAGCTGCTGTGAAATTAAAACTCAAACAAAGAAAAATAAACAAAAAGCAAGACACGGCAGATTTCATGTTCCATTATCTCTCCCGTGCTCTTAAATACACAATTCCTAGCATGGGCTAACCCACATCACAGTGGTTCGATCAATCTAGGTTTACTGAATAATCCACAACTAGCAGAATGTGCACAACATACTAAGTTATAAATCATGGTTTACAATTTGCACCCAAATTACACACAAACTATACCATAGGTTGGACTAGGACAATGTACCAATATAGTCACAGAACAGGCACTATCTGAAACTCTTCTACCCTGACCTGAATCTGGATTTAATACAGTAACCAGCAAACACTTAATCTTTCGGATGCCATCTCCAAAATAAGAACAGAAAGTGGTTCTGGTGTACAGATTCACATTTTCTGTCACCATCACCCCCCATTTTTATTTTTTTCATTCCACTTCAACTAATCATGGTTAATGTTCTGTGGGTTTCTCCTTTTGGAGATTTGCAGCCTGTCTTTCAACCTCCTTCTAATTCAATAGAGCCTCCCCCTTCCCTCTAGAATTGCCAGAGAACCCCATTCATCAACTCCAGGCCCCCTCTCCTCTCTCCACTCCCCTCTCCTCCATTTTCCCTGCCCATCCCAAGTAAATACTCAAGGCTGGGTAAATATGGCAAGCCCCCCTTCCTTTGTTCTCCCCCTTGGCCACCTGGCTGCCCCACCTTGGGCACACCTCTCCCCCTTGAAAGGCCCCCAGCCACACACACCCCAGTCCCTAGCAGTCTGCTGTAGCAGCAGAAGCAGCAACAGCAGCGGCCGCCCCAGGCAGTTGGGGGCAGGGAGTGTGGTGGGGAAAAAATTGTTGCACAATCCGGCTTAGTCAGTTTTCTGGCATGACCCAGCCCTAGACAGATATGGTTGGGGGGGGGGGTAGGAGGAGACAAAGAGATAGATCATGTTAACTCTCACAGTGCTGTGTCCTTGTCCCTTTCATGCAAAGGAATGGACTGAAAGAATACATGTAAATCTGAATTTAAAATCCCAACATTCAACTTTGATTTAAAACCCAAGGGAGAAGTGAAGAAAATAGAAAATGGGATCTGCTTCTACTATATTCAGGGGAACCAGACGTGAGAGTAAACACCCAGATTCCTAGTTTCTACTGTGAAAGGTATAAATAGCCTTGTCGTGAATTCATCTAATACACATAGGCAATGAGCCAGTATGGTTTAGTGGTTACAATACTGACCTAAAAACCAGGAGACTGTGAATTCTAGTCCCAGCTGGGTAACTGGGTTAGTCTCTCAGCCGAATCCACCTCACAGGGTTGTTATAGGGAAAGCAGGAGGAGGGAGGAATATTATATATATATATATTCCACTTAGAGTAATTTATAAAGTTAAAAGAGACAGGATAAAAATCTAATAAAGAAATAACAAATAGGCCAACCATTACTTTCATAGCCTCATTTTGGGAAAATAATGCTGAGCCTCAGATAATAATGCTGATCCTTAAATAATATAGTGTGCCTGTTAAGATTCTTATCAAAGCTTCAAGTATTAATGCTACTACCGTGTTTCTCCAAAAATAAGACAGGGTCTTCTTTTCTTGTGTGTCCTGAAATAAGCACTTGGCCTTATTTTTGGGGAGGTCTTATTTTGGGGGCAGGGCTTATTTTAGCTCATGCACTCAAAAGCCCAATTGGGCTTATTATTATCCAGGAAGGTCTTGTTTTCAGGGAAACAGGGTAGAATTGGTTTTATCTTACAAAACTGCTAATTTTTGGTTCTAAAATATTAGGATTTGAGACACAAAACAATTTTGTGTAGTATGGACAAGAAAATAGATGTTGGATAGTAGAACAGGGTTGATGAGTGTACAAATAGGAACCAGTATTGTATATGCGTGTGTTTGTATGTGTGCACCTATATCACTAATTTTATTGAAAGTCTGAATTTTCTCTAGCATATGTGTCCTTGTCATTTTATCTTTACAACAGCCTTGTGAAGTAGATCATGCTGAGCATGTTTACAGAAAATCAGCTTCTCTATGAGCCCAACCCAAAACCTCAGACAATATATCTCTCAGAGGTCACGAGCTATGTAGAGTGGGGGGGAGTAGAACCTGGTGGTTTTTCAGAATTTAGCATTCGGCTTCCAGCTCTGGGGAAAAAATAGAAATGCTAAGTTAAAAGAAAAAGAGACTCCGAGGTTCTTGTTTTGGGTATGTAAAAAATTAAAGATGGGGGAGGGGGGAGGAAATAGAATGCTGAAGGTAGCACATGCTAGTGACTGAAGCAAGACAAGGTATCCGAACAGAAAACATTCTCTTCTCAAGTCTTACAGGACAAAGAGTTCCATGAGTTCAACTCGGTCAGGTATGTACAGGAGAAATCATGAATCACAGGGTCTCCAGGAATACAGGATTTTAGCGCCATGTAAGGCGGCAGAAAGGAAGCAGTGGGATAAGGAGGAAGAACATTAGGATACATGTCACTCAGTTCTAGGTATGCTGAGCACAATCAAACCTCTTTCTTTGTGAGAGTATGCCTATCCCTTCCTCAGTTTTTAAAAATCTTGAAATGTTCCCAAAATATGGAATTATTACTTTTGGAAACTTCGCAAATTCTCTAACTGCCCAAATTTAAAACAAGAGTTATACATTTATATAAACACTGAAAAATAAGGTGAAAACAAAAACACATACATACACACACAATGTCAAATTCAAGACAATCCAGTATGACAACTGCGCTTGCACGAGATGGTGCTCTGTCTCTGAGCTCCGTGTAGGTCGCAGGGCTCAAAGGCTGCTAGCACGAGATGCCCGGCCCGTAGACGGTCGAAAGGGCCGGGCCCAGTGAGCTGACCACCCTGGCTGTCGGTTGAAGCCAGGAGGGTCTCCCAGGGTGGTCAGGTGGCTCAATGGAGAGATTGGGGGATCGTGAGAGAAGGCCGGCTGGAGGCGCTCCGGGGATGCTCTGGGGACGCCGGGCCGGTTGCCGGACGTGCTGGAGGGCTGGAGCCGGATGGAGGGCTGGAGCCGGATGGCGAGAGGCGTGCGGCGCGGAGTTCTGGTTGCTGGGATGGTACTCGTGGCGTCCAGGAGCGCCAGGAGCGGCACGGTGGTATGGCGGTTTGGAGGCTGGAATGGCGGGCGTCTCAACGGCCTGACCCAGGTAATTCGGAGCCCCACACACGAGGGAGGACACACACTGGATTTAATTTTTGTCTCTGATCAGTGGAGGAGTGATCTGGGTATAGGGGACGTAGCCATCATACCCCTGTCATGGTCAGACCACTCACTTCTCCGGCTCGACTTTCCAATCGCTACACCCCACCGCGGGGAGGCGGAACCTGAATCGCCTAAATGGTTCCGCCCCAGGCGCCTGATGGACCCGGACAGGTTCCAGATGGAGCTTGGGCCACTACCTAGAGAGGAGATGGAGACCCACACGCTCTGAATCTGACCGAACACAGGTGAGAGCCCAATTAAGGACTTACCTTGTGGCGTTGAGAGTGGCCAAACGTCATCATTGTGCCACTCTCATCGCATCCGCAGATAACCGCCCTGCCGCCCTGTTTAGGGTGACCTGCTCCCTCCTTCAACAGAGGATGCGGGAAGCCCTCTTGCAGGGTAGAGCAGAGGAATTTGGGGAATATCTGCAGGATAAAATTGCTCAGATTCGGAGCGAGTTGGCCTCCACCGAAAGTGGTCCAGTGGGATGCCCCGAGGCAGGTCTTGAGACAGTTTTGTGGAAGGAGTTTGATTTGTTACTTCCGAAGATATGGACAGGTTACGTGGGTGACTGCGAGCTACCACATGTTTATAGGACCCGTGTCCCTCCTAGCTTGTACTGGCATCCTGGGAGGTTATACAAGGCTGGCTCCAGGAGGTAGTGAATGCTTCCTTGGGTGAGGGGTTCTTGCCTACCGTCTTGAAAGAGGCGATGGTCAGACCCCTCCTCAAGAAGCCTTCCCTGGACCCAGCATTGTTGGTAAATTACCATCCGGTCCCCAACCTTCACTTTTTGGTGAAGGTTGTAGAGAGTGTGGTGGCACAACAGTTCCCCCGTCACCTGGAGGAAATTGATTATCTGGACCCGCGCCAGTCCGGCTTCCGGCCCGGGCACAGCACCAAGACAGCATTGGTCGCGTTGGTGGATGATCTCTAGAGGGCCAGAGATGGGGGTTCTTCCTCCATCCTGGTCCTATTAGACCTCTCAGCGGCTTTCGATACCATCGACCATGGTATCCTATTGCATCGGCTGGAGGGGTTGGGGGTGAGGGGCACCGTGTTGCGGTGGTTCTTTTCCTACCTCTCCGGTCGATCGCAATTTGTGTTGGCAGGAGGGCAGAGGTCGACCTCGAGACCCCTCACTTGTGGGGTGCCTCAGGGGTCGGTCCTCTCGCCACTCCTGTTCAACACATATATGAAGCCGCTGGGTGAGATCATCCGTGGTTTTGGGGTAGACTACCATCTCTACGCTGACGATACGCAGCTGTATGTATCTACCCCAAACCACCCCAACGATTGCGTCGAGGTGATGTGCCGGTGTCTGGAAGCCGTGCGGGCCTGGATGGGAAGGAACAGACTCAGACTCAACACGTCCAAGACCGAGTGGCTATGGTTTCCAGCATCCCGGTACAACCAGTTGACTCCATCACTGGCCATAGGGGGCGAACACCTTGCCCCCTGTGGATGGGGCGCGCAACTTGGGTGTCCTCCTGGATACCCGGCTGTCCATGGAAGACCAAGTGACGGCCGTGGCCAGGAGGGCGTTTTACCAGGTTCGCCTTGTACGCCAGTTGCGCCCCCTATTGGATCGGGATGCCCTTTGCACAGTCACTCATGCCCTCGTGACATCCTGACTGGACTACTGTAACTCTCTCTACATGGGGCTCCCCCTGAGGTGCACCCGAAGACTGCAGCTGGTCCAGAATGCAGCCGCGCAAGCAATAATGGGAACCAACAGGTACACCCATATAACACCTCTCAATAAAAAAATTGACAGACTGTTTTATAAAAAAATGTTCTTTTCCTGCATTATATCTGCTGCATCACCAAATTACATACACATCTTTAGCTTTCTAATCTATGCTTGCTCGAAGGTCAATTAACAATTCTCACAGGCCAGTCTAGCTTTCCCCAAACTGGCTCTTTCCAGATGTGCAGGACTACCTAGTCCTTAGAATTCCCCATGGCCATGTTTGTTAGGAATTCTAACGATTGCATTTGTCAGACTGGACTACTGTAATGTTCTCTACATGGGGCTCCCCTTGAGGTGCACCCGAAGACTGCAGCTTGTCCAGAATGCAGCCGCGTGGGCAGTTATGGGAACCTCTAGGTTTTCCCATGTAAAACCGCTCCTGCGCGAGCTGCATTGGCTGCCTGTGGTCTTTCGGGTGCGCTTCAAGGTGCTGGTTATCATCTTCAAAGCGCTCCATGGCACGGGACCTAACTATCTGCGGGATCGCATCCTGCCCCATACATCCCTGCGGCCGATTCGCTCCCACAGAGAGGGACTTCTCCGGGTGCCGTCCACTAGGCTATGCCAGCGTGCGACGCCCAGGGGAAGGGCCTTGTCTGTGGCGGGCCCGACCCTCTGGAACGACCTTCCCCCTGAAATTAGAACAACTACGGACCTCCGCTCCTTCTGTCAAAAACTAAAAACTCACTTCTTCTGCCTGGCCGGCTTGGCTTAATCGACCCATTTACCTCAAGCTGAATATTCAAATTGTTTTATTAGGGATTTTTAGGGGTATTAGTTTTTAGATAGTCGGGGATTTTAGCGCAGGGTCTAGGTTTAATTCATTTTAAATTTGTATTACAATGTCTGTTGGTTTTATATATGTATTTTTAATTCCCTGTGCACCGCCTCGAGTCCCTTCGGGGGGAGAGAGCGGTTTACAAATTAAATTATTATTATTATTATTATTATTATTGTTGTTGTTGTTGTTGTTGTTGTTGTTGTTGTTATTAATCCGTATCAGCATTCTAAAGATTTATAGAATACGGAGTTGTCCAATTTATCCTCCCCACTCCTCCCAAATGCTACAATTTCTCCAGAATTGTTTGCCAACTTAGGTGCACATTTGAAGGTCCAATTTGGTGGCACCTGCCTGAAACAAAATTTGAGGAAAGTCATGCCATCATTCTTATGATTTGCAATGCAAGAAGCTGTCACTAACAATTGTCATTAACTGGGAAATGTTCTTAGAGAAAGCGAGTATGAATGGTAGCTGCCGTTTGAGCAAAAAGCCAGCTTCCAAAAACAAATAGGGAAAAAATAATAGTATTAACGTAGTATTGTGCTACCTTGTTAAAAACCTTTAGCACTCTCTCAAGGCAAGGCCTTATTACTCACATGTTGCAAATGGGGTGGGGGTGGTGAGAGGATGATTGTTAAACATCATTCAGTAAATTAACAAGAGAAGCAAGATCTGAAACACCAAGGTTTGATGAAAGGTGCCGCAGCGCAAGAAAGCTTACACTTTTTAATAAAAATTGTTGGTCAGAAAAGTGTTTCACCACAGGTTAATAGGGCTCTCCTCCCAGAGGGATTCTTCTGATTCCCACTTTGTTTCCTTGAACAGCTTTACTAGCTCTCAAACACTTGGCAAGGCCTCATCTCCAATTCTCAAGATATTACCTCTAACTGCCCTCCAAGCCAAATCACTCTTGCTTTTCATCCTTCCCAAGCGTCCTTGCCTTTCCTGTGCAGACTCCCAGCTCACTAACTGTCCCCCCACCCACCTGCTACTTCTGCCAAGCCATGGAACTTATATCATGAAGTGTAAATACCATGGGTGGGAGAGCCAAGCTGAGTGTTTATTACATTCAAGATTGGTGCACAACAGCCACTGCCAAGTATAGAGACTGGCAGCATGCCAAAGACGTACACAGAATTCATGTCCTTCAGAGGGACATGGAAATGCTGGGGTGGGGTGGGGGGGCGAGATTCTTTGCAGCATGTGGCTTGGGCCCAGGCCACTGCCAGCACACTGAAACTTTTTATTCATTGTCATCTGGAGAAAATAAGTGAATCAAAATGAAGGAAAAAGAAATGAAGGTCTTCTTCTGTTAACAATCATCCCAAAATACCTACAGGTGGTCCTCAATTTATGACCATAATGGAATCTGTCCATTACAGTCATAAATTATCATGGTCCTAAAAAGGAATGCCGTGTGACTGACCTTATTCAACAACCTTTGTTGCACCAGTCATTAAGAATATGCAACAGTTGTTAAGTGAATGCAGCATTCTTAAAATGAACACTGTGATTGTTAAACAAACCAGTTGTTAGATGTGGGCCATTTTTCCCAAAAATGGGAAGTTGCTGATTTTTGGCAAAAACATTGGGACATTTGCAAATGGCTATAAATGTAGGCTGGTTGTCAAGTACCCAAAATGTGGTCAGATGACCATAAGAGGAAGCAGCCCTTAGAACTTTAGAATCAGATCATAAATGTCTTTGGGGAGATGTGTCATAACTTCAGTGCTAAGAAACTGGTCATAAGTCAAGGATTATTTGTACTTCTTGTTCATATTCGTACATGCAAGCCATGGTATGGATGGAAAGATTTTCTAGAGACAGAAAAGGAGAGTCCTGAACTTATTTATTAGGGATTTTTAGGGGTATTTTCAGCCAAATACAACTATTTTAAGAGTAGAAAAGAACAGCAGGAACCACTTTAAGTGGTTCCTGCTGTTTACAGCTCTGTGCTGTACTTAAGGTGCCCTAATCTATTTGCTCAGTAATGTCTCCTAACAGAATAGCCTTTCAATTTGTAGCTGGCTTAGACAACTTTACAACCCATCTTTTATAAACACAAGACTTATGATTTGGCTGTGTAACACTTATTTGACTTCAAAGACAATCAAGAAATTTTTCACTATGCTAATGTAAATTTTCATTATTTGTGCCCTGCAATTGTGTGAAGGCAAAGGAGGCTCAGTAATGCAAATAATTGTCTTTACCAAATTCAACTTGCTCTTGCAAGAAAAGTTCTCTCCATAGTGACATTTTAAACATACATGAGGTGGAAACTCGGTTTACTGAACTAGGTACTGAATTGTGCATCTTCCCTACATTTTCCCTAAAACAAAATACCACTATAATGAACACTAGCAGTTTGCTAAGCTCCATCTGTTTCCAACATCAGAAGGGAAGAAAACATCAGAGACTGCCTCCCAGCTTTTTCTAAAATAGTGTTTTTCGATTTTGATGTATGGACTTCAACTCCCAGAATTCTGGAATTCTGGCTGGGAAACTCTGGGAGTTGTCATCCACACATCTTAAAGTTACCAAGTTTGAAAAACATTTTTCTAAAATCATACAGTTAACCCCCCCCCTCCCCCAAAAGCAGAAATGTGAATGCAATTCAAATATTCTCACTCCAGGCCTTCTCTAACTCACAGGACCTTATTTCTTTATCCTTCTGCAAAGCTGAATACACTGAATTTACAGCCCTCAGTATCACATCTTCCAACTAAGCACCAGAGATAAATTCTTAAGAAATACGAGCCTGAGTACATTTTTAGTAGTCAACAAAAATTCTACTTTTTATATCCATATATGAAATAAAGATACCTAGGCAGAAAATGAAACAAGGGTTACATTTTACAGAATTTATCTGACTGAATATTGTGTTTCCCTGAAAATAAGACAGGGTCTTATTTTCTTTTCACCTCTGAAATAAGTGCTTGGTCTTATTTTCAGGGAGGTCTTATTTTTGAGTTGCAGGAGGCAGTGAAAGTGGTTACCTCATGGCTGCTTCTATGTTGCATGTTCTTGGGCCTGCCATTCTTTTTGCGGCAGCCATTAGCATGACAGAAGGGACGTGGGGGCTAGGGTTGCGGGAGCAACTGTTAGGTAAAGGTGTATGGGGCATGGGACATGTTTCCCCCTCCCTTTCCCCCCTCCTGCCTTGCCTCCTCATCTTGTGTTCTTTGTATAGCAAGCAACCAGAGGAAATGGCGGGGACTAGCTGTGCATGCATTTAAATATTTTTGGGGAGAGCTTATTTTCAGGGGAGGGCTTATTTTAGTGCATGCACTCAAAAGCCCAACTGAGCTTATTATTCGGGGAGATCTTATTTTGGGGAAACAGGGTATCTGCAAGATTTCCTCCACAAATGACTTTATGCACAGCTGCTATAATTACCTCAGATAACTGGGCTTGCAGTTATCTGCTTCTGATAAATCTCACCACTGCATCTCAACACTGTAACCTGGACACCAAGCTGGTAGGAATAGCCAACACTCCAGAAGAAAGGCTTAAGATACAGAAGGATCTTGACAAACTTGAACATTGGGCACTATCTAATAAAATGAAATTCAATGGCGAAAAGAGTAAGGTTCTACATTTAGGCAGCAAAAATGAAATGCACAGGTATAGTATAGGTGCTCAATAGCAGTAACTGTGAGAGGGAACTTGGAGTCCTAGTAGACAACCATTTAAATATGAGCCAGCAGTGTGCAGCAGCTGCCAAAAGAGCCAACGCAGTTCTAGGCTGCATAAACAGAGGAATAGAATCTAGATCACGTGAAGTGTTAATAGCATTATAATGCCTTGGTAAGGCCACACTTGGAATACTTCATTCAGTTATGGTCACCACAATGTAAAAAAGATGTGGAGACTCTAGAAAGAGTGCAGAGAAGAGCAACAAAGATGATTAGGGGACTGGAGACTAAAACATATGAAGAACGGTTGCAGGAACTGGGTATGTCTAGTTTAATAAAAAGAAGGATTAGGGGAGACATGATAGCAGTGTTCCAATATCTCAGAGGTTGCCACAAAGAAGAGGGAGTCAAACTATTCTCCAAAGCACCTGAGGGCAAAACAAGAAGCAATGGGTGGAAACTAATCAAGGAGAGAAGCAACTTAGAACTGAGGAGAAATTTTCTGACAGTTAGAACAATTAACCAGTGGAAGAGAAATTGCCTCCAGAAGTTGTGAATGCCCCAACACTGCAAGTTTTCAAGAAGATGTTGGATAGCCATTTGTCTGAAATGGTATAGGGCTTCCTGCCTAGGCAGGGAGTTGGACTAGATGACCTCCAAGGTCCCTTCCAACTCTGCTATTCTATTGTATATATAATATATGGCTCCTGTCATCAGAATTATTGATTTCATTTCACAGGAACTTATTTTCATTTCTTAGGCCATTTGCAATTATTAATAAAATACAATTTGAACAATCTCAGGCATTTCACCAAAAAAACCAATTGCTCAAGATATTACGTGCTTTCAGGTTATAGTAGTTCTGGTGCTTTTTTAAATACTGGCCTGAACTGGCATCATCAACTGTTGGTGGACTGTTTCAAATAATAATTCGAAAGAGTATTGAATTATTTCCATGCATATAAAACACAGCTCTGCAAAACTGGAGGTGGGAGAGTTGAACTCTTATTACATATGTCATTTCAATCTACAAGTTTTAGAATCTCTTTCATGTAACAATAAACAAACAACAAAACAGTACTAACATTATTATGCTGAAAATGTGGTTAAGCTAGAAACATTTGCCCAAACACTTTTCAATGTCTTCTTGTTTATTCCCCAAATTGCAAAGTGTTCTTTTAAGCAGAGTGAGACTGTTAAAACTAATTTCAAATAGTTTTACATTAGTAGTCAGACATGGTAATTAAGGATAAAAGATGCTTCTTCCAGAAATTTCAACTTCCTCATTTCTCTGTTATGATGACATAGCCTAGCAACTCTTTATATTCTTAATTACATCATCTCAGAGGCACTAAGTTCTTCATCAAGTTGTTTTTAATTGTTTAACAGTCTGTTGTAAACTTCTTTGAAAATTCCACTGAAAAGTGATATTTTGAGGAAGTAGCTTTAACATTTATACTACATTAGCCAAATTGCATTAATTTCTTTAATCGTGGAAATTTGTGAATGTCTGTTTATTTTGAATAGTTAACTCTGCTTCAGATAATCATAAAAGAGATACAAGAAACTATACTTCTGCTCATGACATATTACAAACTTTCATGGCTTTAGAGTTTGTACCATCTAGAATAAAGGGCCAATGTCCTGATTCTCTTTGACTGCCCAAAGTAGGCTACTGGTATATAATTTTTTATTCTCAATTTACAGACAAAATGACTTGCCAGACAACTTTATGTAGATTTGAATTAATGTTTATATTAATCATTTGAAGAAAATAATAGAATCGGGATCTTAGGCAACAGCATGAAACTATAGAGTTTGTAGAAACTATAGAGAAATGAATGGGATAGAAAAGGTATGGTGGGAACCTGGATTGCATCTGCTGCTTTTTGAAGATAGAAGTTTCAACAAAAGGGTGAAATATATTTATTTCATGACAGGATGGGAATTATTATTATTAATCTTCTTTTTTAAGTCTTCTTTTTACCTTAAAAGCACTCAGAGTGGGATTTTATTATTCTATTCTATGCTATTCTTTAACAGAACTTTCTGAGTATATCCTTTATTGATGTTTCCCCAACAAATAAGTAGAATGACTGGGAACATTTTTAATAAGAGATAGTGGGAAAGGAGGAAAGCTCTATTCTTATAGGCAGCAATTGAACCCCTAGCACACCAAAGCTTAAACAGATGGAGGTCCTCTCCCCATCACATTACCACGGATATCAGCTGATCAACAAGGATAAATCAGAAGGAATTAGCAAGGTTTAGCTAAGCCTATGTGAACAATAAAAGGTAATTAACCATCAATGGGCCAATCTGATTGGAGTAGGTAGAGCAATTGATGGGGGTAGGTGTGCGTGTGGACATCTCTCAAAACAGATAAGCATTCTCAACCATGGAACACATATTACATTTAATCTGTCACGTCTGATGTCCTGGATGTATATATCCTGCATGGTAGTATTTATTTATTTAATCAGTGTCTAAGCCACTTCAGTTGCTGATGCTACTCAAGGTGATGTACAACATATTCATAAACACCTTTTAAAAAGAACAGAAAACTAATAGTAATAATAGCAACACCAAAAACCATTTATAATAAAAGTACTTCCGAATCATTCTGCAAATTAAAATGTCCAATTGCATTGATGGGGTTCCAACCCAAACCTTTACAACTGCACTGAAAAATAACTTTCACATTCCCAGCCAGCATGGCCAACAGATCTCACAAATTATAGGTAGTCCTCAACTTACGACCGCAATTGAGCCCAAAACTTATGTTGCTAAATGAGAAATCTGTTAAGTGAGTTTTGCCCCATTTTATAACTCTTCTTGCCATATTTGTTAAGTGAATCACTGCAGCTATTAAATTAGTAACACAGTTGTTAAATAAACCTGGTTTCCTCATTGACTTTGCTTGTCAGAAGGTCGCAAAAGGGGATCACATGACTCCGGGACACTGCAACCCTCACAAATGTGAGTCAGTTGTCAAGCATCCGAATGTAAATAACGTGACCTTAGGGATGCTACAATGGTCGTAAGTGTGAAAACCGGTCATAACTCACTTTTTTCAGTGATGTTGTAACTCTGAAGAATGACTAAAAGAACTGTGAGGACTACCTGTATTCATCTTGATAATCCATGGGGGGGGGGGGGGAAGGTGACTGAAAGATGTAAGACTATTTCCTCTATGTTTATTGCAAATGTATCACATATTTAAATGGCCAGGATATGAAATTAATTCCTAGCAACATTTTTAACAATGTTGCATAATTATTTTGAGACAGGAAGTAAGCAAAAGGCAGTTTCTAAACAAGATCGTCAAACAGAATTGACTGAAAAACACAAATGACAAGATTCTCTGGGTCCTCTGTGGAGAAGGGCGGGATATAAATTTAAATAAAATAAAAATAAATAAATAAATAAATTCTCAAATTATACATCAAACTATTAAATCTGTTCAGAATTGGAAACAGGACAAGTTCGAGATACTATTTCAGAACATGCAGGTATACTAACAGTATCCAGGGGGAGAAAGTACACCATACCAGCATGGTAACTTTTTCAGGCTTATATATTTATGTATTTATTTAACCATATTTCTATCCCACTGCAATCCAAAGACTCTCAGGCATACTCTTCCAGCCGCACAGCACTGTCCCACATATTATTTCTGTACAGCATCATCTCAGATTGGAAGACTTTCACTAAATCACGCCTGAAGATTTCAAACATTAAACAAGATCTTTCTCATCCATATACAAAACTGAGATTTAAATTTTTTTGATAATTTTTTATCAAATAAAAAAATTGACAGACTGTTTTATAAAAAAATGTTCTTTTCCTGCATTATATCTGCTGCATCACCAAATTACATACACATCTTTAGCTTTCTAATCTATGCTTGTTCGAAGTTCAATTAACAATTCTCACAGGCCAGTCTAGCTTTCCCCAAACTGGCTCTTTCCAGATGTGCAGGACTACCTAGTCTTTAGAATTCCCCATGGCCATGTTTGTTAGGAATTCTAACAATTGCATTTGTCAGACTGGACTACTGTAATGTTCTCTACATGGGGCTCCCCTTGAGGTGCACCCGAAGACTGCAGCTTGTCCAGAATGCAGCCGCGCGGGCAGTTATGGGAACCTCTAGGTTTTCCCATGTAACATCGCTCCTGCGCGAGCTGCATTGGCTTCCTGTCGTCTTTCGGGTGCGCTTCAAGGTGCTGGTTATCATCTTCAAAGCGCTCCATGGCACGGGACCTAGCTATCTGCGGGATCGCATCCTGCCCCATACATCCCTGCGGCCGATTCGCTCCCACAGAGAGGGACTTCTCCGGGTGCCGTCCACTAGGCTATGCCAGCGGGCGACGCCC
The DNA here is from genome assembly GCA_039707465.1 of Rhabdophis nuchalis. Taxonomy (NCBI): domain Eukaryota; kingdom Metazoa; phylum Chordata; class Lepidosauria; order Squamata; family Natricidae; genus Rhabdophis; species Rhabdophis nuchalis. The sequence continues at coordinate 124,477,459 of CM077647.1, read as the reverse complement.
AGGTGAAGGGCCTTCTCTGTGGTGGGCCCGACCCTCTGGGACAACCTTCCCCCTGAAATTAGAACAACTACAGACCTCCGCTCCTTCCGTCAAAAACTAAAAACTCATTTTTTCTGCCTGGCCGGCTTGGGGTAACTGAATTGCTCTATTAGGGTTTTTTAGGGGTCTAATTTTAGTTGGTCTGGGATTTTAGCACAGGGTTAAGTTTAATTCGTTTTAAATTGTATTTATGCTTGTGTTTTTATATATGTATTTATAGGGGGGCCTTCTATCAGGTTTACCTGATACGCCAGTTGCACCCCTTTCTAGATCGAGATGCCCTATGCACGGTCACTCAAGCCCTCGTTATTTCCCGCCTAGACTACTGCAACGCCCTCTACATGGGGCTCCCCTTGAGGTGCAACCGGAGGCTCCAGCTAGTGCAGAATGCGGCCGCATGGGGGATTCTGGGAGTTTCTCATTACTCCCACATAACACCTCTCCTGCGCGAGTTGCACTGGCTGCCTGTGGTCTTCCGGGTGCGCTTCAAGGTGTTAGTTACCATCTTCAAAGCGCTCCATGGCACGGGTCCTGGTTACTTGAGAGACCGCCTCCTACCACATTCCTCCCTTCGACCTGTCCGCTCCCAAAGAGTTGGCCTTCTCAGGGTACCGTCAGCCGGTCAATGCCGACTGGCGACTCCCAGGGGACGAGCCTTCTCTGTGGCGGGTCCGACACTCTGGAACAACCTTCCCCCCCGATATCCGTACCATCACGGACCTACGCCTCTTCCGTCAGATGGTAAAAGCACATTTTTTTCATCTAGCCAGCCTGACATAAGATTAGGGAATATTTTAATTCAATATTTATTGGTTTTAATTATTTATTCAAATTTTAGCACAGATCTAATAATTTAATTGTTTTTTATATTTTGTATATTGTGGGGTTTTTATCTTTCTGTGCACCGCCCTGAGTCCCTTTTAGGTGAAATAGGGCGGTATATAAATCGAATAAATAGATAAATAAATAAATAAATCCCCTGTGCACCGCCTCGAGTCCCTTCGGGGAGAGAGAGCGGTCCATAAATTATTATTATTATTATTATTATTATTATTATTATTATTATTATTATTATTATTATTATTATTATTATTATTATTTCTCGGTATATCTCAAAGATGCTACGTAGAGAAAGATTCCTAATTGTTTCCCTGACTGAAAAGACACTATGGGATCCTTTTGTCTTTTAGAAGAACTGCAGAAAATAGGACGTTTTTAATATATAATTGGCATCAGAACTTGGGCTGAAAGGATAAATTCTTCAGGTGATGCTATAAATATATGCCAGGTTTTCAATAGAAGACAATGGGGGCATTTTTAGCACCAAATCAAAGTTGAGAGCCATATATGGGATGTGTCAACCATCCACATTTTCTTGATTAGGTATTAATTGTATCAGCAGAAACAGCAAGTGGAACAAAGAGGTAGTGGGGAATTGTAATGTATTATATTTTTCAAAAAGTGTGAGGAAGGGGAGAACACTATACTAGCTGCCTGGCAAGATCCAGTCATAATTAACTCCTTCCCCACTGTGCAAATTCTCCCTTCCCCCTTCCAACAAGGATAGGCATATAACAGGAGTGAAATTCAGCAGGTTCTGTAGAACCTGTAGCGAAAATTTTGAGTAGTTCAGAGAACCAGCAAAACCACTTCTGACTGGCCCCAGAGTGGGGAGGGAATGGAGATTTTGCAGTATCCTTCCCCTGCCCACCAAGCTACACCCACCAAACAGGTAGTAAAAATTTTGAATTTCACCACTGGCATAAAACCAGGCCCCAGGAACTCCTTCTTCTGAATTAAGTCTAAATACTGGAATGGAGGCATATAACAATGCCAATCATTGCAGCCTAATCTATCCCAAACCTTTTGTTATAGGAAGCCACCACTGTTTCCACATAAATATGGGCCAGGGTCAGCATACTAAATATGTCTTGCAAAGGAGCTGGAGAGCAAAACTGCATCAGGAAGGAATTACTTGTACTGTATCTATGTTCCTTTACACAGTAGAGCTTCACAGATAGACCACAGACATGGACATATTTTATTCCTAAACATTCCTAAATCCGCCAATTGTTTTGAATAAAAGACTTCTATTAAATTTCTATTTGCAAAGTAAAAAGGGGTGTTTTTTTAAAAAAAGAAGTATGTTGATTTTATTTGAAGCAAACTGCACACCAAACTGTATTGCATGCACAGTAATCACACTGGGGCCCAATTCACAGCCCAAAATATGCCCCTGAGCAAGCTGGATGCTGGCAAAATCAGGTTTTCATAGGGATTACACAGAATAATCTTCTGCTCATCTTTGCTTTACCTTGGCCCATGTTTGTCACAATTTTCTTCCCTTATTTTACAATGACTGTGATGGTTGAGCAATTGAACCATAGAGGCCTTCGGAAGGGAGAGCCAAAACAAATTTTAAGCAACCTCCCTTCAACTTAGGGGAGAGACACAGAGGCTGGCCATATGTGTACTAAAATGCCAAAGTGCTTCTCAGCAGCCAAGTGCCAAAAATCAGCCCTTTATTTTCCTCCAAGTTGGAACTAGAAAAGGGAAGGGAATTCTCCCCAATAGCAGCACTTCGTTTTCTCATCTTGAAAGGTGATCCCATCCATCCCATTCTTTATCAGGTTTATGCCCAACATCATTCAAAAGGCAGCACGAGATCAGAGGCAACCAGGAGACAAGCAAGGAGTTAGGGTTAAGAAACAAGGACAGTCAAAACTTCGGATGTATTATCTGTCCATCATACTAGAACATCAAGATCTGAGAAGTAGCCCCTCTGAAGGCCAGCCCTTTCTCTGCAAGTCACAAGTTTCTACTGCCACCTTTCACTGTATCACAGGCCTCAAAGTGAGCATTTGGAAGAGTGGCAATGTCAAGGTTTCAGATTTAAAAAAAATTTGTCTTAGAAATTGGTAGAATTTATTTTATTCGTTAAATTTATTTGCTGCCTATTTCACTGTAGGGCTACTTTGGGCAGCTTACAGCAGTAAAACAGAAAAATGATAAAAGTGTAAACGTATCACTAGCAAATCAATGAAACGATAAACAATAAAAGTAAAATAGTATGAATTAAAAAATGGGGGTAGGAGGAAGAAAAAGTACAGAGGGAAGGTAGTGTCAGCTAATTAATTCAGTAGCCACCTCCAATGTGATACTCCCTTGCTGGGATCCTGAGTCTTCAGGCCTCTAGGAAGGATACGGAGGTGGAGACAGACCTCACCCTGAGGGACAAAATGTTCCAGAGTGTTCCAGAGAGAGAAGGCCTCCTCTGCTGGCATGAGTTAAGGTGGGCTTGCCTTAGAGGGATGAGACAGTTCATCAAGTAACCTGCATCCATGCCATGGGAGGTTTTAAAATTCCACAATTATGTAAAAGCTAATAAATTTATTATTTGTCAATCTATGGAAACTTTATACCATAATACATTCATTTTTGTCAGATGCAAAAAGACTATTATTTTTGCTGTAATAAAGACACTTTCACTCTAGAATTGTTGTAAATAATTTCCTTATTTATTCCTATTGCGGCACAGTAGAATGCAGCCATTACTAGCTTGTTTAGGGATGTGCAAACCGTTCCATGCATTAAATTGTTAATTTTGGGAAGATATGAGTTACAGTCTGAAAGGAGCTTGTTGGGGTCAAAATGTTAACCTATTCTGAGTTTTGAACTAATTATTTCAAATGCAGCAGATTCAAGTTATGAACCAGACCTAGAAGAAATACTAACACAAGTCAAATAGTCTCCTTGCATCAACATATTTAGTCTCATACAATTTTTCAGACTTTATAAGTTTGTAATGGCAAACCTATGGCATGCATGCTACTGGTGGGACACAGAGCCATATCTGCCAGCACGCGAGCCATCTGCTCCAGTACACATGTGCGCATTGGCCAGCTGATTTTCAGCCTTCCGGAGGGCTGGGGTAGGCCATTTTTGCCCTCTCCAGGCTTCAGGAAAGCCTCCAGGGCCTGGGGAGGGCAAAAAACAGGCCCAATGGGCCAACTGAAAGTTCGGAAACAATCCATTTCAGGCTTCCGGAGGGTCTCCAGGAGGCCACAGGAGGCCATTTTCACCCTCCCCCGGGCTTCAGGAAAGCCTGGGGAGGGCAAGAAATGAACTCCAGAGCCTGTCCTGAAGCCTGCAGAGGGTGAAAACTCACACACACACACACCGGGGGGGGGGGGGGGGTCATGCTATTGCATGTGCATGCACAATTTTGGCACACATTTACAAAAAGCTTCGCCATCACTGGTATAGGTAGTCCTCAACTTACAACCATTTATTGGTGATCGTTCAAAGTTACAAGGCACTGAAAAATGTGACTTATAAATAATCCTTGCACTTACAACTTTCACAGCTTCTTCACGACTACATGAATAATATTTGGGCATTCAGCAACTAGCATATATTTATAAAGGCTGCAAAGGTCATATGCTCACCTTTTGTGACCCCCCATTTGTCTTCTAGTAAGAAAGATAATGAGAGAAAGAGGATTTGCTTAACAACTATTTGATTCCTTTAACAACTGCTGTGATGTGCTTAACAATCATGGCAAAAAACGCTGCAAAATTGGGAAAAACTCACTTAACAACTGCCTCGCTTAACAACAGAAATTCTAGTCTTGGTTGCGGTTGCAAGCTGAAGACAACTACAGTTCATACCAATGAGGTTTAAAAGCCTTTACAAAAAAGCATGAAAACCTTCACAAGTGAATTTAGGTTTATGTGCTTCACACCATGTGGACAATACAACAGAACAGCCATACCAATTGTCTATGTCCCCGACGTAATAGAACTTCAACTGCATGCACTTCCCAGAATGTATTTTGTCCCAAATTGCCAAAATTTCCCTTCTTTCACTTTCAAAATATGCAAATAAGCAATGGCACTGCAGTAGCAGAGCATTTCATTTAACATACCAGCCAAGAAAAAGTCCTAAAGAAAAGTAAAAGAAAGTTAATTTCCCTTCACTCTTCAACAGCATAGTTGTTGGAGAATATGGAATAAGAAATTATCAACTCATACTGCAATGCAGGAGATACAAATATAATTAAATTTCCTTATTGGATTAGTACCCCGTTAAAAACAAATACTGTAGTCTAGAATATATTCCAAAAACCTTACAAGGACTAACAGACGTAAGAGCTATGTAATTTGATTATGAATTTCCTCTAGAACAACTTCCACCTGTGCTAAATTATCACTTACCGTAGATTTTATTCACAAACAAATATAATGCAATCTGCTTCAAATATCTGACATATGATTGTGTTTACAAACATAATGGCCCATGCTTTGTAGATATGATGGTTCAAGATGACTCTGAGATTTGATATTCCACATTTTAAAAGTCACTATCATCACTATCCAAGTTATTAAAATTCTATATGGCCAAAATACATAATTTTATACCATGCTCCTCAGAGTTCTATATTTCAATCATGTGCCATGTTGATGATTTTCATACTACCTTGCAGATCATAGGAGTTTTAATTCAGGTCCCATACCTGCATCGGAGGCTTCAGGAATTAATTAATTCATTTTAGAATTTATATTGTGCTTTTAGTACAACACTTGCAAGACCGCCTCCTACCAAACACCTCCCTTTGACCAGTCTGCTCCCACAGAGAGGGCCTCCTCAGGGTGCCGTCAGCCAGTCAATGTCGGCTGGCGACCCTAGGGGGAGGGCCTTCTCTGTGGCAGCTCCGGCCCTCTGGAATGACCTACCCCCTGACCTCCGCACAGCCGTGGACCTGCACCTTTTCCGCCAAGCCCTGAAAACCCATCTATTTCATGCGGCCGGCCTGGCGTAGTTTTAATTTGTTTTTACTAGGGGTTTTAGAGAGTATTTTAGAACAGGCCTGTGTTTAATTTATTTTTAGTATATTTCTAGTATAGTTACTGTATCAGATGTTTTATTGTTGTTTTATCGCCTGTTCACCGCCCTGAGTCCCATAAGGGAGAAAGGGCGGTATATAAATCCGAATAAACCTAAACATAAACATTCAAGGTGGCTTGCAGAAATTATAATGGGGAATATAAAACGTAACAAAATTAAGACTAAAGGTCCTTTTTTACATATCCAGTAGTTGACCTCCTAACCATAACTACTTTTCAAAAAGGCTTCTCCTGCTTTCTTTAGATACCTGAGCAGATTTATTTGGACTAATATGCTGTTCCATTTCTGTAAACTGAACAGCTTATGATATTACTAGGAATAAGTAAAAATAAAAATTAATTACTACAATTATCCATCCGTTAATTAAAGAAACTGCAATTCAGAAGTGACATTATCTTGCTTGTCTCAAAAGCCTTTCTTAAAAACCATATTTTCACAACTCTTAGAAAATGTAATATATCTGGAGATGAGATACAATATTCCAAAGAAAGAGAGCCCTCACCAAGGAGGTCAAAGAGATAGTCAACCACTATGTATGTAAGGCTTAAAAATACTATTGACACCTTGCATTAGGGTTTCTGAATCTGATTTACTGGCACAGTGGCCGTAATTTTCCATATATATTCCTTTCTATAATTGCAATCTACAGATTAAATTATAACTGGAGTTCAAGCAGATTTCCCAAGTTGTGAAACACTCTTTCTATATTTAGTGGTATCCCGCTCCAAATAGGTTATCCCAAATATTTCATATTAATGCTATCAGAATAGGTAACCATACCATCCTCACGGCCGATTCGCTCCCACAGAGAGGGACTTCTCCGGGTGCCGTCCACTAGACTTTGTCAGCGGGCGACGCCCAGGGGAAGGGCCTTCTCTGTGGCGGGCCCAGCCCTCTGGAACGACCTTCCCCCCGATATCAGGACAACCACGGACCTCCGCTCCTTCCGCTTAAAATTAAAGACACACTTTTTTCGCCTGGCCGGCCTTGGGTAGTCTCTTTTTAGGTTAGGGGTTTTAGGGGTATTTTTAGTTTAGTTTATGGGTTTTAGCGCAGGATCAATTTAATCCATTTTTAATTTTGTATTTTGTATTTTGTCTGTGGTCTTATTTGTATTTTAATTGCCTGTGCCCCGCCTCGAGTCCCCCTTGGGGAGAGAGAGCGGGATATAAAATTAAATTATTATTATTATTATTATTATTATTATAGGTCAGTGACCTAGAGGTTAAGTATGTGGTGGTGAATAGTACTGAAAACCATCTAGGTGTCAAATTCAAGGCCTGGGAGCTGGATTGGCCTGCGGGGTGGTTAGATTTGGCCTGCGGGGTCACCCTGGAAAAAGCGTGGTGCCTCGGTCAGCAAAAACAGAGTTCAGGTGGGCAGCATGCAGCCCTCGCAAGCTCCATTTTCACTGCAAAGCGTTGCCAGAGGCTGTTGCAGCCGAAAACAGAGCTTAGGAAGCCTGTTTTCGCTGGCAGAGTATTCAGGCCACCACAGGTGTCCTTGACATGAGTGACGTCGAGCTGATTACACCTACCCTGGCCATGCCCCCGACCCCTCCGAGGTCAAGCACAACTCTGATTCAGCCCTCAATCGAAATCAAGTTTGACTTCCCTGATATCCCTGATCTAGTGTTTCAACAAGCAGGGATATATTTCCCTCCTGTTTCTGATAAATGTCACCTACCAAGGTGACCAAGTCAGCCTCAATACAAAACCCTAGATGAAATCTTGATTGAAATAAGTCTGGAAAAACAATTTCAACCAGGTACATATGTACATACAAGGCCATAATTTTCTCAATCATCCATCCAAGAATGGAATATTTGAAAATGACCGATAATTAGTTAATTGTTCTGGATCAAAAAATAGCTTTTAAGTCTGTCAAGATCTTTTTGAATCTTGAGCTTGTCTTCTGGGGTGTTGGCTATTCCTGCCAGCTTGGTGTTGTCTATAAATTTGATGAGTTTCCCTTCTATTTCCTCAAGTATAAAGGTAAATTGTATAAATGTAAATAAATGTTAATTGTTTAAATGTAAATCTAAAATTAGTTTTAAATGTAAATCTAAATCTCAGTTAAAAAATTATGTTTGTATTTATAAAAATGAAATTTAAAATACAATATATAATTGTAAAATAAGAAAAAATCCATCATGTCAAAACATTTTTGTTGCATCTTCAATATATTTGCCTTCTTCACAAATGAGCACATTTAACTTACTGAAAACGCATGAAGTAAATGACCACATCCTTAATTTAATAGATTTCTTTAATGGTTATTTCAACAATTCACTTAATTAACTCCTTTTCCTATACTTTAGTAGGATAATCACTATTGCTGTCCATTAGATTATATTTGGTGCAATTTAGGATGGACCTCAATAAGAACTATTCAAGAATATCTAGTATTGAATAATCTGTTACAGTAAACCTATGATACACGTGTCAAAGGTGACACACCATGACATTTTGGATGTCACACCAGTATTCACCAACATCTGACAATAATTCTTGTGTGATTTTTGGAGGCAGCAGAGGCTGCTTCGGGTTGCACAAGGTCTTCTTTTTTGAAGCAACTGGAGAATGCTCTTGCATGGCCTCTGAAGCCTCTGAAATTCACACAAGAACTTGGCATGCTTTCACAGTTTTTGGAGGCTGCAGAGACAATGGAAGAGCATTCTCCAAAGTTACTTCAAGAAAAAAGGCCTTGTGTGATCAGGAGCAGCTTCAGGTAGGCCATAAGGGCATGTTAACAGAAAGAGAAATCCCCTGGGGCTAAGTGGCATGCAAAAAATCCTGGGGAGTGCTTTGCTACGGGGAACAACTGTGCCATTCCCCAAAGCTTGGAGTGCAAGGAGGACTTTTTAAGTGAGTGATGCTAAGGCTGAAGTCAAGGTCCAAGCCTCCACTTCAGGCCCAGCTTTGGCACAGTTGAGTGGTACTGTTCAGGGTGGCCTGGATGGAGTGACAGGAGATAGAGAATTGTTTCTCTTTTGTTTTTTTTGTTTTGGGGGGGGGCGGGGGGCGGAGGGGAAGCGTGACATACCAGCAGAATCAAATTAGGCATTCTCCAAATGTTTGACATGACAAGCCCAAAAGGTTTGCCATTACTGGTTATGTACTAGTTACTATGTGCAAAACCACACACCCAAAAAATAATTCTAAATGGGGAATAGCCTTTTATTTGCACAATTCCTTATACCCCACTGCTTTTACCAATTTTTTTTTCCATATTAGGAATTATTGGGAAAATATTTTTCCTGGAGTTAAGTAAAACCTGTCTACTTTTTGAACTTAACTTTGAAAGTATACCATAAATTCAATAATTTTTTTAGATAATAATTCAATAGTTCATATTGAAACATTTTTTAAACATAATTGTTTATGTTAAGCAGGTTGTGAAAACCTTCTGTGTGGATCCCAGAACCCCTTCAAGTGAACAAAAAATAAACTTAAAACAGACAACAAATAATTTAATATAAACAACAATATATTAAATCATACCTGAAGCCATCCAAGAATTATTTAGTGAAGAACCTGGAATTATCATTTTATATAAAGGCAGTGATGGATACAATTATTTTCGAATGAATTTGAGTCGAAGATTGCTGAGGAAGTAGACAGTGTTCTCCATGCTGACAGCTCAGTCGCCTATCTACGTGATCTGGGTCCTTTTAGAAAGGACCAGGGGAGTGACCTACAATTAAGTCCAGACCATGCTGGTAAAGGTAAAAGTTCCCCTCACACATATGTGCTAGTTAGGGGGGGGCGTGCTCATCTCCATTTCAAGCCGAAGAGCCAGCTTTGTCTGAAGACATCTCCATGGTCATGTGGCCAGCATGACAAAATGCCAATGGTGCACAGAAGGCTGTTACTTTCCCACCAAAGATAGTTCCTATTTGCATTTTTTCATGCTTTTGAACTGCTAGGTTAGCAGAAGCTGGGACAAGTAACGGGGCTCACTCCATTAGGTGGCACTAGGGATTCGAACCACCAAACTGCCGACCTTTCTGATCGACAAGCACAGCATCTTAGCCACTGAACCACTATGTCCCTAACTGTTATGTCCCTAACCTATGCTGTTAGCCTCTCTGAAAGGGAGAATAATGCTTTCTGCCCATCAAGAGTCCATTTATGGACCAAACAGTCTTTGACAGGTACTAACCAGTCTCCAATCTTCCCTTTTCAGAGACGGTTGTTGAGAAAGGGTAGATTGGTCTGCAACTGAAAAAGAACTCTGGAGGAAACAGATTATCTAGACCAGGGGTGTTAAACTCAAGGCCCGCAGGCCAGATCCGATTCGCAATGTGGTTAGATCTGGCCCGCAGAGCTATTCTGGAAACAGCAACGGACTGCCCAGGCCGATCAGGCGCTGATCTACAACCTGGTGGCAGCCATCTGGGCCGGAATGTGGTCAGCCTTAGATCCATGACGCTTGTCTGGAGTCAGCGAGGAGCCACCCCCACTTGGCCCCCTAGGCACACGCACAGGAGGCAGTGAGCACACATGGGGCATGGCATTCCTGGGGACCGTTTTGCCCCACAGGTTGACTGTGTTCTGAGCTCTTCCCTCTCACTCAGGATGTCAACGCTCACTGCCTCATGTGTACACACCCAGGGACTGGGGCTGATTACATTTAGCCCCCAAGTTGTAGATCAGTGCCAGGTCGGCCTGGCCAAGGCTGTACCAGGCCAAGGTGATGCAGGTTGGTCCTTCGCTGTTTCCAGGGCAAACCACATGGGCCAGGGGGAGAGTCTGGTAACGCTGCTGGTAGCCATGCTGCCAGCGGCCATGGCTTTTCCATGCGGGGGCTGGGGCGGTCCCAATGAAAGAAAAGCCTCATGGGTCAGAAAGGGATGAGGGGAAGGGGAGAGACTGGCAACGCTTTCATTTTACTGGGACAGCCTCCTCCTCCAATGGAAAGCACATGCGTGGCGCCTGCAGACTCCCACATCCTCTGAATTCATCAGGCAGGAGTTCCACCAGCAAAGCTGGTCCGGGTTTCCTGATCTGCGGGTGGAGGAAATGCTTCCAGAGCCTTGTCCTAGGCCCTGCACTCCAAGGCAGCACCCATGGACGGGGCTTGGCCAGGGGCATCCATGGACAAGGCTGCAGGCCATCACATCTAGATGGTGCAGCGGGTTAGAGGTGAGTTTGGGGTGAGCTGCAGGGGCTATACCCTGGTCCAGCATTCAGAGACTTCATCTTGGGCATCTGGTGAGAGTGCCTCTGGGCATGTGCACAGTGCCCTTCACTTGCTTGGCCTGGGTCGGGGTGTGCAACCGAGAAGCCTAGCCATTGCTTTCCCACAGGAGGTGGTCCCAGTGAAAGGGAAGCCTTGCGGACTGTGAAGCCAAGCCAATGAGTGGAGCATGGGGCGCTGATCTATTCTACAACCTAGTGGCAGCCATCCGAGCCAGAACATGATCAGCCTTATATCTGACTTGAGAGGCCGCCCCGCCAGCCCATCCTGCCTCTTGGGCATGGCGACATGCACCCATTGGACCTGGTGTCCCTAGGGACTGTCTTGCCCTACAGGCTGACTCTGTTCTCAGTACCTCCCTTTCACCCAGGATGGCAGTGCTCGCTGCCTGGGTACATGCTCAGGGGCTGGGGCCAAGGCAGTGGGGTGGTCTCTTACTGACTCCAGGGCAGCTACGTGGATTGATTTAAACCTGACCATATTCTGGCCTGGATGGCCACACCAAGTTGTAGATCAGCACCATGCCTGCATCAGCGCCTCCATGCCCCGCTTGTCTGTCTGGCCTCGCAGTTCCCTTTCACTGGAACCACCCTTCCCCAGTGTAGAAAAGCCATGGTTAATAGCTGTGCTGCTAATCTCTCCCCCTGCCCTCATTCCTTCTGAGCACGGAGGAAGATTGGGACGGCATGAAAAGCGTTTACAAGACTTTGGAGTAGCGAAATTCCTTGGTTCAAGTCTCCCATCATCTTGCAAATGGCTTTTGTACTGTCTCAATCTTGGCATGAAAAGCATTTGCAAGACGACAAGACTTTAGGGCAGCAAAATCGACTTGCTTGAAACCTACCATCAGCTTTTAAATGCTCTTTGTGCCAAGACTGGAACAGTGTGAAAGGTATTTTCAAGCCAATGGGAGGTTTCAAGCAAAGCAAATGCTGCCCCAAAATGTTGTCATCTTGCAAATGCTCTTTGGCCAGATCTGAAACAAGCCTCAATTCACAGAGTATAGAGCCCTAAACTACTGTAGTGCAAGATCAGTAGCGCAAGATCTTGTCTGGCCCATTACAGGTGCCCCTCAATGTGAGTGATTTTGAGCAGGTTAGATTGAGTTGTCCACACCCACTCAGTCACGTGACCACCCAGCCATGCCCACCTGGCCCTTTGAGGGTGACCATAATGCTGATCTGGCCCTCAATTAATTGAGTTTGATACCTCTGATCTAAGACCAGGGATCACCAACCTTTCGGACCTCAGGGACCCCTAAATTCATAATTTTAAATCTTGCGGATCACTAATATGCTTTTTAAAAAATAAATAAATAGTATTTAGTGCAATATAAAAAATGCAAATAATTTTTCTGTATACCATCAAACAAATTTTGCGGCTCACCAGTTGGTGACCACTGATCGAGACTGATTTGAGTTGGGTTTCAGGCCAGGATTTAGTACAGGATTTTGTTGATGATTTTGTGGTAGAGTTAGAATGGTTGTGGGGCCTCCAATATGAGGACCTAGAATATTCATGCTGATTGATAATTATGGAAGGTCCAGTTAGATGGTACACTGGTGGTATAAGCTGTATTAGCCTAATGCAGGGATGTCCAAACTTGGGAACTTTAAGACTTGTGGACTTCAACTCCCAGAATTCCCCAGCCAGTCCACAAGTCTTAAAGTTCCCAAGTTTGGACATCCCTGGCCTAATGTGATGAAGGTGGCCTTGAAGAGCAGAGGAAAAATACGTTAGCAAGGCAATGATGACATAAACAAGATAGAAGCCAAGATAGAAAATAATTTATAAAAACACCTTGGACAGGCCTAAACCCTTAATTCTCATTGAGATAAAAGAGAAAGGGGAGCACATTGAGACTTACAAGACTGATGTCAACCCAATAATGCAAACCAGACTAAGAAAGAGACACCATGCAGACATAACACGTCATTTAGAACACAGAACATCTACAGTAACAGATTCTTGGTAGCACAAAAACGTGGTTTACAAACATGCTAAATTAAAGCTGAAGAAGCCACAGAAAAAGTTACATTAATACTGTATCCGAACTTACTCACCTACGATCCTGAAGTTAGCCTGGATACCAAACTAAAATTTTCAAATTATCTCATTTCATCCAAGGTTTCTGAAAAACAAAATATCACCATCTGATCAATCAATCAATCTCATTTCACTGATATCAATCAGTCTCATTTTACCAGACTATGTCTTTCTTTAGAACAACAGGAACTACAGGAACCCCTCCCTCAAGATGCAGACCGATATATCTGGTAATTTTGTAAAAGTCAATGATGCAGCCTTTCATTATTCCCCAACTACACACATTAGCACAGTTCACACAATCTGCTTAATATTACATTCAAGTTGTAAGCATAATAATATTCAGGAACTCCGGAATTAATTGGACTCAATGAACTTAGGCAATTTTAATCTTTTCCTTTTAGGAGGAGGATATTGAGAGGGTAATAACTTGCAGTTCCAAAGATCCCTGAAGAAAGTGAATTGTCAAGTTTCAGACGAGCTTACAGCAGGCAGGATAAAATTCATCATTATTATAATAGACACAGAATGAGAATTTGTCTATTCTACCCGATCTCACAGGGTGGACATGCTCCATAGCCCTTCGGTGAAACAATGCCAACTAAAAAGATGCAGGAAATGAGACTTCTCTATTGTGATGCTTGTTCTTTGGAACAGCATCCCCCTTCAAATCTGGATGGCCCTGACCCTGTTAGCTTTCTGTAAAGATTTGGTTTAAACTTAAGGGTTAGAATGTTAATGGAATCAGACATGTATGAGATTTTGATTGAGGGCTAGTTTTTTAGAGGTCACAAGGCTGAGATGAGTGGATACATACATTCAAGAAAGGAAGTAATGTATTTATGTAACATGCTATATCTACATAAAAATAAATTAGGGCTTGATCTGATTTATTCAACTTGCTAAGACAATGGCTGACTTAACACTATATTCTGAACTGCAAACTACGGTTAGCCAATGCCCATTTATATTAGTTGGAAGTGTTTTGCAAACTAGCCATTGAAACTTATCCAAAAGCAATTCAACGCATACAACAGTCTCCAAGAAATAAGTTTACTTTTCCACTATCTCCACAACATAGCTTGTATTTGGTTGTAATTCTTGCAATCACCAAACCAGTCTTTTCCTCAAATTCTCAAAAGGAACTGAGAATGACTATAGGAATGGCCCACTGTCCCTGTAGCATAAACAAGACAACGGTATGAAAATAAGTGCAATTGACTTAGCCTGTAATCAATTTATTTGCTAGTAGTATCTTAAAACACTAGACTCTGATATAGTTCACACATTATGCTAAACCAAGTTTTATTTCATAATGGTTTATTTAATCATAATTGAATAGGTTGGTTTACAAAACATAGTTGTTGTTAGTTGTGAAGTTGTGTACGACCCATCACGACCCATGGACAACGTTCCTTCAGGCCATCCTGTCCTCTACCATCCTCTGGAGTCAATTTATGTTTACAAAACATACAAAGCCATTAATCAGAGTTTGAAATCACAATAATTTCATCCAGGATGCAACCAACTTTGTGGTTTAGTGCAATGTGTGAATCAAACCTTCATGCCAGGATTATCAACTTGTGGTCGATGGCAACTTGTAATCTTACTACACATCCTGGTCATCACCAAAAGTGCTCCCAGCTCCCCTTATTTTTAATTCCATTTTTATGAAAGCTGTGCTTTTGTGTGAGGTGGGGGGGTGGGGGTGGAGTGTTAAAGGTAAAATAAATGCCATATGGCCTTCAACTTATCCTAAAAGGAATACTCTTAGTGGCATCATGATCTCATCTCCTCAGCACTTTGTGTAAGCTAAGTGCAAGTCGTGGCTGAAAAAAATGTTTCCAATCTTCAATTTGCCTAAATAACCTTTTATGTTGTGTCAAAGATGCATATGTTCATCCAGCTGTGTGCAGTTTGTTCTGTTTCTTTGTTTTTTGAAGGAAAAATGCTCTGTACATGTTCAGAGCCGGTCTCCTTTACAGAAAACAAAACTACATCCCTATCACTTCTCGGTACATTCCAGGATGAAATTAGGTTCAAAAGCTTAAGTCTTGGTGAGCATCCAAATTCAAATTAAGGCCCCAAAGAAACAAAAAAATTACTCTCTGCAGGAGATAAACTAGTTCCTTTTCCAGTCATTTAAATAACCCTCTTAACATGCAACTGCCTGGCTGGCTCCCAATTCCCACTATCCCTGCACCCAACATGGATTTTTCCTGCTGACTCAGGATATTTGCAGCTGCAAAACAAACCATGGCCAAAGTCCATAGCTGAAAGGGAGTCAAGATGCACCTGGAGGCAATGGGGTGGCTGAAGGAGAGCATTGGGTGCAGCATGGAAGTCCGTGTTTGATACAGTAGTGTGGCATAAAAACCAGATTCAGACATAAAGACAGAAATTTGGATGCGTGGGTATGAGTGTATGCTGCAAAAGAGACTTGGAGCCAACAACTGAAAGAATCCATGTGGCTATAATAAATCTTAGAGATTTTTAAAAACTGCACAAGGGAAGGGCTTGGAGTTGCAACTGCGATTTATTGGCAGGGATAAGATAAATGTGGAGGGATAAAACAAACAGGATCATAAGCAAACTTTTAAAATCCAATCTTCACAATTTCAATTTAGCTTGCTTTGGGTTGCAAAGAAACACTGTTTAATTTTTTTTAAAAATATAGGAAGCCCTTAAGATGATAGATTCTGAAGAGAGTAGCTAACTGCTTGGTAATATTGCTAAACCCAAAGTAAGTGCTTATTGGAACATTCAGAGTTCAGAGTATAAATCTTCCCACAACTAACCATTTTGTAATTTATCATGGTACAAATCAAATCATTCCTTTGGCCCTATACCAGTGATGGCGAACCTTTCTTCCCTCAAGTGCCAAAAGCGCACATGCGCATGCATTCGCATGTGTTTGCATGTTGACACCCATATTCCAAGGCCCCACCCCTACACATGCACATTCAACACCCCCTCAGCGCTCTCCCGCCCCCACGCATGACCATTTTGGTGCTAGCAGGCCTCCCTGAAGCCTTCTGGGACCAAAAGCGGGGCATGGGGGGGTCGCATCTCCCACCCCCCTTTTTGGTCACAGGAGACTTCTGGAAGGCCTGCTAGCACCAAAATGGGGATAGGGGGTGCTGCACCCTCCCCATCCCCATTTTTGTGCTAGCAGGCTTCCCTGAAGCCTCCTGGAACCATAAACAGGAGTGGGGGCACTGCATCCCCCACCTTCGTGCATGAGCACCCTTCTCCCAGCAGAGAGCTGAATATCAATAAAAGATGTTAGATAGCCATTTGTCTGAAATGGTATAAGGTTCCTGCCCACGCAGGGGGTTGGACTAGAAGACCTACAAGGTCCCTTCCAACTCTGCTATTGTATTGTATTGTATCACCTGGCCGGCAGAAGGCACGCATGCATGCGCAGTGGAACTGACCTGGGCAACTGCAGAGATGGCTGCATAATAGGTTTGCTATCATAGCCCTATACTGATGTTCCCTCAAAATATTTTAATGAAGAAACCTATTACTAAGGTCTAACCGCTTTAAAAGTCATCCTTTTCCCCCTTTCATTCCTGTGGAAATTCTCAATAATATTTTTATCAAGCCTTTGAAGTTGATTTTATATTGGCATCATCTTTTCTGCCCAGTATTTATTATTAATGATGAGATGTTTATTTGTGGGATAAAAGATATGTTGTAAGATTTTTTTTAATGATTACTGATGTCTTAAAATTACAATGATATAGAAATTTTGTTAAGCAAACACATTTAAGTCATATCAAAATATTTTGTATGATATAATTCTTAAAATTCATAGATAGTATAGGTAGTCCTTGAATTATGACCAAAATTGCACCCAAAATTTCTGTTGCTAAGTGAAGAATTAGTAAAGTATATGTTTTGCCCTATTTTTTACGACCTTTCTGGGCCACACTTGTTAAGTGTATCACTGGATTTGTTAAGTTAGGAACGGTTGTTAAGCAATTCTGGCTTCCTCATTGACTATGCCTGTTAGCAGGTTATAAAATGTGATTACATGATCTTGGAACACTGCAACCATCATAAATATGAGTCAGTTGCCAAGCATCTGAAATTTGATCACATGATTGTGGCGATGGTACAATGTCATTGTAACTTCAAACAGTCATTAAATAAACTGTTCTAAGTTGAGGACTAACTATTAGTATTATTTTCTAAGCAGCACTGCCACAATAAGGAGGATATGTTAGAAAGAGCCTTGACACGTTTTTTGGGTCTTACATAGAAATTAACGACAGTATATGTTTATAATTAAAGTTTCTTTAAAAAAAAGAAAGATAAAAACCAATACAAACTAACATTAAATAATAAGAAAAATAAAGAAAGAAAAAAGAAAAAGTTAAATGTGCAAGAAAGAAAAAAAAAGAAAATGGAAAATGGAAAAAAGAAGTGACTGAAGAAGCTTATTGAATGAGAAGCGATACAAAGAAGTAGCTTCCTTCTTTATAAGGCCTTCTTTACAGAAGTTATAAATACAATTATAAATTTACTCTTTGGATAGAAAATAACTTTATTTATTCTATTTCCTATCCTGTCCAAACTTTGGAATTTTAAATCAGAAGTTCACATTTTTCTGTTTCAAAACGTCTATAAGAGGTTTGTAGAAATTGTCTTTTCTCTCATCAAAGAAGCCAATTTAGTCATCTCAGTAAGCGCCATCATCTTTAGTAACCGTTCTTCGGTTAATAAAGCTGAATCTTTCCATCTTTGTTCTTACAATAATCTCATTTCAGTTATCATATACAAAAGCAAAATTCCACTATCCTGTCCCAATTACTTGTCCAATCCCAAAAGAAAATCCTCTTTTATTAATTGTAAATTAATCTTTTAAAATCTTCTGTACTTAAGTATTTGAATTCAGAGTTTTCTCATTTATTTACATGTCCACCAAATGTGATAAAATGTCCTTGTTGTTCACATTTCCAGCATAAATGTTATGCCTTTATGCATTTTCCCTGTGAAATATACAAATGGCACATCATTTTATAAAAACTCTCTTTAAGATAATTACATAATATAAATTTTAATTATTTCAAAATTTTACCATATATTCTTTATCGTTGTTCTTCTGTTTCAAATTTCAATAAATTTTATTTTAGCAATTATCAGTTCATTATTTTTATACCATTCTATTTCAAACTCAGTCTTACAACCATAAATAATTTTGTCTACTTTAAATCTTTCTAGTAGCTATAAATAAGATAACCACTGACAACTATGTCCCTCTGCCACCATAAGTTTATTTCTCGATTTTACATTATATTCCTCCTCACAAAATTTTAGTATCTTGTGATAGCTTAGCCATTTGGGTTTGTCTATTATTTCTATATAAAATGCTATTTGTGCTGAGAATGACAAATGTTTTTTCAGATAATCTCAGTTTGTATCTGTTACATATTCTCAATAAGGCACATTTAACATAATGATTTGTAAAATCCCCATTAACCTTGCCCTTATTGTATCACAAACATCCATTCCACTTAGATCTTGTGTCATATTTTCCTAGCTCCAAAAGCAATGTGTTTCTCAGCAACAACTACTTTGATTCAAAGTTCCATATAATAGCAGGCTGCAAAATACAATTTCAAATTCAAATTCAAGGCCGGGGCTGGAACGGCGCTGGGACAATCCTGCGGAGCGGCATCGAGCCGGGGGGCTTTGGAAATCGAGGAGAGGCCGGACCGGGCCGGGAGATGGAAGAGCGGCCAGCCCGAGGCCTTTATGAGGAGGTGAGACCGGGCAGCTGGAAAGGACTCGGTAACAGCGTGGCCAAGGCCTGAGTGGCCTATAAGACATCGCCCAGCTGTCAGAGCCTTGGCCGGGCCGGACCGGGGGTTTTGGAGACTGAGGAGAGGCCAGGCCGACCTGGGAGATGGAAGAGCGGTCGGTCTGAGGACTTTAGGAGGAGGTGAGACCGGGCGGCTGGAAAGGACTCGGTAACAGCGTGGCCGAGGCCTGAGCGGCCTATAAGACGTCGCACAGCTGTCGGAGCATGTGGCCAGGTCGGGTCGGGCTAGGCCTGGACAGGAGATGGAAGAGCGGCCGACCCTGGGCCTTTTGGGAGGACGTAAGGCCAGGAGAGCCCCATTAAGATCTGGGCCTAAGAGACAACCCCCCCTCCCCCCCCCCCAAATTAAATTATACCCCACTATACCCGACTCGGACAGACTATTCTAACACTCATGATGGAGTTTTAAGATCTGTAGAGCCGGACTATGCCTCACTGGAGCATGTGAATTTATTTTAATGTGATCTTTTAATCACTGTGATACTAACTTTTAAACATCTATTTTAAATATTTATGTGGCCAACGATGTTCCCCATAATCAACTATATGACCCATTTTTATATCTTGTATTTATATTTATATTATATTTATATTTATATTTATATTTATATATTTATGTATTTATGTATTTATGTATTTATGTATTTATATATTTATATATTTATATATTATAATCATGTACTCAAGGGCAGACCTTATGTTACTGCGACCTGGCCCTCCACTCTAACGAGGGCCCACCTTGATGAGGGATTAATCAATCCGGAGAAGTGGGCGAAGCATGGTTTTAGGGTTTTTTTAGTTAAATATGTGTTACGTATTTTAGGGGGTAACAGGGAGGAGGGAGGGTTTAGTCAGGTTAAGGGAGATAAGAAGGAAACGGGCGAAGCCGGCAGAGTGAGGAAGGAAGCGGAAGGTTCCATCAGGAGGGGGGATACACAAGCCGTTTCCATTGAGGGTCTACCTATCAAGACGGTCGTAGGGAAGGCTAGGCGCGATGGGAGACAGGCTTCTCTTTCCCGGTTGAGGGCACCAGGCCGATGTTTACATACGGTCAGGTGCCACAACCCCCGCAGGCTAGGTGGTCAGGGATTACAGAGCCAGGGCCCGAGGCTGATCTTTTGCAACGCCAGGTCCGTGGTCAACAAAGCCCCCCTCGTCCACGACCTTGTGTCGGAGGGGGAGCCGGACCTAGTGGGAATTGCGGAGACCTGGCTGGGCCACGAGGGAGGATTTCCCCTCGTAGAAATGTGCCCGCCAGGTTACCGCGCTTTTCATCAGCCACAGGCCCTAGGCAGGGATGGAGGGGTAGCGATTATTATTAGGGAAGGTCTTGAGCCGAGAGAAACCACTGTACAGCAGACCACCGGCTGTGAGTCCCTCTGTGTGAAGTGGGGCCTAGGGAGGCAGTTGGGCGTGCTAATTGTATACCTGGCTCCCCGCTATGTAACAGCAGCCCTGCCCGAGCTCCTTGAGGTGATCGCCGAGATGGCGGTTGAGACCCCCAGACTGGTTGTCATGGGGGACTTCAACCTGCCATCGGTGGGCGAATCATCAGAGGCAGCTCGGGAGTTCATGGCCTCCATGACAGCCATAGACCTGACCCAAGTAATTCGGGGTCCCACGCACGGAGGACACACGCTGGACTTAATTTTTGTCTCTGGTCAGTGGAAGAGTGATCTGGGTATAGGGGACGTAGCCATCATACCCCTGTCATGGTCAGACCACTCACTTCTCCAGCTCGACTTTGCAATCGCTACACCCCACCGCGGGGAGGCAGAACCTGATTCACCTATATGGTTCCGCCCCAGGTGCCTGATGGACCCGGATAGGTTCCAGACGGTGCTTGGGCCATTACCTGTGTCCTTGACCCGCGCCCCGACGGAGGACCTAGTGACCGCGTGGAATATCGTGGCCACGGGGGCCTTGGATCGGGTCGCGCCCTTGCGGCCTCTCCTGTGGCGACGAGCCACCCAGGCTCCTTGGTTTACCGAGGAGCTGAGGGTGATGAAGCGCCACAAGAGACGCCTAGAGAGGAGATGGAGATCCACATGGTCTGAATCGGACCGAACACAGGTGAGACTCCATTTACGGACTTACCTTGTGGCGTTGAGAGTGGCTAAACGTCATCATTGTGCCACTCTCACTGCATCCGCAGATAACCGCCCTGCCGCCCTGTTTAGGGTGACCCGCTCCCTCCTTTAACAGAGGACGCAGGAAGCCCCTTTGCAGGGTAGAGCAGAGGAATTTGGGGGATATCTGCAGGATAAAATCGCTCAGAGTTAGCCTCCATCGAAGGTGGCCCAGTGGGATGCCCCGAGGCAGATCTTGAGGCAGTTTTGTGGGAAGAGTTTGACTCTGTTACTTCCGAAGATATGGACAGGTTACGTGGGTGACTGCGAGCTACCACATGTTTATTGGACCCGTGTCCCTCCTGGCTTGTACTGGCATCCTGGGAGGTTACACGAGGCTGGCTCCAGGAGATAGTGAATGCTTTCTTGAGCGAGGGGTTGTTACCTACCGTCTTGAAAGAGGCGGTGGTGAGACCCCTCCTCAAGAAGCCCTCTCTGGACCCAGCATTGTTGGTAAATTACCATCTGGTCTCCAACCTTCACTTTTTGGCGAAGGTTGTAGAGAGTGTGGTGGCATAACAGTTCTCCCGTCATCTGGAGGAAATTGATTATCTGGACCCACGCCAGTCCGGCTTCCGGCCAGGGCACAGCACCGAGACGGCATTGGTCGCATTGGTGGATGATCTCTGGAGGGCCAGAGATGGGGGTTGTTCCTCCATCCTGGTCCTATTAGACCTCTCAGCAGCTTTTGATACCATCAACCATGGTATCCTATTGCATCGGCTGGAGGGGTTGGGGGTGAGGGGCACCGTGTTGCGGTGGTTCTCCTCCTACCTCTCCGGTCGATCACAATTTGTGTTGGCAGGAGGGTAGAGGTCGACCTCGAGACCCCTCACTTGTGGGGTGCCTCAGGGGTCGGTCCTCTCGCCTCTCCTGTTCAACACATATATGAATCCGCTGGGTGAGATCATCCGTGGTTTTGGGGTAGAGTACCATCTCTACGCTGATGATACGCAGCTGCATATATCTACCCCAAACCACCCCAACGATGCCGTAGAGGTGATGTGCCAGTGCCTGGAAGCCGTGCGGGCCTGGATGGGAAGGAACAGACTCAGACTCAACCCGTCCAAAACCAAGTGGCTGTGGTTCCCGGAATCCCGATACAACCAGTTGACTCCATCACTGGTCATAGGGGGCACGCAACTTGGGCGTCCTCCTTGATGGGGCACGCAACTTGGGTGGATGGGGCACGCAACTTGGGAGTCCTCCTTGATGCACGGCTGTCCATGGAAGATCAAGTGACGGCCGTAGCCAGGAGGGCGTTTTACCAGGTCCGCCTGGTCCGCCAGTTGCGTCCCCTATTGGACCGGGATGCCCTTTGCACAGTCACTCATGCACTCGTGACATCCCGACTGGACTACTGTAATGCTCTCGACATGGGGCTCCCCTTGAGGTGCACCCGAAGACTGCAGTTAGTCCAGAATGCAGCCATGCGGGCAGTTATGGGAACCTCTAGGTTTTCCCATGTAACACCGCTCCTGCGCGAGCTGCATTGGCTGCCTGTGGTCTTTCGGGTGCGCTTCAAGGTGCTGGTTATCATCTTCAAAGCGCTCCATGGCACAGGACCTACCTATCTGCGGGATTGCATCCTGCCCCATACATCCCTGCGGCCGATTCGCTCCCACAGAGAGGGACTTCTCCGGGTGCCGTCCACTAGGCTATGCCAGCGGGCGACGCCCAGGGGAAGGGCCTTCTCTGTGGCGGGCCCGACCCTCTGGAATGACCTTCCCCCTGAAATTAGAACAACTACAGACCTCTGCTCCTTCCGTCAAAAACTAAAAACTCATTTTTTCTGCCTGGCCGGCTTGGGGTAACTGAATTGCTCTATTAGGGTTTTTTAGGGGTCTAATTTTAGTTGGTCTGGGATTTTAGCGCAGGGTTAAGTTTAATTCATTTTAAATTGTATTTATGCTTGTGTTTTTATATATGTATTTTTAAATCCCCTGTGCACCGCCTCGAGTCCCTTCGGGGGGAGAGAGCGGTCCATAAATAATAATAATAATAATAATAATAATAATAATAATAATAATAATAATAATAATAATAATAATAATAATAATAATAATAATAATAATAATAATTATTATTATTATTATTATTATTATTATTATTATTAAATCAGGTAGAGCCAATTTGCATCTTGTAACATCATATATGCCACTCTTTAAAAGGTGCATCAGATGCCAAAACAGGCATTTTCTGAAACAAACACATCACTCTGGTAAGATACTTATTTTTATCAGAGAAATTATTCCCAGCAATGACAGTTGTAATTTTTTCCACATTAGTACATTTTATTGTTTTTTTCTACATTTTAACAGTTACTTTTAAATAGTATACACTTTACGTCTATCATAGTGATACCCAGATATTTTACCTTTAAAAATTTTAAACTGTTTTATTCATCTTTTAATTTCACATTTTTATTAACATCTTCATTTTCTGTTCATTAATCCTGAAACCTACAAAAATATCAAATTCTTTTAATCTGTCCATTAATATTTCAATTCCTTTTAAAGGATTTTCCAGTACCAAAGTCATCAGCAAAAGCCCTTAATACACAAGGGTTTCCCCCCCTAAATTTTACTCCCAACTCCTCTCATCTTATTGAGATGTTGTATATCTCTAGTCAGCATTTCAAAAACTTAAATAAACTAAAGAGGAAATAACGGGCCTCCCTGTCTTGTTACTTTGTGTAATTCACAGCGTTTTGTTACATTTCCATCAACAATTAGTTGTGCCTTCTTTGAAGTATAAATAGATCTTACCTATCTTATAAAGTCCAAAATTAATAATTTCCAAAACCTTGAAACAAGGAATTTCAGTTCAAACGATCAAAGATGGGTATTCTCTTTATCTTCCCTATCAGAAGGACGCACATCAAATATAAAAGCCTGGATTGATCTTTTTATTTTCACTCAGAAGAGTTTATTTCATTGTAGTTTATTTTAAAAGAGTAACAATAAAAATTACTTTAAAAAAAAGAGTAACAATATTATGACATTGTAAAATTGAATGACAACTATGTTCTATTAAGAGGAAATGAAAAGAATGGTCCAAAGGGCATGATAGATGAGAGCTAAATTTGCCATTTGACCCTAAGAGCTCTAAGCACAAACATCTGCACAGCTAGTGTCCTCCAGATATGATGAGAACCTAAATGCCATCCAGAATGAGCAGTAGTCATAATAATAGGGAATTTGGGTAACTGCTTAGTTAGAAAATCTGGAAATAGTATTCTAGCATATCTGAGGCACTAAGTTAGTGCCTACTGCTTATGTGGTCTTCTGATTAGGAGAGAAATAAAGAGGTTCAGGACTAAATCTTCATGATCCTTCATTCTACGAGGAATCACTGGTGAGCAATTCTGAGCAGAATCTTAATTATCATTCTGTACAGCTTACACATCCCTCCTCATTTGGTTTTTTCTTTCCCTGATTCACACATCACATTAAACTATGGTTATATAACTACAATTTAAAGTGTGAGGATAACCATCATAGTTTGCACAACATATTAAGCACAAGTGGAACAAATCACAGTATGTCCCCTTTTTAAAAAAAAAAAAAAGTGGATGTGGCCTCTTATCACAGAGCTGCATAAAAAGACCATATTTTTTTTAAAAAAAACTGAAATAACTTAATCCTCCAAAGAAATATGAGGAATATTTTAAAAATTGAACTCAGGTATGTGAGATATGAGTTCTTTTTTAAATTCCAAAATCCCGAATCCAGTCCTATTCATACCCCATAACTGTCTTCATAATGATCAAAATATGAGAAACTCAAAAAATACCTGAAGACACCCAAATAATGCATGAAAACCTTTTAAAGTTAAGGCAGAGCTGTCTGCCTGTATTAAAATAGTGTTTAAAGCATGAATATACAATTTGCAAATCCAAAAGTTTTTTACCCAAGACCAAGACCACTTTCTCAGCTGCCACCAATTTCCAACAAATTAAAATCTAAACAAAAATTATTGCTTTAAAACTGAATGAGAAGTGAAAGGAATGAGTATGGAAACCAAACTGGGCAAAAGAAAGAGTTTAACTAGAATATATTTTACTTCACATGGTCCACTTTTTCCTTTTACCAAATGTCCATTGCCCAAGCCCAAATAAATGCTCATTGCCTAGCCAAAATATTTCCCTGACACATCCAATAAGTACTATGCATGACTTTGAATCCCAGTAACATGATGCAAAAAAACATACAACAGAAGGTATTTTCTGAATTAGCTATTGCCACAAGTCACCTTCCCAGAGTCCTAAAGTAGATCAGGCAAGAGGATGCTTTACAGGAAGCCAACCATTTGTTTAATTATCAGAGAAACAATCAACAAATCCAATGGAACCAAATGAAGAAAAATCCAGTTAGACATGACTAGTTATTTACATTCTCTCGGGATAATACACAAAAAAGCACAACGGATAATAAACAAAAAATTGAAGCACTAGAAGAAGGAACAGTTGAGATTAAAGAAGAGTTGAAGGAAATACGGAAGGAAAATATGGAAATACGAAAGGAAAATACAGAAATTAATGGGCATATGTCTAAAAGAATGAGTTTGAAAGAATGTCTTTTTTCCTTAGGTTCCAGAACGTCCCAGAGACAGAGCAAGAAGATTTAAAAGATTTAATGAGTACAATCCTAGCAGATTATACTAAAAGAAACAAAGACCAGCTCTGGGGGGATATGGACCTAGTCTATAGAATTAATTCAGCATATGCTAGAATAAATAACGTACCAAGAGAAGTACATATTAAGTTCTTAAGAAGGTCCACAAGGGATGAGATACTGGGGGCCCAGCGGGGTGGGCCTCTGAAATATCAAGATAATGAGATTACCATTCTGAAGCAAATCCCCCCAAAAATTAGAGAGATAAGAAGGAAGTATTCCTTTTTATCTAAAAAATTGTTTTAAAAAGGGATTTGGTTCAAATGGCTAATGCCTGAAGGAATGTTGGTTTTCTGGGAAGGGGGCAGAGTTAGAGTTAAAATGGTAGAAGAGGCTGAGGCCTTTCTTAAGAAACATTCCCCACTCCTGGAAGACGAAGAAGAGGGAACGAGAGGGGCCATGGCCCCGCCCATTAGCGGGAAAGAGAAAGAAGAAACAATAGCAAAGAGACTCAGATCTCAGAAATGAATAGATATTGAAAGCATTACTGTAACCTGTGAAAAGGGATAGCAGGAAAAACAAATGATTGAATGTATGCATGTCTATATATATATATATATATATATATATATATATATATATATATATATATATATATATATATATATATATATATATATATATATATATATCAAATTATTTTTTTTTTTTTTTTAATTTTTAATTTCTATGAAGTATCGGAGGTGACCAACATCCTCCACATGGAAGCCATTAAAATGTTTATATATTACCCTATATTACCCCTTTTCCCGAATATACTGTAAAACCCAATAAAATTGCTTTAAAACAAATACATTCCCTCCAGATAATAAAAGAGCCTCTAAAACCTAGCATTGTGGGCATAGGTAAGATATCCATTTATTTTGCAAACCTATTTAATTCACATCCCCTTACTGAGATATAATCTTAAAGGTATACATAGTGTTAGGGGAAATAGATATTGAAATTGGTTTGGAATTTGATGTTATTGTTTTTTAATGCAAACTAACACAGAACTGAACATTATCCTTTGCCCAGAAATGTAATGAAACTAAAAAGTGGCAGATTCCACATCACTTCTCAGGGTTCCAGGACAATTATGTCACGCAGTTGAAAGAGTAACCCAAGGTACAGAATTTAAGTTTCTTGAAAATATCAAATTTAAACATCAACCATGGAATTTGATATTAAAGTCTTATTTTGTTCCCTTTTCCCTACCAGCTTTTTTTAAAATATATCTTAACTGATTTAAGATTATGTAAAGTTTGAAAATTTGCAAATTATATGAGCTTTGACTTGACCTATTAAATTTTATTAAATAAAAATCCCAGCCTATGATCGATTTTGGATAGAGTTTTTTTTTTTTTATGGTTAGCTTGGCTTACGTTGTTTTCCTCTTCTATGTGTATTTTTAAAGTCAGTTTCCAACTCTTACACCGGAAAAACATGCTTGAAAATCAACAACATGGGCAATGCTTACTGAAATGCAGAACCCAAAGAAGCAATGAATAAAATTTTCACGCCGGCTCCAAAGCCTGCATAGCTTCTCTGCCCTTTCCCATGACTTACAAAAAGCAGGGAACTCATCAGGAGAAAGGAAAAGAGAACCCATGCCAATCTGATGATTTATACAACTGAGGAAAAACAACTATATTTAAAGGAGTGTAAAATCCAGAGTGCATAGTTACAGAATCTTTACTTAAATATGGAACATACCCAGCCTAATACGCAGTTCAAGAACAATGCTGACAAACCAGAAAAAAGATTCAGAAGAGAGGTGACAAACTAGAAGAGCAGCTGCAAGTCCAGTGGCATCTTGAAGACCAAGACTGCTTGCACTCATGACATTAACACTCAGAAAAAGTGACAGATAACTGAAAGGGAATCAAATTGCATGTTCTCTTTGAGCACCAGTTTAAGCACAAGTCACTTTCAAGCCTCACGTGCAAAAATGCCTCTACAGATTGCATCATACACTTTCCAGGAGAAGAACTCACATCATTAAATGTTAAGGAGGAAAGAGATCTTGATGCCAATTCCATCAGAGTAACACAAAGAAGTCTGATATTTTAATAGCAAGAAGGAAATAGGTACCCTAGTGCTTTAAAGTTTCTGAACCCTTTTGTATATTTGTATTGCTGCATAAATATGACCTAAAATGTGATCTGTTCCCCTTGTAAGTCCTGAAACCACATAAAGAGAACCCAACTAAACAAATGAGTCAAAAGTATTACACTTGTTTATTTATTCATTGAGGAAAATGATCCAATGCTACATATTTGTGTGGCAAAATTCTGAGAGAAGTTAAAGTTCCTGGGAGCTCAGGTGATTTTCTCATTCAGAGAAAAAAAGAAAACGAAAGAAGGTTGGCTACAAAATACTGGGGAGGGGGGGGGGGAATGGTTGAAAATATTTAGATGATGAACTATGGAATAAGTTGCATCTCCTAAGAATTGATAAAAATACACATTTGGCCAAAACATGTCATGATTGATCAGGATAGCTTTAAACTGAATAAAAGAAAAGTTTTGCATTCCAAAAACCACTGCAGAAAAATTGTTGAAAGAAAGTCTTTTAAAGAAAAAACAGAAGGAATATCGGTTCATAAAGTTTATGGTATTTCCTATCCATACATAAATGTTTAAGGTATAGAAAATAAGTAAGGTGAGTTTGAATTAATACAATCTAGCAAGTATATTTATTTGTTTATTAAATTTATATTGTACCAATCTCATGGATCAAGATGACTCTGGGTGGTTTATAATACAATAAACATAGAAATATAAAAACAATTATAAATATAAAAAGATTATCAGGTAACATGACTCTAATGAGTGAAATATAGTAACTAAAGGACTCTATTTGTTCAAAAGGAAAAGAAAGGGAGGATAAATAGAACTATGTTAAAAATATCCATTCTTTAGAAATGCACATAAAAGAATTTGGCAAAACTGAGAAAACATTTGGATTAAATTAAGCAGAGGAATAAATAAAAGCAATACTGCTATTGGTGTCTGCTATCACCCTCCCAACCCAAGAGATGTGGATGATGCCTTCCAAAAGCAAATTGCAATTTTTTTTTAAAAAGGCATGAAGTCATAGTGATGGGAGAATTTAATTACCCCAACATCTGCTAGGAGACAAATGTTTCCAAGTACGTCCCTTCCAGTAAATTCCTAACTTATTTTACTGACATTTCTCTTTTAAAGAATAGGGAAAAATCACAAAAGTATCAACAATATCTGATTAGATATTAATTAATAAAGGACACAGTTGAGAAATGGAAGTAACAAAAACACAGGGAGAGAATAACTGCAATACTAGTGTCTTGATTCTAAAAGGGAAAAAAAACAAGCAAAAATAAAGACTTAAATTGGACTTCTAAAAAAGGACTTAACAAATCCAGTACAATGGTAAATTGAATTTTATGAAAGGAGAAATTAAGAGGATAAGGGGTTTATTAAAAAAAATAGGAGGAAAGATGATTCAGCAAACTATAAATCAGTTGGTCTGACATTAATACTGGGAAAATTCTAGAATATATCATAAAAACCTCAATTTGTAAATCCCTTGGAGGGGAAATGAATTAAATTCAGAAATTCTAGGGTCATAATAGCTTGGGGCTTTAGTCTGACTATCTTTGGAGCATATCAAGTTGGAGAAGGCTGTTTTAGACTGTAAATTTCTTGGGGCAGGGATCTTTTCTTCCATATTTTGAAACAATCCTGTGCATAAATGTCACTACACATTAAACAAACTCAAATTGCAGGAGATGGAAATAAGCCAAACATTTGAAAGATTCTAATTTATTTAAAAGATGATTAAGTTTCACGTGATGAGCTATATGAGGACCATCTTTTATAGTCACTCCTTGGGCTAAGAATATCTGATTTATGGACAACTCATACTTACAAATGGGCTGCATATTTCTAAATATGGCGGACATTTTCCTTCCTTGAGCTAATGAAGTGCAGCAGTCACACAATGTTTTCATGAACTGTTGAAGCTCCATGTTTTTAATATACAGTCTGTTTTCAGCAATTCAAGAAAACATGGCATAGCTTCAGAGATTTGTCAGCTCAAAGAAGGGGAATGCCATCTGCCATTTTAGTAATAGGCAGCCCATTTATAAGTATGAGTTCCAATCGTACATACAGATTTAAGTTAAAAGCAGACTTAGGAATGGAACTGATTCTTAACTGGGGTACCACCTGTACACCCAAATTTCTAAGACAAGGCTGTAATGGATGGCCATGCCTTAACACAAGAAATTCAATTAGAACTCTTCCAAATATTTAAGTTCTATACACATCTTACTCAAGCGACTTACCATTCCCACCCATTTCCCACTTCTCTTCCTTTAGCATCACATTTGTAGATTGATCTAAATTATCAGACAGCACCTATCTGGAGGAGAAGAAAAGGATAGCACATCAGATAACAGTGTTAATTAACTTGTGTGAGGATCCTGCCCTACTTAGCTTAATGTGGAAAACACTTTACAGTAGGTAAAGATAGTACAAGTCCATTACTCCCCAAACACACACACAAAAAGGGGAGGGGGATATCTAGTCAGGATGTGCATGTGAGTAACAGGAAGACAGTAGTGAGAATAGGTATAAATATATATTGGCTGGTCTTGCAGATGTGCTGGCAGACAATAGCATTTGCAAAAATGGATTACAGAGCAACTGCATTTGCTAACACATTTAAACATTTTTTTTGCTTTTGAACTATGGATATGGCTTATAAAAGCATATTTATTTACTTTAATATTTTATTTTATTCATTTATTTTCTGTATGTTCAAAATGCTATTGGTTTCAGTCCGAAAACCATTCCCCACCCATTCATTCTTGATCCGATCTCTTGTTTTATTACATACTTAAATTCTCCATTCCCATTGCATTCAGTTAATATTTATGCTTCTTTTGATATATCTTTATATGGATGTAGGCAAGCTCCTAGGTCAGGGATGTCCAAACTTGGGAACTTTAAGACTTGTGGATTTCAACTCCCAGAATAGCTGGCTGGGGAATTCTGAGAGTTGAAGTCCACAAGTCTTAAAGTTCCCAAGTTTGGACATCCCTGTCCTAGGTTATCCCCAACCACTTTCACTTCTTTCAATAAAGAATCATTTCTCACGAGACCGCATATTAGAATAGAATAGAATAGAATAGAATACGGAAGGGGAATAGAATGGAATTGGGAATGGAACAGAACAGAATAACAGAGTTGGAAGGGACTTTAGAGATCTTCTAGTCCAACCCCCCTACCCCCGCTTATACAGGAAACCCTACTACCACCTCAGACAAATGGTTATCCAACATCTTGTTAAAAATGTCCAATGTTAGAGCATTCACCGCTTCTGGAGGCAAGTTGTTTCACTGATTAATTTTTCTAACTGTCAGAAATTTCTCCTCAGTTGCTTCTCTCCTTGATTAGTTTCCACCCATTGCTTCTTGTCCTACCCTCGGTGCTTTGGAGAATAGTTTGACTATCTTTTTTGTGACAACCCCTGAGATATCGGAACACACCCATCATGTCACCCCTAGTCCTTCTTTTCATAAGATTAGACATATTCAGTTCCAGCAACCATTCTTTATATGTTTTATCCTGAAGTCCCCTAATCATCTTCGTTGCTCTTTTCTGCACTCTTTCTAGAATCTCAACATGAAGAATCTAGAATTTTACATTGTGGCAACCAAAATTGGATGCAGAATTCCAAGTGTGGCATTATAAAGTGGTATTAACATTTCACATTTAAGTGATTGTCCACTAGGACTCCAAGATCCCTGTCACAGTCACCACTATTGAGCAAGGTACCACATATACAGGACCTATGCATTTTGTTTTACTTGCCTAAATGTAGAACCTTATTTTTTTCACCATTGAATTTCATGTTGTTGTATAGTGCCCAATGTTCAAGTCTGTCAAGATCCTTCTGTATCCTAAGCCTATCTTCCGTAATGTTGGCTATTCACGCTAGCTTGTGTCATCTGCAAATTTGATGAGTTCCCCATCTATCCCCTTGTCCAAATCATTGATGAATATGTTGAAGAGTACTGGGCCTAAAATAGCCCTGGGGTACCCCACTGCATACCTCCTTCCATGTAGATGCAGTTCCATTGAGGGCTACATGTTGAGTGTGGTTGGTCAGCCAGTAATGAATCAATCTGGTGGTGATGCTGTCTAACTCACATGTTTCTATTTTATCAAGTAGTAGGCTATGGTCTAAAATTATATTGTTCACTATGTTACCAGTATTTGCTCATATTAACTTTTCCTTCATTTCTCTGACTTTTAGAAATATTTTTAAGGGAAAAAAATTTACATACTTACTCTAATTTTTCCCACTTGTATATAATTTGCAAGTGTTCAGTTTTCTTTGTCTTCAGTACATACATTTTATATCGATACTCCTTTTTTCTAACACCCAATCTATCTTAACATTAATGCAACTCATATGGATTCTCTGCCAGTAACACATATATTTAGGGTGTGCAAAATTTACTATGTCCAGGACATCTTAGTGTACTTATGATTCAGAGGATTTACCATCTTCTGGAACAGCATGGTCCAGAGGTGAAAGAAACCACTTAAGAGTCTGTTCCATTTCATTCCTGAATTAGTGAGTTTTTGCATTATCTCTAGCTTACCTACAAAAATAACATCTACCCACTCACAACACTTATGACAATTTATCTACATACCTATTCACACAAAAAAACATAAAACAATCAGAGGATTATCACATTCTTGTCTTATTTCCTGCTCAGCATGGAACAATTTGCAAGCATTTCATTTATTTCACAATGTTAATCAACCAACTTTTATATTCCTATAGTATTTTCTATTACTTAAGCCTTTTACATTTATGACAAATTTTCTCTATATCACTAAGCATTTTTTTCTTACATTCACACATTTCCCAATGTTCTGATGAACAACAAATGCCTAGTCTGTCCATCCCTGCCAAGAATAAAGTTGCACAATAGCTAATTAAAATAAATTTTTACATCCTTACTATAACCTGCTCCCCGTCCTATCCTCACAAAGCTGGCCAAACAACAAGGCCAGGCTACACAGAGATTTCCTTTACCCTTCTAAAACCCAGAATAAATAAACCCCGTTGTCTTCTTTAGTAAAGAAACTCCACAAATGTGGAGGGTCATTCTTTATTAGAAAAATCCTTATTTCAAAAGCTCTATCTGCTCCCATCACATGCTGAATCTGATTCTAAATAAAAAAAAGCATGCATCACTGGGTTTTCCCTAAACTGGCCAAGATCAAAATATTGGGGATGATGATCGCATGCAGTAGGACACAAAGATGGAAAATGCTGGCAACATACATAAATGTGATGCTACAACATCCTACTCCAGAATATGTGAGCACCATATTGTTGATTACAACTTTTGCTGTTAACATTTCAGGAAGACTTTTCAAACAGACCTGTGGATTATACAGTAAGTGCTGGACTACATGCTCAATTTGAAATAGGACATTTATAGGCCTTTTAAGCATCTAGCTCAGTGATGGCGAACCTGTGGCACGCGGAGCCATTTGTCAGGGCACGCAAGGCGATGCCCTGTCAGCTGGCCAGCACGCATGTGTGTGCTGGTCAGCTGAATTCGCCCTTTTTTGCACGCTTTTTTCACCCTCCCAAGACTCCAGAGGCTTTATAGGAGCTTGGGAAGGGCGAAAAGAGCGTCCCACCCCACTCCCGGAGACCCTCCGGAGGCTTCATGAACTTCTCTGAAGCCTCCAAGTTGCTCTGATGAAACTAGAAGTGACGTCCAATTTGCTTGGAGCGTCATTTTGAGTGGTCCGGAGGCTTCAGCGACCTTCAGGAGGCTTCCCTTAGGTCTCCAGACCACTCAAAATGATGCTCCAAGCAAATCAGACATCACTTCCGGTTTTGGCAGCGCATCATTTTGAGTGCTCCAGAGACTTCCCAGGCCCTCCGGAGGCCCCCCAGAGGCTTCAGCAACCTTCAGGAGGCTTTCCTGAAGCCTCCGGAGCACTCAAAATGACGCGCCACCGAAACCTAAAGTGACGTCTGATTTGCTTGGAGTGTCATTTTGAGTGCTCCGGAGGCTTCAGGAAAGCCTCCTAAAGGTCGCTGAAGCCTCTGGAGGGCCTCCAGGGAGGCAGGGGAGGAGGTTTTCGCCCTCCCCGGGCTCCTCTAAAGCCTCTTGAGCCTGGGGAGAGCGAAAAGAGCATGCAAAAAATGGGGGAAGGCATCTGCAGTGCACGCATGCGCACTGGGGGGTGGTCACGCATTGTATTATGGGTGCGGCACGCCCACACACAACCCCCCCTTTCTTCCCCCCACTTATGGCACACGAGCCAAAAGAGGTTCACCATTGCAGCTCTAGCTTCTTACATAAAGCACAGAATAAAATGCTGCAATGGGACCAGATTTCCAGTTGTAAATCATTACTGTCTTAAGTCAAGGTACCCAAGTGATTGGACCCAGTTTATCACATTTTTTGAAGCAATCCTTAATAAATTTGCGATCATTAAGCAAATACACAGTCATAGCTATAAAGCCATTTTTCTGAATGGGCGTTTTTTTTGCCAGAAATGGTCACACCCAAAGAACCAAGCACAACATGTGGAGTTACTTACTGCTTGGTCTTTATTGTTGTTCCTCTACTAATAGAATCTTGTCATAATAAAGCAACTATCTACACAATGATTAGATATATTTTGTAAACTGCTGTGCATGTGTGTGTCCCTCTTTGCCCTCCCCCTACCTCCATTCCAAGCTCCACTAACTCTTTGCCTTCTAGGACAGAGTCTGTCCCTCCTTATATTCTGGACTATATTCCACCATAGAAACCAGCAAATTCCATGCACCAAATCCTATTAGTAAATTAAATGACATATTATAGACTGAGCCAAAATTTTATTTTAGATTTATTTTTACCAGTATCTCATCTAAAGCTTGTCACAGGCTTTTAATTTAGCTATTATGAAGAACATATCCAGTGGCTAAATCTAAGAACATGACAACATTTGTGTTACATGGCTTGCAGTGTAAGACTGTAACTAACGTAATAGTGTGTTTCTGCACCAGCTAGTTCATTCACTTGTGCCAGAACTGAACTGAAGGGCGTCTCTGCTTATTTCTTTCTACTGATTTCTATTGCAAAATTAATCCATTATAAGGAATAAACACACAAAAAAATGTACCAATGAAATGAAATAACAATAGCCAAATCTAAAATTAGCAGTATAATTACCATTTTAGGTGACTTTCTCTAGATATCATATTTATTTGCCTGCGGTTCTATTCAAAAATGCTAAAAATCCAGTACCAAGGCTTTTCAAATGCTTTCCCAGCTTAAAATCAAAATAATATAAGGGGTATTCATGCTGTTAACTTATTATTTACATGTATAACAATAAAAAACAAATCAAAGCTTCAAAAAGGTTTGAATAAAAGCTACACTAAATGCAATTTGCAGAAGCCAGTATTTATTTACCTCCTATCTTTCAAAGAGCCATATATAGTACTCCTGACTAATTTTCTCCACAGCTACAACTCTGTGAAATGGGTTAGGCCGAGAGAGACATTGACTGGCCAAAGGTCACCCAGTGAGTTTCCATGGCTGAGGGCAGATTAGAACCTTGGTTTCCCCACTCCTATATTTCATTCACATTCCATTATTCCAGAAACAGCTTTTAACTATCAAAACAGTTTTCCAGATATGTACAGTATATTACACATGAAATTTTCATGAACAACACCAAGAACACATTTACTATACATAAAATGTAAACCTAAATAAACTAGGAACATACATCTGTAAAGTATGCATTGCACAGGATAGTACACCAGAAAAGGAAAACAGACCAAATTTGTGAATCACCACAAACGATAAGAGGACACATTTCCCCCCACCCCCGAAAACATTCTGATATAAAATTTCTACTTCTGTTTCTGTTTTATATAAAGTATAAAAGATGTGTGTCAAAGGACCACATCCTTTTAAGTTGAAGCAAAATGGTTATCCATCTGCTTTCCATGTCAATAGATCTGGTTCAGTCTCCAACATTCCCAAATAAGAGTCTTCTGAAACCTTGAAGAGATGATATTAGATTGCATAACAGATTAGACGAACAAAAGGTTTAGTGAGTTTACCAAGTGGTGCTAAGTCATAAATCATGGATTATAAATTAGAGTCACTAGAGTTGTACCATATACCATAAGCTAAGATCTCTGTCTTAAAATAGCGTTCATTGAACAAGTTATGAGGCTTAATTCAGGTGGTAAACCAATAACAATTATTAACTTTATAGAATGGTGCCAATTATTCTGGAAACGTTTAACTTAATATCAGCCAATGCTAACGATGGCAAGATTAAACACCTCAGATATAGACTTACTGGAAGGAATGAAACTGAGAGCAACCAATGGGGAGAGAAACATGAAGAAGTCTTCTCACTGAGTAGTACAAATATTTTCAAATGATCAAAAATATTTCATCATTGTTATTGTTATTAACTTACGGCACCCTAGCAATTTTACTGTGACACACTGTATGCCTCAGCATATTATCTGGGAATCAGTATTCTCTAGCCACATGGATTTTTAACATCCTCTGTTTAATTAAATACAAAAAGAGTTTAGTTTTGATAGATCCAGAAGGATTCTAGTCGAACAGTTAACAGTCAAATGGCCAGTATTGGTGTCTACTTAGCATAAGAACAAATATATTCTACAAGTTGACCAATAAATTTATTGTTTACTGGATTGTAGTACACCACCCAAAGTTACTTTACATGAGATGAAATGCTATAAAAATTTGATTAAATAAATAGATACGACTTGGTGTATGGCTTATGGGCTTACAAGGACGACAATGTAAATGACAGAATCTAAAGGCTACTTACTATATATGTTTAATTCAGTGGTGGGTTTCAAATTTTTTAGAACCTACTCTGTAGGTGTGGCCTATTTTGTGGGCGTGGCTTGGCAGTCATGTGACAGGGTGGGAGTGGCCACCTTTTAAAATGTGGTGAAACTCATTTAACAACGCCCTTGCTTAGAAAGCAAAATTTTGGACTCAATTGTGATGATAAATTCTTTCTTTCTTTCTTTCTTTCTTTCTTTCTTTCTTTCTTTCTTTCCTTTCTTTCCTTTCTTCCTTCCTTTCCTTTCCTTCCCGTTGGGTCACTGGCAGCGGCGGGCCAGATTTACTTCCAGGTACGCCAGTGGAACCCCCTCTCACCGGTTCTCTAAATTTCACCAACCGGGTAGGTGCAAGCCTGCAGAAACCCACCACTGGCTTAATTGCTCCTTTTTAAAAAATGCACCACAAACAACAGAAAATAAAATTCCGCTCCCCTTTTTTGGAGAAGTACTTTTCTCACTCTGCATCTTTACTTGTATTTTGAGATGTGGATATGAGCGGCTTTGTTGAAATGTGCTTTCCAGTCAATATATACTTTTAGAGAATAAGATTAACACTTGAGTGGATATGTTATTTAATATATTACTTGGTTATAAAACATTTTGATATAATACATTAACAATATCTAGTTCATCACAGCTATACAGATGCTTGGCTGTAGTTATATATTTGGATGATTAATTGCAGAAAATATGACCTGATTATGGGAAGAAAGAACCCAGTCTGTTCTTTTATTCTCAGTTCTTTCAGTTTTGATTACTAAAGATGCCATGGTGTTGCAGTGGTTAGAATGCAATACTTCAGGCTACTCACTGTTCACTCCAGGAGTTTGATTCTGAACAGTTCAAGGTTGACTCAGTCTTCCATCTTTCCGAGGTTGTTAAAATGAAGACCCAAATTGTTGGGGCAATATGCTGACTATGTAAACCACTTAGACAGAGCTATAAAGCACTCTGCGGTGATATATAAGTCTAAGTGCTATTGTTATTGCTATCTTACAGTACCATAGAAATTTATACATGTGCACATACATACAAATACATTTAGATTACAAAATTGTAGAAAATCACAGACTGGGTTCTCATGTCCTGCCATGATTTCCTGACTCATGGTTTACTTAACTGTAACTTGCTGTGTTGATACCTCACCCATATGACAAGAAAAAATTGAGCCTTGAAAGCCAAAAAGCTAGGAACACAACATGCTAAATCAAAATCAATCAAATCACACATTTAACTTAGCACAGTGAACAGATTCAGTCAGTACAATGCTTGCAAAAGACAAGTGGCATATGTACATGCATCCAGACATGGATCTCAGTCAGGTTTGATCTTTTGTTTTGATAGGAAAAATCTTGCACGTGGAGAAGTTATGGGGACTGTTCCAACGTGTAAAGAAAATACACACACAGCTCTGTGAAAATAGATGTGCAAATGAACTTATGAGTGTATGTATGCCAGATACTTTGATATATGCTCTCTCCCTCTGTTGCCCAAGACAATCTATCTTGAGCCCTCCATTACTATACCCAATTGGAATCCAAAGTATTTAGGGACAGCAGCTGCTGAAACTACCAGCGCTCTGGTTTGGAAGGAAGATGCCACAAGGATGACATAAGCAAAGGCAACAGAGTGGTCCCCACAGTAGAAGAGACAATGAGTCACTTACACAAAACCACGGTCCCATGTTACCCAACAATACCTCTGTCAGGTCAGAACAAGAATCAGAATATAAGAACATGGAAACTTTAATGGAGGTCACATTGTATTCTCTTTGTAATATGCACACTCCTGCCTGGTGACAGGATAAGTTATTGTGAAACATGTCAGAGATGAGCAAAGAAAAAGAACATGATGAAAAGACAATGAGCGGTCATGTGATATGCATACATATTCTTGTTTCCAATTATATGAAGCAAAAAGGGAACTCTCTTCTCTTGGCCTATTGCAAGCAGACCTGACAATTGATCCAGAAAACAGCTGACCTATATCTGCAGGTCATGAACTGACGGGATAAGTCTCTGGGTCGACATGACTCAAGGCAGAGAGGGGGAAGAAATCGATCCTTTGAGTTCACAGCTTTCAGAAGCTACCAGAAAAAGCAGTTCTAAGAATAACAACGCAACGGTAGATTTTCAGGGTGCCCACAAACAAGATTGGATTATCCAGGCTCTTAAATCTATTGTGTAGATTTCTAACAAGAATGATTTCACAAACATTAAATTAGACTTTCAATCATTTCCTCTTTCCACACAATTAAAATCCTCTCTTTCAAATTTAACAATAGAGGATTTTTACACAAAAATTTGGATCTCCTATTCTGATGGCAACCTTTAATATCCAGTGGAACACTTACCTCTTTCTATATTTTTCTTTCCTCCATATTTGCACAACTGCATGACTGGGTTCACACGTTGTACTAAACCAAAAATGCTTGGTCGTGTCTTAATATAATGAAACTATTGTACTTTAAAAGCCAGGCTTCAAAACTTTAACTTCTTTGTGAAGTACAGTGGCATGCAATGACAAACAGCATTAAAACAAAATAAACTGATATTGATTTAAGATAAATACAGCTACCTGAAAGAATCCAAGATGTAGATACCACATAGAAGGTTACCATGTAAAACAATTTTGGCTTTGTCACAGATGGCCAAGGAGTTAAAT
Source organism: Rhabdophis nuchalis (assembly GCA_039707465.1). Taxonomy (NCBI): domain Eukaryota; kingdom Metazoa; phylum Chordata; class Lepidosauria; order Squamata; family Natricidae; genus Rhabdophis; species Rhabdophis nuchalis. The sequence goes on along the minus strand of CM077647.1, from coordinate 124,438,061 downwards.
CAGGGAAAAGGAACCCATGGCGTTCTGCATACTATAGATATACAACTTTCTGCATTCTCGGACATTATGGCAAATTATGAGGGATGATGGGAACTTCGGTTCAGAAACATTTGGGCTGAATCCATACAACATGCTTACCAGGTGGACTAAAATTCTGATTCCTGCTTCTGCACATCATGCCAAACTTAGTTCTTTCATGGTACAAGCATCATGAATAAACTCAACCTTATTATTTTGATTCAGCAAATTGCGCTTACCCCAAAACTGAGTTAATCACAAGGTGCTTAAGCAGCTGGTATAAATATAGCCTTGGAATCATATAAAGTTAAGCCAAGTATGGTTTATTTACTAAACATAGTTAAGGAAAACATATCCTTGCACAATATCTGAATCCAGTCACTTGCATCACTTTCACAGAGACACTTCAGGTAACTCTGAAATTGCTGCACGTAACATTGTCACTACACTGGTGATCTTCTGAAAGCTTACTAGGCAGCTTTAGTGATAAGCAGTGTCCTGTATTTTAAAGGCACCATTTACAATGCCTAAACCTACTGTACATGGTGAACACTCTATGAAATTAAAATGGTAGCTACAACCAGTCAACTTGAATTAAGAGTAATCAAAGGCAATATAAGGTAGTCTTTATTCAGCAACTGCTGTATAAACCATGTAGCAAACCATTCAGTTATGATGAAAATGAAAAAGTAATATTATGGTCAATCCTCATATTTATGATCTTTGCAAATAGAAACTGAAATAAGATCGCAAATGCAGTTGCGGTCCCACTTGGTGATTACTTGGCTGAATAACCAAGCTACTGGTCTCAAGTAAACAGGGACTACTTGCATATAGAGGCTTTTAAATACTTGCATAACGAGATAAGTATAAATCTGATTACTATAAGCAGTTCTCAACTTATGACAACCGGGGCTAGCATTTTCATTGCTATGCGTGGCTGTTGATAAGTGAATTGTGCCTGATTTTACCATCTTGTTTGCCACAATAAAGTGAATCATTGCAGTTAAGTTGTTAAACAAATCCAGTTTCCCCACTGAGTTTGTCAGAAGAAATCAGCTGGAAAGGTAACAAATGGTGATCACATGAATCCAAGATGTTGCAAGTATCATAAATACCTGCTGGTTGCAAGTGTCCAAATATTAATCACATGGCTGTGAGGATGCTGTGATGATCATAAGTGAGAGGACTGGTTGTGAGTCAATTTTTTCAGTGCTATTGTAACTTCAAACGTTTTCTAAACAAATGATTGTAAGTCAAGGACTACCTGAATATACCTAATTGATATGCTTGCTACAACTCCTTATTTCCCACAGTAATTATAAAATTCTGATGTCTTCAATTTTCTTGTGGGAAAAAAAGGATTCTTCTTTCTTGTTCCTCTCTGTACATGTCAAGTCCCGACCCACCACCACCCAGAAAAACAAGAAAAATAGCTTTTTAATAAAAGCTGTAGCTTGCTGTTTTCCCCACCCTACCCCCCTTATGCTTCCCTTCTGTAGCTTTTACATTTTGACTGGGGAGGGGAAGGGGAAAAAAGGGGCTCCCTTGAGCAACCTCAAGGCTGATTTTCTTGTCTAAAAAGTTTGTGGGAATTTTTTTAAGCAAAGAGCATCATTGGGCAACATACCCAGCAAAAACTAAAGGACAGAATGGCAGACCCCTTGGGAACCATTCTAGGAGATGGAGGTCAAAGGTTTCAAGAAATCGGACTTTATATAATTTACCATGACTTAACTGTAAAAGGTAAAAACTTGGCTATTAATAAGGCCTTCAGAAAGGATCCTCCATTTAGGGAGACATCCCTAATTATGGGGACAAACAGCAAGATAAGGCCAATAGGGATCAGCTTGATACCTCAGCTGTGAAGTCCCCAAGAAACAGCCAGCTGCCTCCTGATGAAACTGTGTATAGGGCCAGATTTAGACATAGCTGCTTTTTTTCTTTTCTTTTTCCTCTCCTGTCCTGTAAGTAGCAGAGGACAGTAAATTTAGCCACTATTTTAATTTATCCAAGTCCTTCAAGTAGTGTTACTGTGGCTATTATGGGAAATCTAAATGGGAAATCTAGAAGACACCTAGTGCTGTTTGGAACACAGCTGTTGTCAGTTCATTGTCAAACTGGAGACTCTAGAACAGGGCTGTTAAACTCCTGGCCCGTGGAACAGATGCACCACACACTGGCCATGCCCAAGCCTGGTTTAGCGGGGGGGGGGGGGGGGGAAGAGTCCTGATACATAACATGACGACGCTGTAACAACGCAAGTTTGACATCCCTGCTCTAGAAAGATTGTTCTAGTTCCGCAACAGCCTCCTCCAAAAAGCGTTTAGCAAAGGATTATGGGAAAGGGAATGGGTCCACAACTTTTAAGTACCACTATATACAAGAAAACTTCAAAAGAAGTGAGAAGAAAGGGAGATTAAGGCCCCATCCCCTTTTGCACTTTCCAGATTTGTAATGTATTATTTGCATTTTTAGTATTTCAATATAAATACAACCTAAAAAGTGATCTGTTCTCCACGTATATCCTAAAACAACATAAAGACAATTCAATTAAGTCAATGAGTCAAAATCATTACACTTGTTTATATTGATTTTTTGAAACTAACTTTTGTGTAATGCAAAAATATGTGAACCTCTGAGATCATCAGCTCATTTAAAGGGAAAATTATAGTCGTGTTTTAATCAATGATAATCAGATATGAGAAGGGGCTAGAATTCTGGGTATTTGTTATCAAAGTCTAACCAGATGTGTGGAAGTGTGTAATGACTCAAACAGAGAATCTCTGAAAAACAGTTGTTGATGCTCACCAGGCAGGAGAATATTATAAAACTTTTTCCAAACAGTTGGACTCCACCCATCTACTGTCATGAGATTGTATACAAATGGAAGTAATTCAACACCGTTATTACTCTCTCCAGGAGTAAACCAATCAAGATCATGCCAAGAGCAAGGCATGTAATACTCTGAGGGTTCTCAGAGCCTAAAGTTAACATCCTTAGAACTAAATGCCTCTCTTGCATTGGTGAACGTCAGTGCTCATGAGACCACCATTAGGCGAACAACAATTGTGTACATGGAAGAATTGTAAGGAGAAAACAAGTATTCTCTAAAGAGAACATTGTTGCCCATCTACATTTTGCAAAAGTCTGTGCAAATAAGCCAGAAGGAAGAATGTTTTGTTGACAGAAGAGACCAAACTTGAAGTTTTTTGCTTAAATGAAAAGCATTATGCTTGGTGAAAACAGTACCACGAAAGCCATACCACATATGTGAAAATGATGACAGTATCCTGGTAGGGGCCTGCTGTGCTGCCTCTTGATCAAATAGCTTTCCATCATTAACGCAACTGTGAATCTAGAATTGTGTCAGCAAAAACTACAGGAAAATGTCAAAATACAGTATATGTCCATGAACTGAAGCTCAAAAGAAAATGAGATATGCATCAAGTAACAACTGAAAGCACAAACGTCACAGAACCAAAGATGGTTCAGGTCAAAGTCCTAATTTTAATCCTATGAAAATGTGGAAGGACCTGAAGCGGATAATTCATGCAAGGAAGTCCATCATCTGGGAATTGAAGGTACTCTAAAAGAAGGAATGGGCTAAAATTCTTCCAAACCAATGTGCCAGATTGATCAACAGTTACCATAAAATTTAGTTGCAATTAGTGCTGCCCACATCAGTTATACAAAGCAAAGGTTCACATACTTTTGCCACACACAAATAAGTAGCTTTGGATTATTTTCCTAATGAGCAAGTACAATGTTTTTATTCATTTATTTAATTGCCCTTTCTACATGTAAGTTTAGGACTTATATGGATCATGTTTTAGGTCATATTTGTGCAAAAATACTGAATATTCAAAGGAATTCATAAACTCTGAAGCATTATTGTAGGTGATATTTTTACTGGCATCTTCTCCAATTTTTAAACCCTATCAGATATTTATTATTGGCCAGGATCTTAATTTGGACAATTATCTATTTTCAATTTTCACTTTTTCATTGTGGATGTGGTTGGAGAAGAGGGGGATAAGCTGATTCCCCCTTCTAGTTGTCTTTTTAAAAGTTGGCGTAGACTTAACACTGAATTGTACAATGTCCATCTAACCAATTTTGTTGTATTTATTTTGTTCAATGATACTAAAGGTTATACTATACTATACTTCTTTGAAGCCTTTTATCTCTTTTCTCCTCTCAAATCAACTGTTATGAAGATTCTTTTCTTTCTGGATGCTTACAAGTAGTTGAGCATTTTCTAAAAAGTCTTGTTTTCCTTAATGTTCAAAAGTATATGGGGTTTTTTTGTCAGCAGCTTGTAATATGCATAAATTATGTTATTTAGTTAGTGGTTCCATTTTACTTCCAAATTGGTAACAGTTCTTGACTTCCCACCACAGATGAATCCAAAATTTCTATTGCTAATTGAGACAGTTGTTAAATGAGTTTTGTCCCATTTTACAATCTTTCTTGCCACAGTTGCTAAGTAAATCTGGCTTCCCTATTGACTTGGCTTGTCAGATGGTTACAAAAGCAGATTGTATGAGTCCAGGACACTGTAATTGTCACAAATATGAGTCGGTTGCCAAGATCTGATTTTTGTTCATCCACTTTAGAATCTTCAGTGTGAAAAATGGTCACCTTTTTCAGTGCTGTTGTAACTTTTAATGATCACTAAATGTACTGTTGTAAATCAAGAACTACCTGCACTAAATCTTTATTTTTCCTTACCAATGTTTTAATATTTATTTCCCACTAATAATCAGTTTTGCATACCCAGTGAGCATTTTCACTGTCATAGTTAAAAGCCTCTTACAATTTTTCCCCCTTAAAGAATGTTTATATTTTCCAAAGAATTTGCCTAACTCTATAAATACTTCCTTCATTTGTATAAACACGTGCTGTTTTCCTACAGGGTCACATCCAGCGATTAAATACATTATTGGCATACAGAATGGCTTATTTTGACTGGGATGATGGGAATTCTAGTTCATCAAGTAGAGATTATTATAAAATATTGATTTAGATTGGTAAAAAAATATGCTGCAAGCAGCATTCCTTATATAAACTATATTAACAAACAGGAAACTTTGCAGCATCCACCATATGGTTTCCTCAGTCCGCAGCAAAAGAGCAATTGCAGGACAGTTTGTTTTAAAAGTCATTTTGACCCTCTTCAAGTACAGAAAGAAGCTTTGGGAGACAGCACTTCACAGATTTATTTAATTTATTTGTCTCTATGTGTACACCTTCAAGTCAGTTTTTGACAGCTGACATCTGGCTGGACAAACCCTGCAGTTTTCTTGGCAAGGGTTTTTGGAAGTGGTTTGCCATCGTCTGTTTCTTCCTAGGACTAAGTGTGTGATTGGCTCAAGTCCACCCAGCTGGTTTGTGGTTAAAATGGGACTAGAATTCAGTCTCCCAAGTTTCTAATCTGATACCTTAACCACTAACCAAAGTGGCTTTCACATCACAGATTATGCTCCTAATAATCCAAAATAAGCATGAATCTAACACAGGCTTCCCTAACCCAGCACACTCCAGAAATTTTAGACTTCAGTTTGCAAAAACGTAACCCAATACACTTCAAAAGCATCAAATTTCAAAAGGCTGTTTCAATACGCTACTTGTCTCACAGCAAGGAAATCAGTAAACAGGGTCTAAGGAAAACAAAGCAGAATGACCAAAGAAGCAATCTTGTAAGAGAAAAAGGGATTGCAAAACCAAAATATAAAACATTTAAATTTAAAAACTATTTAGTGAATTGTTTGGAAGCTAAAGGAAGAGTTATGAACAACTCTAACAAGACTATACTTTTTTCCCTTTTTTTAAAGGTGGGAATGAATCCAGAAAGTTGAGAATATAAGAAACCAACATACCAACTACTCCCTTTGCTACAGAATACTTATTTATATAGTTTATATACTAAAGCTATTTAAAACACATAAAATGATAGCAAATTGCTCCACAGTAACTGGTCCAATAGTTCATTATAGATAGTAAAGAAGCGAAATGAGTAAAAAAAGCAGTTGGGGAGGGGGTTAGAAATAGTTGTAAGGGGAAAGATGTGGCCTCAGTTTCTCCATCCAGCAAAGATGTTGCAAAGACAATCCCAGACAGGAAGCGTAGCTTGCAATGCCACTAGATAGGGAACTTGTGTTCAACAGCTTGGGGGGCCTCATGGTCTTCCGAGAAGCACAGTATTAGAAATAAGAGGTCAGCTTTTGTGGTGTGAAGAGGCCTCTTGGCATTACACAATGGTGAGACCTTCCTCTAGTCCCATGGCGACATCCTTCTCACTATTCCCCTCAGATACGCTGGGTTTGTGATCAGGTGACCAATGCGCCAACTGTTGTTTGAAGTGATAATCATAAGAAAAAGAGAGAGGTTTACCACTTAACTGGCTAGTTGTGAAAGCTGGAAAATTCAGGTTTTAGTCTTTGGAGACCCTTTTCCAATGTTATCAGGTTTTCCTAATGCTCGTTTACAACACCAGCCTTAGCCTCACATCTGGTTTCTAATTGCTAATGCAAACGTGTAGTGTAGTGTATTTGGTAAGGTGTTGGAATGAGATTAGGGCAATGGCATCCTGCACCCTTTCTTGGAGTGGCAGCTGAAAGAAAGATCACCCTGGTTGAGGTAGATGTTGAGTGAAGGGAAATGAGCTGCACAACCTTGTATCCTTTGCACCTATGTAAAATCAGACATTTGATTCTCTGCTCTAGCAAAAGCTATCTTAAATTTGCTTTCTGAGAACTACCACCTCTTAAAGAGCCTTTAAAAAAATGTATATATGAGTTCCTCAAGGCAGGGGCACATGGAGGGGGAAGAATCTAAATTGCTGGTTGGCTGTGGCCTTCTATTAAAAGATGCATCACGAAAATAGGGGACAGTGAGCCATGGAAAATGGCCTGGGAGCAAATGTTGAACTATTATATTGCTTCTTTGTGAGCAGTCAAAGGACACCACATACATTATCTCAACCGTCCTTATAATTCTGTAAGGAAAGTATGACATGAATTTACCTAAGGCCATTGTCCCATTAAATTAGAGGCTAATTCTGGAAGTTGTAATGCAACACATCAAGGTATCAGATTAGGAAAGGCTCTTTAAGGTTTACATCATAGGCTTTCACTTGGCAGTTTATAAGCCCCAATCAACATACTGACCACACAATGGTGGTGTTTTTTAATATATTGGGATAGGATGAGGTTGGGGATAGAGAAAGATTTGCAAGTGAAAGAGAAAAGGGGAAAGATGAAGTGGGTAACAAACCACAAAGAGAAGTCAGTATATGAAAAAAAAATTGCTGGGTTCATATACAAAGCTGCACTAGACTAAAACTGAGTCGGGTAGTTTGTGACTCAACATATTGTGTGAGCACAGCAACCGGTTTATAGTTTACCATATTACGTGAATCTTCCAACATGGAAGATGAAAAAATAAAAATAAATCAAGGTCTAGGTTTACCTGCTAAATAAACTCAAATTAAAAATACAACTTCTATTCTCACAGAGCATGTTGTGTCCAATTACACCATTTTATAGCTTAATGTAAGATCCTGATCTATACAATATGGTAAACAATGCTTATGTCCCTTGTCACACAGAACCACAAACTATCAGCTCCTATTTTAATCCAGCGCAGCGCATTTATTTAATATTTATCTCATCTCATAGGAAGTGACTCTTGGCAGTGTACAATCATTAAAATAAAGCAATAAATATATAAAAACAATGAATTATATTAAAAACACAACCATTTTAAGATACAGTAGTAAGTTGTTTGAGGTATAAATTTAATGAGTCGAATATTTCATCCCAATACTATGTACTCCAGTTCGCAGCAAATCAATACATCTTCAAGGGCACCAGATTGGGGAAAGTCTCAGCCAGAATGTCAGACAGAAGTATTTCCCAGCCCTGTTACGTGATCCTTTCAACTAGAGGTTCCAAGATCTACTCCTTTACCACAGAGCTAAAGCCTTTCTTCTAAAAATAGATGCATATTGTAACTTGTAGCCATTAACAGCACTTAGATCAGGGGAACACAGGCCCATTCATAGCTATGCTGGAGTGATAGATTTAAGAGCGAAATTCAAGATGAAATTAATAACATCTTTAGACCTTCTGGATTCAAAAAGAACAGCAGATACGAAAAGAGGGATGATAATTTGAGTCAACTGGGACCATAGGATAGGATAAGATTTTAACTCTTTGTCCCTGCAGATTTTTGTACTTGCTATTGGTAATGGGAGAAAACCTGAATTTTAATCAGGACTATAATAGGAGGAAAGGTTACACACTCTTACTTGCTTTTAAGTAGTCCTTGAGTTACAACCATAACTAAGCCCAGAATTATGGTTGCAAGTTGTTCCAATTGTTAAGCAGATCATTCTATGACCGATGCGACTTTGTAACATTTTATGGTGGTCGCTAAGTGAATCCATGGTCGTTAAGTGTACCAACTGTCTGCAATGGGCATGTAATATATTACTTAAGTGAAAAATAACTAAAGCATCTTTCAGCTTTGCAAAATGTGTCAATGCAGTTGTTCTGTATTTCCTTCTTTAACAGATTTACTTTAGAGAAAAAGGACTGAAGAGAGTAGTAGAACATAAACCATGGAAGAAAATGCTCAGGTCCCTATAAAAGTCCAGATGGCGGAAATGCACAATGAAGGACATTCAAGTTCAAGGATACACTAAGCCCTAAGTAGTTCATTTGGTTTTGGCTTAGCATGCTTTCAAAACATAGCCACTGTGGCTTATCAACAAGCTGTGGCTCAGAACAATTTTGAGTTATTCAAATTGTTTTGTATTATATTTTGCCCTAGAAAGAAGCCAAAGCATCTTGTTCCAGATTTTAATTGATGATTATTTTTACTGCTGCTTTTAAAATAGGGTTTAATCTCGGAGTATTAACTGAGATTATTTTATTATAATGTTATATAGTGTTGCATAGGCTGTCTCAAAGTGACTGATTAAATCCAGTAAATAAATAACTCTAGATAAACAAACTAAGTAATGCAATACATGAATTATTAGAGAAACAGAATTAGTAGTTCAAAAGCTGCTTGACTTCCAAGGAAGACCCTCTACCGCTGAAAATCAGCCAGCAGAGAAGTACAGCTATCAACACTTGCGCCATGCAGAGAGAAGGTCATTCAGCTCCAGCAGCACAATCCGCCACAGCGTTGTTTCCTGTTATACACCCAGAGCAACAAAGAGAAGGAGTAACAGAAGCAGCACCTTTAGGAAAAGAGATCAGTTCTTTTCCACTATCACTCCTTTCTTCCTCCCATTTTCTCTACCACCCCCACAAGCAGCAACGATAAAACCAGATTTTTTTCATTTGGCCGAGAGGCAAGAGCACCACTGCTTGATCTTTTTTGACAACTGGAACAGGAAATTCGAATAAGGAGAAGGAAAAGGGAAGGGAATTGGATTTCACATCAGACACATAGAAAATGCAAGGATATAACTATTTCACACATATAACACTCTTATTAATTACATCCTTTAGAGCAGAGGTCTCCAACCTTGGCAACTTTAAGCCTGGTCTTCAATTCCCAGAATTCCCTAGTCAGCTGACTGGGGAATTCTGGGAATTGAAGTAGGCCAGGCTTACAGTTGCCAAGGTTGGAGACCCCTGCTTTAGATACAATGGTCCCCAATCTTTCCAACTCTATGGTGACTGGAGAGGGGATGGTTTCGCATGAGTGCCTGCCGCTTGCACAAATGGCGCTTCACACACTCATGTGTTTGCCCACCGTTCACACGGCCTGATTCCCAACAGGCTGCGACCCAGTCCTGGGCTGCAGACTGGGGGTTGGGGAAACCCTGCTTTAAGAGATATTAAATCAGAGGTGGTACTCAGCAGATTCTGACCAGTTCTGGAGAACTGGCAGCAGAAATTTTGAGTACTGGTAAATTTGGAGAACTGGTAAATACTACCTCTGACTTGACTCGGGCCCATTTATTCTATGCCTCCTGAGTCCAAGCTGATCGGGAGGGAATGGGGATTTTGCAGTAGCCTTCACCTGGAGTGGGGAAGGAATGAAGCTTTTACAATATCCTTCCCTGCCATGCCCACCAAGCCACTCCCACCAAGTCACATCACACCCACAGAACTGCGAGTAAAATTTGTTGACCCCCACCACAGATTAAAACCTTGCTTCGTTGTTGTTGTTAGTTGCGAAGTCGTGTCTGACCCATCATGTCGCCATTGACAAAATTCCTCCAGGCCTTCCTGTCATCTACCATATTCTGGAGTCCATTTAAGCTCATGCCTACTGCTTTGGTGACTTCAGAACCTTGCCTACCTAATTGCAAGTGCTACTGTTTTAGTTCCAGATTTTAAAAATAGGAAATCTTACCAATTATGAAGAGGAGAGAGAGGTGCATAAGCGGGCATACTCCTGTACCTTCAATAGCAAGCTTCATCTACAGAAATCTACGGAAAATACAAAGATATGTCCCATAGCATTACAAAACAGAATAGGCTGGAACTCTTTATTGAAAAGGTAAAGATCAGAGATGCATCATATCTCGCTGGCTAGAAATTATAGCCTCTGAATGTGGAAGGAACCAAAAGGTAATCACAGTGATCTCAACTGTTCCCAGCAAAGTGTTGTGCCATCCTTTTGATTAACCGAATGGAGTAAGGTGGTTTTGTGCACCAATTTGGTACCATATTTTTCTCCATCTCAGCCTGTGGTTAATGTAACTTCAGATCTAACTCTGGCTTGGCCAAAATTCAGAATACAGGAACATCTAATTAGGATTCCTCATCTAGCCATAGGAAACTTCAATTTAATGTGTTATGCAGCAAGCTTCAGTATTTTATAGCGAATTAAAATATATATAGTTGTAATGTATCTTATTTCTGGTCATACCATATAAAATCACATAAGCTTCTCTTTCTCTAGCCCTATTCTGTGTTCTCAAGCAAAATAACAATGAGATCAAATTGGTTATTTGAGCATGTATCCAAACAGTCTATTCATTAGTATTAGACTTGATGTTTATGAAATGAAAATAAACTTACCATTTCCCTCTCCTTGCTTCAACTCTAGTTTTCAGAACCAATTTACATAAACTGATATTTGACTTCCAGCCAATCCATGGCCATGTGTCCTACCTTTGACCCACATGAGCTTCAACTATCTGTGTCAGACTCAGACCCTGCTGTCACAAAACTAAGCCCGAAGCCTAATGCACAGATAATATAACCGTAAGTAAACAAGGCTACAACAAAATAGAATCAGGGTTCAAAGAGCCCTTCTAGTTCTCATTAATTGATTATTGCATACCACAGAGCCTTCAAGCAGACCACATGCAACTCTACGTCTGAATACTGCATTCAACTTCCAATACTTTTAGATACGTACAAGGAGCAAATATGAAAAAGCCCTGCTCTTCCCCACTGAGACCACATTTGATTTTTAAGTTATTATTTTATCAAGATGGTCAGAAATTTCACTTTTAAACCCAGAAATGTACAGCACCTAACTAACCTTGGTTAATCTGGAAAAATTAATTGGGGCTGCAATTATTTAGTACCCGAATGGGAAACCTATGGGCATATCCCAGAACTTCAAGTAGACTTGAAATTAAAAAAATATGTCACAGAAGAGATAGAGGAGAACTACTTTCATACTAATAACAAGAAAGTTACATGAACATACCCTGAAATCACCAAGAATCAGTCAAGCTTGACTTGAAGGCTCATGCCTGCATGCACACATGCCACATGTGATCATTGACAGAACAGTATACATGCAACCAGAAGAAAATAGGTTCCTGACCTGATGACCTTAAAGTCCAAAAGTCATGCATTTAAACTAGCAACAATGCATTCTAGACCCATGACACAGTCATAGCTATAAGCAACTTCCTTTCTTCACTATCAAGTTGTCCCTTGTAGGTTGAAAGCTTCCATTTCCTATTTAGGGAATTAAGAACAGAGAAACAGGCAGGGGGTACTTAATTTTTCTTTAATTATCAATGGCTGTCAGGCTGCTTTTTCGTTTAAAACAACGCACATTTGCTTTCCCCCTCCTTGTAAATACATATCAGAAACATCTGATTTACAGATATGGAAGATGATCAACACCCATGTTCCATAGTTCAAATTACTTTTTTCTTTGTATGTCCATTAGCTATGTGGGTATGTAACATATAGCTTGACATTCTGCTTATTAAATACTTACGCTTATTTCTAATCAGCTCCAACATTTAGTTATTTTTGTCCACAATTACAGGTAGTCTTTGATTTACAACAGTTCATTTAGTGACAGTGAATTTACAACATCAAGTGTAAATCAAAAAGTGATTTATGACCATTTTTCACACAATTGTTGCAGCATCCTCATAGTTACATTATTAAAATTCAGATGCATGGCAACTGAGTCATATTTAGGATGGTTGCAGTGTGCCAGAATCATGTGGTCACCTTTTGCCACCTCTGATAAACAAAGCTGAAGGGAACGTTAGGTTCACTTAACAACCGTGTTAGCAAAACTCACATAACAAATGTCTCATTGAGCAATAGAAATTTTGGGCTCAATTTTGGTTGTAAGTTGAGGACTGCCTGTATAGGTATCAAGCTAGATAAATATCTCAGAATCTTGGGCACCAGGAATGTATTTTATGATGTATGAAAGCCATGACCTTGGTTTTTTGCTTGACTCCATATACCTGTAAAGGCATAATCGAAATCAATTCAAGTGTTTCCAAGTTTAACTGGGAAGCAGTTTTATGATAAATCTGCAAAAAGATACTTATGACCTGATTTCAAAGTTATGGTAGATACATACACACAACACAAGGTTATGTAAAAGCATTTTCGGTGCTTGGCAACCAGCTCACCTTTGCAGCCCTTTGCACCTTCCCACGGTCACATGATGACAATTTTCAATGTACTTTGCTGGTTTCTGATGCTTATTTCTGGTTTACAACAAAAAATGCTCAAAGAAGAATTTGGATTCGCTTAACAACTGTGGCACTTGGTTAATGACTGCAGCAAAAAAAAAAGCCAAAAAGCCCTCCGGTCCAATCATGTGATATTTCAACTTAAGAATGCAATGGCTTATGACTGTAAATTTGGGCCCAGTTACAGTCATAGGTAAAGGATTACTTGTATATTATTTATTTATTAAATTTGTTTGCTGCCCATCTCACCATAAGGACATTAAAAATATTAATTCGTTGCAGTGCAGAAAATTAATGGCTAACATAAAACATCTACCCAAGGACTGGTTAATATTTATAAAAACCCACATAATGCTCTCAAGACCATGTAAGAACAAGGGTTACCTCTAAGGAATGACATCTATATAAAATAGGAGGTAAATAATGTGTAGACCAAAAGAGCTCCTTCAAGCAGCCCCCACCATTTTCTGAGAGGGTACACAGTATAGCACTGAATATATACTGTATGTGTCCCCCCCAAACTGGTACAAAAGAATCAAAATGTTAGCCCTCCCCATTCTGATGATATTAGTACATCACCATACTTGGCTGCTTAAAAAAAAAACACATGCAAAAGATCTTCCTTTATGGTGTAATTCTATCCCTTTGTTTTCCTTTTCATCTTCTATATCCGAGTGTGTAGTAGGAAAGGGTAACACTGCCTTTCTGTCCTTAGATATGCCTGCATTATTGTCTTTCCTAGTACCGTTTCAGACTATTTTTAAAAAGGTATAAATTTACATATTTTTACCTGGATATATTTCTAGGTATACACATACATGGACACAATGTCCCTCATATTTGAAATGTATTTTTCTCCTGCTATAAACAGATTTTTTTTTAAAAAGGAAATCTCTTCCTTTTCACTTGATACCTTTTAATTGTTGTTTTACTTCTGTTGCTCATTTATGGATTTAGCAGACAGACATCTCATTTGTCTTCCATCAAGGCATTCAGAATACTGAAGGAGAGAGTCCTAGGTTATTCAATCAAATCTTTATTACGGCCACAGACCAACTTAAAGAAAATTAATAACAATTAATAATGCTTAAACAGCTGAAAAGGAGAAAAACAAAAGTTACATAAGATTAGAAAACATTAAAATGCTATACACACATGCACTCACACACCCCTACCTAAATACATACATATCTTTTTAAAAAACATTAAATCAATACAGGGGAATATAAGAGTTACTTTTGGGACTAACTAAGTCTATTACAGTACAAAACACTCAACTAAAAAATGAAACACTCATTAAGGCTAGATTGAAGCACAGGCCACCATCTGAAGGATTTTAAGTGTTGCTCTGCAGAACTTGGCTATGTTATATATTGTATTAAAATTAATATCTGCAAGCAGCAAGGAGATGTAGAATTGTCCTCTCTGCCCTTGGTATTTCGACAGCATGGTGGGATGAGGCAATTACAAATGCCTCTGCAATAAAGTGCATCTCAGCTGTTCTACAAATCATTGGTACGCTTTACACCCCAAAATATAGAAATGCAGCTTCAATCTGCAGCTTAGTGGAACAGCAAACATTGGATAAAACTAATAATCAATACTAAACTAAGGACCATTGAAATGTATATAGATTGGCACAATACAATTGTGGCAAAATAAGGAGGGAAACATCCGTAGGTTCTTTTAGGCTTTCTTGGAGAGGTGGAGCACATCCATTTTAAAAATTAGACCCATTTAATTCAAGGCACAAATGCCATTTGACAATAGCACCAAACAAACAGTTTCTATTCCTAAATTCTAAATTATATTATTGTAATGAATACAACTTTACAAAGAGTCGGGACTGACGTTTTAGGTGAAAGAATACTTTTCATCCCACCTTTATTATTTTTATAAATAACTCAAGTGGCAAACATACCTATTACCAGGGGTGGGCTGCTACAGGTTCACCTGGCTAATGTTATGGCCAGTTTGGAGAACCTCCAAATCCTACCCCCTGGCTGGCCCATCCACCCACCCCATCCACCCCTCCCTAGAGCCTTCATACGGCCTGTTTTGGATGCAAGGTAAATGCAGGGCCCACGTGGATGCTTGGAGAGGGGGGGAAATGGACCTCCCAGAAGGTCTCCGGAGCCCAGGGGAGGCAGTTTTCGCCCTCCCAGAAACTTGAGGAAAGCCTCCGGAACCTGGGGAAGGCAAAAATGTGTGTGTGTGTGTGTCCCTGCCGCTGTGATGTAGGAGGCTGGCCCACCATGACCATGCCTATCCAGCGACCAGGCAGAGAACCCGTTGCTGAAATTTTTGAAGCCCACCCCTGTCTAATATTCCTTCCTCCTCTTATGTTCTTCACAACAATGTTGTAAGAGGGACTGAGAGAGAGGCATATCAGGTCAAATCATCCAGACAGCTTTCAGGCTAAGATGGGACTAGAACTCATGACCACTTAGCTTCAGCCTGGTGCTTTAATCCCTAGACCAAACTGGCTCTCTATGCTTATTTTATAACACATTCAATGTTATAACTCCTATTGCCCCTCACAGTTTTATCAAAAAACTAAAAATATCTATGCTACAATCCCAGTTTCTCTTTATTTTAAAGGAAAAGATGTGAGGCATCTCTTTGAAACCGCATTGGACAGACTTCGTCATCTTCAAATATCACTATACAAAATATTCCAAGATGCCAGCCAGTCATTCTATTTTTTGAACTGCTCCATCTCTTTTGCCATCTTTTTTTTATTTATTTTACCATTTTACAAACATTTCCCTCTCCCCCCCCACCCCCTCCCTGACTTCCCAGAGCATCTTTTGCTATCTTTGTTTGCAATTTTCTTTTCTAAAAATCAGCATCATGTGGCTACTGAATATGTTCAAAACAAAATGGGGTTCCCTCTACACCATGTTGTTTCCATACATTTGCTGATGGTTTCCTCTTATGTAGTGATGAATATCCTACAAATGCGCAATGTGCTTTCCCATATATTAATGATTAACGTCAGTCTGTGTAATTCAGAATTAAGATTCTGGCCTTCTTTCTAAAGTAGCATGCAGAACTTTCAGTATAATTCTGAGTATGAATATTTCTTCTTTCAATAATTAAACACAGTCATTCTATCCCCTGACAAATTTCTAGCAGTATTCTAGGATTAATACTACGCCATGTTGGGAGCCTTGTATACTGTTTATAATGAGAAAGCTCAGAAGATAAGGTATCCCACTGAATAGTGAATGCTAAACCTGTGTGTTATGTTTCTGTCCTCTAACTAGAATTCTAGAGCTAATAGGGAGTATTACTCCATCAACAGGATAAACGTACAATTCTAGCCCAGTTGTTTTCTGTATGTGATACGAAGACTCCATATAGTCTCAGGCAGCTAAATATCTCAGGAAATCCTGATCACTGATCCACAAAGATACAAACTTGATGTGCCACAAAAAGTAAGCATAGACATTACTAAACAAGTATCTGCAAGGGGAAACCAAGTCCAGATAGATATAGCAGATGAACTGAACTCGAGAAAAGGCAGTTTTCCCAGTTTCAAGTAGCCTGCCTGGGATGGGGGTTCTTCTAAGGTGCTAAATGGTGATCAGTTATTGATAATGAAAGTAGCTTATTTATTCTGGTCTTATTCCTTGTTCCTTCCAGTTTCCTTGGTAAATTTAGGAATGGTTACTATCACAACATGTGCATTAGTGCCATATTTGGCAAATTTCCCTACTGTGAGGAAGAAACCTGAAATAAAGTCTAATGTCAAAATGGAATTACTGTTCTCATCAAATCTGATTAGCCTCAAAATGGTTTGGAGTCCAAACCATCATCCTCAGCCAGCATAGTCGCTGTGCTTGCTAGTAAGGGAGCTGCAGTTAAACAGCTCTGCAGATGGGGCAAATTGGAAAAGTGCTCCAGAGAAAGCACTCCAATGGTTAAATATGAAAAAGGTAGGCCCCAAGATTGAACAAATGAGGGTTGAGAGTAAATGTGACAATCTTCACACAACACAGCTCTTCTCCTTATACATTCATTCTGGTGGTAGCTCCTTAGAAGCATCCTCAGACCAAACATTCATCTTTCCTGCCTCTCAAATAATGTGTCTCCCTCACCCCCGCCCAGCACCTCCTTTTTACTTTCTCTGTGATAGGAGCTAACCATTTAAATCAAACTACAGCGACAGAGGCTCTCCACGTGCGTTTCAGCTGACATATCTCCGCCCATATACCACACTCACACGCACTAACCCACACGCAGCCACTGTTCATGCCAGCAATAGTGAACTCTGCCCCACTTCCAGAAGACAGAGCACGCGAGAAAGCTCTCAGAAAGACACAAGATTTGAAAAGAAGGCAGCAGCCCCGGGCAGGACCAAGTCTCAGCCGAGGTTGCTTATACTATGTTTGTACAGTACTGTAAATGGCCTTAATAGAGGCTAGGCCACAGCAGTGAGGGGACGGGGGTGAGGAGGGGAGCTAGACCGCTTGACTTGCATCTGATCAATGAGTCTTGTCCAGATCAGCTCCTTGATGGCTCCTTCCAACAGAGTTTGGTCTTTCCTGAACACTGCAGACATCAGATGTATTTTCCCCAAAATAATGACCAAGGGCTTGCTTGCACAAACTCAGCATTCTGCCTAGTCAAAACAGGCAGGAATCAAGAGAGGAAAGTAGGGGAAACAAGGCAAACATGATAAACTAACCTGAACTGTCTCTAAATCTAAGGAACCACAATCCAGAATTCAAGCTCACATTTGGCAAAATGGCTAGGAGTAAATTGTTTGTGCAAAACAAATTTCACTCTTGCCATGAATTCATCAGATTATTTTAGGCAACCTCATATTCTTTTCCCCTCATCTTCAATACAATATTTGCCTCTCCATAACGGGATTGTTGTAAAGATTTACTGAGTAATAGACGTGACACACTCTGAATAACAGAAACTGTCATCTAGGTTCAAAGTACTTGTATTAGGATCCACTCCATCAACATTTGTTAAAAAGGATTACCAGTATGTTTCCTAACCTTAATATAATATTTCAAGTACTATACACCTCTCAACTTTGAACATAAAGATAAGGGGGAAATGTCTCTAGTATTGGAGAGTTCTTAAATATTTTCATGTTAGGAATTAATATCTCTCTTCATTTCTAGACATCAAGCTTTTCTATATTTTTTAAAGAGAAAAAAAATCTAATGTTCATTACAAAGACACTATATAAAGTATCTATACATTGATTTATTAAACTCTTCGACACAGCAGCTTCCTGCGAAGAACCCATGAGTAATATTCAAATATCAAAATATTTTACATACAAATATATATTCTCTTTGTTACTGAATAACTTGCAAAAATCCTTGATCCTGAACCCCACCTGATAGTGGTTACATAAAATGTAAATCCAATTTTAATAAATACCGATAGGTTAGAAAGAGAGTCACGGAAAGCTCCTGGTTTATTTTTATTTCTTTTTTTAAATGCCTGAGAATTGCATCTCAATGATGAGATAAGAGATTCAGTTGGTTAAATTAGAACTAAATCATACAAAGTACAGACAAATGATGCTGTTCTGTTCACAATTATACTGAACTATACTTGTTATCAAAAATATAAAATAAATCATGGGTTTTTAGTCATTTAATATCATAGCACTAATCAAGATTTTACTGAATGGCATGTTCCCACCCATGTCTATCAGCGTATCAGATGATGTCACAAACAACTTTGTTTGAATTTTGCTAATAATTGTCATTATTGCATCAATTAAAATTGAAATAATATATTAATTTTAAAAGCATACACTGTAGGAAATGGCAGCCATATACTATACTCTTATTCAGCAATTATGAGGCACCTTTTTTTGGCTTGGTGTGCCTGCTCCTAAAATTTCCTCATGTATGGGGGAAAGTTGCCATATCTGGATCTACAACTTGAAAACCAACTGGCCTCAATTTGAGATACCACAGGATGGTGCTATTGCCAATTGCTGTCTACCCCCATAGCTTCTTCAGGAAGACTGTTCTATTAAATTAGTAAAACTGAGGTTGGTACTTAATAAAAGATTATTGTTTGTCCTGAAGCAGATAACAGGATGGCTTAAGGGAGAAACTATTAGATTTTGATACACAAGAACAAAAATCAAATTATGTATTTTAAGTGGTCCCGGTCAACTAATTACCTTTCAGTCTTGTCCTCCATAAGGCTATCTGCTTTTTCTTAAGTAGATATGGAAACTGATCACTAATGGTATCAAGATCACGTGGAAAGCACATTTACACACACACACACACACACACACAGTGTATTATTAAATACTGTAAGTAAAAAGACAATCACCATGATACGTTTGTATCAATCTGAGGCAAATATGAACAATATATAAGTTCAACAGCAGTAGAGAGTAATAATGTCTGAAGGCATATAAAAACATTTAACAAGGAAATTAATGCAGCAGTCGGTGACATCAAGTAGAAACTGGTGTGGGACATGTTAGAGCAATGAGAACAACTATAATATAGTAAGAAATTTTACAAATGTAAGTGTGAAAAGAAAAGCTGAGTCTGTAACAGATTCTGTAGTTTTTATTGTGCTTTCTGTAGTACCTGAAGCTTCAACCAGTCAATATGGAGTGGAGGTCCTGGAAAAAAGCATTTCCTCAGGGTCATCCTAGCCAAAGGTCAACCCAGGTGAGATGAAGAGGGCACTATGGCACTGATATATAAAAACTATGCTAGAACACCTCAAGTGTACTGTGGCTCAGCCACTTCAGCCAGTGCACAACTATTAATTTTTACAGGTAGGGAAACCTGTTTGGTTGTTGTTGCAAAGCTACCAGGAAAAACCACTTATGTATCACCTACTACAATTTAATCCCCATGCGGGCACCTCTAGAAGCCTTAAATGGGATCTATTAAATACTGCCCAAATCCAGTCGCAGCAGGGCAAAGCACCCACCCATCTTTGAAATGTATGAGACCTTCCCCCCTTCTCCATCTCCAAAACAAGTCTATAACTGCTCTCCAAGACTAGCTTAACTTACATATGAACCATAATCAAAACAAAATGTTTCGTCTACCAACACAGATCACTAGGCTAGTGGGGGTGGGGGCAAGCAACATCCCTCAGCCAAGTAACCACAACTGATTCTGAATATCTTGTTTTAAAATAAAGGCCACCAAATTGGGGACCATGGTATTTCTTCCTTTCGTGTGGAATTTAAAAGATATTTCTCTCTCTTTCATAACCAGCTGCTAAAACTATACATTCCCATTTTGTTGCCAAGTTCCAGTTGTTTCAGTTGGTTGTCCTCAATCTGATGCCTGCCAAATTTCTCAGACTATAGTTCCCATAATATACAGACATCATAGTTTGATCACCAAAGCCAATTTAAGGGGAGGAACATTTTAGAACAATGCAATTTGGTCATAAGCTAATTTTGCTCTCCAGAAGGTGATAAATACTTAAGAGTGTGTGTGTGTGCGCGCACGCGCGTGAGAGACGTAGAGGGAGAAGGACAGACACACACACACACACCAAAAATTTCACACACAAGTTTCAAATCTAGCAAGGGTGTTTTCACATACTACAGCGAGATTAATTGAATTGCTCTTGGACATTTTGAATGTATATATTAATATTAGTAGAAAATTTAGATGTTATTAATATGGTACACAAAACTGATTTACCTTCCATCTAAGTAGTGTGAAGATCTGCATTCATATTACACACGTATGGGGGTAGGTGGACTATATTCCCAACAGAGCAATAAGAATACCTCATGGTTGCCTTACCTTTTTGCTTTGTTGACAAAAGTCGTTCTTCTAATATAAGGAAAAAATTCTGGGTTTAATTCCCTGCCTTGACTTCTAAATAAATCATACTCTTGGCCTGCACTAACATCTTTACTTGCTTATTACCCCTGCAAGCTGTTTCAGGGTGGGCAAGGCTGAGAGGTTACTTCCAGATCATGACCTTTGCTCCTCTAAGGGCTACCACTATTCACTTAATGCTTGTAACTTCCTTCAAAGTCTCTTAGTCATAGATTAAAAAAAAAACTTCGCTAGTATTTCACTCCTTTTTAATGGTATTAAAAGACAATCTTATTACCTTTTTTTCATTCCCTCCCATTTCTATATGCAGGATAAAAGAGGGAGGTAAAGTGGCAATTAATACTACATAAAGCAAAAATTTAAAAAAAAATCTGCAATGGGAGACCTGGATTCACATCCAGGTCTCCCTGGATGAAAGCCATAGGCTGATGAAGCGAAGTGCAAATAAAGATATGACAAAATCTTCCTAGTTAGTAGAAAAACTAACTAGAATTATTCATGCCCAATGAAAAAACCCATAAATGTGCCTTTAGCCTTTTCTTCCAGGTTGGGAGTTGACTTCTTCACCAGAAAGAAATTCCCCCAAAATCTGCCCCCAAACTGTTAGGTTGGAGATTGCTTTAAAAACACACACCAAAATATGTCATTGAATGTCTGAAGTGGTTGAAAGATATCTGCCTAATTACCTTTTGATGATCCACACAAGGGATGGTCTCTGGACTGGTCTTTAAAGGGAAAAAGAGGTATCTTTCCTTTCCTGCAACCCATCAACTTGCACCATAAGCAAACTGATGTATATCCATTCTTTCCCGCACAAAGAGGGAGAGGAAAGAAAGCTTTCACTGGGGAAAAATGCAAACAACACTGACAAAACTGGAGAGAGGGGCAGGGTGACCCAAGGCCCCTCCTTGCAAGATACATGCAAAAACTTGCATGCTGACTGGGACCATCATAGAAATAAACTGGGATATAATTCAGATTTATATCAATCTGTTGTTCAGCTTTCTTTCAATTTTAAATAAGATTGGGAGCTACACAGAAGCATTTACAGACATCTCAAAGCTTCTGATATTTAAACATTGACATGCATTAAGTACTCAGGATTAATCCGCCACTCTAACCATGTTCTCCTACAGACAGATGTCTCTCTGACAGCAGAATGAATGTCAGAGTTGCCCCTCAGAATCCCCCTTTCTTCAAGAACAGGACCCCTGCTGCATGGATTCCTTTTCAACCCAAAGTACCCCCTTCCACCACCACCCTCAAGCCAAAAGGGGGACACTTCATTCACCCTGAGCCATTCCCCTATTTTTTTTTAAATGGAATAGGAAAGTTAAATCCAGCTCTACCAGAAAATGGGCCTTGCTGCCAACCTTAAAAACGCAGTCCCCCCTACAGCCCCCCTAGACTTGTGACCACCAGCCACATGCCAAACGTCCTTATTTTTAAAGAAAATATTTACCCACATTTCCCCCCCTTTAAACACAAATAGAAAAATACCTCCTCTTTCCTAACTCTTCTACCCCCCCCATCAATGCAAATGTCAAAACTAATTTTCTATCCTCAGCTTTTGCAACAATCTTTGCATTTAAAAACAAGAAATATGCAAAAACAGAGAGACCTTCCTGAGATTAGAACCAGAGATGCAAACAGTAAGAAATCAAATTCATGCAAGAAGAAAAAAAGTGGGGAATTAATCCTACCACCATCTCTTGGAGAGGAGGGGATTAGCGTCAGTACACAAATGCTTAATTTTTGGTGTTAAAAAGGAATTCGATTTTGAAATCATCACTTCTGAGCAAACCAAATTTTTGGCCCCCCCCCTCCAAATTTTTTTTATCAGAAATCCCAAATCAGCACCATTCTCCAGAAAGTGCAATGAATAAACAAGCTTGTCTTTGGAAAGAAAAGTGTTTCTCTTTTTCTCCTCATTTCTGTCTTTCGTTAAAAGCCTTCTCTTTTTCTGTCCATTGCTGAAAAGAGAAGGAGAGTATGTATGTATGCATGCATGCATGCATGTATGGAGAGAGAGAGAGAGCGCCAAGCGGGAGGGGAAAACATTAAATGATGAGATTAAAAGGGGGGGGCGAGGAGGCGAGGTTTCACTCCACAAGATTCCACAAGCGAAAAATCCCTATATGGGAAAGGAGGGGGGGGGCGCATCTTTTTCCCACCACCCCTGCCTAATCTCGTTTAGATTTGCAACGTTGGCAGTGACAGGAACAGCTGCGAGGGGACGGGGAGCGCAGGGTGGAGACAGCTGGAAGAGGGTGGGGGGCCGAGAAGGGAAGACATATTGGGGTTCACAAGCGCACACGAAGAGCTTCCCCTGAAGAATCGCGGAGACCCGCAATTCGCTCTTCTTTCACCCGCCGTAACCTACCTTTGGCGTGGCGGCGGCGGCGGCGGCTGCTCTCCGTCTTCTTCTTTCTCCCCCCGCCCCCCTTCTTTCCAAGCAGGAAGCTGGCGTCCTGCCCCCCCCCCTCCCCTCGCAAGCTGGAGTTTCCCCGCGCGCTCCTTCGCTGCAGCCCCAAGGGAGGGGATCGCTGGAGAAGAAGGCGGCCAAGAGGGGTTTGTAAGATCCGGGCTCGGGCAGTAGCGGCGCTCGCCTGGTGCGTTTGTGTCACTCGGGCTGGGGAAATGGACTCGAGAGCCGAAGGGAAGGAGGCCGGCCTGACTCCTCCTCCTCCTCCCCCTCTCTCCCCATCCCTCCCCACCGCCACCGCGGCCGCCTTGGCTAACGCCTGCACCCTGCAGGCCGAGGACGCGCTGTGCCAGAACGGCCGCCGCGCGCACAGCGATTTTCCTCCTGCAAAGGAAAGGAGGGAGCGGGTTCGATCCCCAGCAAAAACACCTCGCCTCCCCCCGCCCCGATTCTTCGCAGGCTCCCGTGCACTTTTTCCTCTGCGTTACAGAGGCATAAACTGGAAATTCTCATCCTGTTCACCAGCGAACAGCTTGTCCGAACCTTCTGCCCATGTACGTTTTCTCGGAAACGTATGTCCCGATTTCTTCAACTAGGCTTATTTCCAAATAAGGGTACAACATTCTACTCCAACCCTAGCAATAATTTGTTTCGAACATTTAAAAAAAATAAATACACCGTATGTGCGTATGAATAAATGTAGCAGTTTGCTATTAGCGTAGTCAAATTCTCCCCTCCCACCCCAAACCTGGAAAGATTTCTACAGCTTGTGCAACCAAGAAGAATCAAACAGATAAAGTGTTTACGCCAGTGATTACCCAGCTGCATGCCGAGTTCTGCCTGTCATACAGTTGAAAAAGCGCACGAGCCTTAGAGGAAATAAACGAAACACAACACTCACTACTGTACTACTTAGGAAAGTATCCTCTTCTTACCATAGGGCAGACGTCAACAACCTTTGTAAGAGGGGACTACTTACCCTCCAGACGTTTTAAGAGGAGCAAAACTGTAGTGGGTGGAGCAAAGATGAAGTAGGCAGAGCTATGCCACACACGTGGCTAGAGCTGGGATTTTCAGTATAATTTATATACTGTACCCGACTTTTTTTTTAATCTTGAAAGCATTTCACATAGCTTTATAATTTTTGCCATATTAACATTAGCATTTACTAATAGTAATTTTGACTAAGTTTATGCCACCTAAATTAACACTTTAAACAGGGACTTTTTTTGACTAAAGCCATAGTTGGATATGTTCACACATAATTAAGCCTGAAGCTAAAAAAAATAGCATTGAAATACATAATTAAGCCGTAATCTGTTTTATTTGAATTAGACTTGACACCTTATCTGACCATTGTAGTATATAATTTGCTTACTGTGTTGTGTGAACCTATGTCACTCGGGTAAACTGAGAACAAACAACTGTATATTAATGTGTTGTGTGAATGCAGCCTTTGAGCAAAAAGAGTAAAGAATAATAACTACTCATTATTTAAATTAACTTATATAAAAATAGCACAATGATCAATTATCAGTAGAATCTTATTGCTATTTCCTCAAAAGTAAATGCCAGCGAACATAGAACATGAGCCGTGTTGGTGAACATATGGCATGTGCGCCCAAAGTGGCATGAAAAGCCATGTCACCTGGCATGTGCGGCCTTGCTTGATTGTCTTCTGGGTTTCTGGTGTGCATGTGCGCGCAATGATCAGCTAGCCTTCGCATGCACCAACAGTGCCAAAAACCGAAGTGTGCATGCATGTGGCCAGCTAATTGTCAGGTGTGGAAGTTCAGCCTTTCCAGAGCATGATCCCTTTGTGCGCAGGGCAGTGCCAAAAACTGACCTGTCCATGCGTGCCAGCCAGCTGATCTTCGACAGTCAGTGCCGAAAAGGTTCACCATCACTGACATAGCATAATAGGGTTGGAAGGAACCTTGGAAATCTTCTAGTCATGTGATGGTGAACCTATGGCACACATGGCATAGGTAGTACATGGAGCCCTCTCTGCGGGCATTCGAGCCGTCACCCAGAGCAGCTGCACCATGCTTGCACACATGTCTCCCACCGGTCAGCTGATTTTTGGGTCTGCCATGCATGCAGGAGTCGCACGCATATGCACAGGGAGTTGCACATGCATGCATGGGGGTGGGGGGAGCAGTGCTTCCCCCACACTCCATTTTTGGCACTGGGAGTCTTCAGGGAGGGTCTCCGGAGCCTGGGGAGAGCAAAAAACAGGCCTTCCAGAACTTCAGAAACAGGCGTGTTTCTGGCCTCTGGAGGGCCTCCGGAGCCATGGGGGAGCCTGATTTCACCCTCCCGGAGGCTTGAAAAAAGACTCCAGAGCCTGGGGTGAAAACTCACCACTACCACCCCTGCACACAGGAGGGGTCACGCACGCATGCATGCGGAGGGGGGGGTAGCGCACAACCGAGGTGGGTTACTGCCAGTTCCAGAAATCTACAGTGCCATTTAGAACCAGTTCCAGCTCCCTCCCCCCGTCCGTCCCCACATCATCAATATGAAGAGCGAGAGGAGGAATTCTGGGAGTTGAAATCCACAAGTCTTAAAGTTGTCAAGTTTGAACACCCCTGGAGGGGGTTCTAAAGAGTTAGGGGTGCAAGGGTCTTGTAACTTGACAGCTTTAAGACTTGCGTGCTTCAATTGCCAGAGTTTCTGAGACAACATTCTGGTTGCTAAGCAAGAGCATTGTTTAATGATTTCACAACATTTTACAAGCTGGACATGCCCACCCAGTCACATGACTGCCAAGCCACTCCCACTTGGTCACATGGCTGGCAAAGCCGCTCCTGCCCGGTCACATGGCCAGCAAGCCACTCCCACAAAGCAGGGCACACCCACAGAAGAGGTTCTAAAAAGGAATTTGAAACCCATCACTGGCACACATGCAGGTGGGTGGGGCATATTGCATTGTGGGTGTGGGCACATGTGAGCGCATGATAGTGCGCACGCACACAATTTCGGCATGCGAGGACAAAAGGG
The DNA here is from genome assembly GCA_039707465.1 of Rhabdophis nuchalis. Classification (NCBI taxonomy): domain Eukaryota; kingdom Metazoa; phylum Chordata; class Lepidosauria; order Squamata; family Natricidae; genus Rhabdophis; species Rhabdophis nuchalis. The sequence continues at coordinate 124,411,858 of CM077647.1, read as the reverse complement.
CTCGCCATCACTGTTCTAGTCCAACCCTCTGCTCAGGCAGGAAAGGATAGCTCTTTTATGATGTGTGGACTCCCAGAATAAGTCATAAAGAGGCCATAGTCCCCCACTTCTGCCCTATACCATTCTAGACAAATGGCCATTCAGTGTCTTCTTGAAAGTGTCCAATAATGCAGCACCCACAACTTACTGAGGCAAGCCATTCCATTAATCAATTGTTCTCTCTGTCAACTAGTTGTTTAATCTTCCACCCCTTACTTTTTGTCTTGCACTCAGATGCTTTGGGGAATAGGTTGATCCCCTCTTCTCTTGACAACCCCTCAGATATTGGAAGACTGCTATCATGTTATCCCTATCCTTCTCTTTGTACCAGTTTTCTCAATCATTTTCTCAATCTTTAGCCTCCAGATCCCTTATCATCTTACCAACATACAATTTACCAACAGTATCACTAACTCAGGAACTATGCCTTGTTAATCTATTAATCTGGGTTTAATTTTCTCTTAATACTGTTGGCTCCCAGCCATCTCTCAGTCTGCTTCAGCAGGTTTTTAAATTCCCACCAATTTGCATAATAATAATAATAATCATCATCATCATCAAACAGATCGTCATTTGGAGCACAACACACCAGATATCACGGTTGTAGAGGGCCGAAATGTACAGTCATTGATATCGCTGTTCCTGGAGATGCCAGAGTCAAAGAAAAAGAACTAGAAAAAATCATGAAATATCGCGACCTGGCCATCGAAACTACACGGCTATGGATGAAGCATGTCACATTGACACCCATTGTCATTGGGGCACTTTGCACCATGTCCAAAAATTTTACTAAATATATCAGCAAATTGCAGCTTCCTGCAATAACACCAGCGGAACTGCAAAAAACGGCGCTACTTGGAACATCTTACATTCTACGAAGATACTTGGTTGATACCTAGGATGCTGGCAGCAAATTGTATCAACCATTAGCACCAGTCAATAATATTTGCAATGCATTTTTAAATGTTCAGTTGGCTGAACATGAATAAAGTAAATAATAATAATAATCTTTATTGTCATTGTACTAAAATTACAATGAAATTGGTTTTAACTTCACTGGTGCAAAATTATAACAGAAACAAAAAAAGAGAGAAAAGAAAAAAGAAAAAACTAGCATGTGCATGGAGTGATTGTGGTTGAATTTAAAAGTCTCACAGCCCAAGGATAGAAGCTATCTTTAAACCTGTTTGTTCGGCTGGCTATATTTTGATATCTTCTGCCTGATGGTAGAAGTGCAAAGAGATACCAACCAGGGTGTGAATCATCTATGAGAATTTTCCTTACTCTGCTAAAGCAGCGAGATCTAGCGATGTTATCCAGTGATGTCAGAGGGCAACCGATGGTTTCTTGTGCCGAATTGATCACTCTCTGTAGTGCCTTCCTATCCACAAATGTTAAACCAGCATACCACACTATGATACAATACGTGGGGACACTTTCTATGGTGGACCGATAGAAAGAGGTCATCAGCCGTTGTTCCACCTGATTTTTCCGCAGGACTCTAAGGAAATGAAGTCTCTGTTGGGCTTTTCCAATCACCAGAGACGTGTTGTTTTTCCAGGTGAGATCTTGGCTAATAAGCACTCCTAAGAATTTAAAAGAGGAAACCCTCTCCACACAGCCTCCCTCAATATACAGTAGGGCAGGTTCCTCTCTGTGCTTCCGGAAATCTAGCACCATCTCCTTTGTCTTGCTAGTATTTAGATGTAAGTTGTTTCTTGAGCACCATGTGGATACCTTCTGGACTTCTTCCCTGTATGCTGATTCATCCCCTCCAGTTATGAGACCCACCACCGTTGTGTCATCTGCAAACTTTATTATGATGTTGGATGGATCAGAGGATATGCAGTCATATGTATACAGTGAGAAGAGGTAGGGGCTGAGCACACAGCCCTGAAGGGAGCCTGTGCTGAGCTTCAGCATGGAAGATGTAAAGGACCCAACCCTTACTGTTTGTGGACAATCGGTCAGGAAGTCTTTGATCATACAGGTAGTTCTCAATTTACAACAGTTCATTTAGTGACTGTTCAAAGTTACAAAGGCACTGAAAAAAGTGACTCATGACTGTATTTTACACTTACAAGCCATTGCACCATCTCCATGGTGACATGATCAAAATTCAGACACTTGGTAACTGAATCACATTGATGACCATTGTAGTGTCCTTGAGTTACATGATTCCCTTTTGCCATCATCTGACAAGCAATGTCAATGGGAAAGCCAGATTCATTTAACAACCATGTTACTAATTTAACAACTGCAGTGATTCACTTAGCAACTGTGGCAAGAAAGGTTATAAAATGGGGGCAAAATTCTCTTAATAAATGTCTGCATTAGCAATAAAAAAATTGAGCTCAATTGTAGTTGTAAGTCGAGGACTATCTGTATTATATCCAGTTTCCATGATATACAGCCCTATTTTTTTAAATGTGGTCCTAGGATGTCTTATAATACCTTCTCCAGGGTTTGTGAAATCAAAATTATATACCGGTGTATGTTGAAAATTAATACAAAATTAATATTTTTTCAAACAATCATGAAAAGTGAATGCATCAATTTTAATTTTTAAAACTGGGAAGAGGTCTTGAGAGGTTAACAGGTTAAGAAATGCTGTTATACAATAACTTTTTAAAAAGGCATACAAATCTACATACAGGTAGTCCTTGATTTACAACAGTTTGCTTAGTGACTGTTCGCAGTTACAACTGCACTGAAAAAAGTGACATGGTCATTTTCATACTTATGATCATTACAGCATCCCTATGTCACATGAGTTACATTTGGATGCTTGACAAATGGTTCATATTTATGACGGTTGCAGTGTCCTGGGGTCAACCGTGTGGCTAATGTAACAACTTCAGTGATTCACATTACCAAGATGGCGAAAAAAGACGTAACATGGGGGCAAAACATATTCAACAAATTTCTCACTTAATAACATGCATTTTGGGATCAATAGTGGTTGTAACTTGAGGGCTACCTGTAGCTTCTAAAATAGCACATGGTAGCTTGTAGAACAATTCGTGTGTCTGCAAGAAAGGAGAAGTGGGGAGAAAAGACTTCATCCTTCCATCCTTCTGAGGTGGGTAAAATGAGGACCCAGATTGTTGGGGGCGATAGGCTGACTCTGTAAACTGCTAAGAGAGCAGTGTAAGGCACTGTGAAATGGTATATAAGTCTAAGTTTTATTGCTATCTGTGGGAAGTATGTCAAAAGGTCAATTGAAGCTCCACCCCTTTCAATGTGTTAGCATATGTTTAAACCAAGGTGGGGGCTTTGTTTGCATGGTTCTAGCTCAGTGTTTCTCAACCTTGGCCACTTGAAGATGTCTGGACTTCAACTCCCAGAATTCTCCAGCCAGCGAATGCTGGCTGGGGAATTCTGGGAGTTGAAGTCCAGACATCTTCAAGTGGCCAAGGTTGAGAAACACTGCTCTAGCTACTATCTTAACTTTTTTTTAATCCTCTCTCTGTGGAACCCCATGCCAAGATTTAAATTTAAAAAGTTACATAGTGTAATATAGAAACTGTAGTACAATACTTGACATGATCAAAGCATACAGTAGTGATTGCATCATTACCAGGCAAAAAAGGACACAATTATCTACAGGGAAAAATATTGTACTAAATGTCCCAGTATGTGCCTATTGCACAAACTGTCTCAATTAATTTTTTCCATTCTCAAATATAACATCAGAGAAGCCCATTACTTGTTCCCAAACAAGTTAAAAAAACCTTATTATATGACTATTCATTTTAGTTGTTCACGATAGATATGGCATTCCGTTTTGCGTGCCAGAGAGCCCAAGGAGATCAGCTGGATCAGACCAAAGGTCTATCTGGATGCCACATCCTGTTTCCCACAGTGGCCAAACTGATTCCTTTGGGAAACCCACAGGCAGGACGTGGATGCGCTGTATACTCCTTTCCTGTTGTTATTCCACAGCAGCTGGTATTCAGGAATAACGTAGTTGCCTCTCCATTTAGAGGCAGCCTCCTCCACATAGCACTTAGGGCTAGTAGCCATGCTCCCTTTACCCTCATACCCACTTATACGTACCATTTTAGCTTATCAAAATGTTTATGGCTGTGTTTGGTTATTCAACACCAATATCCCAATCTGAGCACCACTCTTTCAAAAGAAGTGATGTCTAAAGTTAACCTACGGATTTGCAGGAAGCCACTCAGAGCACTGAGGCAGACAGAGGGCTTTGCCTCAGGGCTGCCTTAATAAGCTGTCCTTCAGAAAGTTCAAATGTAAAGGACCCACTGTCCCAACAGCTGAGCCTGGATCTCATACTGTCCTTCAGTTTTAATGCTGGACAAGGTTTCAAAAGCAATTGACAAATTCTCCTGGCTTTATTTTTCCTTCCACAAAATATCACCTGCTGTCAGGAAAAACAACCACTAATAGTTCTTTTTAACCTGTGGTAGCCAACTGAATGTGGCCAGCTGCCTAAGAGAGTGTGTAACAGCTTTTCCAGTTACGCCACTTATTGGTTACAGATAGAGAAGTGCTCCCTACCCACGACTTATCACTAGAGGTAGAAGTCTCTCCCACTTTAATCTTCACCCATCTTCTCTTCCTGCAACTATTTCAGGACGCAGATTTAGTGCTCTTTCAGAAAAGTAATAAACCCATGTTCGGAAATACAGTGGTACCTCGGTTCACGAACTTAATTCATGAACTGACTCTGGTCGCGAACCGAATTGGTCAGGGCTGCCTTAATGCATGGGCCTGGTGGGCACTTGCCCATGGGCCCCACGAACAGAGCCCCCCCCCCCCCAGTAATCTGTGTCTGTTAACCCTTCAATGCACCTTGTATCATATAAATACAGCAACATATTTATTACATTTTACTGCATTTTTAAATTAATACTAACATGCAAATATATGTTTAATTTTATCAACCATTTACATTTGTATTCCTGTGAGTAGTTGTCATAGGGGCCCCAGTAAACTGCTTTGCCCGGGGGCCCATAATGTTGTTAAGGTGGCCCTGGAATTGGTCGCGAACCGAGGCACAGTTTCCCATAGGGTTTAATGTAAATCCAGTTAATCCGTTCTGATCTTTTTTTGGGGTTTTTAATTCTTGAACTGACTCTGGTCGTGAACCAAATTGGTTGTGACCCGAGGCGGAGTTCGTGAACCGAAGCGGAGTTCGTGAACAGAAGCGGAGTTCGTGAACCGGACCATATTTTTATGAACTTTTCTGTTCGTGAACCGAAGCGGAGTTTGTGAACTGGAGCATATTTTTATGAACTTTTCTGTTCGTGAACCGAGTTGTTCGTGAACAGAGGCGTTCGTGAACCGAGGTACCACTGTACACTAAGAGACAGGTCCCAAAGGCGGTGGTGGAGATGCAAACATCATTGAAAGAAGTGTTTCCTCCTGTTTCCCCTAAGCTCTTTCTTCCTTCTCTAAGATTTATCAGTCAAGTTATTTAAATACAATACAAGTAGATTTCAGCATACAAGTGTAATGGAGCCTGTCCATCACAGACGTATGTAATAACAGTTGTAAAATGGGTTGGTCATGTGACCAACCTGATTTTATTTTTTATTTTATTTTTGTGGTGGTCATTAACCAAACACAGTGGCTGTAAAGCAGCTGTGGGGGTTGTTAAGCAAACACCAAAGTCATTAAGTAAACCAATGATTTGCTATGGGTGTGATTTTGCCAAACCCAGAAGTGCTGGTATTTGGCAAACTGTCACAAAATGCAGTCTATGTCTGCATGGTGCTTCAATAGCTATAAATGTTTTGTGATGATGAGCACCAGAAGTACAGTCATGTGCAGAGAGAATCCAATTGTTGGAATGTTGAATCCTGGTTGTAACTCTCCTTTTTTTTAATCAGTTGTGGCTTCAAACAGTCAAAAAGCAACTAATTGCAAGTCAAGAACTACTTATATACAGGTGGAATTCAGTAGCCATTTGTAACCACAGCAATGCATAAAATCAATGGATTTATAGCTGAATATCTTATTGAGAGGCCAATAGATCCACTTATGATCATTGCAACAGCAGAAATAGCTCACTAAGTATGTCTCAAAAGTGCTTTTTTCTTCAAAAGGCAACTGGACTGTTGCCTTCTTTATAAAAAAAAGCACCTTTGAGGCAACTATGACCTGGATGACCGAGAATCTCCATAGACGTAAACCCACCAAGTATACAAAATTGTACCAGGTGTCCCCAAATTTCATTTCTCCCCAAGCAACAAAAACCATAAAAATTATATCCCTTTGAACAGAAAACCTATAATTTGGGAGTAGAATCAGCAATATAGTTCAGGTAGAACCTGGTTCAAATCAATTTTCTGTGCAGCACATAGAGTGTGCTAATCCTGTTTTTTTTTTTAAACATAAGTCTAACACTTTCTCAAAAAAGCAGAAAACCTATATTTAAAACCAGATTGTAAGTTATTCTGAAGAATGTTAAACCAAGAAGAGCTTGAGTAATCCCTGCCTGACTTTCCCCTGCTGATTCCAAGTTTTGATGCTCATTTGCAGCCCTTTAAAAAATGACCATTTGTGGTTTGGCCAGAGAGTAGGGAGCATGCCAGCTGCAGCCTGAAGTAACCAACAGAAGTTGGGCAAATCCCAGCCCTTGCTGTTGTGGAAGTGTTTATCTCATGTCCATAGCAGAAATTGTTGAGAGAAGAGGGGAAATTGACTAGACGTGGGACTGGACTGGATTGAACTTTGCTTCAAAACTGGATCAGCCAAATACAAACTTTAAACTATCCCCTGCTCCAAAGAAGGCAATTTTAAGAGGACGTATATTTAACAGCTTAGGGCAGTGATGGCTAACCTTTTTTTGGCTCATGTGCCAAAAGCGGGGGGAGCACAGGGGGGTCGTGCATGGGTGTGCCACACCCATAATGCTATGTGCGCGACCCCCTGCTTTTGGTGCACTTTTCCTGCCCTCCCCAGGCTCCAGAAGCTTTCTAGGAGCCTGGGGAGGGTGAAAACAGCCTCCCCCCCCACCTCCAGAGGCTTCAGGAGCTTCCCTGAAGCTTCCAGAGGGAGAAAAATGGCCTCAAAAGAAGGCCTAAATCAGCTGGCCAGTGCACACATGTGCGCTGGAACTGACAGGGCAACGCCTCACGTGCCCTAAGAAATGGTTCTGTGTGCCACCTGTGGCACCTGTGCCATAAGTTCGCCATCACGGGCTTAGGGCATTTTTGTGATTTAGATAGTGTTTCTCAACTTGGCGACTTTAAACATGGGGAATTCTGGGTATTAAAATCCACACATCTTAAAGTTGCCAGTGTTGAAATACATTGCTTTAAAGAATGAGAAAGATGTAAAGTTGAGTCCACTTTAGTAGTAGCTGGAGTTCTTCCCGGAAGTAAGAAATTCAGCTGAATCTTTTATCAAAGAGCTCAATGTGCCACCCATGAAAAGTTGAAAAAAAGCCACCATTAGCAAAAGAACTAAGATCAGTTCAAAAAGTCTTTCTTGGGCTCACCGGGCTGCTTTTCCCAATCTTGTGCATTAACAGCGTGTCCCCATAAATTGTTGGATCACATTTCAATACTCTTTTGTCATTGACAATATATTCCTCATTTAATCCTTGGTATTTAATTCATTTGCAATTTACTAACAGTTACAAGTGGATTTTAGTACAATACTGGGAAATTGTTCTATTACCACTTTCATCATTGCTACACTTATTTATAATGGTTATCTTATATGACAAAGCCATCAAAAGTGAAATAATAAAGTCCCAGCATCCTACATGAAAACTTGACCATCCCCAAACTATATATTATTATCGACTACTGATTATTTTCAAGCAGAGGCTAATATTGCTAGTTCTTGAATATAGTGACTTTGCTTGCTACAATGCAACAACCTCGGTTTTGGAAATATTTTCCAGGGCATTTTTTCTTACTAATCTGGCAAGACACATGGCAAGATTCACATATCTTGCTAAGACATTTTTATTTTTATTTATCTTGTGAGCAAATCTAGGTGTGCTTATTTGCCATGCCATGATTAAGCTGCCATGTTTTAACCATCAGTCTGAATAGATCAGAACATGAGAAATCTGTAGTTCATTATCAATATCTCCCTGCAAAATAATGATACACCAATTAAATTATTTCATAAACATTAAGTCCCCTTGAATTTAAGTCATAGAATTTGGATGATGCTGTAAGCTAAGAATGGCTTAATTACCTTATTAGTCTTCTAGAAAATACAAATTATATATAGAAAGTTAATGAAAGTTTTCTAGTCTGGAAAATGCCAAAGTGCTTTTTCCAGCAATGTATTTTATTGATTTACGCCTCAGAAGTACCAAGTGAAGGTTTAATTAGTGTAAAACATCTTAGTATTCATATTATTGTGAAATATAATTTAAAAAAAAACAGTGAAAAGTGTTCTCTTTTTATTATTTCTCTTAAATTTTACTTAATGATAGTTATTTTGGCACTTTATATCCAAATAGATTGGCAAGAGCACAAATCAAGCTAAGCCAGAATGAAGTTGGTTGATATTAGCCGAGGATGTTGTGCAAGTCAGTGTGGTCTGAAAATGAGCATTTTTGGCTTTACATTATGAACAAATCCAATCACTTCTGTTTATTTAGCAAATCATGATAAATACAACTGCAGCTTAGCTTGATGTAGAAATGCATAAAAATAATTCTGCCACTTATTTATTTCAATTCCAGCCTGTATTTATTTTATGGAATTCAGATTCAATAACGCAATCTAGTAATTAACTTGCTTTTATATACCTGAAGAATGGATTGGGCCTGAGTTTTCAGGGCCACAGTAATCCCAAACTTGCTGAAAATTTAGCAGCAGCCACTCTTACACTGGGAGGTGCATGAAAAACGCAGTTGAAGTCTTAAAGTTTAGTATTGTTTGTTTTAACTGTGACAGTCTGGCAAACTCACAGCCCTCTGCCATAAAGGCATAGCCATTGCTCTTCTTAGCATCACCACAGTGTTTTATAAACAAGTTATCCTTCAAGAAATCTTTTCCAAATTGACGAGTTTGTTAAGAAAACTCCAGAGAGGACATTCTGAAGCATAGTCTAATCTGGTATGCTCAATCATCTCATAGAGTGCGCCAAGGAGACCTCTGAACAAAACTGCAAAGGAAGTGGCTAAAAAGGTAAAAGCCACAGGAGCTTTGGAAAGCAATGATAATGGCATCTTAGAATGCAAAACTCTACAGCAGTATTTCTCAACCTTAGCAACTTTAAGATATGTGAACTTCAATTTCCAGAATACTCCAGCCTGCCATGGAAGTTGAAATCCACACATTTTAAAGCTGATGAAGTTGGGAAACACCGCACTAGTGTAATAGTAACTGAATATGTTAAGTTTTGAGAGACTCGTTTTAGTATAACTTTAGAGAAATTCTAGGCATCAATTCACACAGATGGAGTTCCTTAGGTGTAATGGAAGGCAGGAGAGTTGAGAAGGGCTAGAAAATAAGAAATTGGAAACATAATTGCATGCCATTCCATTTGCAAAAATAATTAGGGAGGGGGCTTTAGCAAAAGAAGAAACCATTGCAGATGCATTGGGAGCTCTCAGTTAAGCTAAGCATTAAAAGGAATAGGTACAGGAAATGGAAACTGGTATGAAGACCAGGGAGGTGTATCAGCAGGTAGTTAATATGGGCAGAAAGAGAGCTGGCTCGGAGAAGTTAAAGCAACAAAAAGGGCTTTGTTTGCAATAGTAGTAGTAAAAGGAAGAAAAAGGAAGGTGTGGGCCCATTGCTAGGAGAAGATAGTGGCATAGTAACAGGAATTAGAAAAGGGTGGAGCTCTTCAGTACCTACGGTATAGTACTTGACTTTGGTCTTCTCACCAAAGGCGAACTGTGTTCAGAAGGGCCTAAATGAAAAATTGACACAAGGAGGGAGCAGCAACTCAACTGAACAGATGACTATTTATTTACTTATTTATACACAAAAGCAAATAGTTATATAGCATAACAACTTTAAAAAAAAAAACCAGGAGGCAGAAAAGAATAAAAAATCCAAATAATAATTACATGAGCACCAGCCAGTTGTTTCTCTTATTCTTCTGGATAAAGAAAACTCCTTGGTTATTAATCTACTCCAGAAGAATCATCTGCATACTGGTGTGTCTGCTGAGAAAGGGGAACGCTGGCAAAATCGGAGGCAAGGAAACTGTTTGTAGGCTTGGGAAAATAGAAGGGTCTGCTGCTGCATCATGTCAAAGGCATAGCTTGTTACTTGATCAGCCAACCCAGGGAGGTCAAGATAGAACACAAAGGTAATGATACTGTAACAGTAACAACAGCAACAATAATTTATACACAGTTAACAACTCCAGGCGGCTAACCACAATCGAACAAAGACATTGCAATAAAACTGATAAAAAGGTTAAAGGAAGGATTGAAGCACCTAGTTTCATTCTCCATCACCAAAGGTCTCAGTGAACCAACATTATCCTGATCCTTTTTAGCAACTGGAAGTAGAGCCAAGTATTTTTTTTAAATTCAAGGATAATCTCTGCTAGGCACAGACAGTTTATTCTCCATTAATCTATCAAATTTCCCATCAAATATATCTAAATGGATCACATCATAGGTTGCAGGAACAAATTCCATAATTTTAACTGTGTATTGTCTAGCTCAGGGGTCCCCATCCTTTGCAACTTTAAGTCTGAAGGACTTCAGCTCCCAGACTTCTCCAGCCAGTCTGGGAGCTGAAGTCCTTCAGACTTAAAGTTGCAAAGGTTGGGGACCCCTGGTCTAGCTATCTATAATCTGCATTTTGTTAAGATGACTCTGTCAGGGTTCTGACAGATGCCCTCCAGATTCTAATTCTATGATAAGGGACTGATGTTGATCATCTTTTTAATCTACTTGTTTTATGTCCCATGCCAATGTTCTTAAAACCTGGCAATGTTAAGAAGCGTGGACTTCAATTCCCAAAATTCTCCAGCCAATATGAGGAATTCTGGGAGATGAAGTCTATATATTGTAAAGTTGCCAAGTTTGAGAAACACTGCTCTATGCAAAGTGCTTATCTATCACTTACCTTAGCTCTAACCAAATATACACCAACTCTATTCATCTTTTTTATTAAGTTGTTTTTGTGCAATCTTTTCCCGCTCTGAACACCAGTCTGAAAAACATTATTGTATTGTATACTATTTGATAGCACAACTGTTGGCTATTTTTTCCTTTCCCCCCTCTGTTCTGAAGACCAAAAATGTTTCATGGCATTCTGCATGTTTAAATATGGATAGTACCAATTTGCACGCCGTGGTTTCTACGTCAGGTGGCATAGCAAGAAAACACTCAGGCCATAGCATAGATGTTAGTGTGTCATGCAAATGGAGGATGAAAACTCCTTTGGCCAGGCAACTTAGCCATAAATTAACGAATCTGATGTTCTGTGGTTTAAGCATGTGTCCTTTTCAGAGGGCTTTGTTCCAGAATGATCCGTTAAGAGGGAGGAAACTGTAACCCTTCAATAAGATAACAGATCTTTTCCAGTTGCAATTTGGTGGTCAGTTCAGTAACATATTATTACTGATTATTTTTGATTATAGCAGTATAAATTACAGGTGCACAATTACAGATTAAATTACAGATTAATACAGCTCCCTATTAAAGGTATGGTGTACAGTATTTATTTAATTTATTCGCCCGGGATACTTTTGCTTCCTTGGACTTTTATTTTAAGATTATTTGATTGTTTTATGAAGAGGAGGCTTCAAATTTGAAAGGGAAATAGTTCTAAAATTCAAACTTAGTCACAGCTAGTATTTTTCAACTTATGATTAAATTTTCTAATGTGTACAAAACTTTGGATTCATGTCATGGTATCAACACTCTGCATGTCTTCTGGAATTACATGGGAGTTCAGTATTCTTCATTAGATGTGCACTCTCATATTTGCTGCAACTTTAGTGAACTTATCTGAACAATAAAAATGCGTAGTGTAATTCTGGACCTCATCTGTAAATTATAAATATCAACAGTCTTTGTAATTATTAACTCGCCCTTATAGACCAATAAACATCTTATTGGTCAGTTCATGACACTGTTCAATGAACCTGGATATTTGTGGTGATTTCTCTGTGCAAAGTACCTACCTAGTCTGGAAGCAGGTAAGGGTTTTGTGCTCAGAGAGATAGCTTTACGCACGGTCACTCAAGCCCTCGTCATTTCCCGTCTGGACTACTGCAACACTCTCTACATGGGGCTTCCCTTGAGGTGCACCCGGAGACTCCAGTTAGTTCCGAATGCGGCCGCGCGGGGGATTCTGGAAGCGTCTAGATGCTCCCGCGTGACACCTCTCCTGCGCGAGCTGCACTGGCTGCCTGTGGCTTTCCGGGTGCGCTTCAAGGTATTAGTAACCATCTTCAAAGCGCTCCATGGCAAGGGACCTGGCTATCTGCAAGACCACCTCCTGCTACCAAACACCTCCCACCGACCAGTCTGCTCCCACAGAGAGGGCCTCCTCAGGGTGCCATTGGCCAGGCAATGCCGGCTGGCAACCTCCAGGGGGACAGCCTTCTCTGTGGCAGCTCTGGAATGACCTACCCCCTGACCTACGGACAACCACGGACCTGCGCCAGTTTCATTGGGCCTTAAAGACCTATCTGTTTCGTGCGGCCGGCCTGGGGTAGTTTTTTTAATTGTTTTAGTTTTTAAATTGTTTTAGTAAGGGTTTTTTAACAGGATTGAGATCAGGCCAATCTATTTAACATATTTTTAATTGTATTTTTAATTGTATTTTATTCTCTATATTATTGATCTTATTATTGCCTGTACACCGCCCTGAGTCCCGCAAGGGAGAAGGGCAGTCTAAAAATTTAATAAATCCTAAATCCTAAATCCTTTTAATTGCAGTGCAGTGGTAGATTATTCAGACCAGAGAACAGGATTTCTTCCTATTAATGAAGTGAAATCTACCTCCTTCTTTCTTCTTCTTGGAGATTTAGAGTAAATTCAAACATAACATCAATCCATGCTTTGATTTATTATGTTTTATTGAAAAAGCCATTGTGGGCTCTCAGACCACATACACATTTTGCTTAGTATAACATATTAATAATAATAATAATAATAATAATTTATTGCTTATAAACTGCACCCTCTCCCCACAGGGACTCGGGGCGGTGCACAGGAGAAATAAGAACAATAGCTATATACATATTTCATTAAAAATAGATTAAATTAAGTAACCTGTGCTAAAATACCCATTAAAACTATCTAACTAAAAATCCCCAATAAACCCTAAAAACAGAGGAGTAGCTATCCCAGGCCGGCAAGGCAGAAAAAGTGTGTTTTCAATTTAAGACGGAAGGAGCGGAGGTCCGTGGTGGTCCTAATATTGGGGGGGAGGTCGTTCCAGAGGGCTGGGCCCACCACAGAGAGAGCCCTTCCCCTGGGTGTCGCCCGCTGACAAAGTCTAGTGGACGGCACCCGGAGAAGTCCCTCTCTGTGGGAGCGAATCGGTCGTGAGGATGTATGAGGCAGGATCCGATCCCGCAAGTAGCTAGGTCCCGAGCCATGGAGCGCTTTAAAGATGATAATTAATACCTTGAAGCGCACCCGGAAGACGACAGGCAGCCAGTGCAGCTCGCGCAAGAGCGGTGTTACATGGGTGTACCTTGTGGTACCCATAATTACTCGCGCGGCTGCATTCTGGACTAGCTGAAGTCTCCGGGTGCACCTCAAGGGAAGCCCCATGTAGAGAGAGTTGCAATAGTCCAGTCGGGATGTCACGAGGGCATGAGTGACTGTGCGAAGGGCGTCCCGATCCAATAGGGGGCGCAATTGGCGTACCAGGCGAACCTGGTAAAACGCCCTCCTGGCCACGGCTGTCACCTGGTCTTCCATTGACAGCCGGGTATCCAGGAGGACACCCAAATTGCGCGCCCCATCCACAGGGGCAAGATGTTCGCCCCCTATGGCCAGCAATGGAGTAAGCTGGTTGAATCGGGCAGCCGGAAACCACAGCCACTCGGTCATGGTCGGGTTTAGCTTGAGTCCGTTACTTCCCATCCAGATCCGCACGGCTTCCAGGCACTGGCACATCACCGCTACGGCATCGTTGGGGTGGTCTGGGGTAGATATATACAGCTGGGTGTCGTCAGCGTATAGGTGGTACTCTACCCCAAAACCACGGATGATCTCACCCAGCGGCTTCATGTATGTGTTAAACAGGAGGGGTGAGAGGACCGACCCCTGAGGCACCCCACATATGAGGGGTCTCGCGGTCGACCTCTGCCCCCCTGCCAACACAAATTGCGATCGGCCAGAGAGGTAGGAGGAGAACCACCGCAAAACGGTGCCTCCCACCCCCAAACCCCCCAGCCGATGCAATAGGATACCATGGTCGATGGTATCGAAAGTCGCCGAGAGATCTAATAGGACCAGGATGGAGGAACAGCCCCCATCTCTGGCCCTCCAGAGATCATCCACCAACGCGACCAATGCCGTCTCGGTGCTATGCCCGGGCCGAAAGCCGGACTGGTGCGGATCTAGATAATCAACTTCATCCAGGTGACGGGGAAACTGTTGTGCCACCACACTCTCGACAACCTTCACCAAAAAGGGAAGGTTGGAGACAGGACGATAGTTGTTTAAAAGAGCTGGATCCAAAGAGGGCTTCTTAAGGAGGGGCCTCACCATCGCCTCTTTTAGGGAAGCAGGCAAGGAACCCTCACTTAAGGATGCGTTGACAACCTCTTGGAGCCAGCCTCGTGTCACCTCCCAGGATGCCAGTACAAGCCAGGAGGGACACGGGTCCAGTAAACATGTGGTGGCTCGCAGTCGCCCACGTAACCTGTCCATATCTTCGGAAGTAACGGAGTCAAACTCCTCCCAAACAAGATCTCCCTCGTGGCATCTCACTGGGCCATGAATGGGGGCTAACTCGTTCTGTATCTGAGCGGTTTTCTCCTGCAGAAAAGTCACAAATTCCTCTGCTCTACCCTGTAACGGGGCTTCCCGCACCCTCTGTTGGAGGAGGGCGCGGGTCACCCTAAACAGGGCGGCAGGGCGGTTGTCTGCGGATGCTATGAGAGTGGCACAATGATGGCGTTTGGCCACTCTCAGCGCCACAATGTAAGTCCGTAAATGGGCTCTTACCTGTGTCCGGTCAGATCCAGATCGGGTAGACCTCCATCTTCTCTCTAGGCATCTCTTGCGGCGTTTCATCACCCTCAGCTCCTCGGTAAACCAAGGGGCCTGGGTGTTTCGCCGCCGCACGAGAGGCCGCAAGGGCGCGACCCGATCCAAGGCTCCCTCGGCCGCACTATTCCATGCGGCCGTGAGGTCCTCCATCGGGGCACGGGTCAGGGATACAGGAAATGGCCCAAGCGTCGTCTGGAACCCATAACACTTTGTCTCTTTTCTCACCTTAGAACAAGCCATAAATATCTGCTGCATATCCATTTTGTGAACGCAGGTCTATTGGAAGGGGAGAGAAAAAGATGTTTGCTTGTTTGTATTTTTATATTTTCCCTTGTAGATTATATTACATTAACTAAGTACTAGGTACCATCCACTATATACTATTTAACTACTGAAATAAAGATGTTATTTTTTCCCCACTGGCTGTGGACACATTTTAGTGATTGATTTTATCTGCCACTGAAAATTTCAGAGTGATGGATCAGAACCCTTAACACAAGGACATTCTTAGAGGTGGGGATTGGTGGTGGAAAGACTGGGTTTTGAAAGAGAGAGAGAAAGAGAGAGAGGCTTATGGATGGATACAGATACATCTCTTTCTCTCTCTCTCTCTCTCTCACACACACACACACACACACACACACAGAGAGACAGAGAGATGTCCATTTTGCTATCATATTTCAGTCTTGGTGTATGTATTTCTCGGGCTAGGAAGCTGGAGCTAGAACTTCATTGGTTGCCTTTTTTAGATTTAAAACATTTTAGCCTACTATACTAATCTATAGAAGCACAATATTGATTGATAAATGATGGGAAAATAAGAAGTCTTCAATAATTGCAAATCCAGAAAAAATCACATTTGAGTCTTCTAATAAAGAATATCTGAGAAAATGAGTTGTAAAAGAATTGAATAATTAAAAATGGGATGTATAATAATTATGTACACTGATTTGTATGTACACCACTACAAAAATCTGTACAGAGATACTCATGAAGTAGAAGATAAACTCAATATGCATGCACAAAAGAAGCACATACACATTTCTTGATCGTGCAACTTAATATGATGGCAGGATTTGCTCACACACACACACACACACACACACACACACACACACACTATGCAAATATTCTGGAACTCTCTAAAATATTTCTGCCACAGGCAGTTGCCTGGCTGGCTGTACATAAATCAGTAGATACAGCCAAGTTCTTTGCATCTGCTCGGGTAAAGATGATTGTTTTGAAATTGAACTATGAGAACCTCCTTTGCTGATAGAAAGAGATGGGTTGCAAAACCTTCTTGTTCTCATAGCCATGGAGGTTTCATATGAAAACAGAGAAGTGGAGTCAATTTTTTCTTTCTAACTACAAATGTATAGCGGAGACAATTGCCACTATATACCGTAAGTTGAACTTGAATCTCTTGAATATTGATTTTTTTTTTTAAATAATGGCAACTCAGAGCATCATTTCATAATTTTCCAAGGATAAACTATAAGAGCACCCTTTCTTAATTTTCCTAGACTTTTCAATTTGACATGTCTCAAATGTATGGGATATAGTAATATATTCATGACTGATAAAATGCGTGCCCAAAAACACTGCAAATGTTAATTCAGTCATCTCTGATTTGAGACTTGACATTTGGAGAAAGATCTAAAGTTTTTCCCCAACTTAAATTTATCCCTAAGATACAGCACTGGTGATGGTAATGCCTCTGCCAACAATACATTTACCTACATAGTTAGATACAGTGAAGAACTACATTCAAAGAATGATCAGAATCCATTACTGAGATAAGCAGCAAACTGTGTCTGGGGAACTGAACTATACAACATTAATTATAAAATATTGGCTTACACACCCTGATTTTGCATCAAACTCTGCTCCAAGATATGCTGGACTCTATTTGCATAAATTCCATAAATTAAACATGTACACATGCATATCTCTTATATTTTTTTTATTGTGGCACTTTAATTATTGTGTTTGAAGATGTATAAAACCTTTCAGTCACTCAACCAATTAAATTTAACAGCCATTTAAGATAAATCCATACTGTTCCCCAGTTTTAAAAAAAACATAAGCTGTAAAAACCAAACCAAAAATTTCCTCTGAATTTGGTTTTGAATAATAGGTCCCACAATTCATCTTAATTCCTATTATAAAAAACTGTTGCATTCTAATTTCTCCTTCTAAACTAACTTGCTCTTTAATATACTTTAATGAAGTGTCATGAAGCCAATTTATGTCAGCCTGATATGCATATTATTATACCTAAGCATGATCTACTGAATTGACCAAAATTAATGGGATAGCTCCATCCAGTCGCCCTGACTTAAGGGACTACAGGGTTGTAAAAAGGGATTTTTTAAAAATTCATTGATGGTTTGCAAACTACTACAAGTGTGTTTTATACAACATAGAAAGCTAAAATGAAACAAATTGAATGATGGATTAGCATGACATCTAAAGGCAATGACAGACAGCCAAATCCTGAGTCATACCTGGCTGTGGTATTTGTGTGTGTACATGAGATATAGAAAAAAGGACATGGCTGCATGGCTGCAACCACCATTTTGAAGAGTTGTTTTTTTTTACTCTCCCTGCAAAAACCTTTATTTTGACTCTACTCACTTAGGTTTTTAATTTAATTTAATTTATTTTATTTTAGATTTACCCTCCCAGTGCAACGTATATGCTTTTTCATTCTCATCTGAGCAAATGTGGTGGCAATTCTAATCCCAGAATAAAAAAATATTTTGTTTTAAAGTGCCACAGGAATCCTGAAAATCAGGCAGCAGTGTCATATTTTTCCCACTGGAGGAGCTTAATTTGGACGATTAATTAAAAGAAAGCACTGTGTCAAAATATTAGCTTTTGTACAATGCTGGGGTAATTTCAAATGCCATAGAGCAATAGCCATGACATGCATAAGAAAATATATGTGGAGTGCAAGCTGCAGCTTGCTGTACGTTGTGCGCAAGCTCAGTATGTTATAAAATGAACACCAGAATACCAAGCTAGTAAATGAGAAGGCAACTTAAGAATTGAAACTCCCACTTACTGTCCTACTGGACTGATTCCAAATCATTTTGGCACTGAGTTCAAAATATATACATTTATATTTGGCTACAACTCTTTCATAGCATAATTTGTCTCCTCCGCCTCCTCTTCCCCCTCCTTTTTCTTCTTCTTCTTCCCCTTCTCTCCTCCTTCTCCCCCTCCCTCCTCTTCCTCTACTTCCCCCTCCCCTTCCTTTCTGACTAAGCACATTAAGGCAAAGTCCTTTCCTTGTTATGAAGGAAAGGACTTCCTTCCTCTCCCCTGCTCCCTTTGTGCCTTTCATTTCCCCAGATAATGTGTACATTGTACTAAACCAGTGGTGGGTTTCTGCAGGCTCGCACCTACTCGCGAGAGCCGGTTGGTGAAATTTAGAGAACCGGTGAGAGGGGGTTCCACCGGCGTACCTGGAAGTAAATCTGGCCCGCCGCTGCCAGTGACCCAACGGGAAGGAAAGGAAAGAAGAAAGGAAAGGAAAGGAAAGGAAAGAAAGAAAGGAAGGAAGGAAGGAAGGAAGGAAGGAAGGTTAAGGTTAAGGTTAAGGTTAAGGTTAAGGTTAAGGTTAAGGTTAAGGTTAAGGGAAGAAAGAAAGAAAGAAAGAAAGAAAGAAAGAAAGAAAGAAAGAAAGAAAGAAAGAAAGAAAGAATTAATTAATTAATTAATTAATTAATTAATTAATTAATTAATTAATTAATTAATTAATTAATTAATTAATTAATTAATTAATTAATTAATTTATCATCACAATTGAGTCCAAAATTTTGGTTGCTAAGCAAGAGCGTTGTTAAATGAGTTTCACCACATTTTAAAAGGTGGCCACTCCCACCCTGTCACATGACTGCCAAGCCTAGGCCACACCTACAGAGTAGGTTCTAAAAAATTTGAAACCCACCACTGTAAAATCATGGTTTACTTCATCATGGTTTATTGAATAATCCATAATTGGCCTTAATTAGAATTTAATAATTGGAGATTGAAAACAAGATTCAGGCCTAAATTATATCAGAATTTTCTGAGTAACGTTCTCCCTTTTCTTTATTGCCGAGTCTTCTAAACCAAGAGAGGTAATATAGAAAATCATACTTCCTGGTTCACAGTCAAAATGTTAGGGACAGTCATCAAACAGGGTCAACCCAACTATTAGGCAAAGCAAGGTGACTGTTTCAAGTAGTCCTTGTTGAGAGGTGGCTGCAGGGCATAAGACAAAAGACTGCGTGCATTGTCCTTTCCTTAGCTTACTGCCTTTGGGTACAATGGCAGAGGCCAAATTGGAAAAAAAAACCACCCTCAACTACCAGTCCAATAAACTTCTGTACCTGGAATGCAAAGCATTTGGGACCAGCTCTGTTGTCAAGATTGAAGGAAGTGGGGAGGAGGGTCATACCCAGCCTTGTTTCTCAAAGTCATTTGCCTACATTTGTAAAATACTTTCCCCCCTTCCCCCCTCTACATTCTTGTTTTCCAAGAACCCAGATGCACTTTGTCCTCAGGCAGATTCTGAAAATACTTCGTATCGGTGACTTATGCTCCTATATACACATTCATCTTAGGCATATTTTACACTTAGGTCACTGTAGAACAGTTTGTTCTTATTAGGGGCAGAATATAACTTCATATATGCTCAAAAGTGGTCATCTGGAGATGCCTGCTGTCAGTCCTGATGTTCTTGATGTAGGAAAGCATGCCATTGCATAAAAACAGGCAAACATGCTTTAAATTAAACTCAATTTGTCGTGACTTCAAGGGGAACCCAAGAAGGAGGAGGAGGAGGAGGAGGAGGAGGAGGAGGAGGAGGAGGAGGAGAAGGAGAAGAAGAAGAAGAAGAAGAAGAAGAAGAAGAAGAAGAAGAAGAAGAAGAAGAAGAAGAAGAAGAAGAAGAAGAAGAAGAAGAAGAAGAAGAAGAAGAAGAAGAAGAAGAAGAAGAAGTTGTTAGAGGAGGAGGAGCAAGGGGAGGAAATTTGCCATTGCTTGTCCCTGCAATCACCCTCAAATTTTATAAGAAGAGGCATTCCACATAACCCCAATCTCCTCTGTCACAGGGACAAAACATCCGATTCTTTTCACCCAAAATTGGCAGAGGGAGGTAGAAAACTGGCTATCTACCCTTTGGAAATGAGGGAGTTCAACTGCCGTCTGGGGGATGGATGGGTTGAAAGCCAGTGTCGTCTGGAGGCGCAGGGTGAGGGGGAGAGGAGAGTGGAAGGAAAAGATCCTTCATGCCTGGGTGACGTTGCCTCAGCCTGTACAGTACACTTTATCCTCTGCAAATAAGCAGTGTCTGGCCACCCCCTTCCCCAAGTGCAAGCTCCGTCTGGCCCTGATAAGCCCCTAGTCAAGCTGAGATCATCACACCACGTACATAACACAATTTACACATAACCTCCACCTTTCTCCCTAGGGGATAGCTCAGGGTAAGTAAGCAAGTCCCTATGTGGAGGAAGGGTGGGTGAAAGGCATGAGAAAAAGACACTGTAAAGAGGGAGACCCCAATTGTAATCATCTCCCATAATGCTCCCAATATAGCACAGCCACGATCAGCTCCTGTGGTAAACTAAGCACAAGACATTCAGGAGCCAAAGTTTGGAGTTCATAATTCCTCTCTAGTTCTTTTTCTCATAAATATTCTTTCTCCTCTAAGAGGAAGAGCTGCAAGCTGCAAGCCAGAAATTCTGGCTTTGAGGTAACTCTTTTCTTTTTTCTTTTTGTATAGTTTTTTTTTTTTAGTAAAGAAGTGTTTTTACAATGTTAAAAAAATAAACATGAAAAAGTATACAGGGAAAGTAGGAAAGAAAGATAAAAGTGTTGAAAACAGATAACAAAGAAAAAGACGGGGGGGGGGGAACATGCTTGGTACCATTTCTCCCCTTCAAAGTTGCATCACAACATTTCCCATCTATAGCCCTTTTTAATTGATAAATCCAGAAATCACCAATTTATTTTGATCCATTTTCAGCAAAAATTCCACAAAGGATTTCCAGTCTTTTATAGTTATTGTTACTCTTTCCCCAATCAAACAATTTTGCCATTTCTGCAAGATCTTCCATTATGGATATTTATGTATTTTCCAATTTTTTGCCTACAATAATTTAACGGCTGTTACCATATATATATAACCAAATGTTGATGGGCCTACTCTGATTGACCTCCATCCAATAGAAGAGGCCAACTATGGATCCCGTTTGTCAAAAACTTTCAGATGGCAGAGTAGGGGACAACAAAATACTGTGAATATAATTTACTTACTGAAATTGGATTTCAGTAAGGCATTTGATAAAGTAGACTACAACCTATTACTTGACAAGATAGAAAACTGTGGGTTAGATAGCATTATTACCAGATGGATTTGTAATTGGCTAACAAATCACACTCAATGTGTAGTCCTTAATGGAACTGCATTTAAACAGAGGGAAGTGTGCAGTGGGGCACCCCCAAGATTCTGTCTTAGGTCCAGTTCTCTTCAATATCTTCATCAACGATTTAGAAGGGGAACTCATCACATTTTCAGATGACACTAATCTGGCAGGAATAGACAATACCCCAGAAGGCAGTCTCAGATACAGGACAATAGACTTGAACACTGGGCCCTTTCCAACAAGATGAATCAGTGTTTTACATTTAGGCAAGAAAAACCAAATGCACAGGTATAATATAGGTGGTATCTGGCTCAATAGTAGTACCTGGAAGCAGGATCTTGAAACGCAGTTACTTAAATATGAGCCAGCAGTGTGCTACAGCTGCCAAAAAGTCACTGCAGTGCTAAGCTGCATTAACAGAGGCTCAGAGTCAAATTTTATCACGCCTTGGTAAGGTCACACTTGGAATATTGCATCCAGTTTTGGCTGCCACAATATAAAAAAGATGTTGAGGCTCTAGAAAGAGTGCAGAGAAGAGCAACAAAGATGATTGGGGACTGGAGGTTAAAATATATGAAGAATGATTGCATGAATTGGGTATGTCTGCTTCAATGAAAAGAAGGACTGGGGTTACGTGATAGTAATGTTCCAATATCTAAGGGGCTGCCAACAAAAGGAGAGAGGGTCAACCTGTTCTCCAAATGTAGGATAAGAAGCAATGGATGGAAGCTAATCAAGGAGAGAAGCAACCTAGAACTAAGGACAATTTTCACGACAGTGAGAACAATTAATCAATGGAACAACTTGCTTTCAGAAGTTGTGGGAGGAGGTTTTTAAGAAGATATTGGACAATTATTTGTCTGAAATGGTATAGGGTCTCCTGTTTAAGCAGTGGATTGGACTAGAACAGGGATCCCCAACCCTCAGGTTGCAGCCCACTACCGGGCCATGGCCTGTTAGGAATCAGGCAGCGTGAGCTGGCACATGCTGTCTGGTGCATGTGTCACGCATGCAGCTCAACTTGCATGAACAGTGGGCTGGTGCACACATGTGCACTTGCGTGGGCCTGTGTCCCCCCACCCTTTCCTGGGCTGCCAAATTGCAAAGATTGGGGACTGCTGGACTAAAAGACCTGCAAGGTACCTTCCAACTGTTTTATACTGTTACTGTTAGTGTTTTTGCTATGGTCTCCAGTCTTTGGATTTTTGCTGCTGGAATGAGATCCCTTCTGGCTTTCAGGGAGAGCCTTAAAATGCACCACAATGTCTACTTGTATTCATTATTTTTTTACTTTCTTACAAGTGCACCATGCATGGTAAAAAAATATCCCTTACTTGCTTTTCACATTTCTAACAATTAGAAGACCCTTTATACTTTTTAGATAATTTCTCAGCCAACTCATGCCAATGTTACATCATTTTATAAAAATTATCTCTTAAGTTATAAGACAATGTGAACTTTAGTCTTTTTAATCACATTCTTTCCCATTTGTATATTATAACCAAAATTATTAGCCCATTTTTCCATGGACTCTTCAGCCTGCCTTTCTTTCATTTCAAATCTTAACAGAACTTTGCACATTTTAGCAAATGCAAATTCATCATTTGTCTATAATCCCACTTCAAATTTCATTACAGGTTTTTTTTATACCTGGTAGCTTTTTATCCACATTAAATCTGTTTCCTACTTGTGCATATGAAAACCCTTGAAAAGCACATTCCTCTGTAGCCAATTCTCTTGAATTTATCTTACATTCTTTATTTTCATGTATTAGCAAATCTTGGTATTCATCATTTTTCTTTGTCTGCTGTTTTCTTTTCTATACAATAAAGTTTTCTTACCCATTGCTCCCATTTGAAGGGTGGTTGTGAAACCCTAGAATCATGGATTGTTTGAGCCTCCACCGGGATTCACTTCCTTCTGAGAAGACCCAGGAACACAAGCAATTTGCCAACATCCCCACTATAATTGGACTCCCTCTGATGCTGATTAAAACCAGAATTCATTCAACTTTGCATGAAAAGTATTTAATTCTGCCCCAGTGGGCAGCCAGATAGAAACTCTCAGGAAGCTGATTTTAACCCCAACCCCCAACCCCAATTCTTCTTCCATATCAGCATCCCAAAGGAGATTCTAGATCAGTGATGGTGAACCTATGGCACGCATACCAGAGGTGGCATGCAGGGTTCTCTCTGCTGGCAAGCACATCGTCACCCATGTCAGATCTCTGTGGCGTTTATTTCATGAGCTTCTGTTTCCCTACAAACGACGACACAGAAGCTCACGAAAGAAAAAGATCTTACCTTTTGCCGTGGTGTTGGGATGCCCCGCCTCCCGCCGGCTAGCTGGTCTTCGGGTATCTGCTGTGCATACACACAGGTGTATGTGCTCAAACACCTTTCAATTTGGGCATGTGCACACGAGGTGTCTGAAAGGTTTACTGTTATAGATGAAGCTTTTACTGTCCAATTGCTATTCTCAAAACATGGACTTTTATAGGAGACATTTGTTTTCCTTTTGTACCTCATGCTCTTCCAAAACCCGTTTCATCTATTTTCTTACTAATACTACCCCTGAAGAAGAAACTACAGAAGAGTTGCATAACCTTAATTAACCAACTCGAGCTAGGAGCTGCCTCTCAGCTGCCAAGGCCTGGCCTTTCCAGCTCTAGTCTACATTAATTTTGTTACATTTTGCTTGGAAAAAAACCCTTAAAGGGCTTTACATTTGGTTTGTGTGCCATTTTTGTGGGCCTAATAGAGAGATATTATCCAAGCATAGATTTTAGACAGTTTTTCATTGATCAAATGGTTATTTATGATTGCTTCCTAAATAAACATAGACTTGTGTTTACATTTTCAATTGTGCAGCTTCTCCCATAAAATTAAGACTTCCACACTTTAATTACATTTCCAGGAAAGATGTCTCTGGCAATAAACTGCTTTATGAGAGGCAAATATTCAACAGGTGGAGTAATTTCCTTTTAACTGCACCTCGGTGTCCAGCAGAAAGATTTAATCTACTTTACCACTGCCTGAAATGAAGGTGTTAAAGAGACCGGAAGATTTTGTTGAAAAAAATTAGGATCTATAGAGGAGATAATACAGTAGACCTGGATTAAGGTACCAGAGAGTTCCTATCAGTCTTAACTGCTAACACAATTATACCCTCTTTATAAGATTGAAAATTGTTCTTCTGATTGTCTTTTGTTTTAATTCACTACATTCTCCTTTCTCTTTCCTTTAGTCCCAAAGTTTGTGGTTATGGATTTCAGGATGTTGCATAATTTGTAAAAAAAAATTGCCACTGCAAGCTGAGAAGACGTTTTGGGGAAGGGGGCAATAGACAGATTGTTTGTGTTTGAATTTCTGTGGTTTTACAGTACAGAAACAAAGCAAAGATTTTATATGTCAGGTCAGAAGACACATTATTCTCCCAAATGTTCCAGTTGTGATGCACATGCCTGACCTGGACTTTTTCTTTCTTCTTTAAAATAATTCTTTAGGACATGCTTATAATCAAAGCTTATCTTCTTCTGAAACATCTCCGGCTGTGAGGCAATGCAGATTTGCTAATTCAAAAAAGTGGTTTGGATACAACTGTGGGCATCAGAAGAACATATAGGTAGATGTAATTAACCAGGTACAGTCCAGGTCCCATCCTCAGACAGGGGTACCTATGATATCTGCTTTTTGATGTGGAACAGTGATTAATATCCACTTATTTCCAAGCAATACCAAACTGTTTTGTCTCCTAGTTTTATCCTTCTGTAGCATTCTACAACCCTTCTTGGGAATATAAATCCATTATGTGTTTTCAGAACTATTTCATCTAGAAGAGGAATAAATTTTGAGTCAGCAAAAAAAAAAAAAATCCAGCCTAAATGTTTTCAGGGTGGCATTCAAACCATTGACATTTGATAAAATTACAAAAAATAACTCAAAAGCAGAGTAAATCAAAAATAAAAATGATTATGACTGCTATTCTAATTGTCAAAAGTCCTACAGCATGAACATTTATAATTAACAGATATATTAAAAGGGAGAGAAAATAGAACTCTGACTTTACCTGGCACTGAAAGACAATAACTAGATACTGGTATTAAAGGAACAGCAATCCAGAATTACTGGAAAAGGCCATTGCCACAAGGTCATGCTGAGCAGCCCTTATAACATTGACTTTGGATTCCTGCAAATGCTGGGAACCTGCATTCAGCAGGTTCTGACCAGTTCTGGAAAACCAGTAGTGGAGATTTTGAGTAGTTCGGAGAATGGGTAAATACCACCTCTGACTGGCCCCGCCCCCATCTATTCTCTGCCTCCCGAGTCCCAGCTGATGGGGAGGAAATGGGTTTTTTCAGTAACCTTCACCTGGAGTGGAGACGGAATGGAGATTTTACAGTATCCTTCCCCTGACATGCCCACCAAACCATGCCCACGAAGCCATGCCACACCCACCAATCCATGCCCACAGAACCGGTAGTAAAAAAATTTGAATCCCGCCACTAGTGGGAACCCAAGCAATTGTGGGCTTTGCAAATTAACACCATCATCTAAAACTGTGACCACCAACAAATGGGAAGCATGTGAACATCCTGTAAAACTGGTGTAATAGTTCTTGCCAAGGTTGCTCAGGTTGCACTGTTCAGGGTTGCAACATCTGTGATAGTTATAATGGTACATTTTAATATGACTTTTATCCATAAATATGACTTTTATCCATAAATATGACTTTTATCCATAAATTTTAATCTTCAGGTTTTAAAATGGGTTTTTTAGCACGGGATTTAATTTAATATGCTTTTAATAATGTATATTGTTTTTAGTATGATTTTAATAATGCCTGTGCGCCGCCCTGGGTCCTAACAATGGAGAAGGGCGGGGTATAAATTCGAAAAATAAAAATAAATAAAAATAAACAATACATTGTGGTGTACAGCAGTTTTCTCAGAGCAGGCCTAAGACATTTTACTGTGGGGGAAAAAAGCATTAAGAAATGGTTTGTCTTTGTTGAAATGCAGACACTGAAACTCGCCGAGACATTGGGGCTCTTTAAGCAAGAAATCCTGGAAATACCAATTACCCTTATACTTGTTTGCTAGCATAATACATGCTACCAAATATGTATTAGCCAAAACCACTCAATAATTCACACCCGAGGCAGCTGTTTTATTCTGGCCATTAGTAGGCACAGATTTTTAAAGATGTTAGTGCTATCTTATACGCAACTAGATGCATCATCGATTTATGGCCTGAAGATGGAATCCATATAAGTAAACATCTGGTGGACATCATGAACACTAATTAAAAAATAAAATACGTTTAACAAAACTGAACTCAGTCTACTGCTGTCAAACAGAACGTGGCAATTGTCACCTTTAAAGGAAAAAAGAATAGCATATTGATGTTATTGCTGAATGAGAAAAATAGATTTCTGTTTATTATGGGTCTATGTATAATAGCATTAACTAATCTAACTCCTTCTCAATGCCCTGAAATACAGCTCCCACTTGAGCTCCCTAGCCAGTGGTGGGATTCAAATAATTTAACAACCGGTTCTCTGCCCTAATGATTTCTTCCAACAACCAGTTCACCAAACTGCTCAGAAAGTTAACAACCGGTTCTCCCCAAAGTGGTGCGAATTGGCTGAATCCCACCTAGCATAATTTCAAAGGTTTAAAGCAGGGGTTCCCAAACTTGGCAACTTTAAGACTTGTGGACTTCAACTCCCAGAATTCTCCAGCCAGCATAGCTGGCTGGAGAATTCTGGGAGTTGAAGTCCACAAGTCTTAAAGTTGTCAAGTTTGGGAACCTCTGGTTTAAAGGATCCTAAATAACACCTTTTTGCCATTTACCTTCATGGGCATGAATATAATCTGAAAAAATAGAGTCATACTATTTTGTTTTGCATTTTACTTGTATCAAAAGAGGAGCACACCTGTCCATCAGTCTTTTCTTCAACTCCCCTGGTAATATTAGAGAAAAAGGCTACATTATATTTTTATCATTGAATAATTCAGTTTAAATATTGTCATGAATATTCTCCCTGTCCTATACCTGAGATGCCAAAATAGTATTCCCCTTGTTCCTGGAAAGGGCTCAGAGATTTGGGTGTTTTATTTCAGCTGTCATTAATAACAACATTCTCCTCTATTCAGATCAACAATATATGTCCAACCTCACCCAGCCCTTTGCACATTTCCTTGATCCCCAGGAGATTCATAACCTATTGCATAGCTAATGATGAGAATTAGCTGGCTTTTGTTAAAACTGACTTTCATGCAATTACCACCTCCTCACTCCCCCCCCCCACGCCCACCTAGTATTTACAATTTCTTCTGCAAATACATCAGTCTTTAATTCCAAGTCTGCTTGTCAGCAGCAATGACTGTAACTGAATACTGAAAGAAGGGGTGTGGTGGTGGGGTGGGGGAGACCTTGTCATTTAGAAATAATGAGAAATTTTCAGAAAGCTTCTATGGGGCCTGTTTGCAATAAATTGCTCTCCCACATACCTATCAGTTAATTTTTACAATGTCTGAAGCTTCTCTCAACCCCTTTATGATTATCAACTAACTTTGATTTTATGTAATGGTAGATTTATCTGTAGACTTTAATAAGTGATCAAATGTACACCCATCTAGCAGAGAGCTTTACCAGTTAAAATCTGCAAATCATCTGGCAACTTTACCCTATCGTTTTGCATTTCCTAAAAGGAAATATGTATTAAAGGTGTAAGGGATTTCAGCCACCATCCTTCCTTCCTTTTGCCAGATTTATCCTATTTGTATCAATGTCCTCTATTGTACTTTATTTTCTAATAGAACCTCTGTGTTTTTAATGCTTTATCTTACATTAGACCCAAGGTTAGTACTTCATCAAGTTTTAACTTGCATGCATTAAATAACTTGCAATAAGGACAAAGAATTTACATCACAGGTATAAGTAGTCTTCGAGTTTCAACCACAACTGAGACTAAAATTTCTGTTGCTAAGCAAGGCTGTTAAGTCACATCCAATTTTTGATCTTTTTTGCCATGATCACTGCCAATGCTTTTTTTTGCCATGATCAGACAAATCACTGCAGATATTAAATGAATCACACAGTCATTAAGCAAATGTGGCAAGCCCTATTGACTTTGCTCATCAGAAGCCATCTGGGAAGGTCATAAATGGTGATTACATGACCCTAAAATGCTGCATCACAAATGCATCACAAATACATACTGTTTACCAAGTGCCCAAAATCTGATCATATGACCATGAGAATGCTGCAGCAATGGTAAATGTGAGGTCTGGTCATAAATTACTTTTTTCACTGCTATTGTAACTTTGAACAGTTGTTAAATGAATAGTTTAAGCCAGTGGTTCTCAACCTGTGGGTTGGGACCCCTTTGGGGGTCGAACAACTCTTTCACAGGGGTCGCCTAAGACCATTGGAAAACACATATTTTTGAAAAAATACTGAAAGCATAAAATAATTTTATGGTTGGGGGTCACCACAACTGGAGGAACTGTATTAAAGGGTCACGGCATGAGAAAGGTTGAGACCCACTGGTTTAAGCAGAAGATAACCAATAATCCTTATTTAATGTCAACTCATTTAGCTCTGACAGTGCTAGTGAATGGGACTTGAATCAGTCCTTGAAGTTCCAACCATCTCAGCAACTCTGCAGTCACGTGATTGCAATCTGAGAACTTGGCAAACCAGCTCACTCTTACAATGATTGCAGCATCTCACAATCATGTGATTGTCATTTGTAACCTTCTCTTCATAGCTCTCACGGCAGCCTGTTCTAATAATTACTCCACAGAAATATGGGGAATTTAAACCTTTTTAAAAACACACTCAAGATAGTGACAAAAAGCTTCACTGGCTGTGTTCATACAATCCATTTACTCACTGTTAATTCAACCCATTTTTTTTTCATTCATGTTACATTCTGAACATGGGTTGGATTTGCACAATATACTGAGTTAAAATGTGTTCATAGTTTGTTGTTTCATATATTGAGGGAACAGAGCTCCTATGATGGTGGCTACTATTCCTGACAGCCCAGATTCAATAGTGAGCAGTCATGGGTAGGAATGGGAAATAATTCAAGTAGATTCTCCTTCCATTGAATAAAAAAAACGAGAGGATTTGAGGAAGCAGGTAAAGGAAGGTGGCCTTTGTGAAGTTGTTTTGTGTTCTAGGCATAAGGGATAAACTCTGATGACAGAGAAAGCATATATCAGAATATGTCAATATCAGAAATAAGCACATAGCATTGTTCATCACCTATCCTCCAGCTCCATATACATTTAATCTCAAACTCTTAAAGGGATGCATCTAAAATAACAATGCATTAGTAATCAGGGTTTATTGATGGCTCAAGGGTATATGGCACCACCATATGGTGCCATCTTCTGCAAATGCAAAGTTTTGTATTTTTAGAATGATTCAGAAGGAGGCAAGCCATTGGAACTCCTCTGCTTCAACATCCTACACTACCACTTCCTCAATCTGAACGTAAAGTCGGGCCTGCTGGAGCTGAGCTAGTATTTGACCTGAGATTAGAGAAGGTTTATTCTGATAATAAACCTTCTCTAATCTCAAAACAAGCTATATATCCAAATAAAAAATGAACAAGATCTTGCCATTAATCTGGCCAACCATGGCTTAAAATGTTCATTTAAATTTCTATACAGAAATTCTAGACAAAAATTGCTTTTGTGATTAGATCTATAGCTGGTGACCATTCGGACCAATTCTATTTCTTAGCTATATTTTGGATCTACCACCATCATAGCCTGTTTCTATTGCCCCTTTATTCTTTCGATTTGTTCAAAGCTGTGAAGTTGCAACACATCCTTTCCTCATCTGTTAGCCAATTTGCATGAAGAGGTAAGATAACTCACTTGCTGATTATATAAAGTATTTCACTCGTTGCAATCTGCGATTTTCCAGGATATGATTTTTCTGTGGAATCTCCTCCCCATCCCTCACTCCAAATAATATATCAAAGAGTCAATCTGAAAAAGTTGGCAGGTATATATAGAGATAAATGGAATAAGAATCAGAATAGAATA
Source organism: Rhabdophis nuchalis (assembly GCA_039707465.1). Classification (NCBI taxonomy): domain Eukaryota; kingdom Metazoa; phylum Chordata; class Lepidosauria; order Squamata; family Natricidae; genus Rhabdophis; species Rhabdophis nuchalis. The sequence continues at coordinate 124,381,185 of CM077647.1, read as the reverse complement.
TTGATTAATTTATATAGTCTAGTAATAGGATTGTTAAAAAGTTAGAGGCTGTGATGTAGAAATGGAGAAGACATCTCTGGTTTTGTATTTCAAAACCAGAATATAAAACGAAGTTTTAGCCAGAGTAGAAAGTACAGAGTTTCTGAGAATATGTAGCCTGTATCAGCTAGGTTTATTGATAAAGCCAAAGGATTGCTCAAAAAACAATCTTAAACAGTTCCCATAACCTTTTGCTGCCTCCCAGTAGTTATTTTTGTGTATTTTCAATTGTTTTTGTTACAATTGTTCAATTGTTTTGTTACAATTGTTCAATTGTTTTGTTATCATGTACTCCAGACGCGACCTCCTTAGCCTGCGGGAGTCTCCCCTCTCGCAGGCCTGGCCCTCCTATTTAACACGGGCCTGCCTCGATGACGGACTGATTAATCCTGAGAGGTGGGCGAAGCGCAGGTTGAGGGGTTTTTTAGGGAGGTTTTTAATTAGGCTTTTAGGGGGTTCCAGGGAAGAGGGGGAAAATAGTCCAGGGAGGGGACAGCAAATGAGGCCGGCGGGCGGAAGTAGGGAAACGGAGGAAGGGAAGGGGGGGGTCATTTCCACGGTGGCTTTTTCCATCGATTCGGTCTTGGGGAGGGGCAGGGGCGGAGGGAGACGAAATGGGCACCATCAGTTGGAAGACCGTGGCCGCTGGATCCAGGCGGTCACGTGCTCCAACTCTCCGCTCTCCCATCGCAGACTAGGTGGGCAGGAATCACAGACCCGGGGCCCGAAGCTGATGTTATGCAACGCCAGGTCCGTGGTTCAAAAATCCCCCCTCATTCGTGACCTTGTGTCAGAGGGGGACCCGGACCTGGTGGGTATAACGGAAACCTGGTTGGGCCACGAGGGGGGTATACCCCTCGTGGACATGTGCCCACCAGGTTACCGTGCTTTTCATCAGCCTAGGGCCTTAGGGAGGGGTGGGGGGGGTGGCGATTATTGTAAAGGAAGGTCTTGAGCCGAAGGAGACCACGGTCCCCCAGACAACCGGGTGTGAATCTCTCTGCGTGAGATGGGGCCTAGGGAGGCAGTTGGGCACGTTAGTTGTATACCTGGCTCCTCGCTATGCAACAACAGCCCTGCCCGAGTTCCTAGAAGTGATAGCCGAGGCGGCAGTTGAGACCCCCAGACTGGTAGTCATGGGGGACTTTAACTTGCCGTCGGCAGGCGAAGCCTCTGGAGTAGCTCGGGAGTTCATGGCCTCCATGACGGCCATGGACCTGACCCAGGTAGTTTTAGGCCCCACTCACGAGGGGGGGAACACACTGGATCTCATCTTTGTCTCGGGACAGTGGAGTCGTGATCTGGGAATAGGGGATCTAGTCATCACTCCCTTGTCATGGACAGATCACGATCTCCTTCGGCTGGACTTTCCAATCGCTACACCCCACCGCGGGGAGGCGGAACCGGACACTCCTATATGGTTCCGCCCCAGGCTTCTGATGGACCCGGAAAGGTTCCAGAGGGAGCTTGGGCCAATTCCTGTGACCCTGCCCCGCGATTCGACTGAAGACCTAGTGGCCGCATGGTTAAGTGCGGCCACGGGGGCCTTGGACCGAGTCGCGCCCTTGTGGCCTCTCTTGCGGCGACGAATCACCCAGGCTCCTTGGTTCACTGAGGAGCTTCGGGGGATGAAGCGCCACAAGAGACGCCTAGAGAGCAGATGGAGATCCTCTCGCTCCGAAGCCGACCGAACACTAGTGAGAACCCATATTAGGGCTTATTTAGTGGCGATAAGAGTGGCCAAACGTGAGTATTGTGCCACCCTTATTGCATCCGCAGATAACCGCCCTGCCACCCTGTTTGGGGTGACCCGCTCCCTCCTCCATCAGAGGCCGCGGGAAGCCCCTCTGCAAGGGCGAGCAGAGGAATTTGGGATTTATCTGCAGGAGAAAATCACTCGGATTCGGAATGAGCTACCCTCCATTGACCGTGGTCTTGTGGGACTGTCCGAGACTAGTCTTGAGGTTCCTTCTTGGGAGGAGTTTGACTTTGTTACCACCGAGGATATGGACAGGCTGTCAAGGAAGCTTAGGGCTACCACATGTTTATTGGATCCGTGTCCCTCCTGGCTTGTACTGGCATCCTGGGAGACGACACGAGGCTGGCTCCAGGGCATTGTCAACGCATCTTTGAGTGAGGGGTCCTTACCTGCCGTCTTGAAAGAGGCGGTAGTGAGGCCCCTCCTCAAGAAGCCGTCCCTGGACCCAGCTTTACTAGAGAACTATCGTCCGGTCTCCAACCTTCACTTTTTGGTGAAGGTTGTTGAGAGTGTGGTAGCCCAACAGTTTCCGCGACACCTGGAGGAAGTTGATTATCTAGACCCGCGCCAGTCCGGCTTCGGACCCGGTCACAGCACCGAGACAGCATTGGTCGCATTGGTTGATGATCTCTGGAGGGTGCGGGATAGAGGTTATTCCTCTATCCTAGTCCTATTAGACCTCTCGGCGGCTTTTGATACCATCGACCATGGTATCCTATTGCACCGACTGGGGGGGTTGGGGCTGGGAGGCACCGTTCTGCGGTGGTTCTCATCCTACCTCTCTGGTCGGTCGCAATATGTGTTGACGGGAGGGCAGAGGTCGACCTCGAGGCCTCTCCTATGTGGGGTCCCTCAGGGGTCGGTCCTCTCGCCCCTCCTTTTCAACACATATATGAAGCTGCTGGGTGAGATCATCCGTGGTTTTGGGGTGGAGTACCATCTGTACGCTGATGACACCCAGCTGTACATATCCACCCCAAACCACCCCAACGATGCCGCCGAAGTGCTGTCCCGGTGTCTGGAAACCGTACGGATCTGGATGGGTGGTAACAAACTCAAGCTCAACCCTGCCAAGACTGAGTGGCTGTGGTTTCCGGCACCCCGGTTCAGCCAGATTATTCCAACTCTGGCCATTGGGGGCGAAACACTGGCCCCCGTGGAGAGGGCGCGCAATTTGGGTGTCCTCCTGGATTCCCGGCTGTCCATGGAGGACCATGTGGCAGCCGTGGCCAGGGGGGCGTTTCATCAGGTACGCCTGATGCGCCAATTGCGCCCCTTACTGGACCGGGCTGCCCTTCGCACAGTCACTCAAGCTCTCGTGACGTCCCGACTCGACTATTGTAATGCTCTCTACATGGGGCTTCCCTTGAGGTGCACTCAAAAGCTACAGCTAGTCCAAAACGCAGCCGCGCGGGTGATTATGGGAGCCACTAGGTGCTCCCAGATAACACCGATCCTGCGCGAGCTGCATTGGCTTCCTGTGGCCTTTCGAGTGCGCTTCAAGGTTTTGACAACTATCTTTAAAGCGCTCCATGGTTCGGGGCCTAGTTATATGCGAGACCGCCTCCTGCCCCATACATCCCTTAGACCGATACGCTCCCACAGAGAGGGCCTCCTCAGGGTGCCGTCGGCCGGACAATGCCGACTGGCGACACCCAGGGGGAGAGCCTTCTCTGTGGCGGGGCCAGCCCTCTGGAATGACCTGCCCCCTGAATTACGTACCATCACCGACCTCCGCCTCTTCCGCCAATGTCTTAAGACATATCTGTTTCAACAAGCCGGCCTAGCCTAACCTCCCATGGGGACTTTTAGATAGTTTTAAATTGGGTTTTTAAAATTTGGTTTTAGCGCAGGATAGGTTTATTTAATAGTTTTTTTAAAATTATATTTATTGTATTTTGTATGTTTTTTAAATTTCCTGTGCGCCGCCCTGGGTCCTCTGTGGAGAAGGGCGGGATATAAATTTAAATAAATAAATAAATAAATAAATAAATAAAGTAACTTTTTAAAAATGCCACATTTAAGGCTGAAACCAATATCTATTCAAACCACTTAAGGGCTACCCTGCCAAATTGTATTCAGAGAAAGCAGTAGGAGAAAATAGGACTAAATAGCAATTCAGAAAAGAAATTTTGGGGGGAAATTATTCTAGAGCAGTGATGGGGCTTGATGGCTCTCTAAGAGTCAATCTCAAACCAGGCCATAAGCTATTTGAGCACTACAATGGACAGGATGTAGCTAAGAGAAGCTGACCTTGACAGATAGAAGAGAGAAGCCAGCAGTTTCTACAAAAAAAAGTACATGAGAATGTTAATGGCAAGAAATCCTCCTTTTTTAAAAGAACTATTTTAATTTAGGGTCTCCAGAGACAGCAGCTGCTGCTAGCTGATTTATTTTGTTTTGGGGTGACTCCTTTAAATATTCATTTTTTAATACTTGGTTGCTTGCCACAAAGACAGTACTTAGATAAAAATATTTCTAACAAGGTCATTTGTCCAGTGGTCAATTTATTTATTGTAACAATCTTCTTAGGCAGTTGCCAAAATTAGAGGCTGCAGTGTTAAAGAGGAAAAAATTACATATAAGCTGCCTTTCAAGGTATGTCCTTTGAAAGTGGCATACAGGAAAATAGCATTTAAACAAGACAATAGAAATGCATTTTGAATGTCTAAAAACAGCAGCAGAACCATTTGGGGATGGAAGAGGAAAGCCAGAGACAATTTAATGAAAGATCTGACAAAACAGTGAAATCTGCTAACTTAGGGTATTGAACAAAGTTTTGAGGGAAGGAAATTCTCAAAACCAAGAGTCATTATAAAAAATGCTATCCTTGTGATCTCTGAAATTTATTACATATTTATACCTCTGAAATTGTCCTTAATGCAAAAGTAGCTTTATAACATGTGGAATATTCTTCAAATAATCTGTTCCCAGTCAGCTAGCATGTTAAACTGAATTTAGGAAGTTAGTAGGAAAAGTTGAGATTTCTGGATTGTCTAGTGCAGTTGTTTAGCCTGGAAGATAACCATACTTATATGATTACCAGGCAAACTGACGTATCCAAACAAAAGCACATTTCTAGCTATCATTATAACCTACATGGTTATAGGACCAGAAGTAACTTCAAATTATAAATTTGAGCAGACCCTTCTATAACCAATTGCAAATTACTGCTGAGAACAGCCTTATTTTTAGCTAGTACTGCATCCCTTTTCTCGGAATAAGTTGCTCACTTCTCATTCTCATCCATTTCACTGGCTTCTGGGCATCTTTGAAGGATATACAGACTTGCTTATTATTCATGTGTATGTGCACCACAGCACATGCTTGAAATACCCAATACCTCTATTGTATGCATGATGTGGAGCTACATACTGCAAATGAAGATTAGGATTTTAATATCTTGTATTAAGTTGCATTTAGAGGAATTTCATAATACATGCATTATTGGCCCACTTAGAAAATCCTATGTCTATCTGTTAGCTGAATATATATCAATTAGAGCAGCATTTGTACAGTCATTTTCTCTGTCAATAGACAAGTTTAAAAGATGCTCGATTTCACAGACTATCCAAACAATCTCCAAGCAACTAACATTCTCATTGCTAAGAAAAACATATGGCACACACTCAAATGAGCTTGTCTGTGATTTTTCTTAACCCCCCCTCCCCAAGAAGTATTAGGAGTTATATATGGGTTTATATGCCAAAAATTATATATCCCATATCTCCTGGGGGGGGGGAAACCAATGGACAAATTATTATCTGATAATTTTGTAATATTAAAAATATTGGAGTTAGGCCAAAGTTTGCTGGTATGAGGAATTTTTTTGGGAAATTGCCAGCAGTATTTCTCTAGTGTGAATATTGGTTTGATCCAATATAAATTATACTAAGGAAATTCATGGTAGGAAAAGTTTCTATTTTCTATTTCCAAATATATGTGTTCCTTGGAAATTTTATGTTATGAGGTACAGTATTCTACAGAATGAGTAAAGCAGAGGGATACAACAGAAGGGGAGCATTAAGTTGAACCCACCTGTATTGACTTGATTTCCTTTGAGAAAAAAAGGATATACATGCAATAAACAAATGCATAAAATGCATTTCAGAAATAAAAAAGACAAGTTTCACATCTTTTCCTCTTCCTTGCTCATATCTCTTTGTTCTTGGGTAAGGCCAGACAAGTTATGACCTTTGATCCAGCCACATGCAACTCCCAAGGTGCTTTGATACATTTCCTCAAATTTCAACAGTTAAGCTCCTAGTATACTGTGTTGACTAGACCAGGGGTCTGCAAAGTCGGCTCTTTTAAGACTGGTGGACTTCAACTCCCAGAGTTCCCCAGCCAGCTGGCTGGGGAACTCTGGGAGTTGAAGTCCACCAGTCTTAAAAGAGCCGACTTTGCAGACCCCTGGACTAGACCATCATGTCAAATTATAGGATGCCTTGCTCTTTTAGATTTAGTGTGTTGTGTGAACATATACATTGCCAACATTGAGTGAACATGTGCATTGTCATTTCCTAACTATAGTTTATTAGAATTAGTGTGTTATGCCACCAGAATTAGTGTATTCTCTAAAATTAATATAAAATATTGATACAATAATTGCACTAGAACTAGAGAGATTCACATTCAGCATAGAGTTATCTGGATAACTCTAAGATAGTTATTCTTTTAGCCTACAGTATAAAAATTAAGAGGCATTCCACCTCTCATGAAAACTACTTTGAGCTCTAAGAAAAAAGGGAGAATATAAATGCTAGATATAATAATACAATTAATAAGTGCAAGAAATGAATCAGGTGGGTAATCTAAGCTCTTTAGAAATGTGGGTGACATGTAATTCATAGGGGGAAAATAAGAGTGTGAAGATAAAGTTGAAATAACTTGGACAATCTCTAGTGAAATCATAGAGGGTCTGGATGAGCAAGGTTTTAAATATTATATATCTATTCACAATTACTAATTACAAATGGAATAAACTTAGGCAAAATAATATCTCAGTATATAGCCAACCCAGGCATGTCCAATCCATGGCCCATAGACAGCTAGTAAGATATGATGACACATTTGTTCCATCTAGCCGGTCTAGCGTAGCCCCCTATACTGACTATATAGTTTTTAAATTTGGGGATTTTAATCTGGTTTTAGCACAGGTTCTATTGAATTAGTTTTTTAAATTTTATATGATGTTTTGTATGTATTTTAATTTTCCTGTGCGCCGCCCTGGGTCCGTTTGGAGAAGGGCGGGGTATAAATTGAATAAATATAAATATAAATATATGAAAATATTAAAAAATAAAGGAAATTTCACAATTTCTCTTCATTCAATGTGGCCTAGGCAAGCCAAAAGGTTGGACACCCATGATTTACTCCATCCCAAAGGTTCATGGCAGGCGACAGAGCAAGCAAAGATAAAAACAAGAAAGCTAGAATTGAGGGGTCCTTGGTGCTCTCTGAGCTTGGTTGTTTTCCTGCAGAGGTTTCATTATCCAAACAAGGCAACATCATCAGTGCTAGTCAAACTAGAATTATAAGTACATTACTAACTGATATCATTTATTCCTTCCTAATTCACAAAGCAAGAAGGTCTTCTAATATTTTCCAAATTGGTTTTGTATTTCTTTTGGAGTGGATTCAATCTTTCTTTGGGTTTAAGCCTTTCAACCCCTCTAAGTTGTTACTATAGAGTTTTGCTGACCAAATCTTACCCTAGATGACATTTAGAGGTGTTCCCACCCCCCAGTGGATATGAAAATACAGTATTAAGGGACAGAAGAGAAGGGACAATGGTCTCAAGGTCAATAATACAAGAGATATGGCATTTTATTAGCTATAATAAATACCTTGAAGTGTGCCTGGAGTATATGTAGCCAGTGCAAACATTCAACATGGTTCTTATCTGCAGGTATAATTTTAAGAATAGTATTGCTATTCTTATTCAGTGGCAGCTGGGGGTTTTAAGTTTGGAACTTTGCTTAACTGAATGCTGAACAAAGTTTATTCTTTTTTGTATTTCCACTTAATATGGGATATTATCAATTAACTCCAAGACAAATATTGTATAAAGAGTGAATCCAGATGTACATAATTTTAATGATAAGCTTGCTAATGGAGCTCATTCAGAGTATTATGGTTAGACATGCATTCTTCCCCGAATCAAGCTCAGGAGAAACCGGTTCATCCTGTTTGCAGTTGGAGCTACTGATTGGCTGGAAACTGGAAAAGTTGCTAGACAAACTTCCTCCTGTTCTTTGTCAATCAATTTTGAACATCTAAAAAATTGGTCCCTTTTTCAGATAAAAACAACAATGGTATGTTTAATGTCTCTGTGTAGACAATCTTATAAATGGACAGCCTGCTTGAGTTCTGCAGAGAAGAGGAACACAACTGCAGTAGAAAAAATGGCACTGGTCCTTAGGTGCACATATTATGTATACAATACATGAAACTAAAGAAGCCACATCACTATGTTCAATGTACGAACTTAATTGCTGAGGTTATAAACCATGATCTGTATCTTTGCACTGAGTGAAACCAGCTCTTGGTGCTAAGCAACCAAGGTTAAACGAACTAAGACTTAATTGTGTGAACACAGCATTTGTAATTTAGAATGTTCTAGCTTGACATATACAGGTGTGGTTTTATAATAAATCATGGCTCTCCAAACTATTGCCTAGATATAGGCAGAGTCAGTATGCATTGAAAAACAGGAATTATTACAACTCTGTACTTACCTATTCATTGGAGTAACTTTTTTCCTATCTTGAATTGTATAGCAGTAGATTAGAACTATAGATTAATGAAAACAAAATTATTAAAACTAGTTAGCTGTGTTACAATTGATCCCAAGCTCAGTCTGGCTAACTCCTATAAATGATACTTCACAGATGAATGCTGCATTTTCCTGATCTGGACACATTTGAATGTGCTCTTTGTCCTTGTGAAAAAAATGCATCCAAGATAGTGCTACAACAGTCCTCTAAGATTCTATGGGATTATAGTTTAAAGAAGGTGCTAAGAAATATCTATTATGAAATTCCAATGCTCTGTTTTTAGAATAAGTCTCAGAGGTTACAGTACTGAAGAGAATGTATAGGAAATGGTAACTTTATCATCATCCAGAGAGTAGAACAGCTTTGTAGACATTGTCAGGTGCTAGCTAGGGATATTACTGGGCCCCGAAACTCTGTTTGATGGCCTCCAATGTCTACTTCTGTGCTGATGGGATGACTGCTGAAAATGGAACATCCTCATCTCCTGACATTATGAAGCAGAAACACATAAAAGCTAATATCCATACACATGCTTAAAATGGATCACACAGTCTAAACTAATTTCCACAAAAATGTCTAATGAAAAAAAACTAATGTCCCCGAAAAAATGAAAAATTCTGGCCTTGGTCTCATGCCTATGATTCCTCTCACTCAACACTTTCTGAGGCATTTATATTTCCCCAAGTGTTAAGTGGGAACCCCCAGAAAATATTCTGTCAAAAGATTATAATAAACATTATAATCTCTTTTACATTAACAATTTCTCAGAAAGAACTAAATTGCTATTAAAATAACTAACTGAGGTGTCTAACATATATATTTCTTTTAAGATGGCAGGAAAGTTCCTAGTATTTCTAACATATGACTTAACTACCATAAAAAAGTCTTATTCTATTTCTGTACAGGTTTGTGTTAAACTTTAGTAGATGGGCAAAATGGCATCCATAGGTGTATCTAATTTTAACTTCAAACCTGGGATGCATGGGTGAGGCTGTTGAACCCTTCCCAATTCTGTCACAGTTTGTTGTCCTGGGAATTTTCCCTCACCACATTGCTTATTTTCCATGAGAAAAATGCCTGGAGCAGGACATAGCAGAGAAATGGGAAGGATTCAGCTACTCTCCCCCACTCCCATTCAGTAAACATTGTAATCCCCCCTTCCTGCTTTCCATATGAATGAAGCAACCCCATGATTAAAGATATGTCATTGCTGCTGGCACCCAGCCGAACATTTTTCTCAGGGAGCAGGGAGTATATTTTCCCCTGTAGCAGTGAGCATTTCATAAACCTAAGATATTTTTGCCATCCAGCCAGTATTTCCTTGTGAATAAATATGTTTATTATAGCTATATTCTGAAGATTATCCAACTTGCAGTAGCTTACGTGTCTTTCCCACTTTTTTTCCTATTTGGATAATTTATGGGGCTAGATTTGAGCAGACTTTTTTCACAGTTAAATTTGTTTCATGGACTTGTCTAGTTTCCATGGGCTCCCATTCTAGAGATTATCTAGAAATAAATAATATTTATTATCTATTTCTATTATCTATGCCATTTCTATCAGGCAAATTGCAATTCTTCACCCATTGACCTTCCCGAGCTTTAAATTTGAGAAGATGGACTTCAAATCAAATGTAACTTGTCAGTATGTGAACCTATCATATAATATTCTTGGCAACTGGATGGACATTTTACCATTGCTTTTTAGAAGATGCTTTCCTACTTTTTCCTACTTTCCCCCCCCACTGTTATTCTGTTACTTCCAAGTCCAGCTCTTGGTAAACTCCATACAGGTTTTAACCATGCCCAATCCTGCTTAGCTTTTGAATTAACAATATCTGCCAATTGCTGCTACCTATTGAAAAAAAAATGTTTTTTAATTTAATAAAATAAAAAAATAAAGCAACAGGAGGCCTGGAAAGAGCTAATACTGAAATAATCACTTTAATGATGAACTCCTCTTAAAAATAGAACTTACCATTTGTCAATTTCATTTTCAGTGTCCAATAGAAATAATTCATTAAGAATCATATTTGATCCCAAAGCATAGTTTAACTCTGTGGGTCCTTAATCCCTCACAGTTTTCAGATAGCTACCCAACTTCACTGAATAATGGCATTGAGCAAGTATATTAAGTAACAAAGATTTTGGAAAAGAAAAATGTTATTCCAATGGCTTTCGGGAACAGAGCTGAACTTCTAGATCAACGTTTCCTAATCTTTGCATATCAGTAGTGGCAACATTGGAGTGAAATAGCCATGAAAAACTAGTATAAACAGAAACTATAATAGATGGTCCTCAATTTATAACCATTATTAAATGACTTTTCAAAGTTAAAGTGGCATTGAAGAAAGTGACCTATAGCCATTTTTTAAACTTACAACTGTTGCAGATCCCCATGGTCATGTGATCAAAATTCAGATGCTTGGCAACTGTCTTGTATTATGATGGTTGCAGTGTCTTAGAGTCATGTGATCATCTTTTGCGACTCTCTGACAAGCAAAGTCGATGGGGAAGCCAGGTTGACTTAATAACCATGTTACTAACTTAACAACTGCAGTGATTTACTTAACTGTGGGGAAAAAGTTCTAAAATGAGTCAAAACTCAGTTAACAATTGCCTTGCTTAGCAACAGAAATGTTGGGCTCCCTTCTGGTTGCAAGTTGAGGACTAGCTGTATATCATTTGGGTTAGACACAGTAAAATCAAAGGAGGCAGAAAATATTAGTTCTGTGTTATAAACACAGGTCTGCTGCTGCTGCTTTAGTTCTATGTACCTAAAAGAAAACCTGAACAATGCTTAAATGGTACTTTATGAAGTGTTGTTCAGGCACTAGGCAGGCAGAAGCCATTGCAGGAGCTAGGTGCCTGATCTCTCCTGAAGCTAAGGCCAAAGCATCTGAAGAAAACCATAGCCCAACAATTAGAGCAAGGGAGTGGGAGTTGCATATGATAGCATCCTCGGGTGACCAGTGGCTGAGAGGATCCCAGGCCACAATCTTCTCATTTTCTCATTGACATCACTGAACAATCTACAAAAAGTCTTATTTTGGAAGAACAGGAAAAACGAGTTCAAAATGGAATAGCAAAGAACTAATTGTAAGCTGAATTCGCAGTGGGCTAGAGATGTGATGGAGACTAAGTCACAAGATTAGCGGAGCACATTTTGCCCAGGTTAGCAAGGCAACAGCTTAAACAATCACTAACATTATCGAGGGGACTGTGACTAAATTAGTAATTTGCGGAAGCCCATTTCAAGGGACTTGGCGAACCTTGGCTAAAACATAGATGCAATTATCTCTCTTCTGAAACTCTACAATCTTGTATAAGAAGAATGGGAATCCTTTGATGGCTAAGACCAAACTTGAATATTTTAAATCAATGTTTTTCAAGCTTGGCAATTTCAAGCTGTATGGAATTCAAAATGCAAAATTCCCCAGCCAAATGTTGGCTGGAGAATTCTGGAGTTGAAGTCCACGCATCTTAAAATTGTCAAGTTTGAAAAACACTGCAAGAATACAGTGAGTGGGACCAGTTAAAAACTAATTATGCCATTGGTTTTCAATAGCTGAGGTCAAGATATCCTTGGAAAGCTTAGGTTGTCCAATATTTATAATTCTCTTCGTCAATCTGGTGCTCTCTCTACAAGTGCTTACAGTGCAAAGTTCTTTACCATTTGAGACAAAAACCTTTGCAAATAATATAGCGTACAGTATTTGATATTTGTGAAGTACCAAAATGGTGAATAACAGAATAATAGAAGAGTTGGGAGGGACTTTGGAGGTCTTCCAGTCCAACATCCTGCACAAGCAGAAGACTCATTCTGGACAAATGGCTGTCCAATATCTTCTTAAAAACCTCCAGTGATGGAGCACCCACAACTTTTGAAGGCAAGCCATTCTACTTGTTAATTGTTTTCACTGTCAGAAGGATGACACATAGGCTAAGGAATAATTTTAATACTGGTATTCCTTGACTTATGACTGGCATCTTCACAATCATACAGAGTTACAAAGTTGAATTGTGGAATATGTTAGTTGAGCACTAAGGGTTAGAAGTGTGGGCAGGCCATAGTTTTTGCATCCCTGGAATAATACAATGTGTTAAACCAGATTTAATCTGTTTTTTTTAAAGAATTAGACATTGCCAAAATGCAATCACTTCCCTGCTGAAATTTGGTGGCTAGCCTTAACCTGCTAGGAATCCTTGTACAATACAAGTTCTTCATCTAAATACCATTTATATTGTTATAGTGACAAGGTACACATTTTGCTTTTCATAAATGGCAAAATGTTTATTCAGAGGAAAACACTTGAGGCAAAGCAGAAGTGGGAAGTGGGGGAGACAATGGTGTGACATTTTTATTCCTTATATATTGGGACTATATGGTGTTTTCAGAAATGTTCAATACTGTAAACTTCTTTGCACCCTGCCTTCTTTATCTCATCTGCTAACCTCCCACCCTGTCCAAACCAACTTCTTTGGCTTTTTTCCAACAAATTGAAGAATATGAGGCCTCAAGGTATTGGGTGGGGTCTCTAACTCACATTCCTGCTGATTAGATTCTCTCATTTCCCCACCCCTGCCCATACCTGCTAAAGTAAAGCCTCCAGAATTCCTGGCCTGGATTCCATCAGCTCACCTGGAGCAAAATTTATGTTTTTTCCAGACTCATTTTTTTTAATGCTTGTGGATGATCTTTGCCAGTTTTACTCTTTGCAAACAGTCTTCATTTTTTAAATAATTGTATAGCAATGACAAACCAGCATCTGAACTTTTTCTGGGTTGACAATTATTTTTTTTCCTGTTGAGTATCTGACTATTTTGCTGTTTTAGAGGCATAGAAAACTTCCTGAGGAACAAAATAAATAAATACATCTATATTTGTTTACAAACATCCCCCCACCAACCCCAGCTGCATTTGGCGGACAGAATGAATCACAAACACAACCAACTGTATTTAGTCTAACATGCAAATTTAAAGCATATTGCTAGGTTATGTTTCAGGTTCATTAAACCCAGAAATAGGATTAATTGAGTAAACAAGACCACGTGAACTGTGGATTAATGTATCAAGCAAACATATTTCTGATAGAGGATACTGGGAAAAATGAATTATAAATCAGCATTCTCCTGGTATCAATCTTTCCTTTAAAAGGAATTTATTAAAGTAAACTGGTTCACACAGTTGAGTCACAATATAATATGGTTGTGTGTTTAGTTTTACGTTTCCAGCTTCTGTTCCATCTGTTTTACAGAGGGTAGGAATGCGCCTAACTTTCCTGGAAGCAGGTAAGTTTAAAGATGGGATTGTCTAGTTCCTATGGTTGTAATATCTTCTGATATATAACAAATTAACAGGTACAGCTTATTTATTTCTGGGCCTTCAAAACATGTATCAGTTAAATTCTGGGTTGTGTTGTGTTTAGGGTTTCTGCATTTAATTAACATTTAAAGCTCTTTTCTTTCAAAGTCATTGGAACAGTTTGGCTCTCTAAACTTGCCTATTTTCCTTGCCTGAGACACTCAAAGGCTTTTCTAGGCATAATTGTGATATTTTTAAACTGGAAAAGCTGGGGGGAAAGCTAACCATGGAGTTTTAATGACTGCAAAACATGCATTATACCAGTGAATTGGAGATTAAATTGAGTTTCTTTTTGGGTCTGTTCTATGCTGTTATATTATGATGTAAACCCCTGCTTGTTCTCCATCTCCTCCAGTTATCCGTATATAGCCCCTCCCATCACCATTATCCTTGGGAAATATTTCCATATGACAACGGGTGTTCCATCCTCAGTCTATTAAAAACAGAAGTCTCCCTACAGTTTTCTTCTTCTTCTGGAATATAGAAAAACCTCCCTCCTTTTGTTTGTAATGTTTTTCTTGATTCCTATTATGATTTTGCAACTGAGTAAGCATTTTCCTTTAGTTTCAGGGAAAGGAGAGCCGTGGACTGGTCTCTAAAAATATTGTTTTCTCCTACCTAGGAATTCATGGCTGTTATGGAATCTCTGCTGCTCAATATATTTTTAACATTTGGAGCTGTCGAGTGGGAAGAAAGAAGGAAAAACATTAGAATTCAACCTAGACTGTTGACTTGATTGGATGCCTAGCCAAATATTGGAAGAGATAAAGATGAGTTGTGTAGAACCAGTTTGAAACCTTTGTATTTTCTGATGGGGTTTTACTCAATTACTAATCAAATATATTCCTGTTTAATTCTAACGACTTCCAGAAACTTCAACTATCTCTTTTAGAGCATAGTAATTTGCCAAATTAGTATGGGACACCGTGGCTCAGTGACTAAGACACTGAGCTTGTTGATCAGAAAGATTGGCCATTCGAATCCCTAGTGGCGCATAATTGAGTGAGCTCCTGTTACTTGTCCCAGCTTCTGCCAACCTAGCAGTTTGAAAGTATGTAAAAATGCAAGTAGAAAAATAGGAACCGCTTTTAGTGGGAAGGTAACAGCGTTCAGTGCACCTTCGGCATTTAGTCATGCCAGCCACATGACCACGGAGACGTCTTTGGACAGCACTGGCTCTTCGGCTTGGAAATGGAGCTGAGCACTGCCCCCTAGAGTCGGGAATGGCTAGCACATATGTGTAAGGAGAACCTTTACCTTTACCTAATTTGCCAAAATAAACAAAAGTAAGACAAAACATGGAGATCATGAAAATCATGGTAGTGTGATATTGGAGGCACACCAGGAGGGCACCTACAAAAAATGGGCCTGGGGTTCAAGACATGAGGCTTGCAAGTTGGAGGGTGCCTATTTCAATGCTAGCCCCACACTAATCATGTGAACTTAGCCACTACAATCTTTTCCTAACAGGGGAGGAGTTCCAATTGTCTGCTTATTTAAAAGCTTCCAGGACAGCTTCGTTGCCATGCGTTTTTTTGGTTTTTTTTGCAGCAAAAACAACAAACAGGATGTGTCTACAGAATATGGTATTGTAATTTACAAATTTAGCCAGTCTGTGCTCCAATCTAAAAAGGAGATTACCAGAGTGGTGCTAATTATCTTTAGCTTGGCTAGTTCTGGGAAGTGAGCTTTGAGAGACTGTCGTGCATTTAGCATTGCAACTAATTTAGATTTGAGCAACTATCTGAATTGACAAGGAGCAAGCTGTTGTTTTATTTCTTACCAGTATACCTTCTTGCATGACTGCTTTGTGTGGCTTTTCTGGAATGCTCACCTGGCTTCAATCTGCTTTTTTGCCTTTGCTTTCAATTTCACATTCTATAGAATTGCTGTGATGTGATCACTGATATCTGTCTATTTTAGTCTTAGTTGTCATTAATATTATTTAAAACAGGAGTGGCTGGGCAATTTTGAGGGTGGACGTCTACAGGTATTAAAGTTGCCAAGGTTGGACAACCTGATTTGAAAGCGCAATATTTGATCTTTGTTTTTGTGCTTTGAATACGATTAAAGGCAGCTTACAACGGGAGATGGATCCCCCCCCCCGCCAATAAGGAAGGAAGCAACTGGAGAACCATCAATCAATTTATTTTCTATATATCAAGCTACATATTCAAGATAATCCAGATCAGAAAACAAGAATAAAAATACTTTTATTATAAGGTTGCAATAGCAGAACCTTGGAACCTTGGAATTTCCCTTTGCCCTGCCTTTTAAGTTCCAGAACAATAGGGAAGGTCAGTTCTGAGACACTTTTTCCACCTCCCATTTCTGCTTTGGACTCATTCTCTTATCAGACTGGTGCCTAGGCTGTGGCTCTTCCTCCTGTCTCTCCAGATTATTCTTGTAGCTCTTTACAACTACGCATGTGCTCCCCATTATTTTGATATTATTCCCTCCAAAAATGCAATGTTAGACTTTGTCACCCTTTACCCTAGACATCCTAGAGCAAACGTTCCTTTATTTCTCAAAACCACTTATCAGAAAACCCTTTTTACCCAATGTACATAAAACACTAAGTCAATTTAAATGGTCCTATTATGATTGGTTTGTGTGTTGTTATCCAAAGAAAAACTACTTTTACCCAATTTGGAACATGGTAATTTATCCAGGTTTGGAAAGCAATGCCCTAGACTAGAGGGAATTCGGAGACCGAGGAGTGACTAGGAACAAATGCATTACAGGTATTCCTTGACATATGAACACAATAAGTTTTAATATTTTTAAATTTTTAGCACAGGGATAATTTATTCAATTTGGTTTTAATTATTTATATTTGTGATATTATGTGTTTTAATTTCCTGTGCACCGCCCCGGGTCCATTTGGGGAGAGGGTGCGGTTATATAAATCCAACAAATAAATAAAATAAATAAATAAAGGATCGGAAGATTTATTTTCAGTGGTGCAGTTGTTAAACAAAATATCATGTGAGTACAACCTGTGACCTTCCCTGGCAGCTTCTTTTTTGACTTTGCTTGTCTCAATCCAGCCAAGAAGGTTTCAAATGGCTATCATGCGACTATGGAACACTGTGACCATTATAGATGTGCTGTGGTCGTCAATCAACTGAGATCTTTACTCCAGTCATAAGTCCCCCTTTTCAGAGCTATCATAATTTCAAATGGTCACTAAACAAATGGTTATAATTCAAGGCCCATCTGTTGAGGAAGAAAGGGACTGGCAATGAAGATAGCAGAGCCATGCTGGTATAGTTTTATTTATTCATTATATGTATATCCTATCTTTTGTATAGAACCTCAAGGTGCCTTACACAGTGCTCTCTGCTTCTATTTTTCCTACAAGAGGAAAACTGAGAGGAAGGTTGGACTAAGTGAGAGTGATTGGCCCAATGTTGTTCAGTGAATTTTCATGGCTGAAGATGAACTAGAATCCAAGTCTCCTGTTGCCTAGCCCAATGCCTTAATCATTACACAACAATAACTGGGGTGAGTTTTTGGTTCCCCCCACAACTCACTGATGGATAGAAAACATTCCAACTGAGTGCCTGTCCGCATATCAAGATCCCTGGGGGTTGGGGGGGGGCGAGGATGCTTCAAAAGAAGTGATACTTTCTAAAGTCCACGTGCTTCATGATTTTCTGCGAGGATACTCAAGCTTTGGTATATACTCCCAGAGGGATTATACTTTATCTATGTGCTCTCAGGAAAAAAACCCAAGGCCTTCCTCCTCACCCTGGCCTTTTCAGTAAACAAGTTTAAGAGCATATTTACTGGAGTTTTTAAGTGTTATTTTTATTTATTATTAGTCACAATGAATGCCATGTAGACAAAAAGGTGGCAGTAACCTGAAAAAAGAAATGTGATTGGCTAATTTGTCAGCAAATCTGTAGCATAAACCCTGTCAGTGTGGTTAGTTTATACAGTATTTAACTTGTTGTGCAAGCACAGGCAATTGGGATAACAATGAATCAGTTAATCATGGATTGCTATAATGTGTGTACACCAGCTAGCAAGAGGCTAGGGAATAATAGTTTTCCTTGTTAAAGAAAATTGATATTTATATATTCCTCCTACGATGTTATCCATTCGGTCCTGGTGAGTCGGTGGACCAGGTCTCTCCACATCTTCTGATCTTGCACTGATTCTTTGAGGTTTTACTATGCTATACTATATATTCCTCCAGGAAATGTTTAAATACTTTTGATTTTTTTAAAGTTGGCATAATATATACGGTTATGTTCAAGGCAAGACTCAGCGCGTACCAAAGGATATATAGTTCCTGACATTTCCAATTAGCACTAACATCTAAAATCTACTAATAAAATATTTTTATATATTTCATACTCTCCATTTTGGCTCCCTTTTAGAACTGAAACTGCTTTAACTAACTGCTGGGTGGATGAGGAACAGCAGTTGATGCTCAGTCCTGATATGATGAACATTTGTTTTTAGCTGAAATGAAGGAGGTGATTTTCAACTAGCATAGGATAATATATTTGCATATGTTTGTATAGCACTTTTCAGTCCGTCTGGGGTGAACCAAGTGTACATTACTTTCTTCTTCATCCAATGCCAGATGATCAAGAAATCCATAACTGCCTTGACCAAACCTGGAATAGCTATCTTTAATAACATATCAGGTATTCTTACAGTGGTCATTATGTCATTAAAAAAAAATGTACCAATGTAAATATTGATGGTATAGGGGTGGGGTGGCTCAGTGGCTGAGACGCTGAGGTTGTCAATCAGAAAGTTCGGCAGTTTGGCAGTTCGAATCACTAGCACCATGTAACGGAGTGAGCTGTTACTTATCCCAGCTTCTGCCAACCTAGCAGTTCGAAAGCATGTAAAAATGCAAGTAGAAAAATAAGGACCACTTTGGTGGGAAGGTAACAGTATTCCACGTGCCTTCACCATTTAGTCATGCAGGCCACATGACCATGGAAATGTCTTCGGACAATGCTTTGAAACGGAGATGAGCACCGCCTCCCCAGAGTCAGGAATGACTAGCACAGGGGTCTGCAAAGTTGGCTCTTTTAAGTCTGGTGGACTTCGACTCCCAGAATTCGCCAGCCAGCTATGCTGGCTGGGGAATTCTGGGAGTCGAAGTCCACCAGTCTTAAAAGAGCCAACTTTGCAGACCCCTGGACTAGCACATATGTGCAAGGGGAACCTTTACCTTTACCTTTAAAGATGGTATATAAGCTTAAGTGCTATTGCATACTGCTATTATGACCAGATCTGAATTGGAGCCCCAAGTCATTTGTGTTCCTGTTTCATCTTCCCATACTTCCACCGGTAGCAATAAAAAAGAAATAGAAATAATGAGCCTAGAGATATTACCTTAATCTCCTGACTCAGTGAAGAGAGGAATAACCTCAAATTTTTTTTACGGCATGGATAAGAGCAGAAACTCAGAACAAAGTAAACAAACTTGGGAACAAGGCTTTTATGGCATGCTTTGTCTTCCAATAGCTTGGTACAGCAATTTATTTGAATATTCAAGTTACCAGTTTGAAAGTACTATTTTAACTGATCAGGTTTTGACAGGAGGAGAACAAATGATCTCTGACTATCTGAGGCTGTTGATACAACTGTAGCCTTTTCTGGATAGTCTAGTCACAATTATACTTCCATTCCACAGTAAATTAGGTTAAAGAATTCTGAAAACGGAGAGCAAATAACTTGAAGTTACCTCTCAGTAGCTAGAGCCTGAGTAGCAGGCTAAGTAAAAGCACAGAACATAAGGGATCAGTTCCCCCCACCCCCTAGAAATATAAATCATAGATCTAGATCACATGACATACAAAGCCACATGACTGGGTTAATTCAACATATTAGGCTAAACTGATGATGATGGTCTGCAAAATCAGTGAATCATTGTTAATTCATCATGCAAATGTATTCAAGAGTTGTTTAACTTATTGTGTGCACACCACATCCACATAACAGTTCCAACCCTGCACAGTTTCACAAAGTTGGCAGAATCTGGGCAGCGGATCAATTTATTACTGGCATCTCTGTGGTTATTTCAAGTCACTGCAAATCTAGTATTTTCTTTTGAAGTGCTGCAGCTCTGTAAAACTTCTGTCTTGTTGTTTTCCCGTAGTGGGAACTCCAGTCTCATCTAGTGATGTTTGCTGTTCTTTAAATTTCATGTGGCCATGAGTATGAAAAGTTTGTGAGTACAATTATCTTCACACTAGTTTTTGGGCTTTTTTTAGCCTTCTGCATGAGTATGAAAATATTTAAGCTTTGTAATGAATAGCATAGAAGGGTTAATGTGAGGTCTGAAACATTTATTTAGAATAGTGTTTGGAGTATGCACTGGTTTATTTGAATTTATTATTTGTTGGTGATAGATAATGATTAAAAGTAAAAGTAAAGGTTCCCCTCGCACATATGTGCTAGTCGTTCCTGACTCTAGGGAGCGGTATGCATCTTTGTTTCAAAGCCGAAGAGCCAGCACTTCTAAAACATCTCTGTGGTCATGTGGCCTGCATGACTAAACGGCGAAAGCGCACGGAACGCTGTTACCTTCCCCACCAAAGTGGTCGTTATTTTTCTACTTGCATTTTTACATGCTTTTGAACTACTAGTTTGGCAGAAGCTGGGATAAGTAACAGGAGCTCACTCTATTACACGACACTAGAGATTTGAACTGCTGACCTTCTGATCGACAAGTTCAGTGTCTTAGTCACTGAGCCACCGGGTCCCCTAGATAATGATTACAAGCCACCAAATCATTGTAGATTCTTAATGCCACACATTTTCTCCATTATTTTGTTAATGAAAGGAGACAAAAAAGAAAGACTGTGATTTTCCTTCCCCCATTGGCTTGTATAATGCTTTCGTTAAAATAAAAACTAGATTAAATATCTCTAGTTGCTAGTTTTTTTCTTATATCTTTAAATGCATCTCTATTTATTTTAGCCTTAAATTTTTAAAACTTGGGGAGCATAGTTGAAAACTACATTAGTATTCTCTTTCTCTCTACTTGAACTCTGAACTATTTTTTTTCCACAGTCAGAGTGCTGTTTTTAATTTTTATAAATGTTTTTATATATTTCCAGTTAACCTGCTGACTAGGTTATGTAATAATCACAATAGATGCGAAGGGCATTTCATTTAAGAAATCTGTTTTACAATATCTGAATATATTAGTGACAACAGAATTTTCTCCATTTGAACGTCTGTTTTGGCTCCTGGATTTTAACTTCAGTAGTAAAAATGAGGCACTAAAGAATGCAATAAAATTCTGAGGAACATGATTAAATATAATTAAGCACACCCATAAACATTCTTCCCTAACTCCTGAATAAAAAATGTGTAATGTCATGCTATGAAATTAGTGTTAGTCATCTTCTTTGTAATAGTGTCATATGTATATATATTCAGAAATAAATTCCATTCCCACCCGACCATTTGAGCGTAACACATGTGTTTTTTGAACTACAACACCCAAGAGCCTTTGCAGTGCAGGAGGTTGTTCTAGCCAATCCGGGCGAGGTTCTTTCTAAGGTACAAAGATGGCGGATCCCAGGAGGTAAAGGTTGTGTGTTTCCTTTATATGTGAATGGGAGCTGGTAAGTCTAATATAGAACGTTCATCCTTCTCTTTTCGGTATCACAAATGAGCTGTAGAGTGTCTCTCGCTGTTTAATTTTTCCGCTTTAGTCCATCACGTTTCGTGTCCCAAAACCGGTAACAGAAACTAAGGAATAACAATGTATTTCAGTTCTGGGATAAGCTACTTTATTAATCTGTTTCCGCAGTTGGCCCATCAGCTTGAAATTTAATATCATAGTGTTAAGGGATTCCAGGGCATCCGTAAAATGGGAGTTTTTAGTGATATGTGTGACTGCTTGGCAGTAAGTCCGCAAAATTACTTCAAACGTATCTTTTTAAAATTACCATGGTTATCACTCATACTTAAAGTGAATGGGCTTAAGAACCTAACGATGCCTTTTCGATTCAAATCAATGTCTATTGTAATGTAAATTGTTTATGTTTTGACAATTCCAGTACATTCTAGCATGCATATGAAAAATTTGAGGAGATTTAAGGACCTTATTAGAGATTATGTTGTAATTCAAGAAGCGTAAAGAATCTAATATTTGTAACTAAATAAAAGTGTAAGGATCTTAACTTGCTTGGTAATAAGAAGTGAGCAAAAGATACTTTTTCTGATTTCTGAATTTAAGGTTAATTGTGTAATGATCCTAACATGCTGGTAATCAAGGTTTTGTACTTCCCAGTTGCTTCATCATGAAAACATAAATGGTTATTGATAGTAGTTTTAAAAAAGTGAACAGAAAATGTTTTTTTCTGATTTCAGTTACGTTGCAATAATTTGCTATGATTTCATACATACCATAGCACTTATTTTCCATTTTTTATACGAATAAGGATTACATTCATATAATACTTAAGCTGTGTAAGATCTATTCAAAGTGTTCTTATGTTCTAAGCTGAAGAGTATAAACAGGTATATACATCCGACTACGGTATTTTATTCTACTTTATGCATTGCTTTTAACAAAACTGTACCTCTCTACATTGCTCAATATGGAAATAGCTACTATTTAAGATTGGGTCTTGTATCTTAGGTTTTTTGTACACTGCATGCCTCAACTTTTGGAAACCAAAAGGGCAGATATTTTGATAACATGGTAATCCTTGTTCCATCTAGCCGGCTTGGCCTAACTTCATGCTGCTCGCCCCAGTCTGTAATTTTAAATTATTTTATTCGGTTTTATGGGTTTAGTTTTAACTTTTATAAATTTGCACAGAAGACTATTTAATTTGATTTTAACTTTGTATGTATTGTTATGGTTTTAGTAGTTTTAATTTTTACCTGTACACCGCCCCGAGTCCCTTCGGGGAGAAGGGGCGGTCTAGAAATCTAATTAATTAATTAATTAAATAAATAAATAAATAAATAAATCCACAGTACATGATTAAAAAGCTGTATTTATTATTTTGTGTGTATATCTGTACGTTTGTATGCTTGCACACACAAAATAGTGGTATTAACAGAACTTTTTAAATTAGTGTGTAATATAAACTAATGTGAATGGATGTTAAGGTAAAGGTAAAGGTTTCCCTCATACATATGTGCTAGTCGTTCCCAACTCTAGGGGGTAGTGCTCATCTCTGTTTCAAAACCGAAGAGCCCGCGCTGTCCAAAGATGTCTCCAGGGTCATGTGGCCGGCATGACTAAACGCTGAATGCACACGGAACACTGTTACCTTCCCACCAAAGTGGTCCTTATTTTTCTACTTGCACTTTTTCCTTGCTTTTTAAATTATAGATTGGCAGAAGCTTGGACAAGTAATGGGAGCTCACTCCATTATGCGGCATTAGGGATTCAAACCACCAAACTGCCGATCTTTCTGATTGACAAATTCAGCATCTTAGCCACTGAGCCACCGTGTCCTCAAAACATAAGATACATTTTGAAGTGTAAAACAAAACAAATCGGGACATATTTTTAACAACTGTATCACTGATCAAATATATTTTACATAGAATGAGTTTCTGCCCAGAAGCTTACAGTTCAAAATATGTACAGGGGGTCCTCAACTTGCAACCATTTGTTTAGTGGTTACACAGCACTGAAAAAGCTGACACTTGGCCATTTTTTACACTTATGATCTTGGCAGAATCCCCATGGTCATGTGATCAAAATTTGTGAGTTTGGCAAGTGGCATTTATTTTTGACAATTGCATTTTCCCTGGGTCATATAATCAGAATTTGTAATCTTCCCAGCTGGCTTCTGACAAGCAATGTCAACAGGGAAGCAAGATTCACTTAATGACTGCATGATTCATTTAACAACTGCAGCAATTTGCTCAAAAACAGCAAAAAGGTTGTAAAATGACACAAACTTCACTTAACAGATCACTTAACACCTCACTTCGCGACAGATATGTTGGGCTCAATTGGGGGTC
Source organism: Rhabdophis nuchalis (assembly GCA_039707465.1). Lineage (NCBI taxonomy): Eukaryota > Metazoa > Chordata > Lepidosauria > Squamata > Natricidae > Rhabdophis > Rhabdophis nuchalis. Next base: position 124,357,269 of record CM077647.1, on the reverse strand, counting down.
ATGTAGAGCAGGGGTCCCCAACCCCCGGTCCATGGACCGGTGCCGGTCCGTGGCTTGATAGGAACCGGGCCGCAGGACCGGAGAGAAGGAGGAGGGAGGAAGGGGCAGCCCCCTGGGCAGAGCGCACGCCGGGGGCGGGAGAGCGCAGATGTGGCTGCTCGCTCCGTTGGGGGCCGAGAGGGGTGAGTGAGCCGACTCACCCCCCTCTACGTGCATGCGCCACCTGTTCCCCCTCCCCCCAATGTCCCCCTCTACGCCAGCCGAGCCATGCCCACCGGTCCGCAGAATTTTTTTAAAATGAAACCGGTCCCTGGTGCCAAAAAGGTTGGGGACCCCTGATGTAGAGGATTACCTGTATTTTAAATTCTCTCTTTAAAATACAGGTATTCCCCCATTTATAAAAAATTTTTATAAGTGTACTTGTTTCTCCTCAGAGCAATGTGTGAAATGACTTTTTGTGCTATAATATTTTGTGATCTGATGTATTAATATATTTTGTTTATAACATGCAATATTACACAGTTTATATATAATATAATGTTATATAGTTCTGAAATCAGAAAACTGATGATGATATGTGAAAGAGTTACTGTAAACCATGGGTGTCTAACCTTTGGCATGAAGAGGAATTGTCTTTAGCTGCATATAAAATATATAGTAATGCAAAAAATATTGCTAAAAATCACGTAATAATGGTAAAAGTTTACAATCTTGTGGGGCTGCTTTATTAGCTGGCCAATGCCACTATGGTCCATGGGTTGGACATTTTTTTTAAATTTTTTTTATTGGACTTCTAGACCGCCCCCTCTCCCCGAAGGGACTCGGGGCGGTGTACAGGTACAAATTAAAACCATACAATCAATAACTAAAATCGAATTAAAACTATAACTAAAATCGAATTAAATAAACCCCTGTACAAATTTATAAAAATTAAAAACTTAACCTTAAAACCAAATCACAGAATTTAAAAATACAAACTGAGGAGGGAAAGCTGGAATTAGGCCAGGCCGGCTAGATGAAACAAGTGGGTTTTGAGTTTCTGGCGGAAGGAGCGGAGGTCCGTGGTCGTTCTAATGTCAGGGGGAAGGTCATTCCAGAGGGTCGGGCCCGCCATAGAGAAGGCCCTTCCCCTGGGCGCCGCCCGCTGGCACAGCCTAGTGGACGGCACCTGGAGAAGTCCCTCTCTGTGTGAGCGAATCGGCCGAAGGGATGTGTGGGGCAGGATACGATCCCGCAAATAACTAGGTCCTGTGCCATGCATACTGTAAACATTTTCTTTATTTCTTTCAGGAAAGGAAGATGATGAAAGTAGTCAATCTCAAACAGGCCATCCTCCAGGCTTGGAAAGAAAGGTGGAGTGATTATCAGTGGGCCATAAATATGAAGAAATTTTTCCCCAAGGGGACTACCTGGGATATCCTGAACTTAGCAGGTGTGGTTCATACCTTTTGTACATCATAAATGTTAAACTGTGGGTTGATCCTAAATGATGTGGTCTTCAGTAAAAAACAAATTATTGTGAATGACAAATTATTTCTTGTTTAGCAGCACATGCATTAGTATTTGGCCACTCTGGTACTTCAGACAACCCAAGCCTTACAGTGGATTCCAGAGCCTAGTAAATGCAGTGCTAAGCTTAGTTACTTTAAGACAAGGGGGTTGTGTTATAAATTATGCGGGTGGTGCCAAGTATTCAAAGTAGCTATTATTTTTCTTTGGAAAAGAAATCTTTGTCCTATAATCTCCTTATATCTATTACCTAGAGTCTTTGGTAAGTAGATTTCTATGAATTTTGAAGCAGATCAATTAAAAAATGGGGGTGGCAGTTGTTTAAAATGCTTGTCTTTTCCCTCACGGTATCTGATGAAATCAAGATATTTTGATTTATCAGGCTAATAGGAAAGCTGAACACTGTGGAAATATGCCTTTGGGTAATTAAATATAGTCAAACATTTTAACTTTATAAAAACTACCCCAAATTAAGGGATAACAGATATCAAAAAGAAAAAAAAGTTGCAATTGTAACTGTGTTATGCAAATGAATATCCTGTATTTACTAATTATTTTATTATTTTACATTTGGAGATTTAAAAGTCTCACTAAGGCTTTTATCCATGCATAATACTGAGACATCACACTAAGGGCTTTGGTCTGTATGAGGCAAAATAGGAAACAAAATTTTTCACTTTCATATTGTGTGAATAAATGCAATCCATGCTGGCTGAAGCACTCAGCCAGTGTTTTGTACCTCATTTTCCATGTCATAGCTTTCTTGGAATGGGAAATGTGGGAAACAGTTAATAGACCTGTATTTCTGAAGATTTGCACAGTGAAACACCTTCAAGAAGTGTAAGTGTGTCAAATTCTGGTTGCTCAGTATCTTGAAGAAAGAATGGTATCTTATTTCAGGCTGAATGTATGCACACTAAATTGTATGTAACAAATATAGAGTGCTACAAATGGAGTAGCAAGTAATTACACACAAGGCAGACAGAAAGTTGCAAGAAATATAGGTAGGAGGGCCAGGTCTTGCCAGAGATCTGAATGGTTAGAAACTTTAGTACAGAGCACAGGTTCAGAGACTGAAATTCTAATAGAATCCAGAATGTCAGTCAGCCTGCCAGTTAGATCAAAGAATCAAGGTTCAGATAACAAGGAAGGATGCAGGACACAGGACAAATTCAGGGTTTATGTGTTTGTTCTCAAAAAAAGACTGGCAGCTGCTCTGATGTATTTCATTGCAGATGTAGCTCACTTATAGGCAATTTGCTAGAGGCCATCGCAAGGTTGTCGGTGAAGTTCCCCAGACTTATGGTTCTCAGTGACTTCTATCTGCCTTCCTGGGTTTGGCCTCAGAAGTGGTTCAAGAGTTCATGACAGCCATGGATTTATTCCAGATTGTCACTGTTCTGACTTGGGACACAAGCCAGACCTGATATTCTTCTTGGAATTGGAACAATGTCAGTGTGATATGGTGAGGAATCTAGCATTATCCCTCTATCATGGTCAGTTCAGTTCTTGAGACTTTCTTAAACTTCCCCACTCTTTAGGGAGACCGGACTCATTTGTATGATCTGTTCCCAGAGGCCTATGGACCCAAATGGGTTCCAGAGGGAACTGGAGGTTACCTCAAAGGCTTTGCTGCACAGCCCTGCCAAAGTCTTAGTAATAACCTGAAAGGCTGTTGAAGCTCTGGACAGGTTTGTATCTATGGAGCCTCTTAATCTATCACTCCTGTCTTTCTCCATGGTTCACAGAGGAACTGTGGGTTTTGAAACAGGTTAAAAGATGCCTAGATGACACTGGATAAAAACAAAGGATGGCTTTTAAAATTTATTATGTAGCGTATGTTCTCTACAGAGGTCAAAAGGATGACTTTGATAGGACACGATTTAGAGCCATTGTTAAGGGCTATGTCATCATGGCAATAGCAGCAGCAAAACAACATTATTTCTCTGCCCTTATTCCATCTGCAGAGTGTCGCCCATACCTCTCTTCTGTTATTCTGTAATTTTCTGCACTAAAACCATATTTTTTTTCACTAACACCCCATATGCACAAATCCAATTAATCTAAAATTAAACAATTCAAAACAGCAGAATGTGTAATTTCTATTTATTTTTGCCATTGAAGGAACTGTTTAACAGAAATATAAAAATATATTTCTTAAGTAATAGTATAGGAAATGGACTAATTTTTACTCTTGATTGGATATTATCAACCAACATTTTCTGCAGTTAGACCCATTCCTGGCTTTGGGTTTCTTTTGAGAAAGGAAGGCTAGAAATGTTTTGACCAACACCTCACCTACATCTGGTGACATTTTCTTACTTTGGAATTATTATAGCATCTTTGTTTGTACTCAGAATCCATATAAACTGCTACTGATATTGCAATTTCCTATTTGGGTTTGAAAAAGAGGACAGTTTGCCAAGAAACACATAAGAATGTGTTCTTTGTGATTGAAAACAGCTCAGCTGTCAATCTGAAATGCCCAAAGAGAGAAATTTCTTACTGCTTTGCTGCATATGTGTGCAAAATCTGGCTTGTAGCCTGGCTGCCCAACTGTAAACATTTTTGGCTTTGCCCCAATCTTTTATTCAGATTTAGCATAAAAGCACTCTAGTTTGGAGATAAATTATAGTTTATGCAGAGCTTTGTTCTCTCATTTAGAGAAAGCCAATATGACTTACTACATTAATGGAAATCTCCTAATCTACAAAATTGATTTGGAACAAGTTCATTTTTGTAGTATAGATAGGTTCTCAGTATGTCTTTCTATTTTTCACATCCCCCCCCCCCCTTTAAGATTGTTCTAGCTTTAGCAGTAAAAGATGGAGAGATCCTGGAATAAATATGCAGTTAAACAGAATTCTCATAAAATTATAGTTCTTGAGAGGTTTTTAGGAGATACAGTCAGAGCTTGTAGCTTTCAAATTTTTTCTTAGTTTCTTGTACTGGAAATATATTAAAAGCTTTTACTTCTGTTTACTGAATTTTAAATTAGTCTAAAGACAAATAAAATACAACTATATCAAAGCGGTATTAGAGAAACAAGTAATATAATTAATGATTATTTAAAATTATGATAATTAATGAAATAGATTTCTGTCTCATCATAGTTAAGACTCATTGTGGTTTATTCCTTTGGAGAAATAAATCAGTGCTTATTTAAAAATGTAACTACAATACTTAAAAAAATCTCCACATAGAAAATTGGGAAAAGGAAAATATATGACAAAGGCTCACCATGACTCATTTATACAATGAAAAATGCCCAGTGAAAATTAAGCTGGTCTCACATTGGTTTAATTTTTCAATGCAGGTATTCCTTCTTATTACTCATTGCCTCATGATATTCTTCTGTAGAAGACTTCATAAGTCTTCATAAAATTATTAGAAATTTCAGGTACTGTTCGACCACAATTGACCCCAAAATTTCTATTGGTAGGCACAACAATTAATTGATTGCAAATGGTGATAATTTGAGCCCTGAACATTGCAACTAGGGATCATACCATTTGCCAAGTGTCCAAGTTTTAATCACATGATAACTGGGTTGCTGCAATGGTCATAAGTATGAAAAACTGTCATAAGTCACTTTTTCCAAAGTTGTAACTTTGAAGGGTCACTAAATGAATGGTTGTAAGTTGAGGACTACCTGTAGTTCTGTAGGAGTAGGTAAAATATGGTTTATGGTTTATGGTTTATTTAATTTATATACCGCACCCTTTCCCAAAAGGGACTCGGGGCGCTGCACAGGCAATTTAAAAACATATATAAACAACAATATTTAACATTCCTGTGCGCCGCCCTGGGTCCGTTTGGAGAAGGGCGGGATATAAATTTAATAAAATAAAATAAAAAATATAAAAAATATAAAACCAAATTAAATTAATATCCCTGTGCTAAAAATTTAAATATATTAAAACAATATCCCTAAAACCAATTTAAAACAATTTAACTGCAGACTGTGGGCTAGGTCAGGGGTCCCCAACCTTTTTTGCACCAGGGACCGGTTTCATTTTAAAGAAAGTTTTGCGGACCGGCTGAGTGGCTCAGCAGTCATGTGACTGGGTGGGCGTGGCCAACTTGGAAAATGTGAACCTCACTTAACAATGGTCTTGGTTAACAACCAAACTTTTGGGCTCAATTGTGGTCATAAGTTCTCTCTCTCTCTCTCTCTCTTTCTTTTTCTTTCTTTTCTTCTGTCTTTCTTTCTTTTTCTCTCTCTTTCTCTGTCTCTTTCTTTACTTCCCTCTTTCTTTCTCTTTCTCTCTCTTTATTTCTCTTTCTCTCTTTCTTTCTCTTTCTCTCCCTCTTTCTTTATTTCCCTCTTTCTCTTTCTTTCTCTCTTTCTTTCTTTCTCTCTCTTTTTCTTTCTCTTTCTCTCTTTTTTCTTTCTCTCTTTTTTCTCTTACCTTTCTGTCTCTCTTTCTTTCTCTCTTTCTGTCTTTTTCTTTCTCTCCCACTTTTTTTCTTTCTTTCTCTTTTTCTTTCTCTCTATCTCTGTCTCTCTCCCCTTCGTCCGCCCATCTGTCACTATATGTATGTGTGCTCCTCTGTCTCGCATTCACACATTTAATCACTTTCTGCGTCTCTCTCTTTCTCTCCCTCCCTGTCTCTCTCTGTGTCTGTGCCTCTCTCTGTCTGTCTGTCGTTGTCCCCGCCCCGCCCGCCCCCCGCGGAGCCTCCTCAGCCCGGCCTGCCGCGCTCACTCGCCTTAGCCTGCCCCCCCCTCCCGCCCGCCCGCCCACCCGCCTTGCTTGGTTGCTCGTTCGCCCGCTCAGGCTCCTTCCAGGAGCTGAGAGAAGCCTCCGTGTGTGTGTGTGTGTGTGTGTGTGTGTGTGTGTGAGGAACGGCAGCCCCTGGAAGACGACGAGTAGCCGGCATGCCGGCTGTGGAGGGAGGAAGGGGGAGGGAGGAAGGGAATCGATGGCCAGGAGTCCCACTGTCGACGAGGGTGGAGGAAGAGCCGCACTCCAACTGTGCAAACAGCCGCGCTTGAGCTCTCCTGCGCGCTCTGCCAAGGGGGCTGCCCCCTCCTCCCTCCTCCTCCTCTCCAGCCCTGCGGCCCGGTTCCTACTAAGCCACGGACCGGCCCGGGGGTTGGGGACCCCTGGGCTAGGTGATGTAAGTTAGGCCAGACCGGCCTGTTGGAAAAAATAGGTTTTAAGGTTCTGGCGGAAGGAGCGGAGATCCGTGATCGTTCTTAGTTCGGGGGGTAAGTCGTTCCAGAGAGTTGGGCCCTCCACAGAGAAGGCCCTTCCCCTGGGCATTGCCTGCTGGCATTGCCTAGTGGATGGCACCCGGAGAAGTCCCTCTGTGGGAGCGAATCGGCCGAAGGGATGTATGGGGCAGGATGTGATCCCGAAGATAACTAGGTCCCGTGCCATGGAGTGCTTTGAAGATGATAGTCAGTACCTTGAAGCGCACCCGAAAGACCACAGGCAGCCAGTGCAGCTCGCACAGGAGCGGTGTTACATGGGAGCGTCTAGGAGCTCCCATAATTGCCCGTGCGGCTGCGTTCTGGACTAACTGCAGTCTTCGGGTGCACCTCAAGGGGAGCCCCATGTAGAGAGCATTGCAGTAGTCTATACGGGATGTCATGAGCGCATGAGTGACTGTGCGAAGGGCGTCCCGGTCCAATAAGGGCCGCAACTGATGAACCAGGCGAACCCGGTAAAACGCCCCCCTGGCCACGGCCGTCAAGTGGTCTTCTAATGACAGCCTGGTATCCAGGAGGATGCCCAAGTTGCGTGCCCTATCCACGGGGGCTAGATGTTCGCCCCCAATGGCCAGTGATGGTGTCAACTGGTTGTACCGGGACGCCGGTAGCCACAGCCATTCCGTCTTGTAAGGGTTGAGTCTGAGTATGTTCCTTCCCATCCAGATCTGCACGGCTTCCAGACATTGGGACATCACTTCGACGGCATCGTTGGGGTGGTTTGGGGTAGATATATACAGCTGTGTATCATCAGCGTAGAGGTGGTACTCTATCCCAAAACCACGGATGATCTCACCCAGCAGCTTCACATATCCAGGACCACATCCTGGTCCTATTAGACCTCTCGGCGGCTTTTGATACCATCGACCATGGTATCCTATTGCACCGGCTGGGGGGGTTGGGGGTGGGAGGCACCGTTTTGCGGTGGTTCTCCTCCTACCTCTCTGGCCGGTCGCAATTTTGTTGACGGGGGCAGAGGTCGACCTCGAGACCCCTCACATGTGGGGTGCCTCAGGGGTCGGTCCTCTCGCCCCTCCTATTCAACACATATATGAAGCCGCTGGGTGAGATCATCCATGGTTTTGGGGTAGAGTATCATCTCAACGCTGATGATACTCAGGTGTATATATCTACCCCAAACCACCCCAACGATGCCGTAGCGGTGATGTGCCAGTGCCTGGAAGCCGTGCGGATCTGGATGGGAAGTAATGGACTCGGGCTCAACCCGACCAAGACCGAGTGGCTGTGGTTTCCGGCTGCCCGGTTCAACCAGCTGACTCCATCGCTGGCCATAGGGGGCGAACATCTTGCCCCTGTGGACGGGGTGCGCAACTTGGGTGTCCTCCTGGATACCCGGCTGTCCATGGACGATCAGGTGACAGCCGTGGCCAGGAGGGCGTTTTACCAGGTTCGCCTGGTACGCCAGTTGCGCCCCCTATTGGACCGGGATGCCCTCCGCACAGTCACTCATGCTCTCGTGACATCCCGACTGGACTATTGTAACTCTCTCTACATGGGGCTCCCCCTGAGGTGCACCCGGAGACTGCAGTTGGTCCAGAATGCAGCCGCGCGAGCAATAATGGGAACCGCTAGGTTCAGCCATGTAACACCGCTCTTGCGCGAGCTGCACTGGCTGCCTGTCGTCTTTCGGGTGCGCTTCAAGGTGCTAGTTATCATCTTTAAAGCGCTCCATGGCTCGGGACCTAGCTATCTGCGGGATCGGATCCTGCCCCATACATCCTCACGGCCGATTCGCTCCCACAGAGAGGGACTACTCCAGGTGCCGTCCACTAGACTCTGTCAGCGGGCGACGCCCAGGGGAAGGGCTCTCTCTGTGGCGGGCCCTGCCCTCTGGAACGACCTCCCCCCCGATATTAGAACAACCACGGACCTCCGTTCCTTCCGTCTGAAACTGAAAATGCACTTTTTCTGCTTGGCCGGCCTAGTGTAGCCTCTCTACTGTAGTATTATAGGGTTTTAGTGAATTGGCATTGGGAATTTTAGCGCAGGGTTTTACTGTTTAATTTGCTTTTAATTGTGTTGTATATTTATGTATATTTATTGTTTTAACTTCCCTGTGCACCGCTCCGAGTCCCCTTGGGGAGAGGGAGCGGTCTAGAAATTAAAATTATTATTATTATTATTATTATTATATGTGTTGAACAGGAGCGGCGAGAGGACCGACCCCTGAGGCACCCCACAAGTGAGTCGTCTCGAGGTCGTCCTCTGCCCTCCTGCCAACACAAATTGTGATCGGCCAGAGAGGTAGGAGGAGAACCACCGTAAAACGGTGCCCCTCACCCCCAACCCCTCTAGCCCATGCAATAGGATACCATGGTCGATGGTATCAAAAGCCGCCGAGAGGTCTAACAGGACCAGGATGGAGGAACAACCCCCATCTCTGGCCCTCCAGAGATCATCCACCAACGCGACCAATGCCGTCTTGGTGCTGTGTCCGGGCCGGAAGCCGGAGTGGCGCAGGTCTATCTATCTGGAACTCTGCATTAATTAATTAAATGTGTTATCAGTATAGATTTCTGAGTTTTCTCAACTTTTGATCAATATTGCATTCTTTTTCTATTAATATTTAATATTTAATATTTTTTTAGAATAATCCTAGTATAATTTCTTGTATGGTGCAAACTTGAAAATCAAAGTCTGCTCAACATTTTTTAAGACTATAAAGCTTTTAAAGCTCTGTACTGTTCTGTTTAATTTTGAAACATACCATCTGGATTAATATTAAAATTTAAACAAACATTAATGTTAGCTCTTTGTTTAGACAGAATACTTTTTCTGCATAATTATGCAAACAATCCACCCTGTAAAAATCATGGGTAATTAGCAAAAGTGTGAATTTGTAGAAATGGGAGATTAAGTAAAGGAATTGATATCACAAGTATGTTTTCTGGTGATCAGAGGGCAGTATTGAGGTTGTCAAAATCTGTTTCCTTTCTCTTGATTGATTGCCTTCTAAAAGTATCAATATAAATTATGTGTATTTTCCAAGACATTGCCTATAAAATCTTATTAGCCCATGCCAATTTTCAACTTGCACAATAAATTGGCAGAACACATCCATTAACACCAATTGGTAGTCAGAAGACACGATGAATATCTATATCTATTTATATCTATATCATCTCTATATCTCTATAACTCTATGTCTGTCTGTCTGTCTGTCTGTCTGTCTGTCTGTCTGTCTGTCTATGCATGCATAGTTTCAGTTGGGAAAATGTGATAATCCTAGACCAGGCCAAGTCCAAAAATTACAAGGGAATTTCTAGAAGTCTGGCACTCTGACAAATCAGCCATCAATAGACACATAGATATTAACAACATGTATAGACTATGCAAAAGAGACAATCAACCTGTCCAAAAGAAAAAGACTAGAGCACCTCTCCATCAGTAACCTTCACTCAGCTCAGCATAGATTAACTCCAAGTTTAACTTCAGACCAACAATCAAGTAAGCAATACCCCAATCAAGAAACTGCCAAACAGCCATCAGTAAACAGCCCAAGCAAAGAATCTCTAAGACCGCTGCCACTCTCACAAACAGGCAAGACACAAAAATATAAACTGGCAGGAAACAGCACCCCTTACTAGCACTGATGATGTTACCTATTTAGGGTAATGAAACGTCTTCAAGAAAGCAAGAAAGCTCAGAGGGCACCAAGGATCCTGCACCATAAATTTTCCTAATACAAATAACATTGTGCAAATATATCTAATTTACATAGAAAGAATGTGCATAAAACACATTTTATATAAATATAAAACAGTAGAAACTTTATTAACGCTTCCAGAATTCGCAGCAAGTATGGCTTCTCTAAAATTGCTTTAGAGATAAACCCAGAATACATGGTATGAGAAGTGGGATTATTTGAGATGAATGGCTGATAAGTATAGCACCCCTGGCAAGACCTATTGATTACTGAATATGTGAAATTCTTAACAGTTGGAATTGGAATAATGACATTAGATGCATGGAACAATCCTTTGGAACAATTGATAGAGGAATCACTAATTCTTAGAAAGATGTAGAGTTTGAAATACCAGTTCTCATGTGCAGAGGTTCTTTCTAGTGATTTGTTATTTGTAGAGCAGAGAAAGCTTTCTGCGTGCTACTTTTTCCTTTGTTAGAACCCCAAATTCCAATAACTAAAACTGTAATGCACAAGATGTACATATAAAAAGGAAAGATACTTGGATGTTAGAGTTGTTTGGAAGCCTAGTAACGTCTTTTTATCCAAGCTTTATCCTGAAAAATGTTAACATATGTTGGCATTCTCCTTAAAAGATTGATGGGAAAGACATACACATTCTTGGTATATGTGTGTGAGTAGTGGAAAGAACAATGGAGTAGATATTAAAACCACATTTTAAATATACAGTACTAATGGGGGCATATGTGGTAAAAGAATGTGTCAGCAGAAGAAAAGTCAAGGTCCAGTATTTACAGGAAAATAGAAGTAGGAGGCTGGAAAAGTCATGCAGTGTGGATGCGTGACTTGTAAGAAACATGTTAAGTGGAAGAAGTAGAAGAAGGTACATAGGCTATAATAACATACTTGTGGGTTTTCATTGTGTAGTCGAAAAGAGTGTACATAGGAAGGAAAGCAGCTCATTATATGGATTGTGGTTGGGACTTTTCATTGTATTTGTTCATTTTTTGATTTGTGGAATAGGCAGGAAAGAACACTGAATTGATTGGGTTTTGGGAATTACTGGTGTAAATAGCGATTTTAAGATAATTGTTAAGATTTCTTTGGAAGTGTTCACAAATTATTTACAAAATATATTTACCGTTTATAATTACAAACTACATAATTTTATGCTATTTTAACGAAAAGGGAATTTGTGTTGTCTTTGTTACTGCCATGACTAGGAAGCAATATGGTATAATACTATTGGTATATAACTTCCTGTGACACCAAGGTTATTCCCATTGCCTTTTGTTCTTTTTCTTTGCTAGTTTTAGGTATTTTATTCACTGGTTTTGTAAATAGGATTTGAATTTATATTTAACATGTTGAGCCAGTGCTTTTATATTTGGGTAGGATTTTCTAGAGGTGCTTCATTTTATCAAGTAAGATTTGCATTTGGAGAAGGGATGGTTGATTAGCAGTTTCTGGAGTATATGGTAGTTCCATAATGGACTAGAAGTGGTTATTTCAAGAAATAGAATGTCAGGAAAATTGTTCCTGTTCCTTCATTTGGTTTGATTTCTAGCTAAATGGGAAGATATACCCATACCTCCTTTTTTTTACTTCAATTTTAAATAAAATCATCATCTAGGTCAGGCACCAGGGACTGGTTTCATGTTAAAAAAATTCCGTGGACCAGTGGCCATGGCTCAGCCGGCATAGAGGAGAAGCGGGGGGAGGGGGAACAGGCAGCGCATGCGTGCGTGGGGTGTGTGTGAGTCAGCTCACTCGCCCCTCTCGCCCCCCCAATGGTGCAAGCGACCGCGCCTGCGCTCTCCCGCCCCCGGCGTGCGCTCCGCCCAAGGGTTGCTCCCTCCTCCTCCTCTCCAGCCCTTTCTAAGAGTTGCGCCACTCACTGCGGCCCGGTTCCTATCAAGCCATGGACCGGCACTGGTCCGCAGCCTGGGGGTTGGGGACCCCTGATCTACACTAGTTCTCAGGGTGGCTTATGTGATTTGTGTCCGTAAAATTCAACTTGGAAGAAGTCGATTGTCCTGGGGGGAAAAAATAGACATTTAAAGTTCTGGAGAGAGACCAATAAATTAATATTGTTTTGGTTGCCACGATGCAAAAAATAGATTGAGACTCTAGAAAGAGTTCAGAGAAAAGCAACAAAGAGGATTAAGGGGACTGGAGGCTCAAACACATGAAGAACGGTTGCAGGAACTGGGTATGTCTAGTTTGATGAAAACTAGGGGAGACACGATAGCAGTCTTCCAATATTTGAAGGGCTGCCCTAAAGAAGAGAAAGTCAAGCTATTCCCCAAAGCACCTGAGTTTAGAACAAGAAGCAGCGGGTGGAAACTAATCAAGGAGTGAAGCAACCTGAAATTAAGGAGAAACTTCCTAAAAGTGAGGACAATCAACCAGTGGAACTAGCTTGCCACCAGAAATTGTGGATGCCCCAAACACCGGAGGTTTTTTAAAGAGGAGATTTGTTTAAATTTGAAATAGTGTAGGGTTTCCTACCAAAGCAAGAGGTTGGACTAGAACAGGGGTCCCCAACCTTTTTGGCACCAGGGACCGGTTTCATGTTAAAAAAATTCCGCAGACCGGTGGTCATGGCTCGGCCGGCGTAGAGGGGGAGCGGGGGGGAGGGGGAACAGGTGGCGCATGGGTGTGGGGTGTGTGTGAGTCAGCTCACTCGCCCCTCTCGGGCCCCCAATGGCGTGAGCGGCCGTGCCTGCGCTCTCCTGCCTCGGTGCACACTCTGCCCAGGGGACTGCTCCCTCCTCCTCCTCTCTGGCCCTTTCTAAGAGTTGTGCCGCTCACTGCGGCCCTGTTCCTATTAAGCCACGGACCGGCACCGCTCCACGGCCCAGGGGTTGGGGACCCCTGATCTAGGTGATTTGATCCTTGATTGTGAGACTGACTGATTTGTATGTCAGAAACCCAGTTGGAGAAACTGGGTGATGTCATCTGGATGCAGCTGTTTACCCGATAAGTATAATCTTTATTGTCGTTGTACTTAAATACAATGAAATTGATTGATCCGATTTCTGGATTCAGAAGTAGAAACAGGAAGTGGGATTGGAAGAAGGTATGGCCATATCATTGCTAAACATTATGTCCACTTTGCAAGACTAAGGTGCAAGAATCTAAGAATTCAAAATAGGTTTACCTGGAATTGAGTGAGACATATTATTTATGGGCATTGTAAAATACTCGAGTAAACTTTTAGGTTATTCAGTTACTTTTAATAAACTTAATATTCTTGCTACTAGTTCTAACATTTTCATAGATGCATTTAAATATCTTGAAATGTATACCTAGAAAATATCTTCGTTGCTGGAAGCTAATATATTTTTTCCAGATTAAGTTGGATTAAGCCAACCACCCAGGCAGCAAATACTGCCTTGCTCTCTTGAGTGCCCGAGCTGGCCAGTCACTCTTGGCTTTCCCCCTGCCGCTACAGCTGCCCTTCTGGGGCAGCAGAGTTGCGCAGGAGGAACACTGGAGAGAGAAAAGGAAGGATTAGGAATCCTTGTGTGCACGGCCATCTCTTCTTTACCATCCCCCTCCCTCTGCCTAATTTGGAGTGAAGTTGCTTGAGGGGGGGAGTAGTGAGGCTCCAGAATAGCAGCAGCAGCAGCAATAATAACTGCAGGTGGAAGGGCTGCTCGGGTGCACGGGGCAGCAGGGAGGGAGGCAGATGCGATGGCCGGCTCCTCCTCCTCCTGCCAGCCTCACATGGCATGGGGTATCTGTGCCATCCCACCCCCCTGAATGCGCCCTCTCCCCCTTTTCCTCACACATGCACCTGCAGCCTCCCCTACTCACCACACATTCACATGTGTCTCCTACCGACACCAGAGAACCCAAAATCAGCTGGCTGGCGGGAGGCACGTGGGCATGCGCAATGGATCTGAGCTGGGCGACTGCTCACGTGCCAGCAAAAAGGGCTCTGCGTGCCGCCTGTGGCACGCGTGCCATAGGTTTGCCATCACTGTACTAGGGGATTTTCACTTCACTCTTTTTTTAAAGGTATAACTGTTACAGGACTTAGTTCTATTCCCCAGGTTAGTTACTATATTTATGAGACTGCTGGGAGAGCTTATAAAAAGTGGTAAAATTTAGTGGCACTTTTATGCATCTTCCTTTTCAACTTTTGTCAGATTTGCTTGTTTCCTGGTTGTTTCCTGCAAGACTGTGCTACAGACAGCATGAGTTGTAATATTAAAATTAAATCCAGACAAGCCTGAAGCTTTGATGGTTGGAGAAAAGGGTTAATCAATTTGAGGGAATACTTTCTATCCCCAAAGGGAGCATTTTCCCTCTTAAATATCTGGTCCACAATTGGGAATGATCTGAGACATGATGTCCATGCACGCATAAGTTAATGCAGTGGTTAATATAACATTGCCATCTGCATAAGGTAACTGGACCCTTTTGTTGTTGTTAACGATTTAGCCACATTTACTCATATAATTGTAAATACCTGATTAAACCATTAGAATTAGGTCTTCAAGAAACTAGCTTTAAGAAGTTATGGAAATTTTAATTGGCCCCAAACCTGGCAGCTAGATTTCTGGTAGATATTTTCTGGCTTAAAATTATTCTTCACTCCAGATTTCTTAATTTCAGAAATTCAGGTATTTTGCTGGGAGATATGAAGATAAATTACCATATTTTTGGAGTATAAGATGCACCTTCTTCTCTCAAAAAAAAGAGGCTGAAAATCTGGGTGCGTCTTATAAACTGAATAAAGCAGGGATGAAACTCCATCCCTTCACCAAAATGGCCATGCATAGCTTTTAGAAGGCTTTCAGAGAGCTCCTGGGGATTGGGGAGGGCAGAAATGAGTGGAAAATGGCCCATTTTTTCCTCACCCCCCAGCTCCCAGCAGCACTCTATAAGCTTCCTAAAGGCTATCCATGCCATTTTTTTTTGCCAAAAAGGAGCCCGTTTTTGTGAAAAATGGGCTATTTTTTGCTCATTTCCCCCCTCCCTAGGAGCACGCTACAAGCCTCCTAAGGGCTATTCATGCCCCCCCCCCTTTTTTTTGGGAAAAAGAACGGACCAGTTTTCGTGAAAAATGGGCCATTTTGGGGAGGTTTGCAGAGTACAGAATCTTTTTTTAAAAAAAATCCTCTTCAAAACCTTGCTGCGTCTTATACTCCAGTGCGCCTTATACTCTGAAAAATATAGTAGTGCTACATTTAAACAGTTGGAAGAAAGAACACTTACTTCAGCCTATTGGTATTTTACAGCAATATTTCTAAAATGTTTTTCTCTCAGATCCCCTTCCCATTTTTAAAAATTATGGAAGGCTACAAATGAACTTTTCTTCATGTAGATTATATTTAACAACATTTTGCATATTGAAAATTAAAATTGATGTACTCACTACCATTACCATTTCTCATGATTGTTTGATGAGATTTTAATATTATGCTATTTTTCAGCATAGGCTAGCAAATAATTTTGATTTTGATTTCAAGGATTCTTGAGACAGACACTGTCTCCCACTCAGGTCCACTGGTCTAAAGCATGTACATTTAAAATAAATTTTAATAGTTAATTTTTCAAAGAAAATTAGATGCTTTGCAAGTACCTTAACACTGCTAATCTGTGAGATTTTGATTAATGTTCATGGGAAAAGCTGATGTCAACAAATAAGTTTCCAAAACAAGGAATTGTGGCTTGATTAGAAATGGGAGAATAAATGGAATTTTGAGGATAAGAAGCAACTTAATCAAAGCAAACTTAAGGAAAACCATAAAACCATAACCATGTGTTGAAGAATCTCCCTGTGCCCTTTTATGTTAATCTGTAGTTATTCAAATAATTAATTCAAACTTTTCAGGGGAAGTATTTTATAGTATTTTATAATTAAAAATTTCCTCAGCAGAGAAAGTATTTTATAGATGAGAAACAATAGGCAAAGAGAAATTGTTAATATATCAAAACTTAATAATACAGGAAGATGAACTTAAGAGAACAATTAACTAACTGCAGAGGGATTTAGTTTTCAGTGGTTTTTATATGCACAATTAAGATGAACGTTTAATGTAGATTAAAAGATAATTAAAAGCTTAACAATTGTCATAAAATTGTTGTAAAATTGAGACCAACTTGGCTTACAACTGGAATGTTTCACTGTACAAAAGAAATTCCAGTCCCAATGGTAGCCATAAGTTGAGGGTTATCTGAAATGAGTTTGTAACCACTGGAAAGTAGGACAAAAAACATTTCTTAACCATCTTTTAAAATTTCTTTAATTGTATTCTTATCTGCACTTTTCCTTTTTTTCTTTCTTTTCTTTATATACTTCTGTATTTATCTTTAAGCTATAGAAAAAATATTTTAAAAAATAATAATTTAAAAATAATTTACCTTTATTTTTTATTTAACATTCTTAACGTGCAATTAATAAATACCTTTACATCTTAAAAAAAATAGAAAAAAATCAAATCAAAGAATATAATCCATGAAAAAAAGGAAAAAAACAAAAATCTCTCTCATTTCACATTTATCGATATTCACTGGTTTACTAAATGCAATACTATAATATAGTGTTATTAAATACCACAACATCTCTATCATCTTCCTGCATCCTTTGATTAGTAGACAGGGTTGCCTTTTCCAAAACAGATAATCACAAATTTTCAACAACCATTCCTTAACAATCAAAATTATAAACCAAATATGTTTATAATTTTTTAGTATCATTTTTACTACTACACATCTTGATACAACCAAAAATCTTAATCAACACTCAGATTCCAAAACTTTGGTATATAGTTCAGCATCATAAAGTATTATTTAACTTTTAAAGATTTCCCCAAAAAGATATGAAGTGATCACAAAACCATATCATGATTATTTTTACTAAATCCAGTGAAAGCTGCAATCGGGAAGTTCATGCCAACAGTATGCTTTGAGATATTTTTTGGTTCAGTTCTTAAACTTCTTTCTGTCTCATTCCTAAGAAACATCGAGCGTAACGGGGACACCTGACGAAGACTGCCATAGTTTTGAGGCTGCAGCAGTGGTGGGTGGCTGGCAGTACACCCCAGTACGGGTGTACCAGAGCCAGCCCAGAGCACCGGATACCATAACAGTGCTCCAAAGGGCCCACCTACCCGCCCACGCTCCTTACTGGTGTTTAAAGCTTCTGCACTTCCGCGCAGGCACAAGGTGCATATAGCACCTGTGCAATGCTCTGTGGAGCAGCTGGAGCTCATGGAACATCGCAGAGGCACTAAGACACATGCGCGTGCTGCGCATATCCATGAAGATGACGACGGCCCTGTTCCAACCATACCGGTTGGAACGGGATTTGAAACCCACCACTGGGCTGCAGAACTTATATATGGTCATGTCCTTTGACTGCAGTGTATCTAGCATGTGAGGAGAGAGCGGTGGCTTAATTGAACAAAGGATGCCATAATTTCTTTTTCTTCCTTGAATTATTTGCTTCTGTTACTCTGCAAAACACTGCAAAGGAAATAGGAGTTTGGTGATTCTTGAAAGTGATCCAGTTTCATGAGTGATTTTAGTAGGCCAAATTATGGCTGTTGTTATTCTTTGTGAAAATGATTGAACTTTTCTAGAAAGAATTTCCTTTGTTTTAAATTACAGAAGCACTTCTTGAACAGGCCATGATTGGCCCATCACCAAATCCATTACTCCTGTCCTATCTGAAATATGCCATCAGTTCTCAGGTAATAACCCCATCATAAGTCCTTTCAATTTCAGAGGATGTAAATTAATGTTAATGGATTAAATATTATTTTAGCTATAGGACAATCTAGGACAAATCTGAGCTAATCCAGTTTTAAGTAGCTTATGGAGCAATTTTTAAATAATGTGCAATCTTTTTCAGTTTGTGTAAATTATTTTCATTTTTCTGAATTGTAAGAAAGGTTTGTGCAGGGCACTGAAATGCTATCCCTGATTTCCCCAAAAAGTTTTTTCAAGAGGCAACTGGACTTTCTGGTTTTTCTTTGAAGACATTTCGCTTCTCATCCAAGAAGTTTCTTCAGTTCTGAGGTCAGGTCAGAGCTGAAGAAGATGAGAAGCAAAACATCTTCAAAGAAAAACCAGAAAGTCCATTTGCCTCTTGAAAAAACATCTAATAATAATAATAATAATAATAATAATAATAATAATAATAATAATAATAATAATAATAATAATAATAATCTTTATTGTCATTGTAAAAATTACAATGAAATTGGTTATCTTTTGATCATGACCTGGGTGACTGAGAATCTCCATAGACATTTACCCCTGATTTTATTCACATTGTCCACTTTAACTTTTGAGACTAATGTTTCTTTTAGTGAAATCAATGAGTCTCATTGTCCTTTGCTTTCCTGCTGATCTGCAGAACTATTGCTGATATTTGGCTTTATTGTGGGGAGTGGGTTCAATTATTTGAATGGATTAAATATGAATGTTTAATTCATGCTTTTATAGCCAATTATTTAAAAAAAAATCTTATATGGCCAAAAGAATAAAAACTATTGTGAAAGCCTAAAAATAGAAATTGTCTAAAAGGTGCTAATCAACTGATTTTAGGCTAACATGGATCCGCCCCCCTCCATACAATGGATTCCTCTGTTGTTCTTCAAAAGGATGTTAGATACCTTGTACAAATTTTATGATGATTGTGGTGGTGATGTTTTTTCTTATCATTATTCCCCAAATGAAACAGTTGACTTTTTATTCTTTTTCCATTGTTGTGAATTGCCCCATTGCTGTGAGATTCTTGGTAAAAATTGCCATAAGAGAAGCTTTTTTGTTTCATTTAAAACTCTCCTTTTTTTCTTGGGCTGCTCACTCTAATGTTGATGTGAAACTACACCATTGCCTAAAAATGTCTGTTTAAATTTGTGCCAGGCCAGTGCTTCAGCAAAGCTATATTGCTGATAGGTGACCTTGCTGTCCCTCACCCTTTTACACAGCAGTTGGAATGGCAGGCCTTGTTTGTGGGTTTGATTAAATATTAGCTTTAGCTTGTAACCATCTCCCCCTTTCTCTTGTTTACAGATGGTGTCGTATTCTACTGTTTTGATGGCCATCAGCAAGGTAGTATTCAAACATTTATCTGTGTTCCTCCTACAAATTTTGTAATTCTGCCCTTTGCAGGCTTGGCTCATATAGAGGGCACCAGTGTATATTCAGAACCCCCATAAACCTGTTCAGATATGACATCAGGTGTGCAATTTAGCAGATTTTGTGAGCCAGGGAGAAGTGTTAGTTTCCCTTAGAGCTTTACTGCAAATTCTAGCCCATATGATTTAGTGCAACATTTTACCATTGCTTCTATAATTCATGCTTGAAAATATAGTATCATGAATATTGGTTCTATATGTGAAAAACAAAAAAAGAGGAAGGTTTAAAGGTATAAGATCTTATTCACTTGGCAGCATTGCCTAATTGTCATCTGCTTGCTTTAGACCTGCTTGCTGTAGACCTGTCTTCAACAAACTTTTTCTTTCCTCATCCATTTAACAAAGAAACAAATATTGTAAATATGCATTTCACTTAAAAAGTCATAAAAATATGTGCAGATATATTTCATTAGCCTGACTGATTTTTATGTCATAGTCTTGGAGCCCTTTCAGAACTGGGTATGTGATAATAGAGCCCTCAGATTCCACAATCATTATAGTTTTCCTCTCCCTTTCCTGAGAAATATTTATACAGTGCATACACCGCCCAACTCCCAGTAATTCTGGTCAGCTTACCCTGGGCAAATCCCTTATTTGCCATTTCCCAGAATTAAACTTTGAATTTTAAATCTAGAATCATGTATTTAATTATGTTTTAAGGCTGCGTTCATTCACTCTGGCAAGTTTTATTTATTGATTGATTTGTATGCTGCCTTTAATATTCTTACAAATAACGCAAGGGGGCGAACATATCCAATACACCTTCTTCCTCCTATTTTCCCCATAACAACAACCCTATGAGGTGAGTCACAGGGCTCACCCAGTTGGCTTTCATGGCTAATCCTGATCCTGATACAGTTTATACAGTTTGGCTTGTATTACTGTATAGACTCAGCCATTGTAGTTTTCAAGACACAGTACAATATATGGTTAACTGTGTGGTGTAAACCCAGTTAATTGTAAGTTAGTAAAGCACTGTGTAGTAACATTAACTACACAGTGATATCACAAAATGAGGGAACTTATCTTAAGTATAAGTGACTAGCAGTTAGCTGTCAAAACAAAAATAGGTAGAGTGTAATGTAGGTAATCCTCAATTTACAACCATTTATTTAATGACTATTCGAAGTTACAATGATACTGAGAAAGATGACTTATGACTAGTTCTCACACTTATGTCCATTGTATCAGTCCCACAGTCATGTGATCACACTTCAAGTGCTTGGCAACTGGCATGTATGTATAATGGTTGTGTCAAGGTTCCAAGTAATACGTCCCCTTCAATGAGAATTCCTTTAACAAAGTAAAAGGAAAACTTTGTTACTTCCCCCCAGAGTCTCCAGTACAATCAGTAAATAGTCCAGTTGCTAGGTGATTTCAGTCCCTATCTTTCAAACATCTGCACGAATGCCCTTGCTTCCCAGGGAAGAATTTTATTTTGGCTGCAACACTCCAGTTATCTCTGCACCCTTTTTCCTGGCCCTTTAGCTCCAGGCTGTGTCAGCCCTGAAGCAATGTGAAAAGAAACCTCCTTAGAGGAAAGCTCCAGAAAAGAAAATGGCTACAGTTAGGGCAGCTTCAGGGTTGACAGGTTGTAGCATCCTGGGGTCCTGGGATTATCACTTGCAACCTTTCCAGGAGGTTTCTGACAAGCAAAGTCAATGGGGGATCCAGATTCCCTTAACAACTGCATGACTCAACCAATGTAGTGATTCACTTAATAACAATAGCAAAAAACTTGTAAAATGGCACATGATTGACTTAACAACAGCCTTGCTTAGCAATGAAAATGTTGGGCTCAATTATAGTCGTAAGTTGGGGACTGCCTCTATATTTTCTCCAGGATTTATTCTCCAGAATTTCTAATTTGCTAGTTAGCACCTAATTCAAAATTTTGCACTGAAGGCTGGATTCAAGACTTGGTTAAAATGACTAGTCTCCTCTCTTCTTGCCTGAGATCATTCATTTTGCAGGAAGATTTAAAATCAGATGTGGCTGAAATTTTAAAATCTACGTCAGGTAGAGTGAATTAAAAAAATATAAAAGGTAAAGATTCAATAGGTGGTAATTATCTTCCAATTTTAGACTGGACTGCATCTCCATTTAAGAAGGCAATACTTGGTTATATTTTGTTAAATCAGAAACATATTTCCATTTGAGACTTAATTGTAAAATATAAAATATGACTCATTTTGATAAGACATAATGGGAACATAATTATCTATTATTAATTTTTGGTATAAGACTCTTGAAACATCAAAGTGCTTTAAAAAATGGTAGGAAACCTTAACATTACAAGATTCAAGCCCATGTCTGCCTTAATTTTTGTATTACTTAAGACCAGTTATAATGTTTTTGTGATTCCTGTTTTAGTTTGATGACTTCTCACGAGATCTCTGTGTCCAGTCATTACTCGAAATTATGGACATGTTCTGTGACCGTCTAAGGTAGGGAATGAATTGTATGTTTAGGTGCATATGTGTTGAACGTTGATGAGACACTGGTATTATCAGGCAGTGGCTAATCTAATGCCTGCTGGTTGCTAGGATCAGTCTTTTAACTATGATTATTACAGTCACAAAATGTATTTATGTATGAGTATTTGCACTGAGTTCAGTTGCCAGATGGTGTGGTCCTTTCAGTGTAAGCTCTTTAAAACTCACTGTCTTAAAAGCAAAATCTTTTTTGCAATCTTTGAAGCCAAGTGATTCTTAGAGAAAGAATCATTGTTAACAAAAAGAACCAAAGTTCCTTTTTTTTAATTAAAAAAAAAAGGAGAACAAGGGACCTCAAAAGAAGAAGATTGAAACACTATGAAAACTGAAAATGGATCTTATGAAAATAAGCACACTGAGATAAAACGATACATTTAATGAGGGTACTAGGATCATTGATGTTACCTAGTTTGGGTAATGAACTGTCTGCAAGAAAACAAACAAGTTCAGAAAGCAACAAGGACCCCTCATGTCAACTCTGAGTTACAAATATTCTCCTTTATTAGTGATGCATTTAGTATCCTGATAAATGAATTGCATGTAAGTAAACAGTGCAATTTCTGCTTAGTTGCCATAATCTGAGCAAGAGATTTGTTACGTTTGGAAATAAAACCATATATTTAGATCACTCAAATCCTATTAATAATACCTTAGTTACATGCAGTCATATATTCTTGTAACTTTTCAAAAATTCTTTGATAGACTATTGAAATTCCAATACAAATAAATGGAATTCATAACTCTAAAAATAATGTACTTCTAACACATGCATCCCAAAATAATATGTACTGACTATTAAGGCATATCTGAGAACATACAGTGAGACTCACTTTATCCATACTTTGCTCAAGCACATTCTTCATCAGTCTAAGATATTGTGATAGCATATCTGAATAGGAGAAGGCTACACAGCTAATCAGGTCTAATGAAGCCACTAACTGTGATAACTAACTATGGTTTCAGCAATATATATATTCAACAATTGACTAAGCTAGTGAGCTAGATTTTTAAAAAACCAAAGAATACAAAAAAGCAGGAAGAAGAAAAATATTTTACTATGCTGTATATGTGAAGAGAAGCATTTGGATTTTTAAAAAGCTAGATAATTAGCAACTGAATATATATAGAAATCATGTATGCTAATTTCTCCTACCTCATTTTCAATATTCCTGAGAGAAACACAATTGTTAGATAAGGCTTTTGTTTTACCTTAATTCATCTTTCATTAAAAAAAAAATCAAAACTCTGTAAAGATCTTACCTTTCTAAATTCAGATTAAATGTGTTATATAGAGGTAACAGGTGAGGGTGCTGGAGTGGACTGAAATGTGAGGAAACAGAAATTTTCTCTTCCTATAAGAAAATAGAAACAATGAATATTAAATAGTTACCAGAACACTGATAAACACCTGTTGCAGCCAGATACAAAGCCCAATACTTAATCCTCTTAATTCAATGTTCTGCTTTTTAATTTGATCAGAGATTATTGCTGCTTGTTGAAAAAGTACTTGTCCCATCAACAAGATTTTTCTCTCAGACCCATCTGCTTTTTGGGCCCAGTTATGTTAATCACTGAATGATTGAATATTTTCTCTTTTTAATTTGTTTAAATAAGGACCTGAATTGTAATGAAAGAGACATCCTGCACTATGGTGCCACATTATGCAAGATGTTTAATGTCACTACCTTGGTTGATAATACAAATCCCTTAATATTTTACTCTTTCCTGAGAAATCCCCAAAAGAAAGCAACGGAAAGGAAGTTAGTTAGAAAAATCAAAGTAATAACGTTTTGTATTATATTATATTTTAGAATATTCAGATTACACGTATGCTGTAGCAATCTTATGCTAACATTGCAGATGGGAGGCTAACATTAAGCACTTGTGCAATTTCACCACAGAATTAAGATTTGAAATGAGCATTTTCTAATTGGCAAGTTATTCTCTTAGTAGGGTACTTATAGGTCTTTGTGGCTTAAACTACTGTGTTGGGTTACCACATGTACTCTTGCACCATTTTGCTGTACTGCTTTTACTATTGGGCTCATCATTTCCATAAAGGGACTTTACTCTTGCTAAATTACAACTGAGATATAGCTACAGGAAAGTATGTCCATGACGAAACTTGATTGGACTCAGTAGCCAAAAGACATAATGCAACAATATGGCCTTTCAAGAATGGGCAGTGGCTATGAAACTGCGAAGTCAGTAGTAGGCAGGCAAGTGGAAAGAAGTTTACAAAAATCACTGAAGCTTTCAGAAATAAGATCATCTATCTTTTCTCCTTCACACTTGAGATTTATCTGGCCACCATGACAATTGAATGATGATGAAAACCAGAGCTTTCTTTCAGATTCCTCTTGCATGATGGCGAACCTATGGCATGGGTGGCACAGGTGGCAAACGAAGCCATTTCTGAGGGCACGTAAGGCGTTGACCTTTCAGCTCATAACCTTTCAGCACATGAGCGTGCTGGCCAGCTGATTTTCGGCCATTTTTTGCCCTCCTGAAGCCCCCAGAGGGAGAAAAATGGCCCAATGGGCAACCTGGAAGTCCATTCCTGAACTTCCGGTTTGTGTGTTGGATCTTTTTTCACCCTTCCCAGGTTCCTAGAAAGCCTCTGGAGCCTTGGGAGGGCAAAAAATGGACCTACCAGGCCTACTGAAAGTCAGAAAATGGGCTGTTTCCAGCCTCCAAGGGTGCAGTGGAGGCCATTTTTGTCCTTCCCAGGCTCCAAAGAAGCCGTGTGCACATGTGTGGGGCAGAAGGGGGTGTCAAGCATGCATGCTTAGGTAGCACGGCATGGGAGGCATTAAATTATGGGGTGAGCACATGAGCACGCACAATAGCGTGAGTGTGGGTGCTTTAGGTACCCGGGGCGAAAAAGGTTCGCCATCACTGTCCTATTGTCTCATATCTTTTTCCTTTCTTTGCATCATAGCCCATGTTCTAGTAGGGGAAGTCTTTCTCTGATACTTTTAGTGAGATTTTGCATTTCTCCCACACACACCCTCCCACACCCCCCCTGCGGGATCGGATCCTGCCCCATACATCCTCACGGCCGATTCGCTCCCACAGAGAGGGACTTCTCCGGGTGCCGTCCACTAGACTTTGTCAGCGGGCAACGCCCAGGGGAAGGGCCTTCTCTGTGGCGGGCCCAGCCCTCTGGAACGACCTTCCCCTCGATATCAGGACAACCACGGACCTCCGCTCCTTCCGCTTAAAATTAAAGACACACTTTTTTCGCCTGGCCGGCCTTGGGTAGTCTCTTTTTAGGTTAGGGGTTTTAGGGGTAATTTTTAGTTTAGTTTATGGGTTTTAGCGCAGGATCAATTTAATCCATTTTTAATTTTGTATTTTGTATTTTGTCTGTGGTCTTATTTGTATTTTTAATTGCCTGTGCCCCGCCTCGAGTCCCCTTGGGGAGAGAGAGCGGGATATAAAATTAAATTATTATTATTATTATTATTAAAGAAGCTAGGATTACATTTGTGTTTCTGAAGACCATGGAAATTCTGCAGTAAATGTCTGCATGCCAAGCAAGGTACCATATTTTTCGGAGTATAAGATGCACCAGAGTATAAGACACAGCAAGGTTTTGAAGAGGGAAATTTAAAAAAAAAAGTTTTTGCACTCTGCAAATCTCCCTAAAACGGCCTGGTTCCCCCCCCCCCCCCAAAAGGGCATGCATAGCCCTTAGGAGGCTTGTATAGTGCTCCTGGGAGGGTGGAGGCAATGAGCAAAAAATGGCCCGTTTCTCTCGAAAACATGCCCGTTTTGTGTCCAAAGAAAAAGGGCATGGATAGCCTTTAGGAAGCTTATGAAGTGGTGCTGAGGGCGGGGGGGGGGGCAAAAAACAGGCTGTTTTTCACTCATTTCTGCCCTCCCCAGTCCCCAGGAGCTCTCTGAAAACCTTCTAAAAGCTATGCTTGGCCATTTTGGTGAAGGGGGCGGAGTTTCAGGAGGCAAAAAATGCTGTATTCAGTGTATAAGAAGCACCCTGATTTTCAGCCTCTTTTCCGAAAATACAGTAGTCTTTTTGCTAGATATGATTTATTTTGTACCTTTCTTACTCCACTTGCAGCTGCCATGGTAAGGCAGAAGAATGTATTGGCCTCTGTCGTGCTCTGATGAGTGTTCTCATTTGGATGCTGCGGTGTGCTGCCTTCTATACAGAAAAGCTGAAAGAACTGCTGGAACAGGGGGCTGCAGAGAACCAGCTCAACATGTGCTTGGAGCGTCTGGTGAAAATCCTGGGGAGCACCAAAAATCAGGCCCTAATTCATATTGCCAAGCTGGAAGATACATGTATGTGGCCAGCGGTCATATGGAAGAGATATTTTTTAACATTATGAAAAGAGCAACATACTGCAGATTTTAATACAAAACATTTAGCCTGTAGGCTTCAAACTCATTAGTGCGCTCACTTGAATTAAATTGATGATAGAAGTATTTTATTGAGGTTATTTATAAGGCTTGAATCAGCACAAGTTTCTTAGTGATTCTTCTTGTTATTTTTTTTGGGGTGGGGGATCCACAAAGGTTTATAAACTTAATGATTATTCCCATCCCTTCCCTGAAACTCAAGGAAGCAATAGCACATTTACAGTAATCTAGGTGCACATGCTTGGTTAGATTAAGATGAAGTTAGGACTTTGGATAGCAGCTGCAGCTGAGTAGACTGAATTGATATAAAACAGATCTTTATACGCTTCTTTTAAATCCAGCAAAATTGCGTACACCTGAAAATTGGTGAGGTTGTTAGTTAAACCAGGAAGACTAGAAGTCTTAACCTTGTCTCTGATCCTGTTCATCACTATTCATGGGTGTGAGCAATAAACATACTTAATAAGATTCATACTTATTACTGAGCCTTTTTTCCACCCAAGTTGCAATCTGCCAAATTTCAAGTGATTTTCTAATTGCTTGTGTGTGAGAAACTGAGTGTGTGTGTGTGTGTGTGTGTGTGTGTGTGTGTGTGTATGTATGTATGTATGTATGTATGTATGTATGTATGTATGTATGTATAAAAATAATTTTCTAGAAGAAAAATAAATGAGATATATTTTGGGTGGTTGGACAAACTATGTGATTAAAATGTAATCTTTATGGTGTTTTGTTTAGCTTCCTGGAGTGCAATTGAACAGTGCCTTGCCAAATTGGGAGACAATGTGGGACATATTAACAATAATCAGTTGCGGAATCAATTGGAAGAGTGCATTAATCTTGTCAAAAGGTGAGCCAACAACAGCCACACGTTAAGGAATAAACAATTTTCTTCTCCTTATGCAAGTAAAGTTAAACCAATCTCTTCTTTCTTTGTGTCACAATTCTCTGTACAGTATCCCTATGATGCTCTCAATTCATTCAGAACAGTTAAACAAAACAGGCTTCCCCACCATACATGCTGTGGTGCTGCTAGAAGGAACCATGAATCTGACTGGAGAACCACAGCCTTTAGTCGAACAACTGATGATGGTGAAAAGGATGCAGGTATGGATGGACCATAGAGGAATTCTCAGTATCTCTGTACTTGTCTTTCTGTTTGGCCTTCTATAGAGAAAATATCTTGATGTTATTTTGCCTTTGCTGAGCCAGGATGAGCATGGCCTGTGTGAGCCATATCCAGCCCACAGGCTGCCAGTTTGACAGGCCTGATGTAGTATGTGTTGAACTCAGCCAACTTATCATCAGGTGTTCAACAATATACAGCAGCTAAATCTGTGAATAGCCAGATATATGATCTAGCCATAGTGTTCTATATGCAGAACATATATATATGATGGCATATCAAGTTAGGACATTTCACTGGTATTCATTCTGAGCTGGTAGAGCCCAATATTATTTTACTATATAATAACTATCTAGACTAGAGTGACCACCTTTTTGAAGATGCGCTTCAAGGTGCTAGTAACCATCTTCAAAGCGCTCCATGGCACGGGACCTGGTTACTTGCGGGACCGCCTCCTACCATATACCTCCCTTCGACCTGTCCGCTCCCACAGAGAGGGCCTCCTCAGGATGCCATCGGCTGGACAATGCCGGCTGGCGACCCCCAGGGGGAGAGCCTTCTCTGTGGCAGGTCCTGCCCTCTGGAACGACCTGCCCCCCGACCTTTGCCCCATCATGGACCTACTCCTCTTCCACCGGACTCTAAAAACACATTTATTCCATGTTTCTGGCCTGGCATCGTTTTTAATTGATATAGTCCCGATTATAATAATTTTAATTGCTTTTAGTATAATTTTTACCACAGACCCACTATATTTAATCTATTTTTAACTTTTATATTGTCATTGTGTGTACTACCTTTTTTACTCTTATAAATAGATATCATTTTTTTATTGAAAAAGTTTTATTCAAACAAATTTTCCCCCTTTTTAGCCCCCCGACATATAATATAAATCACATACAAATACTATACCCCCTCCCCTCACCCCATCTTAAAATAAATTTCTCATTCAGATATTATACCCCCTCGCCTCCCAGCAGACACAATATAAGTTTCTCTTAGTATATTAATATCCCATTAACACCATCTTCTAAGTTAATTAAAGATATAAAAAACATAATATAAATTTCTCTTTAAGAAAAACAAAGGCATATCCTATTATTCCCCTCTCTAGATTAATCATACATATATATTACCCCGCCCTCCACCCTAGCCCTCCCCCACCTCCCATTCAAACCCACCCCCCTGACTTCCGCTATACACCACTCTAATAATTCCAAGCATCCCAAATATTATTTACTCTATTCACCTATCAATCAAAGCATTCTTACCTAAAAGCTACATAATACTTCCTAATCTGATATTTATTCTGTATATAATCAATCCATTAGAAACCTTATAACAAACTCAACATAAACACCCCCTTTTAGTTGAACATTAAAATACATAGAAAATAATTCTTAAGATCTAAATACCATATCATATAACCTAACACTTATAAAACTTAAACCATATATCCTAGCTTAAGTTTACATCCTTCCTGATTCAAAAGGTTTACTATTTTTCCCCTCTCCATTTGCTTAATTGCCCACTTAACAACACAAAAAAATGTAAAGATTACTCTAATATTTGAAAAAAGCAAAGTTACTTCTCTCTTCACAAAGGAAACAGAAATAGTATAGGAAAATTTTAGATCCTATCACATGAAGGATACAGTACTTTTTTACTCTTTCTGTGCACCGCCCTGAGTCCCTCTAGGGAGATAGGGCGGTATATAAATGCGAAAAATAAATAAATAAATGGGGATACAATGACATACAATGAATTATTTAAGGAATTTCTTAGGGCATAGCCTGGTGAGTAAGACCATGACACAATCATGTATCTCTTTATGTCTCCATACCTGGTATCTCAGACACCCAATCTCCTTTCCAGAAATGGAGAGATATTACATACTTGACCTTCATCTTCCATTTTTTTTGAAGTTACCTTCCTTCCAGCAAATTAGGATTCCTGGTATGAGACCCTTGGCTACTACATTCTCTTGGGGTTCCATGCTCTCTTTTTGAGAGTAGTGATGGTATGGAATTTGCCATTTTACCATTTCAGCTCTTCTTTTAAAAATGACAAACCTTTTCTTTACCTTTTTTGCAAGCATAGTGTTGGTGACATCCTAAAATTTCAAACATGCCCATCAGCCCACAGAGGTTAGAGACCTGACCGAATGTTTTCCCTTTTCATTTTCTGTGGAATGAAATATGCATAATTGGCTTAGTTAAAAAAAATGCTGCTCTTTTCAGAAACTCTATTACATATTATTGGCTACCAAGTAATTTTTGGATTCTTGGCAGCAGGAAACATTTTAGGTTGGGGTGAAGTGGAATTTCTAGAAAAGCTATGGTTAGCCTATACCAATGATGGCTTACCTTTTTTGGCTCGCGTGCCAAAAGCGGCGGAGCATAGGGGGGTCGTGCTTGGGCGTGCCACACCTATAATGCTATTTGCATGATCCCCTGCTTTTGGCGCACTTTTTTCGCCCTCCCCAGGCTCCAGAGGCTTTCTAGGAGCCTGGGGAGGATGAAAACAGCCTTCCCCTCACCCCCAGAGGTTTCAGGAGCTTCCCTGAAGCCTCCAGAGAGCGAAAAACAGCCTCAAAAGAAGGCCTAAATCAGCTGGTCAGCGCACACATTCGTGCTGGAGCTGACAGGGCAATGCCTCGCGGGCCCTAAGAAATGGTTCCACGTGCCACCTGTGGCACCCGTGCCATAAGTTTGCCATCACTGGCCTATACATTTACATATTTAGCTTATGCTGAAGCTTAAATCATTTTGTATTATAAGTATTTTCCTTTTGATCAGACCTGAAGTTTTCCATTTTTTCCCCCTCTGTTCTTAGCGTATCCCATCCCCACTCTTTATTTTGGAGATCTGGAAAGCTTGCTTTGTGGGACTGATTGAATCTCCTGAAGGGACGGAAGAGCTGAAATGGACAGCCTTCACTTTCCTCAAGGTAAGCCTAAATGTCAGGGAAAGACAGCTGGGCTTAGCTGCCTTCAGTAGGATTCTGAACAGAAGGCTGTCATGAAGGAGTGTTCATGATAAACATCTGGCTTTCAAAAAAGGTCAGAGAAGACAATATTTCAGCAGGAGACTATGTGCAAGACGTCCTTGGTTCAATTCCTGGTATTTCCACGCACACAGCTGCAAAAACCTATTTATGAAATTTGTAATTATTACAGCAAATCCAAATTGGATGGACCAATTATCTGAAGTGATACAAAGCAGTTTCTTTCATTCCTAATAGAGAGAATTGTGTATTCCAATGGTGTGATTTAGGTGAACGGAAGGAATTTAATACGAACTCTTTCTAAAATCTACTATTTCTTTACAAATATGGTTCCAATGTTGTTTGCTTTTTCTGCATCTTCTGCAAACTGTCTTACATTCTCTGGCATTGCACAAACCTGATTAAATATCCAAGGAATCTTTTTTGCATTTCAACCAATTCATGCTCATTCAGTAAATCTTTTCTTTGGTTAGTTACTTTTGTGGAATGTTTTTCTTCTTCATTATAGAGTGTAGAAGAAATTCATTGTAGAATGATAGAGTCAAGAGTGCATTCAGATAGCTTTTTAGCTTTCTGCATGAATTATGGATGTGTTTGTAAGTTTGTTTTTTGTTTTTCCTGCAACTGAAAAAAAGTTACTTTTAGAGAAATAAGAATTAAAATGGAGAATGGCTCAAGTACCATGTACTAGCTTCTAGCTTCTAAACCACGAGGGTCCTTACTTTGATTTTCTATGGCCTTCAGCAGGAATTTAAAAATTCACCGCAAGTAATCTGTTCAGGTGTCTGACAAAGAATATATATTTTTGTTCCCTGTGAGGAGTAGTATGTGAGAGCAGAAATATGAGGGGAAAAGAAGATGAGATAAAGAAAGAAAGAACATGGGACTATCTTACTAATTTTGGCTGTGACTCTATTCATCGATGGTATGAATTCCCCAACATAAGGGGAATTGTTTACTTCTCTTGGCAACTCCAGGTCAATCTGTTTCTGGGGCAATATACCAAAGATTAGAAGTTCTT
Source organism: Rhabdophis nuchalis (assembly GCA_039707465.1). Classification (NCBI taxonomy): domain Eukaryota; kingdom Metazoa; phylum Chordata; class Lepidosauria; order Squamata; family Natricidae; genus Rhabdophis; species Rhabdophis nuchalis. Next base: position 124,325,677 of record CM077647.1, on the reverse strand, counting down.
TTTAAAATATAAGGATATTTACAGACGTATCTGATCCATTTCTTCAGATATTTTGGCATAAATTGTGACAGAAAACTGCAGCCATGTTAATTCTTGATTTTGACTGCATAAATACATACTTTCAGATCTATTCTTTCTCTGTGTATCTGGTGACATTCGTTGCCATACTAGCGACCCAAAGCCCAGGTTATTTTTTGTTCTTTCTTCTAAGTTGGTGTCTTTTGGTAGAGTATGGAGAAGTCTGCATTTAGCTGCATAATATTTTTTGTAATATAAACATAAGCCAGATGGCTATGTCTTTCTTCTTCCTGGCTTTCTTGGTAAACACACCATGACGCTACTAGATTCCCCAAAAGAGACTCAACAAATTGCAACTTAACATTCCCGGCTTGTTCAATAAATCACTACTGCAGCTCAAGGACATCATGTATCCAATTGTCCATGCAGAGATGAATACATTAAGCATGAAAAAGACAAACAGATATACACAGGCACAGCCTGTGGACAAATTGGAATATTATGGAATAAAAGATAGGCCAGTTAACTTGTGAAACAGCATGAAAATCAGATTATAAACATCAAAGCTTTCCTTTATTTTTTTGGATCTTCTCCACAATGTCACTGCTGTGTCTTCAAATGCTTATTCATATTCAGCCAATGTCATAGCTAAGCAGAGATATTAAATCTGCCTTTTCTACCTCCATCATATCAGAAGAACTTCAGATTTCTTCCAAGAATATAGAAATTTACAATTGCATGGCATATAATAGAGAGCTCTGGTTGAAACTCTCCTGAGGCATTATCTGAGCTACTTTAATGTCACAAAATGTTCACAAATATTGTCATTTTGCCCAGGCCTTTGGTGAGTGGTTGAAGCTCTCTTTAGATTATGTGCACTGTTTTCTTTGTTCCCCATCTGGTTTTGTAATTTTGCCATCTTTAATCTTCATTTGTTGTTGTTGTTTTCTTCTTTTAAATGTTTTTAAATAATTTGTAAATCAATCAGAGTTGCTGGGAGTCAGGCAGCGTATACATTTGATGAAGAATAAAAGGAAACTTTTTATTTTAGTCTTGATCAGCAAAATGATGGGGCACGCAACTTGGGTGTGGATGGGGCACGCAACTTGGGCGTCCTCCTTGATGCCCGGCTGTCCATGGAAGATCAAGTGACAGCCGTGGCCAGGAGGGCGTTTTACCAGGTCCGCCTGGTCCGCCAGTTGCGTCCCCTATTGGATCGGGGTGCCCTTTGCACAGTCACTCATGCCCTCGTGACATCCCGGCTGGACTATTGCAACTCTCTCTACATGGGGCTCCCCTTGAGGTGCACCCGAAGGCTTCAGCTAGTCCAGAATGCAGCCACGCGGGCAGTTATGGGAGCCTCTAGGTTCTCCCATGTAACACCGCTCCTGTGCGATCTGCACTGGCTGCCTGTCGTCTTTCGGGTGCGCTTCAAGGTGTTAGTTACTATCTTTAAAGCGCTCCATGGCATGGGACCTAGCTATCTGCGGGATCGCATTCTGCCTCATACATCCCTGCGACCGATTCGCTCCCACAGAGAGGGACTTCTCCGGGTGCCGTCCACTAGGCTGTGCCAGCGGGCGACGTCCAGGGGAAGGGCCTTCTCTGTGGCGGGCCCGACCCTCTGGAACGACCTTCCCCCCGAAATCAGAACGACCACTGACCTTCGCTCCTTCCGACAGCTTTTAAAAACTCATTTCTTCCGTTTGGCTGGCCTAGGGTAATTTTAATTAGTTATAGTGTTAAGAGGTTTTAGGGACAGTTTTTAGTTTTTATAGATGTTTTTAGCGCAGGATATGTTTAATTGTGATTTTAAATTTTGTACTCTGTTTGTGTTTATTGTTTTTAATTCTCCTGTGCCCCGCCTCGAGTCCCTCTGGGGAGAGAGAGCGGGCTATAAATAAATATTATTATTATTATTTTATTAAAAGTCCATTAAGGGTTACCAAAGAGAATGACATATCTGTTTTAACCTTGATCACATAAATTAATTTTATATTTCTTTTTTTTACTGCTAACAGTCTTGATCTTTAATCCCTTCAAATAATCTCCTAAATTTTCATTTATTTGATTTATTTATTTTTTATTTGTCCTTCTCACAGAAGGAGCTTTGACAAACCTCTTTTGCAAATCCAATATAGGAAAATTAGCCAGATTTTGGTTTGTTATTTGTATATCCCTTTTAATTACTAAAACATCAAGTGGCTTTTTTATTTGTGCACTGTATCACTATTTCCGCATCATTTTTGTAGCTTATCGTTTTTTAATCCACTTTCATATCTTGTCTTATATAACATCCTCTTTCATGATATCTTTTAAACATAGTCTGTCTAGAGGCAGACATTGTTAAAATTAATTTCTGACCTCATTGTTCAAAAATTTTCATTCAGTATATCCAATATTAAAATATTTTGCATCCTTCTGTATTAGTAAGTCAAATTTAAATATTCTTACCCTTTAGTTCTAATCTTTAATGCCTTTTGATTTCCTCTAATGTACAACCTCCAAAGTTCATCCTATTATGTTTTTTTTAAGATAGTTTAAAACATAAGCATTTTCCCAAAGGAAGGATTATTCCAATTAATTCCAAAATCTTCCAAAATCTTCTTTCAAATCCATTTGGATCTTTAGTCCATTTGATTTCCAAAATCAAATTTCCAATAATTCTTTTGCTGTTTATTCCAAAATATTTTGTAAGTCTTTAAACTTTTATTTAAAAATTATTTCCCTGAGTATTGGAGGAAATTCACCCAGTGCCATAAAACCTGTTGACTGAGGCAGTGGTGGGTTCCTACTGGTTTGGACCAGTTCGGCCGAACTGGTAGTAGTTTGGCAATCTGGGTCGCTGGAAGTGGCCTGCCGTGCACCCGAACCAATTCTCCCATGTTGTTTTTTGCTTCTGCGCATGCACAGAGCATTTCTTTTTTCATTTATGGTCAAATGCGCATGCGAGCCAAGCAAGCATGTGCACAAAATTCTGCGTGCACCGAACCAGCAGTAATGCCGGCAGCAACCCACCCCTGGACTGAGGGTTCCCTAATAGCTGTTATCAATAGCAGTTAACAAACAATAATTAAAGGTAATTTGGCCAGAGATAAATTATGAAATTCCTTACTATATTATTTTTTCTTCATTGTTTCGTTTTGCTTTCTGTTTTTGTTTCCCATATTTTCTATTTTTTATTCTTTCTAGTTTGTATTAGTTTTTACCTTTTTAATTGCAGTTTTTAATAAAATTGGTATGAGGAGCATCTTGAAAAATGAACCAAAGTTTATGGGAGGAATAGGAATAGATTTCTATGGAAGAAACAATGTTAGATGGACATGAAGATCTTTGTATTGTTAGGACAGAGAAGAAAAAATTAAGAACAAAGATTCCTAAATGGTTAATTTTATTCTTTGTTTTTAGATACCACAGGTTTTGGTGAAATTGAAAAAATATTCTTCAGGAGAAAAGGTAAAAAATATATCAGAGTGGCATTTGAGCATTATTTTAATGCTCTTTTGTTTCCTGTTTGCTTTTTTAAAATATGGGAAAAGGAAAGGACCAACAAATTATGGGAAAGAGAAACAAATAGAAAATTATTAATTAGGGTAGTGGTGATCATGTAAACTGTGATTGTGCCCATGTCAGTGACAACAAAGAGTGAAATTCCTATATTGATGAGCAGTATAATTTTGAGAAATTTTGTTTTAAGGAAATTAAATGCTCATTAACAGTTTTTATTTGACTTCTTAAGATTCTCCCTTTTGAAATTGGAAATAATTATGATTGGCTGCTACTTCTGCTCCTCTTCCTCCTCCTCCTTAATACAGACACAAACCCAGCCTACCCTTCATAATTAAATTCCACTAAAACCTGGAAACAATTAAGGAGTGTCTTTCCCAAAGCAGCAATCATTTTTTAATCCAAAGTAATTGTATAAAATACAAGATAACAATTTACCACATACAAAGGTATGGGAAAAGAAACAACCACTTTATAAAATTTCACTCTGCACACTACAAACAGAAACACAAAAAGGTTATCAGGATATCAAGTGTGAAATAATTATTTTTTAACCTCAATAAACATTTAAAAATGCATATTCCAGTTTCTCTAAAATATTCAATGTTATATCTTATTGAAATGCACTGTCTCAGCTTAAAATTTATAACAAATTAGGAGTAGAGTTACCAGGGCTCTATTCCTAAATTTTTAAAGATCTAAGGGAAAATATACTGTACTGTTCTGCTATTGCAGGATTTCACAGAAGATGTGAATTGTGCCTTTGAATTCCTACTGAAGCTGACACCACTCCTGGATAAAGCTGATCAACGATGCAAGTAGGTCCCTTTGGTGGTAACATCACAAATAGAAAATGTAGAACTTTCTACAGCTAATCCCTGGGTTATGAGCATTCATTTAGCGCCCTTTTGAAGTTATGAGATAAGTGCCCCCAAGTGTTTATGAGCAAATTTATGAATGTTGCAGCGTCACAACATTCAACCTATTCCCCCTGCTGCCACTCCCCACAACTGCTTCCCTCTCCCATCCTGCCACACTGGACTCACCTTAGACGATCTGCTGCCTCTTTGCCACAATTTATTTGCTGTTGAGGGAGAGGAGGGTTGATGGAACCTCCTAGGTGCTGTAATGTTGTGCGAGTTCAGGCACCCATCCCATTTTGCAGAGACTCAGTGCTTGAACTCTTGCAAGATCACGGATCCCAGAAACTTTCATCCTCTGCATGACAACTGTTTGCTGTGCCAGACTCCTGCTCTTACCCCCCCCCCAACTCCTTTCCGCTACCACCAGGGTACCTTTTGCCCAGATGGAGACATGGCAAAGACTGGAAGCTTCATCTGTGTGCAAATGGGGCCTTTAAAAATGGAGGGATTTGTTCCGTTTTGAAATGCCCTATAGGTGCCTATGAGGCCTTTGAAAATGGAGCAAATCCCTCCATTTTCAAAGGCTTTATTTGCACGCAGATGAAGCTTCAAGTCTCTGGGCAAAAAGTGTCCAGGTGGTGGAGGAAAGGAGTTAGGGGAGAGTGGGAGGAATAGGAGACAGGCGCCACGAACACTTTTTGCGCCCAGGAGCTTTCATCGACTCGAGACTCCCTCAAAGGGAAAGAAACCGCAGCAAAGAGGAGACAGATCTTGCAAGGTGAGTCTGGTGTGGCAGGGTGGGGAAAACATGAGGTATCTTAGTGGGTTGGGGAGGCCTTGGAGGCCTGTTCCCTCACTAGGCCCCCCATGGCCTTCCTCACCCTGAGATACCTCATGTGCACTTAACGAACCATGTATTCGCCAGCACATTAAATTAGCAAATGCATGGGTGAAAGCAGGAAGTGATCTAATTCATGATATGAGATTCACTCTCATGAATCCTTGAGGTACAAATAGAATGGGTAGGTTCCATTACATTCATAAGTTGAGGACTATCTGTACTTAGAATTTCTGTCTCTATGACTATAAGTCTCCAGTGCTGGCAGGAATATGGCAAGTCTGACCTGCAAAATGTTGGCCATACATTCATCTTGACCTTTGTTTGTAAGAGTAAGTGAATATCCATTAATTTATTGAGAAAAGAGGTAGTCAGATAGGAAAAAAATGCAAGAATTAAGATGAGGATAGTATTTAGACATGGTAGTTCAGAGAATGACTAATAATGGGGAAAGCAGGCAATATATTTGGTACATGGGCTAAATTCTGAAAATTAGCCTCTTAAACATGATGTTGTTATCTGACAGGGTCTGAATAATTGAAAATATGGATAAGTTTCAGATCAAACTCTGAAGATATTTAACTAGTGATGTATGTTTGTTTACCAATATGTATTCTGTTTATATAGGAAGAGAAGTAACCTGCTGTGAGTTGAGTTGTTCCATTCCTCTGATTTTCTAACCAGTTTGAGGAAGACACAATGTCTGTTAGGTTTTGGTTTCTACATTACATTACATCACCTGGAGGAAATTAATTATCTAGACCCGCGCCAGTCCGGCTTCCAGCCCGGTCACAGCACTGAGACGGCATTGGTCGCGTTGGTAGATGATCTCTGGAGGGCCAAAGATGAGGGTTGTTCCTCCATCCTGGTCCTATTAGACCTCTCAGTGGCTTTCGATACCATCGACCATGGTATCCTATTGCATCGACTGGAGGGGCTGGGGGTGAGGGGCACCGTTTTACGGTGGTTATCCTCCTACCTCTCCGATCGATCACAATTTGTGTTGGCAGGGGGGCAGAGGTCGACCTCGAGACCCCTCACATGCGGGGTTCCTCAGGGGTCAGTCCTCTCACCACTCCTGTTCAACACATGTATGAAACCGCTGGGTGAGATCATCCATGGCTTTGGGGTGGAGTACCATCTATACGCTGATGATACTCAGTTGTACATATCTACCCCAGACCACCCCAACGATGCCGTTGAAGTGATGACCCGATGTTTGGAAGCCGTGCAGAGCTGGATGGGAAGGAACAGACTCAGACTCAACCCATCCAAGACTGTGGCTGTGGTTTCCGGCGCCCCGGTACAACCAGTTGATCCCATCACTGGCCATAGGGGGTGAACTTCTAGCCCCCGTGGATCGGGCACGCAACTTAGGTGTCCTCCTAGATACTTGGCTGTCTAAGGAAGATCATGTGACGGCCGTGGCCAAGGGGGCATTCTGCCAGGTTCGTCTGGTACGCCAGTTGCGGCCCCTATTGGACCGGGACGCCCTTCGCACAGTCACTCATGCGCTCATGACTTCCCGACTAGACTACTGTAACGCTCTCTACATGGGGCTCCCCTTGAGGTGCACCTGCCGACTACAGCTAGTCCAGAATACGACCGCACGGGTAATTATGGGTACCTCCAGGCACTCCCACGTAACACCGCTCCTGCGCGAGCTGCACTGGCTACCTGTGGCCTTTCGGGTGCGCTTCAAGGAGTTGATTACCATCTTTAAAGCGCTCCATGGCTCAGGTCCTAGCTATCTGCGTGATCGTATCCACACATCCCTTTGACCGATTCGCTCCCACAGAGAGGGACTTCTCCAGGTGCCGTGCACCTGGCAATGCCAACAGGCGGCTCCCAGGGGAAGGTCCTTCTCTGTGGCGGGCCCAACCCTCTGGAATGACCTACCCCTCGAGCTTAGATCTACCATGGACCTCCGCTCCTTCCGTCAACAATTAAAGACCCATCTTTTCCAGCAGGCCGGCCTGGCCTAACCTAATCTACCGTACCAGCCTAGTTGTAGTAAATATTACCTAATTGGGTTTTTAAGCTATAAATTTAAACGAGATATTTTAACACAGGGTAAAACATTTAATTTAGTTTTAATTATTTATAATTGTTTATGTATATGCTCTTAAATTCTTGTACACCGCCCCGAGTCCCTTCGGAGAGAGAGGGCGGTCAATAAATCCAAATAAATAAATAAATAAATAAATAAATAAATTACATGCAAAGTGAGAAGGAAACAGCACAACTAATATTTATTTATTTATTCATTCATTCATTTATGTATTTATTTATTTATTTAGACTTTTATACCGCCCCCTCTCCGGGTAGGACTCTATGAAGTTTTTGTTTATATTTAAATAAAATTAGGTAGTTGCATTAATAGTTTTATTTCGTTTTTAAAAAATGTATAATACTTCGCATTTTAAAAAGTCACAAACCATAGTTTATTATAGATGTTTGAACCAGATCAGAGGTTGGGTAGCAGCACTAAGATGTCCATTGAATTTAGTTTAAGAATGAAAAGCAGAACTGCTTTTCTGATTCATTGTCTAATGATAGAATACAGGTAGTCCTGGCTTAGTTGCCATAAATTGGTATTGGCAATTCGATTGCTAAGTGGAAAATCACATGATCACAACAGACATATAGCATTACTTCCCATTCTGTTGTTAAGCACTTGCTGACTGATATATCATGTGACTGAACCTGATGGTTTTACTTCTATGTTCTCCATTCCATTTGTTCCAAAAGCACACAAATATGTGACCATGGGATCTTATGACAGTTGAAAATGCATGCCATTTGCAAAGTGCCTGAATGGTGATCACAATGAATGCAAGACACTGGCGGTCAAAATTGTGAGGATTGGTTGCAAAGCTGTCTTTTGTAACACCATCATTATATATAGTCTTTATATAGTCATTAAAAAGACAGCCAATAACTAAGGACTACTGTATCTAAAGCAAGCACACAATGCAAATGTACCTTGTTTATATAATATAACAATCACAGACTGGTAATTCGGTATCCAATGACAGATTTTGCAGTATATACTTTTAGAAAGCATTAGGAATGATGAAAATTGGACATAAGCTTAGCATTTGGAACATTGGACAGACAAGAACTATATGTCCTTCTCGGTGAGTCAGAAAACTGACTGAATTAGCTTAGCTGTCTCATCATATCTCAACCTAACTCTGCCCAAGGTGCTTTGGGAGGTTACTTTGACATTATCTCTGGATAAGCCACCTGGAAGGACAGGAAGCATAAAGTCAATTTAAACTTTTCTTGACTCCATATTCACCAAGTGCTGGAAGCTGCCTTTGAAATTCTATGTGGCTTTATTGTTGTTAACAATGAAAGGGCTGGAAAGAACAAATTTCATTTCTGGTCCTTCATATCAGAAAAATATTAAAATAAAAATAAAAATGTGAAGCAACAAGTAGAACAGTGCAGCAATATTTACTGCATGAAATATTTTCATAGTTGAAAGGCCATGGAAAATAAGATAAGTCTTTTCCTGTTGCTAAAAAGCATTAATGGCAACTTTCTGTCCCTGGCACTTTAAAAAAAACATTTCCACAGAAAAATTTCTATTATCATTTGCCACTTCTTTTCAGGTACCGTATTTTTCAGAGTATAAGACACAACTTTTTCCCCTCAAAAAAGAGGGTGAAAATCTGGGTGCATCTTATACACTGAAAACAGCATTTTTGCCTCCCGAAACCCCAAGTGCTTCACCAAAATGGCTGTGCATAGACTTTAGGAGGCTTTCAGAGTGCTCCTGAGTGCTGGGGAGGCAGAAATTTTGCCGCCCCCCCCCCCAGCCCCCATGAGCACTCTATAAGCTTCCTAAGACTGCATGCTCTTTTTTTGCCAAAAAACAGGCCCATTTTCAAGAAAAACTGGGCATTTTTTGCTCGTTTTGGGCTCGCCCCTACCCCCCAGCAGAACTCTACAAGCCTCCCAAAGGCTATTCATGCCCTTTTTTGAGGGGAGGAACGGGCCCATTTTTGCGAAAGACAGACAGTTTTTGGGAGGTCTGCAGAGTACAATTTTTTTTAAAAAAAATTGCCTCTTCAAAATCTTGGTGCATCTTATACTCAGGTGCATCTTATATTACGAAAAATATGGTAGTTGGGGCACATTGTGAAAAGCCTATAAGAGGGCAGAGTCATAGATAAAGGAAACAGAAAAGAATGAATTCATAGCAATAACATAAGTTTGCAAACCTATATAAAAAAAGACTAAAACTGGAAAGATGCCTAGAACAGAAGGCTAGTGACTTCTTACTAGAAAATGCTAGGAGGATGAACTTTTACAATCTTTACAAAATATGATGAATTCTATTTTACAGGATAAAGGGAAATATAGCTTCAATAACTAAGGAGAGAGACAATGACTTTAACAAGGCATTATTATTCAATGTCATTATTGAATAATAACTGTAAGCTCTTTACGATAATTTTGAAATTGGAAATATTTTGCAAAATAATTTTGTAATTTAAAAAAAATATTTAATTCCTAATATATTATCAATATTGTTTGTTTTTCATGCTTAGAATAATTGATCTGCCTGAGGTGGCTAATCTTAAGAAAATAAAAAATAGATATTTTTGCTCAGCACAACTTTCTCCTAGCTTTTTTATTTTTATATTTGGGAGGTTGTTTTGTCTTGGCAGATTCCTTGTTGTGCAAAGTTTGCCTTTCTCAACCCAAGGCTATTTCTTGTTGATGTTTCCTGTCTGTTTGGGATATCTCCCCCATTGTGAAGGTTGAAGTGACACAGCTTTCATATTATATCTTTTGTTTGGGTTTCAGCATTTCCCCAAACCTTGAAAATTTTAATTATAGACTGAAAATATTGCGTTCAGATAAAGGCCTTTCACAGATAACTCTTAAAGATGGTGTACATAATTCCTTAAAAGGGCATGTTTTATGTTGCATCCCCAAACCTCTACATATTTTTTATCTCAACACTGGATGGTGATTGGGCATAGAACAAGAATGATTAAAAGCATTTCAGTTGCTAATGAAATAATAGCATAGTAGGTATGTGTAGAATTTATGTGCTGCTATTTAACATCTGAAGTCAACATTGTGTATTATATATTTTAGAAGAGACATGATATCAACAGCTGCCTGATATCAGAGGAGGATTTGCGACTCCTCCAGATGTTCCCTTCTTTTCCCCTTTTCCCCCCAGGAGAAGTGTACACCCACTCACTCTCTGACCAGCTGCTCTCTAGAGAAGTCATTTTGAGATGGTCTTTGAAGTAATATATTGTGAAGTTGCTGTAGCATTTACCTGAGCAGGCTAATGCCATGGAAACTATAATATATTGCAGTTTAGACTCCCTGAGAGTGATTCTTAGGGTAGAGTACTGTAGCATCAAACTGCGCATAATGGTATGTGATTGGATTTTAAATATCAATCACAACATGTCCTCTCGGTTGATATTCTGGAGGAAGGAGCAACTAAGGAGAGAGGGATTTGGATAGACCAGTGATAGCTAACCTTTTCCAGACCGAATGCCCAAAGCATGCGCAAATGCATGGCCCCTCCGCAGTGCCCTGCTACGCATACGCACAACCCCCACGCGCTCCACTCCCTGGCCATGCATGCACCCCAAATGTGCCCCCTATGCATGTGTGCATGCCCCACACACGTGCCCTGCCCTGACTCATGTGCCCCCTTGCATGCGCCCCACCCTCACGTATGCATGTGCAGCATCCCCTGCGCAAGTGCGGCAGAGACCTGAAGACCAGCTGTCCAGCAGGAGGCTCGTATGTATGCAAGGTGGAGTTGAACTGGGGCAACGGCTCACGTGCCCACAGAGAGAGGGCCTCATGGCAAAGATTTTCCATTGGAGGGCTAGGTGAAAGGACTGATCTAAGGGAAACCTGGAGTCCAAACTTATATATCAGCGTGAGAGACTTATGTATATTTAATGCCAGGTAAGGCAGAAATTCATATTCTACAGATATATTAAGAAAGTAGGTCTACAAACCATAACAACCTCCTGGTCCTTTAGACTTGGATAGGCAGCTTATTTTTTGTTAAGAACTGCATTTCCAAATAAATCACTGGTAAGTTCGCCTAAGGCAAGCAGTGAGTGAAGCTAGAACTTGAACATGGATGTTCTGTTATTCTCTCAACTCCCTTCCAGCATTCCCCCCCCCCACTCCCCCCCCCCTCAAAAGACAGGCTACTGGTAAAAGTATAGTTAATTCTTACCAACAATCTGGAATGTTTGCAAATGGCTTTTAAATCTTGATTGAAGGTGCAAGTTACACATTCTTATAACCTTGTTTAAAGCAAGTTGAGCTACTTTCTTAAGAAAATTCATAAGGATGCACAAAACTGACCATACAGGTGGCAGTTCAGCCAGATGACATTTACCTGTCTTGTGCCATGTTCCTTCAGAAATTTGTACATCTGTTTCTTCTGTTGTTCTAGCTGTGATTGCACAAACTTCCTCCTCCAGGAATGTAGCAAGCAAGGTCTGCTGTCTGAAATCAATATGAATAATCTCATAGCAAAAAGGTATGGCTGTTTGAAACACTTTTCATGAGAGGAGTAAGAGCCAAATTCAAATAAAAAGACATTGGTAGCCATTAAAAATGTATTAGGTTTCCATCATGAATTGAAGTAGAAGTAGAGAGTAAGTTTGGGTCTGAGTTGCCAGAGCCCAAGGCCATTCCTCAGCCTTTCAGGAAGCATATATTTTCTCCTAATTTCTTAATTTCCAAGAGGAAATATTTTCAACCATTTAAGATGATGTGAGAAATTTTGCGTTTGCTTATGCATAAAAAAGTATTTATGGGTTCGCATGTTATTGACCATGAAATCACAGCAATATTAGTGTTTGAAAGCAATGTCTTCTTTTGAATATTTCTCCTTCGAGGGGCGGGAGGGGGGTGTCTTGAAAGCAGATTGCTTTGTTTTAATCCAGTAGCATTTTTCTTCATGTTTTGAGACTATGAAGACATTTATTATATGAAAGTGCAAATTCAAATAAAATATCTTTCTCTGTAAAAATCTCATTCTAAATCTGTCATATGATTTTTGTTTTGTTTAATAAAAATGTAGAAACATGATTAAGGCTAACAACAGAGGTATTAAATTTAGAATAGCATTACTATCAACCAGTATGTCTGTCGAGGTTTAGTTATACATTGAAAAGTGCCAAATGACCACCATTATAAAACCTTGTATGCCTTTCCTCCTTTCCCAACCAGGGCTGCTGATCGAGAACATGCACCATGTTTAAAATCTGCAGAAAATGCTAACATTCAGCCCAACCCAGGCCTTATCTTGCGAGCAGAGCCCACTGTTACCAATATCTTAAAAGTAGGTCCTGTTTTGGTGCCGATCCTATGCATGTTTTCCATGGATTAAAGCAGGGGTCTCCAACCTTTGCAACTTTAAGTCTGAAGGACTTCAGCTCCCAGAATTCTTCAGCCAGCAAAGCTGGAGTAAACATAGCTAGGACATGCAATTCTTTGGCTATATTTCAAGAAGCTTAACACAATTATTTTTGGATTGTTATATGGTTGTGATAGCAATAGGCCTAATAACTTAAAAGGAGTCTGAACCAAAGTTTTCCAACTAAAGAAATTGTTTCAGTTATCCTGGGACACTGTTTTTCTCTAAAAAAAAGTCCGCAGTTTTTGGTATAAAAGGGTTATATTGAAGTTTAGTATATATCACCGCAAAGTGATTAATTATAATTTTATAATACTAGATGGTTTATAAAATTATGTAAATTTACATTAAAAGTTTATTTGTTTCTATTAATGTGAGGAATCTCTTTGCACAGTTCATGATTTTTTTTCAAAATTGATATTGAATGGTTCCTTTTCATTAATTAAGTTAATTCGAGGCACACAAACATTTTAGCAATTTCTGGGAATGAAGCATTGATTCATTTTATCCACTCAACAAACATGCTAAAGTCTACTTGGCACAGATCACCTGTAGATTATAACACAATCTGAAACTGTAGTTTATAATTCTGGTTAGTCATTTACAATAATACCAAGATAGGACTGGTAGTTGTTAGAAAAGCCATAGTGGCTTGGCTCTCCCATAGGATTAAACCAAAATTATAGCACATTATGGCTCAACACTGTGAGCAGTTCAGACAAAGTTCAAATTCCTGAATGTGATGATGTAAATGAAGGCAGAATCAAATTCTATTCTAATTCTGTTCCTATTTTAGAGAAAACTTTAATAATTCTGTCTAGCCACCATATATCACTTATATCCCTTTACTTAATTCAGAATTCAGAATAGGAATTGTTTGTGATAAAATACAAGATTAGACTATATACTACTACAGACTTAAATGTCCTTTTAGTCAAATGCCTCCAAATGTGACTGTCAAATTTAAATATAGGGGGAGAAAAACTAAATTCTAAATTCATATAATTGCAAGTGTAGGCAAATATAAGGTAAAATTGATCCCCAGATGTAACAATATCAGGTTACAATATTTTAAGGAAGAAAGGAGTCTGGGCTGGATACCAACTTTCGGTGCTTGCTTCCTGTATGGTTACACATAGCTGGGGTCATTTAATTAAAGATTTGGAAGCTGATCAAATCTCTATGCTTTGAGCATCTAGATTCACCATCTTTATTTTATTTATTTTTATACCAGACAATGGATTCAGATCACTCAAAATCCCCAGAAGGACTACTTGGAGTCTTGGGCCATATGCTTTCAGGAAAGAGCTTGGACTTACTATTGGCAGCTGCAGCTGCTACAGGAAAACTGAAATCCTTTGCTCGGAAATTCATCAAGTGAGTGTACATGATGAGTTGTTGAAAGTCAGGGTTGTCTGTTATTCCCCATCCTTTGATGTGTGGTGTAATACCATCATTTGTGAGGTAGTTTGCTCCTGGCTATAGAGTTGCCTATGGAAATTGCAATGTGACAATTTCATTTTGCCTGAGTAACTTGATACAGGGAGCAAGTGGCATCCTTTTTGGAACTCAGGATTGCACTTTCAAAAATTATTCGAGAGAGCAGCTACTGCTGCTCTAAGGGCCATAGTGGTTAAACAGTAGCATTACTGAATGGAAAGAGGACTGAATTTTCTGTTTACCCCCCCCCCCTTTTTTAATGAGGTTTTTAACTAAAATTGGCTTAATTATTAGAAAGTTAAGCTTGTACTTTACCTAAGGGTTTCCCCCCCTGGAAATCATAGAGTTAAAACCCCCATTGTTATTCAAAGATACAGAATATTTGGGAACTGCAAAAATGGGTTGCTTCTTGCTCATTCCTGCCTTGAAGGCTATAAAATTGTGAGCAAAACAACTGCAGGGCTATGTGTCATCCTCAAAGATTAGACTGCGACCTACACTGTGATCAGAATTTTATCTAAGTTAAATTAAGATATTCTAGTTAAATAAACAACAGCTGGAACAGGTTACTCTGTTCTGACCTTTATTGAATATTCCAGCCAACATTAACTGTGCTTATGTAAAGCTTTAAATAATCAGCTCTCTTAAGAGAGTAAGCTGAATTAGATTTCCAATCAATGAGATGACAATCAGATCTGAACATGAGGGGACCTTCCATATTAAAAAAAATTATCATCATCAGAGTCTTTTTCATAAGATATGTTTTTGGAAGTCATCAATAATAATAATAATAATAAGTTGGGATTTATTAACCGCACCCTCTCCCCACAGGGACCCGGGGCGGTGCACAGGCATAATTAAAAACAATATACAATAATACAAATATTACTTAAAATAGAATTAAATAAATCTACCCGTGCTAAAAATATAAATTAAAAACCCATTAAAATTTATAATTAAAAGACAGAGAGAACTATTCAAGGCCGGCCAGTCGAAAGAGATGGGTCTTCAATTTTACACGGAAGGAGCGGAGGTCGGTGGTCGTTCTAATATCAGGGGGAAGGTCGTTCCAGAGGGCCGGGCCCGCCACAGAGAGCGCCCTTCCCCTGGGCGTCGCCCGCTGACAAAGTCTAGTGGACGGCACCCGGAGAAGCCCCTCTCTGTGGGAGCGAATCGGTCGTGAGGATGTGTGGGGCAGGATCCGATCTCGCAGATAGCTAGGTCCCGAGCCATGGAGCGCTTTGAAGATGATAACTAACACCTTGAAGCGCACCCGGAAGACGACAGGTAGCCAGTGCAGCTCGCGCAAGAGCGGTGTTACGTGGGCAAACCTAGAGGTGCCCATAATTGCTCGCGCGGCCGCATTCTGAACTAACTGAAGCCTCCGGGTGCACCTCAAGGGGAGCCCCATGTAGAGAGAGTTACAATAGTCCAGTCGGGATGTCACGAGGGCATGAGTGACTGTGCGAAGGGCGTCCCGATCCAATAGGGGGCGCAATTGGCGAACCAGGCGAACCTGGTAAAACGCCCTCCTGGCCACGGCTGTCACTTGCTCTTCCATAGACAGCCGGGTATCCAGGAGGACACCCAAATTGCGCGCCCCATCCACAGGGGCAAGATGTTCGCCCCCTATGGCCAGCGTTGGAGAAAGCTGGTTGAATCGGGCAGCCGGAAACCACAGCCACTCGGTCTTGGTCGGGTTGAGCCTAAGTCCGTTACTTCCCAATGCCTCATACGAAAGAGATCTCTGTAGATTTTTGGAAAAAGGATGTCAGTGCTCAAGAATATGGATAGTTTCAGAACTATTGCTAGAGCGTTTGGCCTTCATCAATCCATCAGCATACAAACAAAGAAAATGCATCATTGATATTCTTTCTATGAATGGTCATACCATACTATAAAAATTACCCCAAGAATAAAGTATACAATACTATGGGAGACTGAGAACTACCCCAAGCTAAATAGCAAAGCTTCTGCAGTGCTTTCTTTCATTCACAATAAGTAAAACATTGAATAAGAGTGATCTACATATATAGGAGGGTCTACCAAAAAAGCCAGTTTGACATTGTAGTCAAGGCACCAGGCTAGAAACCATGAGACCACGAGTTCTAATTCTACCTTACACACAAAGCTACCTGGGTGACCTTGGGCTAGTAACTTTCTCTCAGCCCTAGGGAGGAGAAATTGGTAACCTACTTCTGAAAAATCTTACCAAGACTTTCCCAGGCAGTCTCCTTGAGAGTCACTGAGAATCGGACATAATTGAACAGAAAATAAAAACAAAAAGAGAACCTCTATTCTCCAGAAAGAAAATTACTGCTTGCCTCAAGTTTGACAAATATCATCTGGTTGATGATAGAGGTTGAACTTTTGGATAGTAATGAAAAAAGTTATGTTGGGAGAAATAAAAGATGCTGTAATTCCAACAAGAACCTCATCTCAGCTCTGAAGCATGGGAATATCATGGATTGGGGCTGCTTTACAGCCTTGCGATAAATTGAGTGAATAATAGATTCTAGACTGAATCAGCAAATTCTATCAGGGTATTGAATTCATCTGTGATTTGAAGTTTAAATGAATATAGGTCATGTAGCCCACAAAAAGAAATCTATAACCAAATGGCTGAAGCAGAAGCCATTTTAATATTTTGGAATGGTTGAATCAAAGTTCTATTACTGATTAGAAATGTTCAATAATATCTGAGAAGTGCAGCTTATGCAAGACAGCCAAACGTATCAATGAGTTGAAGCAGTTTTGTAATGAGCAGTGGGCCAAAATACTTCCAATTTGATATGATCAAAAGGTATTGGAAATGCTTGCTTAAAATGATTGCTGTTAGTGCTACAACAATAAATCTAGAATGTCCCAGATGTTTTCCAAGAAGTCAATAAATGTTGGCTTAATATATTCCATAAAGAAATGACATTCTGTCATGTGTCATCTATTTAACCAAGTCTTTTTATTTACTAATAGGTCATAGATGAAACTCAGATAACACTGTAGGTCATGCTGTTCCAGGCTTACAGAAGCTTCAAAAAGATTCACAAATATTCTCTTACCATGTGAATAATACAGAAATCACTAAATAAAAGCAAGGTTTATTTGCTTCTCCCATTTCTGCTAAAGAAGATAGAATAACTCTGCCCTGTATTCTTTGATATTATGCTGAAAACTAGTCTAGTAGCATGTATCAGAGCAGTTTAAGAGCAAATTATAGTCAGCTAACGATTCCAGGTTTTCATTCATGGCGCAAGCAAAAAACCAAGTTGAATAATTTAACACAATTCAGAAGTCAAACTGGGAGAATAGTGGGGTCCTTGATATTCTCTGAGCTTGGTTGTTTTCTTGCAGACATTTAATCACCTAACTAGGTAACATTATCAGTGCTAATTGAGAATAGAGCTTGCTCTCATTTTATATAGTAGTGTTTTGCCCTGGTCAGTGTTGCTGGGAGTGATCTCTCTCTATAGAATTAATTTATACAAAGAGGGTAGTAATGATGGATTAGCAACACTGACAGAGCAAACCACTAGAATATAAATTGAGAACAAACTCCATTTCTTAATAGCACAGGTGATGTTACCTACCATATTTTTCGCACTATAAGACACTCCATACTATAAAACATATTAGTTTTAGAGGAGGAAAACAAGAAAAAAAATCTGCCTCTGCGTCCCAGCATCCATCCGGTATTCATCTGGCTAGTGTCCTTGCAGCAAACTGCTGTTTGTCTGCTATCTCTGCCAGGAACACTGGAGCCTTCGCTGCCAAACAACTGATTGGTGTTTGGATTGGTAGTATTCCGGGAGTAGCGGTATTCCCATTCACTGTTGATTGCCGCTATCAGTGGCGATAGGCGGTGGTGACGCCCAGCACCTAGAACAGCTGATTGGTGATATTCCGGGAGGCCAATCCAACTGCCAATCAGCTGTTTGGCAGCAAAGATTCCAGCATTCCCTGGCCTCCCTCCATCCCACCGCAATATTTTCTCTATTAAGACGCACATACATTTCCACCCACTTTGGGGGTGGGGGAAAGGTGTGGCTTATAATGTGAAAAATACGGTAATTATGTCTGTAAGAAAACAACTAAGCTTAGAGAGCATCAAGGACCCCATAACCCTGAGCTACAATATTCTCTTCTATGGGAGGATACTAATTGGTGGTCAAAGTTCAAAGGGTCTATTAAGGTACAGTAGAATATCTGGTCACAAATGCTTCTGACCATGATCAAATCGGGTTCCGACCAAAAAATTCACAATTTTTTTTTCATGGTCAATTTCCCCTTCGATGCCATTTTTTTTTAAAGCTCTAAATTTCCAAAACGTTGTTCAGGTCGCAACCAAATAGGGATGCAACCACAGTTATGGAATGAATTATGGTTATCTTATGACCAGAAGTTCTATTGTAGTTGGTTGGAGATAGGAATAGTTTCTAAGCCAGGAGTATCCTTAATTTCTAGAGTAAGGGACATGTGCTGGGAGCAACACTCAAATGAAACAAAAACACCCCAGAATTATTTAAAAATGTGGTTTCTATTTATTTAAAAGTATTAATATTTAGCCAGTCAATGAAATACAATTGATAATTTATCATCTGATTTTTTAATACTTTTCCTCTTTGATTAAAAATTATACTTTAATTGTCAACTGTTGGAACGATTCTGGGAGAATTCTGTAAGAATGGGAGGATTTGAATAGCAACAAGGCAAACGTGAATTCAATTTCAACACCTTATAGAGAGATACAAAAATGAAGACTCAATCATCCAGGCCAAAAGCATTTTTAAAAAAAGGCTAAATTGTAGCAATAGTAGTCATGATTTAGCTTTTATAGATCACTTTCTAGAGATTTTTGTCCAGTAAGCACCAGACCTCCTGTCTGGCACACTTGTGCTAATCAGCTGTAATCAAATAACTGCAACAGCAGTCAACTCTTGAGTAACTTTTATTACCAGATTATTTACTGCCTTTTTGCCTTAGAGCTGCTTTAAAAAAAAAATGTATTGGTGATTTATAATTACCAGATGATATGATAAAGTACAACCAAAAATATAATGCGAATACAATCAGAAAATCATACATTGATACTGTATTCAATTTAATATAATCAGAAAAGAATTTACTGAATAGCAATTAAAGGAGTGACATTTTGAAGAAACCAAAGAGAATATTCATAAAGAATCCATAAGAAAAGTACCTCAGTCAAATTTCTTTCTCTATTTCATGGCATATGTTCTGCTGTCCTTTTTCAGAGCAGTTTAATAGCTAATTATAGTCAGCTAATCTATTTTCTCTTTCCTTCATTTTAGGAATAAGTATTCTTTATGCCAGCTCTATACATTATTTTTCCTTTGTAGAGAGCATTAAAGGTCTGGGGAATTATTGGATTGAGCGGAGCTATAATCTTGCCACCACTTGTCTCTTGGGTAATCTACAATATTGGTGAAGATAAATTTCAGGAAGAGGCCAAAGAATAATCTTCTAATAAAGGACTTTTTTTTAACCAGCCAGGATTTTCCCAACTTTAGAAGAAGAAAAAAGTCCAGAGGTTTCTGAACAATTGTGACATTGCAATTTACTAAAGAATGGACCAGGATTGGAAAGATTGTACTTCAGTATAATTGTTACAGGGTAGAGGGTACAAGTAATAATGGCCTACCAAAGTCTGAAGATACAGAATTCCTGTATTCTGACTTTGCTTTTACCTCATTTGGAAGGTGGGAATAATTGTGATCACCTGATTTTTCCCCGATTATTTTGCACATTAAAGATACCAGCTTTTAAAAAAAATTAAATTGTTGAAGAACAGTTAAAGTGAAAAATTCATATTTTCATTCTTTACACATTTCAGGCTCAATGAATTTACCAAACATATCAGTGGAGAAAGCTGTAAGTCTCTCTTTCCTTCTGTCTTTATCCCCCCCCCCCCCCCCCCCCATCAAGTGTCTGCATAGCTAACCCTGGTAAGGCAGGCTTTCATGGGTTAACCATAAAAATCTGCTAGGGAAGGGGGCCTGGGTCAGGGAAGAGTTGAAAGTGAGCATGGTGCCTGGCAGCGTAGGCTGGCCCAGCTCAACATTCCTAATGCAACAAGGGGGACATTCAAGTTATGACTGGGGTCTCTTTGTCTTTTTGGCTACCACGTGCACCAGCCTTTCCTCCAATCCCAAGAATAGTGACTTTGTGCGCTTTGGGTGGTGGTGCTCAACCCTGAAGAAAAAGGGTTAACTTGCAGCTGTGTGTCTGCTTCCTTCCCTGCAACACCCCCCCCCCCCCCAATCTTAAGCTTTGTGCACCCATGTAGTCCTTTGGATGGAGTGATGTTTGAATCCCACTCATACCAAGATAAGGAATCTGAATATGTTTGCGTGTGATTACACACGCAAAAACTCTCTGACTTTCCACTGGACGAATCAGGAAGGAGTTTGCAGTTGTTGAAAGAGTTATTTTGTTTTCATTTGTGTGAATGTTGCAGTTCTGCTCAAACTAGATTTATCCTCAAGACAAATTGGATTTCAGTTCCTATAATCCTCTAGGCAAGTATTATGGAAGTGGAAATCCAATAGTTTGGAGAAGGCTGTTTTAGAAGTTGTATAATTTCATCATAAACCACTCCAGGAGGGATTGATAAAATTTCAGAATCCAGAAAAATAGAACTGAGTAGGCTTTCCATGTCTTTTAATAGCATCTCTTTCATTTGCCACTTGGCATAATGATATAATTTAATACTTGTTTTGGGACAAATTAGAGCAAAAGACACGAATTTTCTTTGTCATTTATATGTCTAATAAAAAAATTACTTGAAATCTGGGATAAGGGATGGATGGAAGTGTTTAACTGTTTGTTTCCGAATATGTTTGGTACCCTATGCTTTAGAATTCTTTTTCCTTTGGCAGAATTAGATACAAAATGTCAATGTTTTGTTATAGATAAATAAATAAAGTTATTTACAGAGTATGGACTGTGATGGCTAAAGTTTTTGGAAATCAAATTTCCATTTACTTGAAGGGCCATTGTAGATGAGATTTGATTTATTTAAATAAATAAAAATGAATGAGTTGGCATATTCCATCAATTGTGCTGTTTAGTGTGATGGTGGCTACAAAGCACTTGTTGCCCATCATACATCAACATTTTGATTTACATATGATAATTGTTCTGATTTTTATCTCTTCCTTCTCGGTCTGAAATCCAGCTAAGGGAGCATCAGTCCGAGCACTTCTCTTCGACATCTCATTTCTCATGCTGTGTCATGTTGCCCAGACCTATGGCTCTGAGGTAGGAACATTCTGACTTTTGTATTACATCACATAGAGAAAATAGTGAGAAGAACCAGCTCAGATATTTATTCTTGAGCATGTACTGGATAGAACATCTTTTATTTGCCATTCTTCCCTACATGCTGACTGAGATTTTGGGGTTTATATTCCCAAACCTCTGGGCAGTACCAGATTGAGGAAGGCTGACATACATACATACATACATACATACATACATACATACATACATACGTGTGTGTGTGTGTGTGTGTGTGTGTGTGTGTGTGTGTATTTGTTCCACAACACCCTGTTAGGGCCCCAATTAAGGGAGGAGACATACTGTTTCCTTTTCTGCCTTTCGGCTCATCACCAGAGACCATCTAGACAGAAAGCCATGAGTTCCGTTGTGCACACACACACACATATATATGTGTGTGTGTGTGTTAGTATTATGAGCTGATCAATAAATAAATCAGAGAGACTAGGATATTTATTTATTGATCAGCTCATAATACTAACACACATATTAAAAAAATTAACACAATGGAACTCATGGCTTTCTGCCTAGATGGTCTCTGGTGATGAGCCGAAAGGCAGAAAAGGAAACAGTACGTCTCCTCCCTTAATTGGGGCTCTAACAGGGTGTTGTGAAACAATTATATATATATAAACCTCAGAAAACATATATATATATATATATATATATAGATAGATAGATAGATAGATAGATAGATAGATAGATAGATAGATAGATAGATAGATATAGATATAGATATAGATATAGATATAGATAGACAGACAGACAGACAGACAGACAGACAGACAGACAGACAGACAGACAGATAGATAATTGTTTTCACAACTTCCTGTTAGGGCCCCATTAAGGGAGGAGACATACTGTTTCCCTCTCTGCCTTTTGGCTCATCACCAAAGACCATCTAGACAGAGAACCATGAGTTACGTTGTGTAAATTTTTTTTATTGATCAGCTCATAAAACTAACATATATATATATGTATGTATGTATGTATGTATGTATGTATGTATGTATGTTTGTTTGTTTGTTTGTTTGTTTGTTTTCGTAGATTTTCACGGGTATAGGTATGTAGGTCCTGGTTTATTCGGGTCTTTTCCCGTGTAAAATTAAAGGTGTTTTTGCAACGTTTTGATGGGATCACACCCATCATCATCAGGCTGGAGCCTTTGTTTTCTTGCGAGTGAGCTGTGTTCGAAGTGGCAGTTTTTCTATAAGTGGAGGTGGGAGGGGTTGGAATGTTGGCTCTGCTGCTTTAAACGGATTGGTTGGCTGATTTGTCACATCCTGATTGGTAGATGGAGTTGATGTTTGTTGAGAATGATTGATGATGGTGTCAGTGTTTGTGACTGGGACTCGTTTAATGGCCAGAGCTGGTTTCAAGATGTCTGGCAGGCGGGAGGCATCATCACGTCTATTTATGTTGTGGGGATGTTTCTCTATTTCAATAGCTTCCATAATTATTCTCTTGTTGGAGTGTTCAGTTTTGGAGAGTAATTTGGTTTTTTCAAAATCGATTTCATGTCCTGTTGCTTTGAAGTGCTGGAAAAGGGAGGACGTATTTTCTTGTCTTTTAACAGAATTCCTATGTTCTGCAATACGTGCACTAATTCTCCTATTAGTTTGTCCAATGTATGTGGCCGGGCAGACTTTGCATGGTATTTCATAGACTCCCTGGTTTTCTAGCTGGATTTTGTCTTTGGGGTTCCTTAAGATGTTGGCTATTTTTTGGTTAGTGTCGAAAGATGTCTTGATATTGTGTTTGTGGAGAATTTTGCTGATTTTATCTGTGGTGCCTTTAATATAAGGGAGGAGGGCGATGCCATTGTCTTGTTCTGTGTTTTGGATCTTGGGGGGTGTCTGCCTTCGGATTAGGTTGGTAATTGTGTTTCTTTGGAATCCATTGGAGATTAATACCTTTGTGAGGGTGTGTAATTCATTTTTCAGGTGGTCTTTGTCAGCTAGGCGTTTGGTTCTGGAGATGAGGGTCTTGGCTACGGAGTTGATCTGTGCAGGGTGGTGATGGGGTTGTGCATTTAAGTAGCGGTTGGTGTGTGTTTTTTTCGGTAGATGGTGTGTCCTTAAACGCACAATCCCATCACCACCCTGCACAGATCAACTCCGTAGAATCAGAGAGACTAGTATAGATCTATTTTGAGCTTTTTAGCTCTCATCAGCTAGCCATAACGAATCCCAGTAAGGGTATGGCTAGCTGATGAGAGCTAAAAAGCTCGAAATAGATCTATACTAGTCTCTCTTATTTATTGATCCGCTCATAAAACTAACACACAGATTAAAAAAATTCACACAACGGAACTCATGGCTTTCTGTCTATATGGTCTCTGGTGATGAGCTGAAAGGCAGAAAAGGAAAGCAGTATGCTTCCTCCCTTAATTGGGGCCTGCTTTCCTTTTCTGCCTTTCGGCTCATCACATATACACAAGTATATACTTATCCTCCTGTCTCAGCTGATCAGGAAGAGAACCTGGTGGCTTAAGTGGCTAAGGCTTTGCCTAACATGTAATACAGCCCCGGTTCAAATCCCAGTAAGGGTATGACTAGCTGATGAGAGCTAAATAGCTCGAAATAGATCTATCCTAGTCTCCCTGATTTATTTATTGATCAGCTCAAAAACCGCACGCGCACGCACACACACATGTTTTTGTAGATTTTCACGGGTGTAGGTATGCTGGTCTTGTTGTATTCAGGTGTTTTCCCATGTAAGCATGAGATTGTTTTTGCAACGTTTCGGCAAGATCTCACTTGTCAACTTCATGCTTCGGTCTGAAGCCAGAAGATGGCAAGTGATATCTTGCCAAAACGTTGCAAAAACAATCTCATGCTTACATGGGAAAACACCCGAATACAACAAGACCACATTTTGTGTGGCTGGCACACGTGTGTCATATGCAAGCAGCACAAACATAAAAGGTACTCACTTCTCAGGTTTTCACCTCCCTGTAGTTCCTCCCATCCGGCTGCTTCTTATGATGCGTCACGCACCTCCCCCTCACATTTCCAACAGTCATTTCCTCAGCAACCGAATAAGCTTCCAATGTTCCCACACTGCATGGAGGCCTACTAGGCAGAAAACTAGGCATGGGGGGGGGGGGGGTGACACACTCCCAGGTGGCCCATTTGTGGTCCCAGGAGGCTGTATGGAATCCTACTAGGCCGAAAACTAGGCATGGGAGGTGACACACTCCCAGGTAGCCCATTTTTGGTCCCAGGAGGCTGAATGGATGCCTACTAGGTGTGTTTGTGTGTGTGTGTGTGACAACACCCTGTTAAGCCCCAATTAAGAGAGAAAACATCCAAAAACCTAACACACACACACATATATGACACAAGTGTGTGTGTGTGTGTGTGTGTGTGTGTGTGTGTGTGTGTGTGTGTGTGTAAAGAATTAGAGCATAGTGTTGGTGCCCATCAGTTTAGAAAAACTTATAAAATAATTTCTAAAATTCTGGAGTTCTACAAATCCGCAATCAGACAGCCTTAAATTGGAAAAGACTTGGAACAGTAGTGAATCTTCTCCAAAAGGGTCATGTCATCAAAATTATTCCAAGAGAGAAATATAAAATTGTTCATCAAATCATAAACAAACACCTGCAGACCTCGAGCATTTTGGATACAATCAGTATTCATAATTCTGTCATTTGGGTTAAAATAAGGGTTCGTAAGAGAGGGTATGAGCCTTTTAAAGAGAACATTTTTACAAGCTATCAAGGTTCCTGACACAAATGAGCTGATGGGCTAGAGCAGGGGTCTGCAAAGTTGGCTCTTTTAAGACTGGGGGACTTCAACTCCCAGAATTCCCCAGCCAGCTATGCTGGCTGGGGAATTCTGGGAGTTGAAGTCCACCAGTCTTAAAAGAGCCAACTTTGCAGACCACTGGGCTAGAGGATTGGAAGTTAACTTTATTTAAAACTGCCAAATGAAGGATTACCTTGAAGTTACATCTTTCTTTGTACTGCAAAATGGTATAATTGAAATATTCTAATATCAGAGGTTTGTTGTCCTCTCTGCTGTCCTCTAGACGTAGGGCATGAAATTATCTCTGGGAGTCTCTTCTTGTCCATAAAATTGCAAAGGAGATAATAAAGCAAAAATTGCAATGGTCACTTACCTCTGACATTGAAACTGACCCTCAAACAAACAAAATAGGGAGCAGATGATAATGCCTTCTCTGCCTCCCTCTTCCAAACTATTTTCATCCCAAAATTCTTTATCTGTAGTGTGACATTGTATCAGGCAACAATATAAAGTTCAGTTGTTAAAAACTGGACTATTTTTTTCACTGATCATCTCATGTATTTTATTTACTAAAAATTAAATATTTCTTGTTTGCGGTTGGTGAGTCACATTTCCAAATAGACCGATGAAGGAAATTTATTATGCATACTAATAAAAGCAATTGTAAATGTAAAAGCCATTAAAGGGAAATAGAGTCCATAGCAATAAAATGCTACAGACATGCTACAGATAGTTTAATTACTACATGTGGTTAACTCTATAAATTGCTCTCACAAATTATGTTAATTTGGGGAATTCTTTTATGTATGCGTCTTAAAACTTCTTCCTTTTAATAAAATTTTCTTCTACTCCTATGTATTTGTACAATGCAGTTAAGTAGCATACTGTGAAAGCATTTCCAGAATTATCCTATGGTTGTCCATCTATCCACTAGAGGATGCTATTGTCCTTATTTAAGAATTTCATGCTATATTAATTCTTGGTTGGCTGCTTTCAGGTGATCCTATCGGAAGCTAGCCCTCCAGGGGAAGTGCCTTTCTTTGAGACCTGGATGCAGACCTGCATGCCAGAAGAAGGGAAAATTCTCAACCCTGACCACCCTTGCTTCCGACCTGATTCCACCAAAGTGGAAACACTGGTGGCTTTGCTGAATAATTCTTCCGAAATGAAGTTGGTGTAAGTATTTAGTGAGGAGCCCATAGGCTTTGAAAAAAACAGGTTGAAAATTAAATAACATAAAACAAAATAAGGGTAATTGGGAGCTGGAATGCCTTGGATAATTTCTTATATTCATTTTGCTTTTTTACCTCCTTCTATAATATCGTTACTACTGAGAAGGCAGATGAAATGGCAAGAAGCATGTCTAAGTATCTCTGCTGCTATCTTGGAGATCCTGAATGCCTGGGAGAACGGGGTTCTCACCTTTGAATCCGTCCAGGTATCTTTCTTACTCAGAGATTGTATCAACACACATATATGATAATCTAGAGCTTTTAAAAACTAGAAACATTTGAAGGGAAACACTGGATTAAAGAGCCTTGGGTTGTTCCAGAATTAGGCTGATGTTTAATTGGAAAATTCAGCAATATCCTCCACAGTAGGATTGGGTAGTCTGGAGAATATGAAGTTCAAGAAAGTATATTCAGGGACTTCTGGGGGAGGCATGTAGAACTAAGGATATTTCCAAAAGAGAGAAGACAAATTGTGGCAAAAATTAAAGAATTGGTGTGCAGGCTGGGAGACAACGGGATCAAGCCATCATGCTTTCAACCACAATGGAAACTTTAAAAGGATACTGGGTTTGCTACCTTTACTTTCTAATTACTTTTGCAAATTGCCTACTATATTTATCTATCTAACGCTATTAGAGATCCTTGGAATAACAAGTTTGAAAAGCCCCCTAGTGAATTTATCTTTATTCCTGAACTCAGAGCTAACAAGGGCCCACCTTGAGGATGGGCTTATCAGCCAAGAGAGGTGGAAGAAACGCAAGCTGCGGAGATTTTTAGTTAGTTTTTTAGGTCGGGTTTTAAGGGGTTCAAGGGTGGCGGGTGGGTCCATTTACGTTAGCTTAACCGGGCAGAGTACCAGACCAGCCGATAATGGCGGAAGTAAGGGTAGAGGGTCTGACGTAAAGAGGGGGGCGAAGGTCGATCCCACAGAGGGCCTTTCCATCCAAACGGTCCAGGGGAGGGGCAGGTATGACAGGAGCCGGGGGTCTTATCAAGTTTCGGGGGGTGGGCGTACACGCTATTTAAGAGCGGTCGCCCGCCCCGACCCCCTGGGCTCCTTTCACAACCTAGGAGGTGAGGAGTTACGGAGCCCGGGCCCAAAGCTGATGTTTTGCAACGCCAGGTCCGTGGTGAACAAAGCCCCCCTCATATACGATCTAATTTCAGGGGGGGGGGCGGACCTGGTGGGTATTACAGAAACCTGCTTGGGGCACGAGGGAGGTGTTCGCCTCGTTGAGATGTGCCCACCAGGTTACCTGGCACTTCATCGGCCAAGGGCCCAGGGTAGGGGTGGGGGAGTGGCGGTTATTATCAAAGAAAGTCTTCAGCAAAGGGAGGCCACTGTGCCTCAGGTAGTCGGATGTGAATCTTTGTACGTGAAATGGGGACTTGGGAGGCAGCTGGGCCTGCTGGTTCTGAACCTGGCTCCCCGCTACGTGTCAGCGGCCCTGCCCAAGCTCGAGGTGATCGCTGAGGTGGCGGTTGGCCCCCCCAGGCTTTTAGTCATGGGGGATTTCAACCTGCCATCAGTAGGCGATTCATCTGAGGTGGCTCGGGAGTTCATGGCCTCCATGACGGCCATGGACCTGACCCAAGTAATTCAAGGCCCCACACATACAGGAGGAAACACACTAGACCTAATTTTTGCCTCTGGCCAGTGGTTGAGTGATCTAGGAGTAGGGGAATTAGTCATCGAACCCCTGTCATGGTCAGATCACTCTCTCCTTCAGCTGGACTTTCCGACCGCTACACCCCACCGTGGGGAGGCGGAGCCTGAGATTCCAAGGTGGTTCCGCCCCAGGCGCCTGATGGACCCGGAGAGGTTCCAGACGGAGCTTGGGCCTATACCCGTAACCCTTACCCACGACTCGATGGAGGGCCTAGTGGCCGCATGGAATAGTGCGGCCGCGGTGGCCTTGGACCGGGTCGTGCCCTTGCGGCCTCTCACGCGGCGCCGATCCACCCTGGCCCCTTGGTTTTCCAAGGAGTTAAGGGTGATGAAGCACCGCAAGAGAGAGCAGGTGGAGGTCCACTTGTTCCGAATCCGACCGAACACAGGTGAGGTCCTACTTAAGGACCTACCTAGTGGCGATAAGAGTGGCGAAACGTAGCCATCTCGCCACCCTTATCGCATCCGCAGATAACCGCCCTGCCGCCCTGTTTAGAGTGACCCGCTCCCTTCTTCAGCAGGGGCCGCGGGAAGCTCCTTTGCAGGGCAGAGCAGAGGAGTTTGGAAGTTATCTGCAGGATAAAATCGCTCGGATCCGGGACGACTTGGCCTCCAACCCGATAGATCTGGGCGGACTGTTCGAGGCGGGTCTTGAGACCGTTTTATGGGACGAGTTCGACTTTGTTACTTCCGAAGACATGGACAGATTGCTGAGGTGGCTGAATGCCACCACATGTTTATTGGACCCGTGTCCCTCCTGGCTGGTACTGGCCTCCTGGGAGGTGACATGAGGCTGGCTCCAGGAAGTAGCGAACGCTTCTTTGAGCGAGGGGTTCTTGCCGGCCGCCTTGAAAGAGGCGGTGGTGAAACCCCTCCTCAAGCAGCCTTCCCTGGACCCAGCATTGTTATCTAATTATCGTCCGGTCTCCAACCTTCACTTTTTGGTGAAGGTTGTTGAGAGTGTGGTGGCACAACAGTTCCCTCGACATCTGGAGGAAACTGCTTATCTAGACCCGCGCCAGTCCGGCTTCCGCATCGGGCACAGCACTGAGACGGCATTGGTCGCGTTGGTAGATGATCTCTGGAGGGCCAGAGATAGAGGTTATTCCTCTATTCTGGTCCTGTTAGATCTCTCAGCGGCTTTTGATACCATCAACCATGGTATCCTATTGCGCCGGCTGGAGGGGTTGGGACTGGGACGCACTGTGTTACAATGATTCTCTTCCTATCTCTCTGGTCGCTCGCAATTTGTGTTGACGGGAGGGCAGAGGTCGACGGTGAGGCCCCTGACATGTGGGGTTCCTCAAGGGTCGATCCTCCCCCCTCCTATTCAACACCTACATGAAGCTGCTGGGTGAGATCATCCATGGTTGTGGGGTAGAGTACCATCTGTACGCTGATGATACTCAGCTGTACATATCTACCCCCAACCACCCCAACGATACCGTCAAAGTGATGTCCCGTTGTTTGGAGGCCGTGCGGCTCTGGATGGGGAGTAACAAACTTCACCTCAACCTGTTCAAGACCGAGTGGCTGTGGTTTCTGGCGCCTCGGCATAGCCAGCTCATTCCATTGCTGGTTATCGGGGGCGAATCACTGGCCCCCGTGGAAAGGGCTCGCAACTTAGGCATCCTCCTGGACTCGCAGCTGTCCCTGTACGACCATGTGGCGGCCGTGACCAGGGGGGCATTTTACCAGGTCCGCCTGGTACGCCAGTTGCGTCCCTTTTTTGACCGAGATGCCCTCCGCGCTGTCACTCAAGCACTCGTGACGTCTCGCTTGGACTATTGCAACGCTCTCTACATGGGGCTCCCCTTGAGGTGCATCCGGAGGCTCCAGTTGGTGCAAAATGCGGCCGTGCGGGGGATTCTGGGAGCTTCTCGCTGCTCCCATGTAACACCTCTCCTGTGCGAGCTGCACTGGCTACCGGTAGCCTTCTGGGTGCGCTTCAAGGTGCTAGTCACCATCTTCAAATCGCTCCATGGCTCGGGGCCTAGCGGGACGGTCTCCTGCCACATACCTCCCTGTGGCCGATACGCTCCCACAGAGAGGGCCTACTGAGGGTACCAACCGCCGGTCAATGCCGGCTAGCGGTGCCCAGGGGTAGGGCCTTCTCTGTGGCAGGGCCGGCTCTCTGGAATGACCTACCCCCTGAACTTCGCACTATCACGGAACTTCCCGTCTTTCGCCGTTCACTTAAGACTTACTTTTTTCAGCAAGCTGGTCTTGCTTAACGCTTAGATCGGATTGTTATATAGCTCCTGCCACATTTGTAAATGGACGTTGGGTTTTTAGTGGGAATTTTAGCACAGGTCCCTAATTTAATTCTTTTTATTCATATTTATTGTATTGTATACTATTTATTGGTTTTAATTTCCTGTGCACCGCCCTGGGTCCGTTTCGATGGAGAAGGCGCGGTATATAAATCGAATAAAATGAAATGAAATGAACCAAGTAAAAATTAATAAGTTTGCCAATTTAAAGAATTGGAAATATGGGTAATACTCTACAGTTGTTGAGGGTAGTTGACCCGTGGAATTGCTATGGGCATAAGTTGTGATAATTGTAAAGCAGGCCATTGTGTGACTTGACTTGACTTTAGGACTGCATCTTGGCTTTCCTAGATGCAGTCATTAAGCAGATGTAGGAGAAGAACTGTGAATCTTTGTGATCCAGCCTTTTTGACTGGCGCAACACAGCAGTTCTCCTCCTGCCTGTTGAACTGATTACCCACAGGTAGTGGAATCTCTCTGCCAAGCAATGTTTCTTGTTCTCAAGGAGGCTGGCTGAAAAGACTTCCTCGGAAGGAACGTCTTAGCCAACAAACTTCTAAGTAACTGCTTAGAGCAGGGGTCCCCAACCCCCAGACTGGGGACCGGTGCCGGTCCGTGGCTTGGTAGGAACCGGGCCGCAGGGCCGGAGAGGAGGAGGAGGGAGGAGGGGGCAGCCCCCTGGGCAGAGCGCATGGAAGAGCGCAGACGCGG
Organism: Rhabdophis nuchalis; assembly: GCA_039707465.1. NCBI lineage: Eukaryota > Metazoa > Chordata > Lepidosauria > Squamata > Natricidae > Rhabdophis > Rhabdophis nuchalis. The sequence continues at coordinate 124,294,649 of CM077647.1, read as the reverse complement.
CTGTTCGCGCCGTTGGAGTGCGACTCTTCCTCCACCCTCGTCAACGGTGGGACTCCTGGGCGCCGCAGCAGCAGCCCTCCCTACTGGCCGCCGATCCCCCCCCCCCCCACACACGGAGCCTTCTCAGCTCCTGGAAGGAGCCTGAGTGAGCGAATGAGCGACCAAGCACGGCGGCCGGGCAGGCTAAGGCGAGTGAGCGCGGTGAGCCAGGCTGAGGAGGCTCCGCGGGGGGCGGGGACGGGGACGACGACAGACAGACAGAGAGAGGCACATACACAGAGAGAGACAGGGAGGGAGGGGGGATCAGAGAGTGACAGACACACACAAAGAGACAGAGAGAGGGAGGGAGGGAGAGAAAGAGAGACACAGAATGAATGATTAAATGCGTGAATGCGAGACAGACAGACACACACACACATAGAGTGACAGATGGGCGGACAAAGGAGAGAGACAGAGATAGAGAGAGAGAAAGAAAAAGAGAAAGAAAGAAAAAGAAAGTGGGAGAGAGAGAGAGAGAAAGAAAGACAGACAGACAGAGAGAAAGAGAGAAAGAAAGACAGACAGAAAGGAAAGAGAAAAAAAAGAGAGAGAAAGAGAGAGAAAGAAAAAGAGACAGAAAGAGAGAAAGAGAAAGAAAGAGAGAGAGAAAGAGAGAGAAAGAAAGAAAGAGAAACAGGGAAAGAAAGAAAGAAAGAGAAAGAGGGAAAGAAAGAAAGAGGGAGAGAAAGAGAAAGAAAGAGAAAGAAAGAGACAGAGAAAGAAAGAGAAAGAAAGGAAGAAAGGAAGAAAGAAAGAAAGTATGACCACAATTGAGCCCAAAAGTTTGGTTGTTAACCAAGACCATTGTTAAGTGAGTTTCACATTTTCCAAGTTGGCCACGCCCACCCAGTCACATGACTGCTGAGCCATTCAGCCGGTCCGCAAAACTTTCTTTAAAATGAAACCGGTCCCTGGTGCAAAAAAGGTTGGGGACCCCTGGCTTAGAGAACAGAAATACTGCTTTGAACAGCCTGTGCAGGATGAAGTATCTCCAACAAGCAGCTTTTTTGTTTTCAGGAAGGATGGCTGAAAAAGGTCCACTTTGAGATCCAAGTTTGGATTTCAGGATGGACCATTTTCAGTCAGATTCAGATTTATTGAATTTGTATACCGCCCTTCCCTTTCGGGACTCAGGGCGGTGCATAGCCAACGATAAAAGTAGGTAATACAAGAACTAAAAACAAATGTTAAGATATATTAAATAGATTGACCTGCCAATTAAGACCCCCTGCTAAAATCAATCTAAAAACTACGACAGGCCGGCAACACGGAATAAATGGGTCTTCAGGGCCCGACGGAAGAGGCATAGGTCCGTGATCGTCCGTAGTTCAGGGGAAAGGTCATTCCAGAGGGCAGGAGCTGCCACAGAGAAGGCTCTCCCCCTAGGGGTCACCAGCTGACATTGCCTGGCCGAAGGCACCCTGAGGAGGCCCTCTCTGTGGGAGCAAACCGGTCGGTGGGAGGTATTTGGCAGCAGGAGGCGGTCTTGCAAATAGCCAGATCCCTTGCCATGGAGCGCTTTAAAGATGGTCACTAATATCTTGAAGCGCACCTGGAAAGCCACAGGCAGCCAGTGCAGCTCACGCAGGAGAGGTGTCACATGGGAGCGTCTAGATGATCCCAAAATCCCCCACGCGGCCGCATTCTGAACTAACTGGAGCCTCCGGGTGCACCTCAAGGGAAGCCCCATGTAGAGAGCGTTACAATAGTCCAGGCGGGAAGTGACAAGGGCTTGGGTGACCGTGCGTAAAGCGTCACGATCCAGAAAGGGATGCAACTGGCGTATCAGGCGAACCTGATAGAAAGCCGCCCTGGCCACGGCCGTCATATGGTCTTCTAAAGACAGCCGAGAGTCCAGGAGGACGCCCAAGTTGCGAGCCCTCTTTGTGGGGGCCAATAACCAACCAGGTTGATGTTTATGGAGCTCCTCATTCATCCAGGTCACAGTTGTCCAAAGGTGCTTTTTCAAGAGGCAACTGGACTTTCTGGTTTTGTTTTAAAGACCTTTTCATTACTAATCGAAGAAGCTTCCTCAGCTTGGATGAGAACCGAAACATCTTCAAAGAAAAACTAGAAAGCCCAGTTGCCTCCCTCTTAAAAAAAAAAAAAACTTTTAGGACAATCAGGCTGATTTTTTGGAAGGTCAATAGGGAAAGTTGCAGGTGGTGATCAGATGAGGTTTTCCTAGATTCCAATCACACAACCACTGGGATGTTGCAACAGCCATAGGTTCTATGCTGGTTGCAAGTCCTGGCAAAGATTTGAGATTTTATGATTTTAGAAATTGGGCACTAGAGGGGACTAAAGACTAGGCAGAAGAGGAAAAGTGGGAAAAAGTATAAACGTGCCTCTGATTTTTGGTTAGCATGGGGATTTCAAAATGACACAAAAGGTTACATGCCCCAAAGGATTTTGAAAGAATGGGGCTAGAAATTAATAATTGCAATGTCAATAATTTATTTTATTTTTTTATTTTATTTTATTTATCAAATTTATATACCGCACTTATCTCCCAATGGGACTCAGGGCGGTGCACAGGAAAGGAATAAAATGTAAAAAGCAATAAATACAGAATATTAAAAATAAATTAAATTAAGTTGAGCCCGTGCGAAAATTGTCAATTTAAAACCCATTTAAAACAAGATTAAATTTTAGAGTCATGCCAGGCCGGCTTCTTGAAAGAGGTATGTTTTTAGAGCCCGGCGGAAGAGGCGCAGGTCAGTGACCGTGCGAAGGTCGGGCGGTAGGCCATTCCAGAGGGCAGGGGCTGCCACAGAGAAGGCTCTCGCTCTGGGGGCCGCCAGCCTGCATTGTCCAGCAGACGGCACCCTGATGAGGCCCACTCTGTGAGAACAGACAGGTCGAAGGGAGGTAGGAGGTAGGAGGCGGTCTTGCAGATAACCAGGTCCCATGCCATGCAGCGCTTTGAAGGTGGTTACTAACACCTTGAAGCGCACCTGGAAGGCCACGGGCAGCCAGTGCAGCTCGCGCAGGAGAGGTGTTACATGGTAGTATCTTGACACTCCCAAAATCCTCTGCGCGGCTGCTTTCTGGACTAGCTGGAGCCTCCGGGTGCACCTCAAGGGGAGCCCCATGTAGAGAGCGTTACACTAGTCTAGGCAGGAGGTGATGAGGGCTTGAGTGACCGTACGTAGGGCATCACGATCTAGAAAGGGGCGCAACTGGCGTATCAGGTAAATCTGATAAAAGCCCCCCCTGGCCACGGCCGTCATAATGCCAGCAATGATGTCTGCTTTTATGGATAGACAATGTCCAAAAGATGTTAAAGAAGGAACAGAGATATGAAACAAATTTTGCCTGATGCAGAAATATTAGAACCAGAAATATTGGATGATGATGATAAAATAATGATGATGATGATTATAATACAAACAAAGTAGATAAAATGGAAACACAAACAAGTCTACTGGATTTACAAAACAAAAAACAAAAAAAACCTTGGTTAAAGCTTTGAGAATCAAAGTGGAAATATATATAATAAGCATTGGCTTAGATACTGACTTTTTAGTAGATATACAGGTAGTCCTCGAATTGGAAATATAATGCAGCCTGCCCATTCCATTCGTTACCTGAGGATTTGTGGGAGTGAATCTCTTATCTTGCACAAGACCACTCCTTCCTTTCGCCTATGCATTCGCTAATCGAATGTGAGGCTTGTTAAGTGCACATGAGGTATTTCAAGATGGGGAAGGTCTACCGATGGAACAGACCACCTGCCTAAAATCACTCAAAGCCTCCCCGACCCACTGAAATACTTCATGCTTCCCACAATTGCTTCCCCACCCAACATGCCATGCTGAGTCACTTACCTTGTGAAGATCTAGCAAGCAGTCTCTTCTCCAGCCTCTCAGCTGTGTATGCCCCTCCAGCATGCTCTTTGGGTCTTCACAGGCCTTGTTTGGCTTGTTGCCGGCCAAAATGGATCTTCTGAGGGGCATATCCAGTCCTCCAAGGTTCCATTTGGTCCTCTGTGGGCCTTTCCTCGCCCATCACAGGTCGAAATGGAACCTCTGCAGGCCATGTCTAGCCCTCCGTGGGTCTCTCCCAGCCCATCACAAGCCAAAATGGAGCTTCCAGGGGCCACATCTTTATATTCATTCTTTTTGTTTCTCTTCTCTCTGAATTTAGTTGTATTTGCTTTTACTACTATAATTAAAAACTTCAATAAAAGTTACATATATAAATAGGTATATAAACAATGTGCTTATAACTCCATCGTAGATACACTAAACAAAATAATATATTTTTTTTATATATATTTTTTTTAATTGAAATTTTTATAATGTTTTACAATATTTCACCCAGTGCTGTACAAAACAAAAGGAAGAGTTGGTTTCAAGTATCATCTATTATCTTTAGGATCTCCAAAATCCACGTTCTCTCGGTACAGGCGTCGAGACGTCCAAAGTTCCAAGTGCATAGTCCACAAATGGTTTCCAAGTCTTCCAAAAGATATCATTTTTATAAACCCCCTCTCTAAATTTAATATCACACGTCATTTTATCATTTAAGGCTAATTTCCACATTTCACAATACCATTCTTCTATTTTAATATTTACCTCTATTTTCCAATATCTTGCTATTACAATTCTGCCCATTATAATCATAATTCTAATCAATTCTTTCTCATGTTTTGTTAACTCTGGTTCATTAATTATCAATAACAATATAGTTTCTGGTCTCAATATTATTATTCTTTTCATCATTTCACACATCGTTCTTTCTAATTGCTGCCAAAACTTTTTAATTTTCACACATTTATACCACATATGTTCATAAGTTCCCAATTCCGTATTACATCTCCAACATTTATCACTCATTTTTTTATCTATCAGTGATAATCTTAATGGGGTCCAATACCATTTCCAAACAACCTTAAAATTATGTTCTTTAATCCTTATAGATAAAGTCCTCATAATCCGACTCTTCCAATTCTCGTTCCAATCCAAATCCAATATTTTAATCTTAAGGTCTTCCTCCCAATTCCTTTTCATTACCATTTGTGGGTTTCCATCAAAGTTTATAATCTTGTATATCTTACTAACGAGTCCTTTTAACCCAGTTTCATCCTTAATAATTTGAGATACTAAACTTTCAAATTTAGTTTTACTTCTGTCTATGTTACATATTCCCCTTACTTTCATAGTCCATTTTTCTACCTGTATTTTTTCAAACCAATTTAACTCCAATTTTTGAATTACTTTTTTCTTCCTACTCTCAGTTCCTAGAGCTCTTAACCAATCTACTATATTTCCTATATTTTCATCCTCAATTACTTTATTCCGACTTATATTAGTTTTAATCGGCCAACTTTCAGTTGTCTTTCCCAAAAAAGCTATATCCGGAATCAGTTTTTTAACAAATTTATTCCAAGTTTTACTCAGCCCCTTTAACCAATAACTATTAATTACCTTTTTTGTTTTTGCTCTATCTAAAAACCATATAGACCCAAATCTCTTAATATCTTTTAACTCCAGATCTCCCCAATGACCATCTCCACCTTTAAGTATTTTTATCACAGTTCTAATATTATACGCCCGATAATAATTAAGTAGATTGGGAATTCCCAATCCACACTCTTTTTGATTTTGATACCACAATTTCTTCATTAATCTTGGTCTTTTCCCACCATTACAAAACTTATCTAATTTCTTCTGATATTCTTCTATATCTTTCTCTGTCAAATTTAATGGTAGCATCTCAAATAAAAAGTTAAACTTTGGTAACAACATCATTTTACACATTGCAATTCTACCAAACCAAGACAACTTTATCTCTTTATATTTATCTATCTTTTTCTTCTACTTCCTTCAACATCACCTCATAATTAAAATAATATTTTGAACAGCTCCAGAGTCATCGATCTGGTTTCGCCCCAGGAGCCTTATGGACCCGGATGGGTTTCAGACGGCGCTTGGGCCACTTCCTGTACCCCTGACCCGCGCCCCGATGGAGGACCTCGTGGCCGCATGGAACACTGCGAACACGGGGGCCTTGGATCGGGTTGCGCCCTTGCGGCCTCGCTTGTGGCGGCGAGTCGCCCCGGCTCCTTGGTTTACCGAGGAGCTGAGGGTGATGAAACGCCACAAGAGATGCCTAGAGAGAAGATGGAGGTCTACCCGTTCTGAATCTGACCGGACACAAGTAAGAGCCCAGTTACGGACTTACATTGTGGCGCTGAGAGTGGCCAAACGTCATCATTGTGCCACTCTCATAGCATCCGCAGAAAACCGCCCTGCCGCCCTGTTTAGGGTGACCCGCTCCATCCTTCAACAGAGGGTGCGGGAAGCCCCGCTACAGGGCAGAGCAGAGGAATTTGTGACTTTTCTGCAGGAGAAAATCGCTCAGATACAGAACGAGCTAGCCCCCATTGATGGCCCAGTGGGATGCCACGAGACAGATCTTGTTTGGAGGAGGAGTTTGACTCCGTTACTTCCGAGGATATGGACAGGCTACGTGGGCGACTGCGAGCCACCACATGTTTATTGGACCCGTGTCCCTCCTGGCTTGTACTGGCATCCTGGGAGGTGACACGAGGCTGGCTCCAAGAGGTTGTCAACGCATCCTTAAGTGAGGGTTCCTTGCCTGCCTCCCTAAAAGAGGCGATGGTGAGGCCCCTCCTTAAGAAGCCCTCTTTGGACCCAGCTTTATTAAACAACTATCGTCCAGTCTCCAACCTTCCCTTTTTGGCGAAGGTTGTTGAGAGTGTGGTGGCACAACAGTTTCCCCGTCACCTGGAGGAAGTTGATTATCTAGACCCGCGCCAGTCCGGCTTTCGGCCCGGGCATAGCACTGAGACGGCATTGGTCGTGTTGGTTGATGATCTCTGGAGGGCCAGAGATGGGGGTTGTTCCTCCATCCTGGTCCTATTAGACCTCTCGGCGGCTTTTGATACCATCGACCATGGTATCCTATTGCATCGGCTGGGGGGGTTGGGGGTGGGAGGCACCGTTTTACGGTGGTTCTCCTCCTACCTCTCTGGCCGATCGCAATTTGTGTTGACAGGAGAGCAGAGGTCGACCTCGAGACCCCTCACATGTGGGGTGCCTCAGGGGTCGGTCCTCTCGCCTCTCCTGTTCAACACATATATGAAGCCGCTGGGTGAGATCATCCGTGGTTTTGGGGTAGAGTACCACTTGTACGCTGATGATACACAGCTGTACATTTCTACCCCAAACCACCCCAACGATGCCGTAGCAGTGATGTGCCAGTGCCTGGAAGCCGTGCGGATCTGGATGGGAAGTGACGGACTCAGGCTCAACCCGACCAAGACCGAGTGGCTGTGGTTTCCGGCTGCCCGATTCAACCAGCTGACTCCATCGCTGGCCATAGGGGGCGAACATCTTGCCCCTGTGGATGGGGCGCGCAACTTGGGTGCCCTCCTGGATGCCCGGCTGTCCATGGAAGATCAAGTGACAGCCGTGGCCAGGAGGGCGTTTTACCAGGTTCGCCTGGTTCGCCAGTTGCGCCCCCTATTGGATCGGGACGCCCTTCGCACAGTCACTCATGCTCTCGTGACATCGCGACTGGACTATTGTAACTCTCTCTACATGGGGCTTCCCTTGAGGTGCACCCGGAGACTTCAGATGGTTCAGAATGCAGCCACGCGGGCAATCTTGGGTACCTCCAGATCTGCCCACATAACTCCTGTGCGAGTTGCACTGGCTGCCTGTTGTCTTCCGGGTGCGCTTCAAGGTATTAGTCATCATTTTTAAAGCGCTCCATGGCTCGGGACCTAGCTATCTGCGGGATCGGATCCTGCCTCATACATCCTCACGGCCGATTCGCTCCCACAGAGAGGGACTTCTCCGGGTGCCGTCCACTAGAGTCTGTCAGCGGGCGACGCCCAGGGGAAGGGCTCTCTCTGTGGCGGGCCCAGCCCTCTGGAACGACCTTCCCCCCGACATCAGAACAACCACGGACTTCCGCTCCTTCCGTCTGAAACTAAAAACTCATCTTTTCCGTTTGGCCGGCCTTGGGTAGCCTCTCTCTACAGGGTCTAGCTGTTTTAATTGGGTATTTTAGTAGGTTAAGGGGATTTTAGCACAGGCCCAGATTTAATTTGTTTTAATTGTATTTGTATATTTATTGTATTGTGGTTTTAGTTTTCCCTGTGCACCGCTCCAAGTCCCTACGGGGAGAGGAGCGGTCTATAAATTAAATCATTCATTCAAATTAAATCATTCATTCCATATAAGATGTGAAAAAGGTGTGTATACCCTTAATCCTGATCTCTTAATTTGATGTTCATTATAGGACTATATGCTGCCACATTTCTAACAAATTTATTCTGGAAACTAGAATCCAAGGTCTTCCTTGTTTCACTACACCCAAATTTATTTTATTTATTTATTCAGTGTATTTGTTGACTGTTTCAGATACATGAGTCTATACTAAAGAATACCGATGAAATATCTGTCACAGTTTAAGTCTTCTCCTCTCTATTCCATATCTAGAAAGATTTATCCTCTGTATTAAAATTCTCAGTTGTGTTCATGACTCCTTCTTTTTTCCATCCCAGAAAATCACAGATAATATCAAAGGAAAGGTATGCAGCATGGCAGTATGTGCTGTGGCTTGGCTTGTGGCTCATGTCCGAATGCTGGGCTTAGATGAACGAGAGAAGTCATTGCAGATGATTCGACAACTGGGCAATCCCCTATATGGTGAGAACACCCTGCAATTCTACAGTGAAAGGTAAACAGCAGATCTTGTTCTCTTTAAGGAAAAAAAACATAGTATACTGTATTTAAATCAGGCTTTCCCAACATTGTTTTGGAACACAGTCCTCATGATTCCCAGGCAGCATGGCGTATGATTATGAATTAGAGGCACTTTACAGCACTTTAAAATATAGGGTGACGGCTACAAGATTTCTTTTACTGTTCTACTTTGTACCAATCTGCATTTTCTCCTTATTGGCAAGTTTATCATTTTAGTGTAATAAGCTATTTTATAAATAATTGAATTCTGAATCTCAAATTTTACTCCATTATTTATATAGAGGGTTGTTTGAAGTATGAAAACTATAGTCTGTAGAATAGGGTAGTCTATAAAGAATTAAGCAAGGGCATTTTTTCGATATTCCATTCCCCCAGCTATATCTGATATGATTGCCTCAATTCTAAAAAAAATCCACTTCCTTTTGGAAAGGATTGTTTTAGAACAGTGTTTCTCAACCTTGGCCACTTGAAGATGTCCGGACCTCAACTCCCAGAATTCCCCAGCCAGCATTTGCTGGCTGGGGAATTTTGGGAGTTGAAGTCCGGACATCTTCAAGTGGCCAAGGTTGAGAAACACTGTTTTAGAACATTAATTACATAGCCACATCCAAGCAAACCATAAAAGAAAACAAATGTAATGACTGAATATTTATCCTCTTCCTTCCCTATCCAGAGTGGTGATCATGAGTTCAATCCTTGAGCACATGTGTGCTGATGTTGTCCAGCAGACAGCTGCACAGATTAAATTCCCAGCTACAGGAGTTGACACAATGCCCTATTGGAATCTTCTTCCTGCCAAAAAACCTATAAAAGAAGTGCTGATGAGCGTCTTCTCCAAAGTCCTGGAGAAAGGCTGGGTGGACAGCCATTCTATTCATATCTTTGACACACTATTACACATGGGTGGTATCTATTGGTTCTGCAACAATCTTGTCAAGGTATGGAAAACATGAGAAATATAAGTGAAGATCAACAATTGGGAGGATTGAAAAAAAGATTTACTAAATTATTGGGTTATCAGGATATGGGTAGTTACAATTTGTAATGGCTATGTCTCGGCTCCAGAGTCAGAGGCCAGAGGATTAGTTGCTTGGAAACATTAGTGGGAAGTTGTTGTGAGAACTAGTTCTGGCAAGATCAGAAGCAAATACCTTGAAACCAGGAATATTCTCTTTCAAGAACGAGGAAGTAGTTATTTTTGTCCGAAATAGGCGTGCCTCAAGCTTATTGTGTTGCAGGAGAAAAAGCTGCATAATTTTGAACTTTTATTTCATTATAAATACACTTTGCATTTAATACATAGCAGTCATTGGAATAGCTTCATTAGTTCTTGCGGTAAACTTACCACAAATCTGTGTTCTCCAAAGCCCATCTGTGACATTTGATTTATTAAAGCAAATGAAAAGAAACCTGATACCTATGGATTTCTCTGAGGTTTTTAATTGGCATTGTGGGAACTGAATATTGGATTATAGGTCTTTGGTCTGATCATTACAGTTCTTATGTTGTTTCTTGTTGAAGCATGGATCTTAGTATATTGAATGTGTGAATGGTGTAAACTAGATTAGGATTTTCAGATTGTGGTGGGTTAAAATCTACACTGATTATTGTAATTCTGTGGAAATTAAGGGCAAAGTTTACTCCTTTTTTTCCTTTGCATTATTTTTGCTGCCTCTCTTCTTTTTTCAGGAACTCCTGAAAGAGACACGGAAAGAGCATGCAATGAGAGCTGTGGAGTTGCTCTATTCTATTTTTTGTCTGGACATGCAGCAGCTCACCCTCACCCTCTTGGGACATATCTTGCCCAATTTGCTTACGGACTCGTCCAAATGGCATATGCTGATGGATCCACCAGGCAAGGCCCTTGCCAAGTAAGAGACAGATCTCAATGAACTACACCAAAAAACTAGATACCTGCAAGCTGAAACTTAATACATAGGGGCTTTGTGACTGTTTTGTTATTTTGGAAATGGGACAAATATTGAACTGTATTATTTCTTGCTGGAAATTCTGCATACTCAACTTTTTTATGTTGATTACAAATGAGTGCATTCCATTTGAGGGTAAAGGAATGTGAAATAATGATAATCAAAAAGTTCATTATTTTGTTGGAGTAACAAGACTTTAATGTAGGTTAAAGTATATACTTTTAAGAATTGTATATTTTTAAATGCAAAGCTAGACCCTTTAGTCCTTCCTTAAGGGCTCCTTTATTCCTTAATCCAACTGCTAGACCCTGTTAGAAAAGGTGCTATGATGTCTTGGCATCACAAGACACCATCTTTTCTTCAGAAATGTATTCTCACACACACTAACCAAAAAAAAAATTGCGGTGAAAAGAATGAAATGTATTAACTTATTTCAGTTTATTGAGTCTTTTAATACCTACTCAGTCTTCACCAATCTACAAGTCCCAATACCTGTGGAGAACACCAGATAGAGAAAAACTGCTTCACCATTGTATGAGTGAACCATTACTTTAATTTTTCACTTAGTACACAGACTTTTCTATTGGTCAACATCACAGGGTTTTTTTTCCGGGTAGCAGTGAATTTTTGGGCTTGGATCCAGTACAGGAATGAAGCCTCTTTATTGATTAATTGATAGATTCGAAATATGGTGTAGGATTCTGTGATTTCCTAATGCAATTTGAGATTGTCGATCCATTTCCTAGATCTTGTAAAAAACAGAAGAAGTTAGTATAACCCAGCCTTGACGTTGTCTTTCTTTTTGTCCCCTCCCAGATTATCTGTGTGGTGTGCTTCCAGTTCTTATTCCTCCCACAATAAAGGACAGGTATCTCCCTGGCAGCGAAAGAGACACCGAGAAGACATAGAGGTACACTGTAAGACAAGGGTCCCCAATCCCCAGGCTGCAGCCAGTACTAAACTGTAGCCTATTCAGAACTGGGCCATGTGGGAGGTGGCCTGGCATGCACGTGTGCATAACTCAACTCATGTGAGTAGCAGACTGCATACATGCATGCATGTGCAGCTCCACTTGTAGTCAAGCTGCATGTGCCTGCCGGTCCACTGCTCACACGAGTTGAGTTGCATGTGCATGTACACCAGCCCACTGTTTGCATGGCCCAGTTCCCCTCTCCCCCAAACCACCAAGCTGCAAAGTTGGGGACCACTGCTCTAAGATATTGGGGGGAAAGAAAAAAGGATGGAGATTGAGCAGAGAGAAAGACGTTAGTGAATTTAAAAATATAAAAATGAATGTTTGAGAATAGGGGCAAGAAACTTTTGAAAAGAACACAGTATTCTTGTGATTAATGACTTGTTGCAAGCATTTTTAGCTATAATATCTAAATATTTATCTAATGGGTTTAAAAAAAAAAAAATCCACAATATAAAAAAGATGTTGAGATTCTAGAAAGGGTTCAGAGAAGAACTACAAAGATGATTAGGAGGTTGGCTCAGTGGTGGTTTTTTTTTTTTTTTTACTACTGGTTCTGTGGGCATGACTTGACGGGCTTGGCATGACTTTGTGGGCGTGACAGGGGGAGGATACTATAAAATCTCCATTCCCTCCCAACTCCAGGGGAAAGTTACTGCAAAATCCCCATTCCCTCCCGATCAGCTGGTACTCAGAGGCAGAGAATAGATGGGAGCAGGGCCAGTCAGAGATGGTATTTACCAGTTCTCTGAACTACTCAAAATTTCCACTACCGGTTCTCCAGAACTGGTCAGAACCTGCTGAATATAACTTCTGAGTTGGAGGCTAATTTTTTTTTTTTTTTAAGTAAAAGTTTTATTGGTTTTACAATTTTTTAAGGGTAAGGGTATATAGGGTACAATAGAAACATTTTAGAGCTTTCATGTCGGAGATGGTGGTCTTTTCCGAGGTTTCATATAAAAACATTTCAATATAAGGTGGAAGGGTATACATACATATTATATCAGGAATTCATGCATTCAATCATTTGTTTTTGTTAACATCCATTAAGGAATTACAATATGTAAAAGAAAAAATCATTTTAGTTATCAGAGTCTCTTTACTTTAGATTCTTCTTCTTTCCCGCCGGTGGGCGGAGCCACGGTCCCTCCCGCTTCCATATCTTCGTCCTCCAGGGTTGGGGAGTATTTTATTTTTAAAAAGAAAAAAGGCTTTTGCCTCTCTTTATTATTTTAAATCTTGCTCTACCCCCCACCCGGAGCACCAGCATTCCTTCAAACATTATCCATCTGAGACAGATCCCTTTTTTTTCCCTACAATTTTTTAAAAAGAAGAAATACTTCTAAAATTTTCTTTTCTGGGATCTATTTCAAAATGGCCATTTTTTTCTTGCTCTTCTCCCTGCGCTTCCAGTATCCCGTCCCTTCTTGACCCTCTTACAGCTTTAATATCTATCTTTCTGGTTATATCATTCCTCCTGGCATATGCTAAAATTATATATTCTTTACTTTTTTTGGTGCATTCTGCTGAAATTGTATTTGTTAAATCTTTTAAATTTTTTGAAGCATTTGCAACCTTGAAAAGTAAAGCATTCTTTCAAATTCAATTCTAGACATATAACCAGCCTTATCTATAAAATTCTTTTTGAGAATTCCTTATCCCTTCCCCCATCTGGACCATTCCCCCCTCCAACCCATCAATTTTTTATTTATTATGAATTTTTAAATCTTATTGTTAAAGATGGCGTCTGGTGAGTTGACAGTCCCGTGAGGTCCCGGTAAAGGCAAAGTCTATGTCAAAATTCAAGATAATGTTGTATAAAATCCAGAGGAGCAGTTTTGAACTCCAATCCACCAAAGAAAGAAAGGCACGCAATGGGAGAAACACTGGGAGTCACTTGAGTTGGCTGTATATAAGGAAAGAAACTTTAATCTTGTAGAATTGAAGCAATGTTCCGATCTCAAAGGTTTTCTGCTGGAAGCAAGGAAGCGCCATTTTTCCGCCACTTTGGCGGTCATGAAGACTTAGTAAAACTCAATTTCCCCTCTAGCGAGTCCCAGATATAAAGTCTCAAAAAGCAATTCCTTGTATGGTAATAGTAAACTTTCATTTTCAATTGGTTAAAAATCGGAAGTAACTTTCTCCTTCTCCCCGAGCCCGGGGAGCTTTTAAAAGTGCCGCTTATTTCTGAGGATTCTTCTCTTTAGAAAAAGTTGAAGGCATCAAAATCACAAAAGCAACTCACACACCCTCAGCAGCAACAGAGCCTCGGGGCTTCCTCCAGCTCCGGCTTTCAGCCCGCTTCTTCAATAGTTGCTGTTCCGGTGCTCCTTCAGCAAGAGGGACTCTTCCCTCCCGCATTCTGTTCTCCGGCTCCTGGGATGAGGCGGGAACGACCCCCCGACCGCCGTCGGGGGGGGAGAGGCTCACCGCGAGCCATCCGTACGGTGGGGGCTCTTTTGCAGAAGCCCCCGTGCCCCCGAAGGGGCCGCTGGAGAAAGCAAGCGGCAGACGTGTCTGGGACACATCCGTTGCCTCCAGATGCCGGAAGCGATCTCCGGAGGCTAAAATATTTGAAAAAATGGTTGCAGGAATTGGATATATCCTAATCCAATGAAAAGAAGGACTAAGGGTGACATAACAGTTTTCTAATATTTGTGGGGGCTGTCACACCAAAGAGGGGGTTAACATATTTTCCAAAGCACCTGAGAGCAGAACAAGAAGAAAGTTATCAGAGAGAGATCCAACCTAGAACTAAGAAGAAATTTCCTAACAGAACAATTCACCAGTGGAATGGCTTGCGGGTGGGTGCTTATCATTGGAGGTCTTTAAGAAGAGATTTGACAGCCATTTGTTTGGAATGGCATAGAGCAGAGGTCTCATTCTCGCGGTCCGTGGGCCAATTGCAGCCCGCAGGGCGGTATCTTTTGGCCCCCACCGTGATATGAAAGTGTAATATTAGTGAAGCCCACAGGGGGAGTGAACCTCTGTGGAATCCCTTATGTGGCCCAGCCTCACCCAGCCTCTGCCTCCAGCGGCCCCCAGGTAAATTGAGTTTGAGACCCCTGGCATAGAGTCTCCTGCTAGAACAGAAGGATAGACTAGAAGACTGCCAGGTCCCCTCCAACTCTGGCAATCAATATTCTGTATCTTTGTAATGTTAGATAGGAATATGGGACTTTTGAAATTGCACTGAGAGTGTCTCACTCTGAGCTCTAAGACATGAATATATCTTGACTGAAACAAAGAGTTTTTGTTAAGTTGAAGGTTGGTCATTATTAATTCTGATCATAGAAATGTCTTATTTTTTTCTTCTCAAACTATATAAGCTAGAAGCTTAGTACCTTAAAAAAATCCAAAAGCCAGCCTTTTTTTTTTCAAAACAAGGCATTTTTAAAAGATGTATACAGTGTTATGGGTTCAGAGTCTCAGAATACACGCAATGGCATCTTAAGACCATTTCTAATATTTTCCTTTTTGCGTTTAAAAATAAAAACGAAGAAACAGAATGGGAAGACTCCATACCACTAGCTTGGCATGGCACTGGCCTTCTTGTCTCTGCCAACTTTGTTATCATTTCCTTGTCTACTTTTTTTTCTTTTCTTTTTTTTTGACAATTCTTGACGAATGTATCTTTGCTTTTTTATGTACACTGAGAGCACATGCACCAAAAATAAATTCCTTGTGTGTCCGATCACACTAGGCCAGGGGTCTGCAAAGTCGGCTCTTTTAAGACTGGTGGACTTCAACTCCCAGAATTCCCCAGCCAGTCTGGCTGGCTGGGGAATTCTGGGAGTTGAAGTCCACCAGTCTTAAAAGAGCCGACTTTGCAGACCCCTGCACTAGGCCAATAAAAAATTCTATCTATTTCCCCCCAGTTTTTTCTGTACTTTCGGCAGGGTCTATGATGACCCATTCCTGTTTAGATTGGGGCGCCAGCAGGGGGCAGCCTTCTCATTATCAACTCAGTGCTGTCATTTCTTTGCAGGATATCTCACCACTGGAAAGTCACTGCAGGGTTAACTTGCTGTAGATGCTGAATGGAGAGTCAGACAAGCAAGCAGGCTGTCAGAGGTCGGCGGAGGTAGGTTGGCTCTGCCCCAAACCGAACGGGCAATTTGTCTGCATCAGGGGATGAGGTGCAGGGTGGGGATGCAGCGGCAGGCGGGGGCAAGCGCCGAGGCTCTGCAAGGTTCATTTAAAGCCATGGGGCTCTGCAAGGTTTCTTTTAAAGCCATAGGGCTTGTAGACTGGCACAGCCCAAAGTTTGGCAAGGCTCAGAGGCAACAGAGGGGAGTATCAAAATAGGAAGCCCTCATCTGCTGCTGCCTTCCCACCCTCCACTATCTCCTGCTGCAGCCAAACTGCGTTTGTGGCAGAGCCAACCTACCTCTGCCGCCCTCTGACAGCCTGCTTGCTCATCTGGCTCTCCATCCAGCACTGGCAGCAAATTATCCCCATAGGGACTTTCCAGTGTTGAGATATCCTGCAAAGAAACGGAGGTACTGAGTTGAGGGTGGTGAAAAGGCTGCCCCCTGCTGGCTGCCCCAAGCTAAGCAGGAACAAGTCATCATAGACTAGAGATGGCAAACCTTTTTTGCCTCGGGTGCCAAAAGAATATGTACTATCATTTTTGCTCATGTGCCCCCCCCCCCCTAATTTAATGCCCCCTTTGCATTGTGCCCCTGCGCATGTGCATGTGCCACTTTTCCCCACTGCTCCGCCCATGTGCATGCAGCTTTCTCGGAGCCTGGGTTGGAAATGGTCTGTTTTTCGACTTCCGGTGGGCCCAGTAGGTCCGTTTTTTGCCCTCCCTGGGCTCCTGAGGCTTTTTAGGAGCCTGGGGAGGGTGAAAAATGGCCCAACATGCAAACCAGAAGTTTGGGTACGGACTTCCGGGTTGCCCGTTGGCCCATTTTTTTCTCTCCGGAGGCTCCAGGAAAGCCTCCAGTGGGCAAAAAACGCCCCAAAATCAACTGGCGCGTGCTGGAGCGAACAGGGCAAAGTCTCGCATACCCTCAGAAATGCTCCACATGCCACCATAGGTTCGCCATCATGGTCATAAACTGCGCAAGAGGAGGGAATAGAAGAGAAAGGAAACAATAACAAAAACAATAAATGGCTTCATCTCACTAGGTAATAATAATAATAATAATAATAATAATAATAATAATAATAATAATAATAATAATAATAATAATAATAATAATAATAATAATAATAATAATAATAAAATTTCTTGACCGCTCCCTCTCCCCGTAGGGACTCGGAGCGGTGCACAGGGAAACTAAAAAACCATAAATATACAATAGATATACAACATCTTAAAAACAAATTAAACAGTACCTGTGCTAAAATACCCATTTTAGACTAAAATTCCCACTAAACAACTAAAAGCCGGACTTTGCAGCTTTCGCCCGTCCCGAGAAGCAGGAGCGCCGAGTCAGGAAACGGACGGGCGAAAGCTGCAAAGTCCGGCTGGGAAGCGAAGGCGGGGAGACTACCCTAGGCCGGCCAAGCAGAAAAGATATGTTTTTAATTTAATTTTAATTATATTAACTCTTCACCTTGTAAAGTTACAGATAATTTTTTTTCTCCCTATACCTTAGCTTTTTCTATTTTCAATCCAAAAATCTTTTCAGTCCAGGTCCAGGTTCCTTAAAACGTCTGTTGGAAGCCATCAAAAACATCAAATAGCTTATCCATGTTCAAATAGTCCAACTTTATATGGCCATACAATTTGATCTTTCATGGCCATAGATATTGATCACTCTTCAATATTTAAAAGAAGTCTTCAAAGTTTTCACCACCCACTTTGCAAATTGCATGAATAACATCATTAGAGGATTCCTTCTTGGAAAGAAATTCCACATCCAGATTTGTTTCTTCCAATAAAGAGGCATCATGCAGAATTTCTTCTTCTCACTATCCATTCATCAAGCCTCAGTTTCTAATAAGGGCTTAGTTCCATTTCAGTTGTTTCCCAGCAGTATATTGATTATATACATGTTTCTCAAGTGTTAAGAGCCGTGGTGGGAATGCAATACTGCAAGGCTAACTCACTGCTCACTCCAGGAGTTCAATTCTGACCAGCTGAAGGGTGACTCAGCCTTTCATCCTTCCAAGGTTGGTAAAATGAGGACCCAAATTGTTGAGGGCAATATGCTGACTATGTAAAATGCTTAGAGAGGGCTGTAAAGCACTGTGAAGCAGTATATAAGTCTAAGTGTAATTGCTATTTAATAGCTATTGCTATTAAAAAAGTAACCAATTCTAAATCTGATCTCCTGATACATTTAAAACTTTCTTAAATCAAAATATTTTTTCTGCTTTTGGCCAATTGAATATTATTTTAAATTTTTGAAACTATTTATCAAATCAAATAAAGCCTTCATTATGATCAAAGTCTGGTAGGGTACAAAGAATTCAAAAGCGTAATCTACAGTATATAAATAAAAATGTAACAAGAGTTTGTTCAAAACCACTAATCTCCGAAAGTACTGCACTGATCACTTCCAAATTTTCACACAATGTTCCTTTCGAGTTCGGCACCAATGATATATATAGATTGTGTAGCTGTCACACCTGTGCCAGGAACATGCAACTGAAATGTAAAACATTGTAAAAAAAAAAGTAGGTAGATGGATACAGAGAGAGCAGTGGGCCACAGGTATTATGTCATCCTTTATGACAAAATACTCTGAGGGAGAAATATAGTAGGTAGGTAGGTAATTAGGTAGGTAGGTAGGTAGGTAGGTAGGTAGGTAGGTAGGTAGCGGGATAGAGAGAGGGAAGGAGAAATACAGTAGGTAGGTAGGGAGAGGGATAGATGGGGAGAGGGAGTCATACAATAGGTACGTAGGTAGGTAGGTAGGTAGGTGGATAGAGGGAAGGAGAAATACAGTAGGTAGGTAGGTGGGTGGGTGGGTAGGTAGGTAGGTAGGTAGGTAGGTAGAGGGATAGAGAGAGGGAGAAATACAGTAGGTAGGCAGGTAGGTAGATGATAGAGAGGGGGAGGGAGAAATGCAGTAGGTAGGTAGGTAGAGGGATAGAGAGAGGGGGAGAAATACAGTAGGTAGGTAGGTAGGTAGACGGACAGAGAGAGAGGGGGAGAAATACAGTAGGTATGTAGGTAGAGGGATAGAGAGAGGGGGAGAAATACAGTAGGTAGGTAGGTAGGTAGACGGACAGAGAGAGAGGGAGAAATACAGTAGGTATGTAGGTAGAGGGATAGAGAGAGAGGGGAGGAGAAATACAGTAGGTAGGTAGGTTGGGGGTTATACGATGGTTGTGTGTATGTGTTTGTGTGTGCAGGTGTAGATCTACACACAGATTGGTTGGCCATTTAACCAGACTGGGCCACAGCAACGCGTGGCCGGGAATGGCTAGTGCATATAATAAAAATATAACAAATACCCTATAATAAAGAGCTAGGTGTTTTAAAACTGGTTTCTTGCACATACAATCTGACATATTTTGAATGCTGTTCTGTACAACCTGGCAATATTATATGTTGTGGCAGAGTTCATATGCAAAAGCAGCAGGGAAGTGTAAATTAGTTCTCACCAATGTGAAATTAAGCTTGCTGTTAGAAGTTCTCTAATATCTGATAAAATAGCTACATTGAACATTTCCCAAAGTGATTGACTGGGTTTGTGTCTGTGAAAGTCTCCAGGACTGCTGAGAATATAGATGTTGTCTCCCTCAGCTTAGAATCAAACCCAACCGTTGTAATTATAGTGTTAGAATCCTTGTTCCTATTATGTAGGTAGTCTTCAATTTACAACCACAATTGTGACTGGAATTTTGATCATAAGTCATTGCAGTTGTAAGTTGAGCCACTTTTGTGACTGGGGCTATTGTTTTTACTGCTTTTACGACACTCGCTAAGTGAATTGTGGATATAAACCTGAATCCTAGGGTCATTAAGAGATTCACACAGTAAATAACCAAACCAAAGTGGGGGGAAATGTCGCCAATCTCATCACATGACTGTGAGACGCTGCACATGGTCGTAAATGCAAGCCAGTTGCCAAGTGCCAAAATTGCGGGGATATGCTGCGAGTAAAATGCAACATTTTATGACAGCCAAAAGTCTTTATAGGCCATACATTGCTCTTTCCAAGATCCTATAAACTTCGAACAGTCATTAAATGGATCATGGTAAGTTGACAATTACCTGTTAAAACTATGGCTTTTTAGATATTGTTGAACAACATCCCCAATATCTCCCTTCGTTAGCTATGCTGACTAGGCCTATTATGAATTGTAGTTTAGTGAAAACTAGGAGTTACCATTATGCATTAGGTCAATGTTTACCTATCTCTGTCCTGCAAGATAAGTCGGTATTATGTTCATACTTTTGCAGAAGGAGTGTTAGGGCACCAGTGGTCTTTGAATCAGAGATGTATGTGCCACAACTCAGGTTCTTAACTATCATACATTTCCTGCTGTCTTATACTTTTACTGGCTTTCTACTTACTTCTCTTCCTACATTGCAAAAGAAGGAAGTATCAAAATACAGTGTGTGAATCATCCTTAATTAGCCTGCTTGACATGGAATCTGAGTTTGTACTACAAGCTCATACTTGAATGGGAGGATGAGGCCCAGAATGCCTGCTTTGGTTTGCATTTTGTTAACAGTAACTGCAGTTTGATCTTGGGGGGGTCATCCTCTTCCAGGATTATATCAGTCTTTTTCCACTGGATGATACTCAACCATCAAAACTCATGCGCCTGCTCAGCTCCAACGAAGAAGACACCAGCGTTCTGTCTAGCCCCAGTAAGTGGAATCACGGTGAGGAATTTTTTCTGGAACTTGCCTTATTCAGCTTATTCAGCTTGCTTGTCATCTCTCCCTCCCCCCAAATGCTTAGAGAGAATACTACAGAAAAAGAAAACCAGGAAAAGACTATCAAATGGAAAATGACTGTGACAGCAAGACATTTGCAGCATTAGTCAGAGCTTCATAGAGATGAAGAATATGATTGTTCGTCACCTTGGTCTCTTGTCCAACTTTTGTATTTACGATTTCCTCTTACTTCATTATGCTTTCGTGTGATTTCACTTTTTCCTCTATAACTTTGCAATTTGGGAGTTTTTAATGTGCTGATTCTTCATTTCACTTGAAGTAGTTTAAGATTCTTCTTTCTTTTCTGCTGTAATAGTTGCAATAGCTCAATAGAAAAAACAAAAGACTATAGTATAACCTAGAGTAAATGTGTGGGAGTCATGACAGAATTGGAATTATAACCTTCCTTTCTAATTCAAATTCTGCCATGCCCCCTGCCCCCTTTTACTCTTGGTTATAGGGTATCTAGGTCTGCTCTATTTATTCTTAATAATCATAATCATAATCATAATCATAATAATAATAATAATAATAATAATAATAATAATAAATTTAATTTGTAGACCGCTCCCTCTCCCCGAAGGGACTCGGGGCGGTGCACAGGGGAGTTAAAAACGTACAAACATAAATACATCATAAATATATAAAATCAAATTAAACAATTTATCCCTGCGCTAAAAAGCTAAAAAGCTATCTTGCTTATAGAGCCTAGGTCTACTCTTGGTTATAGAGTTAAGTCTATTCTGAAGCTGATCAACCAAGTAAATGGCCTAAGTGGAAATAGTTCACCTTAGCTTAATTGTGAACCATTTCAAAATTATCTGTGATCAGAAACAGATGTTTTCCTCCAAGAGGAGACGACAGACGGGAGTAGCAGAACAGGCAGTTATAGCCTTGTCTAGACTCATCTGATAACATAAAGCAGCCATAACAATGATCATGATAATATTTTGCATTTATATTGGTCTTTCCCAAGCTAGTGCTCTCCAAAACTGCTGGGCTATAATTCTCATAATTCATAGCCATCTCCTGGTCTTTGGAATTGTAATCTGGCATATATAAAGGACAACCATTTGGCAAAGACTGAATTATACAATACCTGTTTAAACCGTTTCACATACCGCCTTCTTTCTAATTCTTCTGATAATCCCTAAATATTTATCAGTGTTGTTAACTCCATTGTTACAAAGCCTGCTGTATAAGTTTCTCTGATGGCAAAGTTTACTTCTGAAGATTCCGGTGGAACACTCTGAAATATTTCAATACTACTGTTAAAACTGAGTTGATTAATACCATCAGACATTGAGAACGACAGTCTACTTCATTAATTTGATTTGTTTAATAATGATAAAACAGAAATCCAGCAGCAACCTATTTTGGTCACCGAAAGCTCTGGGACTGGTTGCCACAAAAGGGGAAGTGTCAAGAAGTTCTGTTTTGGCAAATCTCCTTGATTGATAGGCACATATAGACTATAGAATGCAGTAGGCGCTATCACAAATGGTTGCCTTTTGCAGTTTACAAAAACCTACCCATTAGAAGACAAATTTGGGAAAGGGGTTCCTGCCAGATACTATTCCATCTAGTATGCTCTTGACTACTGTAAGTGATTTTTAATTTTTCTGTGGGGATTTTTATAAGCAAAATATTGGGCGGCAGCCATCATTTTTTAAAGTGCTTATGAGCCTTAATGGGGATTAGATATTTTATTTATAAAGATTATGCTTGATGCTAATACAGGCACATAAACACATCATTACAATTAAAAGTATCTAACAAAATTCAGGTTGGAAAAAGTCTTCATTTAGTCTGCGTCTTCACAGGTGAGTTTCTAGTTATGGAAATGGGTTTGTTTCTCTTTTTTTCAGCAGACCGCACAATGAGCACTTCGCTTTCTGCCTCACAGCTCCACACAGTCAGCATGCGCGATCCCCTTAACAGAGTTCTTGGTAAGTTCTTCAGCTTTTACTAAAAGTGCCAGAATAAAATTACCCAAGGAGGCCAAAAGATTACTTTGGCCAGCAGCTCATATTGTGCAAGAACTTCCCAAACAAAAGGATAAACAGGGCCTTTGTTAGATGTCAAATATTTTATTTCAGTCAAAGATCAGAAAACCAGAAAGAAAGCATCACATGCACTACAGCAAAATCTGTGAGACATCTAAATGCCAAAGAAATTATAACCAATTGTATACAGAAGAGTTTGAAAGGTGCCATTTCGGTCTGGAATTAAACAAAGAAATAGTTTCCAGAATAATAAACCTAGTTATTCCATGACAAAAGTCAAAATAATTTTGAGGTATCATCTTCATAATTACTGAGGTGAGAATCAATACTGTACATAGTTTTCCAAATCACATGGCAAGCTGTGCTGGTCAGCACAATTTTTCATGGCTAGAAAGTCGAATACAAGTGATTCCTATACTGTATGCTGAGTCCTTCAAGTGAGCTTTGGGGTGTTAACAAAAATTATCCACTTAACCTAACCACTCAGTTTTACAGCCCTCCATAAGGCATGCAGAAAGGTAGAGCTGATACTGCCCCCCTGTCAACACAAACTGCGATCGACCGGAGAGGTAGGAGGAGAACCACCGTAGAACGGTGCCCCTCACCCCTCCAGTCAATGCAATAGGATACCATGGTCGATGGTATCAAAAGCCGCTGAGAGGTCTAATAGGACCAGGATGGAGGAACAACCCCCATCTCTGGCCCTCCAGAGATCATCCACCAACGCGACCAATGCCGTCTTGGTGCTGTGCCCGGGACAGAAGCCGGACTGGCGCAGGTCTAGTTTTCCCAGGTGACGGGAAAACTGTTGTGCCACCACACTCTCTACAACCTTCGCCAGAAAGTGAAGGTTGGAGACCGGACGATAATTTGCTAATAATGCTGGGTCCAGGGAAGGCTTCTTGAGGAGGGGTCTCACCACCGCCTCTTTGAGTTTGAAGTGCAAGCAAGTTTTTTGTTCATATATTTTTTTTCTGAATCCCAGAATCAATGAGAAAAGCTGGTGTCTCAAAAGTTCAATGAGTGGTTTATACAGAGTTAGATCATACTTTTCAATAGTGAAAGAAAAATATTTTATAGTGTTAAACATCACAAGATATTTAAAAAACAATACAAACAAATCACTATTTAGAGAGGACAAAACTAAAATGGAGTAAAGAATGAAACTTTTAATTTAATAAACTTTTAGCTTTAGATTCAACAGAATGGCATTTTTAGAAATTAAAGTATATGGTACTTAGAATGAATAAACATTGAAACTTTGCTTTGAAATTTTTCGTGGCTAGAAAGTCGAATACAAGTGATTCCTATACTGTATGCTGAGTCCTTCAAGTGAGCTTTGGGGTGTTAACAAAAATTATCCACTTAACCTAACCACTCAGTTTTACAGCCCTCCATAAGGCATGCAGAAATGTAGAGCTGATACTGCCCCCCTGTCAACACAAACTGCGATCGACTGGAGAGGTAGGAGGAGAACCACCGTAGAACGGTGCCCCTCACCCCTCCAGTCGATGCAATAGGATACCATGGTCGATGGTATCAAAAGCCGCTGAGAGGTCTAATAGGACCAGGATGGAGGAACAACCCCCATCTCTGGCCCTCCAGAGATCATCCACTGGAGAGGACATTTAGAGAGGACAAAACTAAAATGGAGTAAAGAATGAAACTTTTAATTTAATAAACTTTTAGCTTTAGATTCACCAGAATGGCATTTTTAGAAATTAAAGTATATGGTACTTACAATGAATAAACATTGAAACTTTGCTTTTATCAATTAAAAAAAATTAAGAGTCATTGTTCAGTCTCCCATTCTCCAAACTAACAAAAATGGGAGATGACTGTTTTACCATAATGAACTAAGATGGATTTTATTAACATCTTTTCTTTGAAAGCTATTACTTCTGAAAAATATATAAAACCTTGCCTTTGAATTGAAAAATCCTAGCACCTAACATTTTGAAGTGGTGTCTTGACATAGAAAGAATGGTGTCATGCAAAGAAAGAATAAATAAATAAAAGAAACTCTTCAATGTAATAGATGTCAGGTATGCTTGCAATCAGAGTTGTTAAGAAATACGTTTCACTGACTTATTTCTGAATTCATGCGCATGAGCTTATACTTTGTGAGATAAAACTGTGATCCAAGAAATCTGTTTCAAATCTAAACTCTGCACCAAATTCATTGTTGTGGCCTTACACCAGCTGTAATTTTTTGAAACAAATTTGGAACTACCAATACAGTAGGTGGCAACTCTTAGGCCCCTTAGCTGGTCTTAAAAAAGCTATGCAGAATGAGAGATACCTAAGGAGACAATGGCAAACAACAAATGGGAGTATTTGTAGTTACAAAAAAATAAGCTTGGCTCAAGAAAAGTTGAACATTTATCCTGACTTCGATGCCTCATAGGATTATCTGCTGCTGTGTATGCCACCCAAGCACAATTATTATTTATTTTCCCATATGCATTCTACTCCCCAGCCAACCTCTTCTTGCTGATCTCTTCCATCTTGGGAGCCAAGACAGCTGGAACACATACCCAGTTTGTGCAGTGGTTCATGGAGGAATGTGTGGATTGCTTGGAACAAGGAAGCCGTGGCAGCATCCTACAGTTTATGCCTTTCACCATGGTAAGCCAGTTCCATTTTTTTATTAGGCAAGATGCCCATTCAAATTTTCCTTTAGAGTGTGTCTTCTTAACGGCGCCCTCTGTAGTATGCCTTTTGTAAATAGCCTCCCATTAGATCATTCCCCACACACACAAATAAATACCAGATTCTGTACTACTTCCATCCAGACCACAATCTTCTGGTGAGGATGGGGTGTTTTTCCGCCAAGCAGAGTTACTTTCTACATTTGCATAATAGGTTTTTGTATTTTTGAATCCCACCTTAAAGTATCGCTTCCAAAGTGATTTCTTCTGGATTTCATTGTTATTGGGGACATGGGCTGCTAAAGCACCAGCCATCTCTGATTTGCAAATTTTCAGCATTTTGCAAATTGTAAGAATGTCTCCTTTATAAGTTGTTTGATATTTCTGACACTAGAGGGAGTCAGTTGGCAAAAAATAGCAGTATTGAAAGCAATTGGAATGTTTTAAGTGGCGATCATTTGTGTGTTGCCTGAAACTAGGCCCACTGCAGAGTATTATTTTTTGGGTAAACATGCATTGGGTTGCAGAATAAAATCCATAATCTTTAGATGTTAGAAAATGAAATATATTAATTTTGTAGATGTTAAAAATGCAAGGAAAAAAGTGACATATTTTATCTGTAAAAATGTTTTATTATTACTAAAGTTGGGTGGAAATATTATAAAAACTATAATATTTATAAGTATTTCTTGAATCCAACCATTAAAAAAAAAAAAAAAAGCTCATATCAAACACAGTATCTCCATATTTGTATAAAATCTATTAAGGGAACGGTACAATCCGTTCTTTATTTTAAGGAAAAATGCTTCATAGACAGAGCCAAATCCCAATTTATCCCATGGGAGATTATGTTCTCCTATGCAAACTAAAATCTTAGATTATCTTGCACCCCAGCATACTCTCTTGCCCTATATGATATGTTCCTACACACTGAGGATACAAATATAACTTCCTCCTCCCCCCCCCTCAAAATATACTAAGATGGATCCTAGCTATTACTAATTGCCAGGATAAGGAGCTTTGCTAGAAATATGCTCTCATTATCTTCTCAATTAGAAATAAGTTTCACTAGTAAAACTAACTCACATAGGCTCTTCTTCACTCTCACTCACATCTATAATTTCTACCTTCCTCTTTATCAGCCCTAAATCTCTGAAGAATATGCAGTATGGGGCATATAAAACTCAGGCTAACCAAAAAGGAAGAAAAAGGAAGAAACCCAGATCAGGAAATTAATACCATTTTCTTTTTAAAATCCACACATACTTTTTAAAAATATTTTCAATAAGTAACAGCTTATTAAAGTAACAGCTTATTAATATTTAGATTTCTGTGATACTGTTCCAAGATAATAAATATATACATATGCATTAATCAACTGTACATATATACATACATACCTTGTTTCCCTGAAAATAAGATCTCATCGGATAATAAGCCCAACCGGGCTTTTGAGCGCATGCGCTAAAATAACACTTCCCCTGAAAATAAGCCTTTCCCAAAAATATTGCAACACAGCAGACGACATGAGGTGACCATGCTCGCCTCCTCCTGCACCAGGGGTGGGTTTCAAAATTTTTGGAACAGGTTCTGTGGGTGTGGCCTGCTTTGTGGGAGTGGCTCGGCAGTCGTGACTGGGTGGGCGTGGCCAACTAGGAAAATGTGGTGAAATTCACTTAACAACGGTCTTGCTTAGCAACCAAAATTTTGGCCTCAATTGTGCTCATAAGTTCTCTTTCATCTCTGTCCCACTTTTTTTTTCTTTCTTCTCTTTCTTCCCTTCTTTCTCTTTCTCTCTGTCTCTCTCTGTCTCTCTCTCTGAGTCTGTCTGTCTCTCACTGTGGCTCTTTATCTCTCTCTCCCTCCCTCCCTCCTTCTCTGTCTCTTTCTATCATTCTCTGTGTCTGTCTGACTCTCTCTGTGGCTCTTTCTCTCCCTCCTTCCCTCCCTCCCTCCCTGTCTCTTTCTGTCATTCTCTCTCTGTGCCTGCCCTCTGAGTACCTGCATTTCTGGGCCCCAGGAAGCTTCCTGCCCCCACGGGGCCCTGGCTGACTGCCTGCGCCTCCCCCCCTCCGTTCTGGCCTAATCCCTGCAGGTCAGCTGGAGAGGCCAAAGTGCTGGTGGGCACCTTCCAAGCTGGGATGCACTGAAGAGCTGTGGAGACCGCGGGTATGTGCCCACCTGTGCACCTGTTCTTGCCCTTGGCCTCACCTGTTAGGGCAGCCCCGGCCTCCTTGGTTAACTCCCTCATCCGACCCGCCTCCCCACCCCCACGCGCCCGGCTCCTTCGGCTGGGCCTCTCAGCTGCCTTTAGCCTAGACCGGCCCTGGCAGAGACGGACGAAGACCGGAGCCCCTGCCAAGTGCTGCCTCGGGGCCGGGGTGAGGCTGCGGGACGCGGGTCGGACATAGGAGCCTTGTTCTCGGCCTGCCTGGACCCTCCTCCTCCCCTCCCGCCCGCCGTCTCAGGCAGCCCAGCTCCCGCGCCTCCCAGTCCTCCTCCTGCATCGCCCCGCTTCACCGGCTCACCTCGGCCCCCGAGGTTGCCCGGTTTCCGGATGCAGCCGCCCCCTCAGCGCTTCGCTCTGCCGCTCTGCGGCTTCTGCTGCTTCAGCAGGCCGGTAGGTTTGGTCGGCGGGGGCGGGGTGAGCCCCGTAGTCCCCGTTCCCCTCCCCTCCCCCACTCCCAGAGCCGGAAGGCCGCGCCCGGCGGGTGCCTGCAGTGGCCGAAGCAGCTCGGGCAGCCGCGCACGCCGGCCAATGGCGAGCCGCGGTCCGGGGGCGGGGTTGGCCACCCGCAGGCGGGGCAGGGGGCTGGGCCGCCGGGGAGGGGCGCCCCAGGTCGGCTCCCATGTCAGCACCTCCACCGGCCGGCGGCGGGGTCGGACAGGTACCGCGAGGGCGGCCCGAGGGAAGGAGGAGTAGGCAGGCAGGCAGGCGCCGAGCCGCCTCCCGCCTGCCCCGTGGCTTCAGGGCAGGTCCTGGGCAGGCCGAGTCGGGCCTCACCATCCCCGCCCCAACGGCACACGGAGGGCAGCGGGGAACGGAGGGGAGCAGCGCAGGAGTTCCGCCGCGGTGCAAGCGGTGCCTTTGAAGGCTGCCCCTCCTGGGAAGTAGCTGCGGCTCCCCCCGTCTCAAGGAACAGCTGTCGGGGTCTTGGCAGGCGAGGGAGGCGGCGAGGGGCATGCCCCGCCCGATTACAGCCTCGGAGAGTCCGTAGCGGTGCGAATCTGCGCTGTAATTCTGCAGGACCCGCACGCGCCTATCTTTCCCACCGTGGAAAAGCGCCGCGTTTCTGCACGGCCCCTGATCACTCCAGACGCCATCGGGGAAGACGGGGAGCGCGAGGGGGACCTACTTACTTCCGGGTCCACCGGTCCAAGCGGATCGCTTGGGATCGGGAAATTTGACGAAAGGGCTCACGGGAGCCCGCGCGAACCCTTAGAAACCCATCCCTGTCCTGCACCTCAGAAATAATAAGATGTCTCCAAAAACAAGGCCAAGCGTCAAAAGAAAATAAGACCCTTTCTTATTTTCAGGAAAACATGGTATATACATACATTTCTAGAGCTTGCCATAAGGAATTCAACATTACTTATAGATAAGAGCTCTAGTTTTTACAGATCGATTCTTCAGAGAGATGTGGGCTATTTGGAGGAGGCTTTTTGCTACTGTATGCTTTTGGTCAATTGATTTATTTGTTATTCCTGGCCAGGTCTCAGAATTGGTGAAAGCATCAAATATGTCCAGCCCTAAAATCGTACTGGCCATCACAGACCTCAGCTTGCCTCTGGGTCGTCGAGTGGCTGCCCAAGCCATTTCTGCCTTATGATCTTCCCATTACCTTCAAAAGCCAGAGGCAAAATCACAAGAGACAGGAAACAGTGGAGAAAACTCTTTTCAAAGCTGTTCCACAGAAGCAGGAGCTGCACCTCTGAGAGATACTGATGAAGCATATAGCCAAGTTGGCTTCCAGTGCAATCCAGAACTTTCCAACAGGAACTTGCCAGGATTGCTATACCAAGTATTGAACTTTTTTTGTTTGTTTTCAAATAGCACTGTCCACAGTGCCAGTGACACCTCTCTTAAGTTGTTCATTGATATTTGTAGAATGAAATAAAAAATATTTTGATTTGCCTTATTTTATAAGCAACATTTTCCTCCTGTTCATTCTCAAATGCCCAAAAGGAGCTGCATTCTTGATCATTGTCACTGGAACCAGATATTGTTGATATAAAATTTTAAGTTATTGACAAATTATCATTGGTTTCAAAAAACAGTTGCATATTTTTTTTAAAATGCATAGAACTTTATCAAAAATTGCTATTATTTTTATTTTCAAGAAAGACCTGAATTTAGTAGGCTATCATTCTTTTCTTTTCTGGCTGCAAACCTTCATATTTTTTATAGCTTTTGCAAGTCTGAATTGTTTTATAATGCTAAAGAACAATCTCTCTCTGCTTTTTCTTAAATATAAATAGTCCTCAACTAACTGGTCCTTTAGTGTCTGAATTTACAACAGAAGTGAAAAAAGTGACACAACTGTTTTTCACACTGACCATTGCAATTTTCCTATAATCACGTGATCCAAATTCAGATGCTTGGCTATTGACTCATATGATGGTTGCAGGATCCTGGGGTAATGTGATCACCTTTTACAACTTTCTGATATGCAAACTCAGTGGGGAAGTCAATAGAGTCACTTAACTGTGTGACAGACTTAACAGATGCAGTAATTCACTTAACACCTGCAAGAAAGGTGATAAAATGAGGCAAAACTCTCAACAACTCTCACTTATTAATAGAAATATTGGACTTGGTTGCAAGTTGAGGACTATTGTAGAATTACGTTCAAAACACAAGGCTGCTGGATTTGCATAGATAGATATATAGATATATTTGCATACATGCTCTTATTCTGAATATTCTGTTTGGCAAATCTTATGAGAGGGCATGGAGTTGTGTGCTTTGTTCAAGCCATATATATATATATTGAACAAAGCACACAACTCCATGCCCTCTCATAAGATTTACCAAACAGAATACTTGTGTATTTCTTTCCTTCTGTAGAACTCACATATCAACAGAACTTTTCTGATTTAAAATGGTACAAAACTTGCATAATGTACTCCGATATTAAATTTTATTACAGTTTTAGATTTTTGGTCTGGCTTGAAAAAAATCTCAAATTCCAATATAATTTGGAAATTTCAGAATTTCTGAAAGTTCATTTAAAATATGATAGTCATGAGCAACACAATACACCTCATGTACATTTTCCCCCCTTTGGCAGGGGAGGAATACTATACTTTTTTTTAAAAAAACTACACTGGTTAAAGTATTTACTAGTAAGACATTGCATCTCAAAAAAGCGATTGTCTTGTAGAGTTGATCCAATAAGATGTGTCTATTCAACATATCGTCTTAGCATTCCATCACATAAAACGGGAAAGCTGCTAGTGAAAGTATGCAGGGTTATTCATATTGAATCATAGCCTTTCCTGCTGTCAGGTATAGTCTGTTATGTGACTCAGTGCAGAAAGCACATAGGCCTGGGTCTAGGAGGAGACCCAGACCCTTGCTGGAGGAGAATTGCAGTAGACCTTGACTTGCTTTGGGTTTGAATTTTCTCAAGTTAGAAGTCCTCGTGGCAGAGGTGAGCCAGAGCATAGAATCCCAGCAGCCCTTCGGTCCACGTGGACTCCATGCTCTGGCTTACCTGAGCCACATGGACTTCTAACTTGAAAAGGTTCAAACCTAAAGCAAGACTAGCCCCCATCCCCCCCCTTCCTCCCCACCGCAATTTTGTAGTGAGTTATCCCGTGGCAAATCAGCCACAATGAGTTGTCCCATTCTATCTAGGACCTTATTCCGTTTTATTTCCCCATAGTTATAAGTCGTCATTTTGCAGCTTTGATAACTATAGATAACATGTATTAGGGTTTTTTTTTAATTGACTTTTGCGGCCAAGTACACCATCTAAAAAGAATCTCCATCTTTGCAAATACTGTACATGCCATGTTCTTTTCACTTCTGCTGTCTGCCTGGAGCCTGTCTGCTTCCTCCGATGATAATCTGAGATAGCAGCCAACCTTTGTGTTTGGATGATGCTCAGTTGTTCCTTTCCCTTATTTTTTCTTCAGAAGATTAGTTATAATCTGGCAGCTCCAACATCTTCCTAGTGATGATTGTATTATGCTGCAATTTCCATTTTTAAGATGACTTTAAAATATACAGTAGGTCCAGTAGTCATACTACCTGACTTAATTGTTTGCTCTTCTTACTTCTCTGCTTTATCTCTGGGTTTTTTTTTCTACCACTAGTCTGATGTACTGTAGAATTCTAGTGCATTTCTAATCCTGCACATACATTCACTTGTATACATACAAGCTATTTTTGTTGGTCCTATAATTAAACCTGTGGCTTGTGCATTCTATTCTCCCACCTCTTAGTATAAAAATCTTAGTAATATTTCAGGATTTTGAACCCACAAATAAGTATTGTCTAATTTTATTTTCTATGTATGTTTGTTCAAGAACATTGTGGGTGTCATCATGTCTCCTGAATGTAGTCCTACGACCTGCAACCCTACTGCAGTTCAGTTCCTAAGACGTGAATGGAATACTTTTCTTACATAAGTATTACGTAAGTGTTGCAGGTTTTCCAGTCAGATTGAACACAATTTGATTGGTGTATGAGGTCATCATCATATTTGCTGCAGCAAGCAGGCTGGCAAGAGATAACTAGGCAGTGGCTGAATCACATGAAAAAGTTGGCCAATCCCAGAAGAGGAATACTGCTGATCCAATCGAAATGAGGAAATTTAACAAGAATTGCGGTTTGAACTTGATGCAAGGGATATCCTTTGACCTGGTTAGCTTTTAGTCTAGGAAGAACATGCTGCTCTTGGACCATGAGTTGCGTTTCCTTCCTGTTTAGCTGCAGAAGGAAGCAGTGGTTGAACTTGAAAGCCTGCAGAACATCAATGACAGCTTTGGGACTGGAGCTGCGCTTAGGGAATATTCTTGGGCTGACACAAGACAGCAATTATACTGTAATGAAAAATGCTTACTTGCATCTTTCTTCAGATTTCTTGTGAATGAAATGTTTAAAAATTAGATGACTGGTCTAATACTTGGCCAAGGCAACTTCCTGGAGTTGATGACTTTTGAAAGATGTATGGAAGAATTTTGTAACTTATTTTGCCACATATTAAGCAGTACTACAACTAGAAATGCAACAGTTGATTGAGAGTTGTGTTGGTTAATCAAAGGTGTTGGGATAATTTAGGCCACATTTGCAGAGCCACTCTTTAAGACTTGATAAGTATACATAGACACCAAACTTCCAATGTTTTCCCCTTCCCTCTTTCCTATATAGTAGCATTCTCGATAGGAGTATTCTGCCTTCATTAAGTGACAAAGGGTTGGTGAAGAAGGCTGCTACCTGCAATAACCTCGAAGGCTTGCATTGATTAATTGTACAAAGCTAATAAACTAACCAGAATAGACCAAGTGACATACAATTCCCATCTCCATAACTTAGATTAAAACAAAGTACAAAGCACATAATATCCATTAAAATGGCACGTGCGCATATACACATAAGTATAATGTGGCAGCCCAACTAGAAATTTAAAATTTTCCATTGCTCAAGAGAGTAATCTTACTATTCATAGTTGAAGGGTAATTTGGTGAAGTTGGATCTTAATGGGGAATTGAAGAAAATTCTTCCTAAATGTTGAATGAACAATGACCTTAATTTATTCGCTGAATTAAAATGCTGCAATATTTCATTTAATGTATTTAAATTGTACAATGAAACAATCAAAACCTTAGTAGCAGGCAACCCCCCCCCCCCCACAAAAAACGAAGTACAGCAACTAGGTAGGAATAACAATAATGAAAAAAAATAATTTCAGTAATAGAGTGCTTTTTTGAGTGTTCAAAGCTTCTCATATTCATTCTCAGAAATTAATATTGTATAAAAGTTGTGAAATATTTAGTAATCCTTTAGTAATTTTCCTAACAAAAAGTACAAGCTGAAAATGTATTGTGTTTCCACCTTTTTCATCTCTTTTTTCCTCTTTATTTCTTCCACTCTGTGTACTGTTTGTTTTCTTTTGTTTTATTTGTAATGTTTCTTATACTAACTGGTGAACTTTCAAATGGTTTTCTGCTTGTATTTTAGTAGTGTTCGGGTTTCAAAGTCAAGCAAGATCAGGCCTACTTAGCAAGAATTCGTTGGGGAATTCCTGGACCACAGATTAAATTGAGAAATTGGGGAAAAAAACCTAGAAAAATGCAGTGGCACTTCCTTTAACCAAGAAAGCTACCTAGACAGATCCATGAAATGAGTAAGAATTAAGAGTATAGAGTCTTTACTTTTAATGTAGTTGTTCTGCAAGTATCATCTCTCTCTCTCCCTTAATTTCAACCAATCTCCAATTTATCTTCATTTTAAATTCTTCATCATGTCTGTAAAGGCAAATGCAATTCTAGCGTGCCTCAGCAGAAGAATGATTTTCACATAATGAGAAGTAATTCTACTTTGGTCAGACCACCCTCAAACATTCTGTTCGATTCTGAACATCTCATATTAAGAAGGATTGGAAATTGGAAGAGATTCGGGGAAGAGTAATGAGGTCAACCAGGTACTAAGAAATTAAGATTAAATGTCTTAAGAAAATATGTTGGGAAAATATAATAGCACTCTTAATACCAGGAAGTCATGTAGAAGAAATTGGGACCTGTTCTTTCATGTTTCAGTGTCCTTGATATAAATAATGGATTTTAGTTACAGGAAGGCAGATTTAAATTAATTATTGGAAAAACACTTCAATGGAAACAGCAATGGAACAACTTATTCAGAAGTGAGGGTCTTATTAGCTACATTTATTATTTATTTATTTTTTATTTTATTAAATTTATACCCCGCCCTTCTCCTTGTTAAGACCCAGGGCGGCGCACAGGGATGTTAAAATACATACAAAATATATAAAATATATGAAATTTAAAATATTTATTCTAATAAATAAGCCCTGCGCTAAAAACCGAATTAAAATCCCAAGTTTAAAAACTATCTAATAGTCAGTATGGAGGTTACGCTAGGCCGGCTAGATGAAATAGGTGTGTCTTCAGACACTTGCGGAAGAGGCGGAGGTCGGAGATGGTGCGGAGTTCAGGGGGTAAGTCGTTCCAGAGGGCTGAGCCCGCCACAGAGAAGGCTCTCCCCCTGGGTGTCGCCAGTCGGCATTGTCCAGCCGACGGCACCCTGAGGAGGCCCTCTCTGTGGGAGCGTATCGGTCTGAGGGATGTATGGGGCATTGAAATAAAACCACTCACTTTATTTCCCAGTATGTCTTCTACCAGTTAATTTAGGATCCATTTGTTGGTTTTCAAACCAGGGGGGAAATGCTACCAGTTGGGGCATCTTCGCCTGAACCAGTAGTAAAAAAAAATGCTTTAAAAAGTTTTTTTTAAAGTTCCAACAATCAGCTATGCGACAATCAGCTGTGTCTGATTGTCTGTTAGGTTCCTGCTTGTTGCAGCGGCCATTTTGTGTGAAGCAGTGGCGTAGCGTGGGTTGTCAGCACCCGGGGCAAGGCAAGTAATTTGCACCCCCTAACCCCTGGATTTTAGCACTCGAGTCTCTTCCACTCCATCGCCCGCCGCAGGGCCCCCGCCCGCCGCCGCCCCCTCCTCGGCAGCGGCTGTGGCACCCGGCGGCGAGGCAACCCCTTCGCTCATCCTTCTCGGTGCCTTTCTAGCCCTCCCCCGGGGGAAGCAGCGGCATCGAGGACGGGGAGGGCGCAGCATGCGGAGCGGCGGGGAAGTGAGAAACGGGAAGGGGGGAGAGGAGGGGTGCAGGAAGATCCGACGGCAGCGGGGTAGGGGAGGCAGCCGCAGCCGGCAGGTACCCGAAAGAGCTGGCCTCCCTTCGATCCGGAGAGCGGTACGCCTCTCCCGCCCTGTCAGCTACATCTCAGCGCATTCACAAGACCGCTGCTGAATCAGCTGGAACGCGCGAGCTCTCCCCACCTTCCGCCCGCCGAGCTCTCTTCCTTTTCCCTGCGATTTCCCGCCCCCTCCCGGTTTCCTGGATTCCGGATCCCCCCTCCCCCGCCCGAGAAATAATACTAATAAAAATATGAAAAATCCCCTAAGATCCTTTCCCCAAGGAAGAAGACGGGGCGACGGGGAGAAAACGCCTCCTCTTGCAGCCGCTCTTGCTTCGGGCGACGCTTCTCCGGTCCCTGCGGCGGTGGCCACATTCCCCGGCTGCCGCTGTTCCTGCCTTACTCGATCCCCTTTCCCGAAGCGACGGGGAGCTGCGAGTGCGAGCGTGCCCCCCCAGATGTTGCGCCCGGTGCGCCCCGCACCCCCTGCACCCCCCACGCTACGCCACTGGTGTGAAGTCCAGCTGCTTTTACATTGTGTGTGAGTCAATCGTGCAGCCACTCCCACCCGGTCACATGACCACCATACTACGTCCATCTGGTCACATGACCACCAAGCCACTCCCACAGAACCTGTAGGGAAAATGTTTGAATTTCACCACTGTTTCAAACAGCGTAGTAAGAAAAAGAACTAGCTCTTTTGGAAAGATACATGGGAAGTTCATATAGCAAACTGCCTGATTTGATGTTCTGTGCTACAATTTATTTAACGTTTTGAACAAATGTGCCTTGTAGCCTCAAATTTCAAGTTGCCACTGATAGATAACTTTTCAGCTTAGGCTTACAAAAATATGTAGAAATATATTTGAGGCCTGATAGTTGCCCTCAACATAAACATTACAGGTAGTCCTTGACTTACGATCACAATTTCCATTTCAAAGCAAGTTGGTTGTTAAGCGAGTCATGCCTGATTTTATAACTTATTTTTGCCACAGTTAAGCAAATCTCTGCAGTTCTTAAGCAAATCTGGCTTCCTCCATTGAAGCTGGCTGAGAAGATTGTAAATAGTGATGATGTGACTCCAAGACACTGCAACAATATATTCTGGTTGCCAAGTGTCCAAATTTGTACCATATGACCGTAGGATTACTGTGCCATTGTATCTTGAAATGATTGGTAAACAAATGTTTGTAAGTCAAAGACTACATGTGGATATACAAGTAGACCTTGTTTAATTACTACTCTTTTAGCAGCCATTCAGAGTTACAGTGGAGGGATATACTACTTAACAGCCATCTCTAAGCAGTTTTATGGAATCATCATATTGCCCCCAATAATCTGGGGGCCTTCGGAACGATAGAAGGCTGAGTCAACCTTGAACCTAGTGAGATTTGAATAGCCAAATTGCAGACAGTCCTCAATCAGCAGAAGTAGCCTGCAGTACAGCATTCTAGCCACTGTGCCGCCATGGCTCTTAGCAAGTAATAGTTATGATTTCCAGCCATCCCAGCAAAACCGTGATTACAATCTGGACATCTGATGGTTGCAGCTTTCCACAGTCACTATTTGCAACCTTCCCTCTACAGCTTTTCAAAAGCAAAGTCAATGGAGAAGCCACCAAGGAAGGCTGCTAATTGTTCTGATAAGTCACTCGCACCCTTCCCCTCCTAGCAATAGCTGCACCCAACCCCACTGTGTTTGTGCACAATGTCTTGCATTGTGCCTCCCTGCCTGCCGTCCTGCTTGTAAGCCACCTGGGACTTACTTAAGGACCTGTAGTCTTTGCTTAACAATGACTATCATGAATACTGGGATTGCCATTTCTAAGTGATGCAGCCATGTCACATAATGTTTTATGACTGCATGGCTTAGTGATGAAAATTCTGGTCCCAGTTACTGCTATTAACAAGATACAATTTGTATACTACAGGAAGTTCATCTTTAATATTGTAAGGTAGTATTTTCTAACTTTGTCAACTCTAAGATGTGCAATCTTTGGGTTCCAGAATTCCCCAGCCACTACGGTCCAACTGGAGGTAGTAACTGTTGTGTGCAGAATGTGCAGAATGATGTATTATTGGCCACCATGTTGTTGCATGAAGCAGCCGAGCAGGTGTGTATCTGCTATGGCAGGAGTCTGCAAAGTCGGCTCTTTTAAGACTGGTGGACTTCAACTCCCAGAGTTCCCCAGCCAGCATAGCTGGCTGGGGAATTCTGGGAGTTGAAGTCCACCAGTCTTAAAAGAGCCGACTTTGCAGACCCCTGTGCTATGGGATGCAGATGGGTACACACTATGGAGTATGAGATCTCCAGGATTGCATACTCCATAACTAGGCTCCTTGGAGGAAAAAGCAGCAGGAGCGGGAGCAACTTACAACCATGGAATGCTGCAACCATTGTAAGTGTGAGTCAATTGCAAAATGTCTGGATCTTGATCATGTGACTGCGGGATATCAATGTTTACCTGATCATTGTGGTCACTGGCCAATGTCCACATTCAAGTCCTTCTCAGATACAGTGTTTCTAAGTCATAATTTCCCCACCATTTTTAAAATCTCCAGATGTAATAATCTGCCCAGACTCATTGAGAGTCAGGTAGCATACAAGTTTAGTATTTTATTACTACTACCTCACATTTTGCTAATAAGATGTTAAAGGGCATATTATTCACCTCAGCCACATCTTCCAAACTATTTAGGTTAGATTGAAATTGTATTCTGTCATCTTGATAAGGGCCAAAATACAAGCAGCTATCAATCTTATCATCCATGTCTTTAATAAAACATATTGAATAATACTGATCAGAATACAGATTCCACTAATTATTGATTTCCAAGCCAAAGTAAAGTAATTAATGCTACTTAATTACTCTACTTCTTTAATTGTTGTAATCCAACCTGTTATAGACCTATGTTTTACCACAGGGCCATCCCAATCAAAATGCCATGTGGAACTTTGTTAAATGCTTTGCTAAAATAGAAGAGAGGTCACCAACAATATTGGATTCACCAATTGTTGAAAGAAATGAGATTTTGTCTCACACAATCTATTTTTGACAAAGTCATATTGGTTTTTACCAATCTCAGCATTGCCTTCAACATACGTACAAATGGTCTGCTTTATTTCCTGCTCTAACATCTTTCTGGGAAGGTTAGGCTTACTGGCCTAACATTACAGGAGCCTCTTGAGAATGCTACATTTACTCTTCCAATCCATTGCCACTACCCCAGGATTCCTCAGGATTCCTCAGAGTTAACTAATACTCGTTCCTCCAATATTCTACAATGCATTTTATCAGGGCATTTGTTTTTCACATGTATTTCAAATATACGTGTACACGCATGCCCAGATGTATAGTAACTTACTGAGAAAAAGGGGAAAGAGAAGAAACATATACACAAACATCCAACACGCATGCATCCATTCGCCTTAGATTTTTCTCACAGGAACAATACACTACTTGATCTCTTTTCAAACATTTATAAACTGGCCATAAGAAATGTTCACATTTTCTTCACTGTAATAAAGACATGGGAACACTTCCCAGACACTGTTTATAAATTATTGGAAAGAGTTCAAGAAGTCATACTTTATTGTTTTCTTATCTTGTTATTGATCTTCCCAGTCCAATAGAATGTTGGAAATAAGTTGCTCAGAACTTACTACATCTAACTATAAAACAACACGAAGCAAAATGTAGTGTTCATGCAGAAACCAATAGGTGAGCAAAAAACATTCCAGAAATCTCCCAACGCATCCCTATTAACTTATCTGTTCTTACCCCCCATCCATAACCCAGAGTTTGAATGGATACACTGCTCATGCAGTTGTGAGCAAACTTTTAGGTGATGCAATTATTATCTTAGTAATAGTTCTTCTGACTTCCAGTCTCAACTTGTCATGAGTTGGCTCATGTGCACCCCCACCCTACCCTGTCTTGTGAAAACAAGTTCAGCTAGGAAGTGAGGCTTCTGCAGGGCTCATCAGAGAATGCAAAAAAGGGGGAAATGAGGAAAACATCGAAGAATTAACCTAGAAACTATGTCAGCAACAAGCTGTACTTTGGCAAGGAAGTGAAAAAGAACTCCAAGAAACCTATGGCTATTACAAGGGTTCATTTTATGGCAATACAGTAAGTTATAGAAGTAACAAGATGAGATCAATGGAGATAAGCAGTGTGATATAATACTCAGTTCTCTACTGTATCTAATCTAGCACTACCAATTTGGGATTCTCCAGCTGTGGTAGATTACAATTCCCATCATACCTATCTGTTCCCTAGTGGTCCCCTATCCAAGTTTTAACCCTGTTTAGCTATTGTTAGTTTAGCCAAGGTCAACTAACTATTGCCACCTTGACTTAAACCCAAACTTAGCCACAGAGTTGCTTGTATGTTTATGGGTCAGTCATTTATTTTTCAGTTTATATTACTGCATAATTATTCTAAGGATAAAATTGATGTCCCTGCTGCCTTTGGGCCCAGGGGAAAGTGTAAACAGTAAAATTAATAATCAATTTGAATAATATGGAAAATCTGCCAACTTTTCCATCTTATTAATGGTTTACAGACCATCTTAGCACAATAAGAGTATTAAGCAATCCCATCTATTATTTCTTGTCAATGCTGTATATTTCATTATATCACAAACATATAAACATAATGAATTTTTAAAAAGTGATGAAAATGACACAATGGAATCTCTTGATGAAATTCCTAATTGAAATGGGGATGGAGGTATTATAGTTAGCCAATTCATTTGATCTAGGAAAGAACAAATGTTTTAAAAAACAAATAGTAAATGTATTTTAAAGAGCTGTATGGAAGGTCAGCTTTTTAAAAAGCCCAGTTTTTTAAAATAAAATAATTGTGAGTGTAAATCTGTTTTCACTCTTTTGTAAAGCAGATTAAAAATAAAATTTGGTAAATCATAGATTTGGATGCAAGAAAAGAAAAAACGCATCTACTTTAAAAGCCTCAAAAGAATATCTGAATATATATGTATATTAACCTCAGTATGTATGTGTAAATTATATATAATATAATAATATATGATATTTGATAATATAAGATTATAAGATAAAGTAATATAATATAATATAATATAATAATATAATATAATATAATATAATATAATATAATATAATATAATATAATATAATATAATATAATATAATATAATATAATATAATATAATATAATATAATATAATATAATATAATATAATATAATATAATATAATAACATAACATAACATAACATAACATAACATAACATGTAGTACAATACAATACAATTCAATATAATACATACATACATACATACATACATGATAGCACAGGTTCTGAATTCCCTGTCTCTTTGCTACCATCTAGCTGTCATCTGGATTTCACACACATGGGCAGCAGTAAACAGAGTATTGAAATTGTTACCCAGCATTTAATTTCATCCACAGAAATATTTGTCACATTATGCCTTATTTCACAAAGCAGGGCTTTGTGATTCACTAACCTTTTGTGAATCACCATCAATTTAGAGGCAGTCACAACTTTGACTGAAAACTCATGGATTTTGCTCTTACTTTCCTATGTAAATTTGCAACAAGCAGCTGCAGCCTCATATTGAGAAGTCCTGGGGTACATAAATTCAAATGTAGCAATTCAAACTAAGAAGTACATTCCTTTTTTAATCCAATTTGATTCTCAGTGAAATCATGAGTTTTATTGATGAGGGTACAGGGCTGTGCCAACGCTGACTTAAGAGTATATAGCACCCATGGGCCACACTAACTGTTGGCGCCATCTCCTGTCAATGCAAAGATTTGCATTTTTAGAATTGGGAAACTTCGGCAGCTAGTGCTCATTCATTCATCCATTTATTCATTCATTCAATTTTTATTGCTGTCTTAGTTACTACAGGCAGATTTATATATATATATATATATATAATCCCCGAAGCCAGCAATACCAGCATACCTACACCCGTGAAAATCTACGAAAACATATATATATATATATATATATATATATATATATATATATATATATATATATATATATATATATATATTTGTTTTCGTAGATTTTCACGGGTGTAGGTATGCTGGTATTGCTGGCTTCGGGGATTTTCCCATGTATAAGGAATAGAAATGTTATTGCAATGTTTCGACAAGATCTCACTTGTCATCATCAGGCAGGCTTTTGTCTGCCTGATGATGACAAGTGAGATCTTGTCGAAACATTGCAATAACATTTCTATGCCTTATACACGGGAAAATCCCCGAAGCCAGCACTACCAGTATATATATATATATATGTGTGTGTTAGTTTTATGAGCTGGTCTAAAATATTATACAACGTAATTCTTGGCTTGCTGTCTGGATGGTCTC
The DNA here is from genome assembly GCA_039707465.1 of Rhabdophis nuchalis. Taxonomy (NCBI): domain Eukaryota; kingdom Metazoa; phylum Chordata; class Lepidosauria; order Squamata; family Natricidae; genus Rhabdophis; species Rhabdophis nuchalis. The sequence continues at coordinate 124,253,175 of CM077647.1, read as the reverse complement.
TAGCGATGTGCCGATGGGCAGTAAGGGAAACGGTGTGTCTCCTCCGTTAATTGGGGCCTAATAATAACAGGTTGTTGTGAAACTATTACATATATATAAATATGTTATATATATATATATATATATATATATATATATATATATATATATATATATATATATATATATATATATATATATATGTTAAATTTCTTTAAGGGATGATTAATAATAATTAATTAAGAGACCAGGATGGATCCATTTCGGGCTCCTTAGCCCTCGTCAGCTGGCCATACTTCCCTACAGGGATTTGAACTGGTGCTCTCCAGCATTCGAAGCAGGCTTCTCTATGCCTTGAGCTAACCAGTTTCCCTGATTACATCATCCTTTCTACAGGACTTTATTGATGAAGTGGATATTTTGTTACAGCTTCCTGTTAGGCCTATTTAAGGGAGGAGACAAACTTGTCATCCTTCTCTGTCCTTCGACTCAACCTAGAGACCATCCAGACAGAGACCTATTAAATTGCTGCTGTCTTTTTAGATATGTGTTAAATTTCTTTAAGGGATGATTAATAATAATTAATTAAGAGACCAGGATGGATCCATTTCGGGCTCCTTAGCCCTCGTCAGCTGGCCATACTTCCCTACAGGGATTTGAACTGGTGCTCTCCAGCATTCGAAGCAGGCTTCTCTATGCTTTGAGCTAACCAGTTTCCCTGATTACATCATCCTTTCTACAGGACTTTATTGATGAAGTGGATATTTTGTTACAGCTTCCTGTTAGGCCTATTTAAGGGAGGAGACAAACTTGTCATCCTTCTCTGTCCTTCGACTCAACCTAGAGACCATCCAGACAGAGACCTATTAAATTGCTGCTGTCTTTTTAGATGACAGAAAGGATGATGTAATCAGGGAAACTGGTTAGCTCAAGGCATAGAGAAGCCTGCTTCGAATGCTGGAGAGCACCAGTTCAAATGTGTGTGTGTGTGTGTGTGTGTGTAGATTTTGGTTTATTCGAGTCTTTTCCCATGTAAAATTAAAGGTGAAAAACACGGGAAAAGACCAGAATAAACCAAAATCTACATACCTATACCCGTGAAAATCTACGAAAACATATATATATATATATAAACCTCAGAAAACATATATATATATGTGTGTGTGTGTGTTAGTTTTATGAGCTGATCAATAAATTAAATTAGACCAGGATAGATCTATTTCGAGCTTATTAGCTCTCATCTGCTGGCCATACCCTTTACTGGGATTCGAACCGGGGCTGTATTGCATGCCAGGCATGGAGCCTAGCACTTCAGCCAAGCCGGCTCCCCTTATTGCATCAGCTGGGACAGGGTATATTAGTATAGGTAATTGTTTCCACAACATCCTGTTAATAGGCCCCAATTAAGGGAGGAGACATACTGTTTCCTTTCCTGCCTTTCGGCTCATCACCAGAGGCCATCTAGACAGCAAGCAAAGAGTTACGTTGTGTAATTTTGCCTCATATGCTGGAAAGTGCCGGTTCAAATCCCAGCAGAAGGAGTATGGCCAGCTGAAGAAGGCTAATAAGCCTGAAATGGATCCATCCTGGTCTCTTTATTTTCAGCCCTTAAAAATCTAACATATATAAATGTTATAAAAACACCTTTAAAACACCTTTAAAAACACCTTTAATTTTACACGGGAAAAGACCCGAATAAACCAAAACCTACATACCTATACCCGTGAAAATCTACGAAAACAAATATATATATATATATGTTTTCGTAGATATTCACGGGTATAGGTATGTAGGTTTTGGTTTATTCGGGTCTTTTCCCATGTAAAATTAAAGGTGTTTTTGCAACGTTTCGATGGGATCACCCCCATCATCATCAGGCCAGCAAAGGCCCTGGCCTGATGATGATGGGGGTGATCCCATCGAAAACACCTTTAATTTTACATGGGAAAAGACCCAAATAAACCAAAACCTACATACATACATTAATATAATATAATATAATATAATAATAATATAATATAATATAATATAATATAATATAATATAATATAATATAATATAATATAATATAATATAATATAATATAATATAATATAATATAATATAATATAATATAATACAATACAATACAATACATAACATAACATAACATAACATAACATAACATAACATAACATAACATAACATAACATAATTGTTTTCAGTCCCAGTTATATGCTTTCGTAGATTTTCACGGGTGTAGGTATGTTGGTATTGCTGTCTTCGGGTATTTTCCCGTGTATATAGCATGAAATTGTTATTGCAACGTTTCGGCAAGATCTCACTTGCCATCCTCAGGCTTCGGTCTGCGATTACGAAGGCGTTGCCCTTCCTTAAATCTTGGTGGGGGTGGGGGGTGGAGTGCTGACTGTTGTTGTGAGTGGATTGATTGACTGTGCAGCTGTATCATGATTGGTAGATTGATGTTCCACCACCCTGCACAGATAAACTCTGTAGCCAAAACCCTCATATACAGAACCAAACGCCTAGCTGACAAAGACCACCTGAAAACTGAATTACACTTCCTCACAAATACGTTAATATCCAACGGAAGAAAAACAATCACCAAACTAATCCAAAAAGAGACAAGAACCCAAGAACCAAGAAAGAAGAAAAATGGACTGGGGCAAAACCAAGGAGGTTATTTGTGGAAGACAAGCTCACATAACAAAAAGTGAAGACATCACTGCAAACTCCTGCTGAAAAAGAAGTGGGGGTGGGGAAGCAGGGTGATTTAAGCTCACTGGGCAAGTTAGTTTAGGACACACACACACACCTGCATATACTGATATGTGTATATGCACACCAACAGTAGGATTCACTTACCTTCCCTACCAGTTCGCAAATACCAGAGCGCATGTGCATTTCATTTTGATGTACTGTAACTGTGCATGCCCACCACCTTCTGTGCATGCACAATGCTCACACATTATGTCGGGGTGGGTGGGCGGAGCCTCCCATAGCTGCCGCTACCAGTTATAATAATAATAATAATAATTTAATTTATAACCCACTCTCTCTCCCCGAAGGGACTCGAGGCGGGGCACAGGGAAATTAAAATGCATATAAAATCACAACAATACAATATTAAAAAGAATTAAATTAAACCCTGCGCTAAAATCCCATTAAACTAAAACAAACCCCTAAAAACCCCTAGAAACAGTTAAGTTATCCCAAGCCGGCCAAGCAAAAGAAATGTGTTTTTAATTTTTGACGGAAGGAGCAGAGGTCCGTAGTTGTTCTAATATCGGGGGGAAGGTCGTTCCAGAGGGTCGGGCCCGCCACAGAGAAGGCCCTTCCCCTGGGTGTTGCCCGCTGGCATAGCCTAGTGGACAGCACCCGGAGAAGTCCCTCTCTGTGGGAGCAAATCGGCCGCAGGGATGTATGGGGCAGGATGCGATCCTGCAGATAACTAGGTCCCGTGCCATGGAGCGTTTTAAAGATGATGACCAACACCTTGAAGCGCACCCGAAAGACGACAGGCAGCCAATGCAGCTCGCGCAGGAGCGGTGTTACATGGGAAAACCTCGAGGTTCCCATAATTGCTCGCGCGGCTGCATTCTGGACAAGCTGAAGTCTTCGGGTGCACCTCAAGGGGAGCCCCATGTAGACAGCATTGCAGTAGTCCAGTCAGGATGTCATGAGAGCATGAGTGACTGTGCAAAGGGCACCCCGGTCCAGTAGGGGACGCAACTGGCAGACCAGGCGGACCTGGTAAAACGCCCTCCTAGCTACGGCTGTCACTTGATCTTCCATGGACAGCCGTGCATCAAGGAGGATGCCCAAGTTGCGTGCCCCATCCACGGGGGCTAGATGTTCACCCCCTATGGCCAGTGATGGAGTCAACTGGCTGTACCGGGATGCCGGGAACCACAGCCACTCGGTCTTGGACGGGCTGAGTCTGAGTTTGTTCCTTCCCATCCAGGCCCGCACGGCTTCCAGGCACTGGCACATCACTTCTATGGCATCGTTGGGGTGGTTTGGGGTAGATATATACAGCTGCGTGTCATCAGCGTAGAGGTGGTACTCTACCCCAAAACCACGGATGATCTCGCCCAGCGGCTTCATATATGTGTTGAACAGGAGAGGGGAGAGGACCGACCCCTGAGGCACCCCACAAGTGAGGGGTCTCGAGGTCGACCTCTGCTCTCCTGCCAACACAAATTGCGATCGACCGGAGAGGTAGGAGGAGAACCACCGCAACACGGTGCCCCTCACCCCCAACCCCTCCAGCCGATGCAATAGGATACCATGGTCGATGGTATCAAAAGCCGCTGAGACGTCTAATAGGACCAGGATGGAGGAACAACCCCCATCTCTGGCCCTCCAGAGATCATCTACCAACGCGACCAATGCCATCTCAGTGCTGTGCCCGGGCCGGAAGCCGGACTGGCACGGGTCCAGATAATCAATTTCCTCCAGATGACGGGGGAACTGTTGTGCCACCACACTCTCTACAACCTTTGCCAGAAAGTGAAGGTTGGAGACCGGACGGTAATTTATCAATAATGCTGGGTCCAGAGAGGGCTTCTTGAGGAGAGGTCTCACCACTGCCTCTTTAAGGGAGGCCGGCAAGAACCCCTCACTCAAAGAAGCGTTGACCACTTCCTGGAGCCAGCCTTGTGTGACCTTCCAGGATGCCAGTACAAGCCAGGAGGGACACGGGTCCAATAAACATGTGGTAGCTCGCAGTCGTCCACGTAACCTGTCCATATCTTCGGAAGTTACAGAGTCAAACTCTTCCCACAAAACTGTCTCAAGATCTGTCTCGGGGCATCCCACTGGGCCACTTTCGATGGAGGCCAACTCGCTCCGAATCTGAGCGATTTTATCCTGCAGATATTCCCCAAATTCCTCTGCTCTACCCTGCAAAGGGGCTTCCCGCGCCCTCTGTTGAAGGAGGGGTCACCCTAAACAGGGCGGCAGGGTGGTTATCTGCGGATGCGATGAGAGTGGCACTATGATGACATTTGGCCACTCTCAACACCACAAGGTAAGTCCGTAAGTGGGCTCTCACCTGTGTTCGGTCAGATTCAGACCATGTGGCTCTCCACCTCCTCTCTAGGCGTCTCTTGTGGCGCTTCATCACCCTCAGCTCCTCGGTAAACCAAGGAGCCTGGGTGACTCGTCGCCGCAAGAGAGGCCACAAGGGCGCGACCCGATCCAACGCCCCCGTGGCCGCCATATTCCACGCGGCCACCAGGTCCTCCGTCGGGGTGCGGATCAAGGGCACAGGTAATGGCCCAAGCACCGTCTGGAACCTATCCGGGTCCATCAGGCACTTGGGGCGGAACCATATAGGTGGATCCGGTTCCACCTCCCCGCAGTGGGGTGTAGCGATTGGAAAGTCAAGCCGGAGAAGTGAGTGGTCTGACCATGACAGGGGTGTGATGGCTATATCCCCTATACCCAGATCACTCTTCCACTGACCAGAGACAAAGATTAAATCCAGCGTGTGTCCTCCCTCGTGCGTAGGGCCCTGAATAACTTGGGTCAGGTCCATGGCCATCATGGAGGCCATGAACTCCCAAGCTGCCTCTGATGATTCGCCAACCGATGGCAGATTGAAGTCCCCCATGACAACCAGTCTAGGGGTCTCAACTGCCATTGTGGTGATCATCTTGAGCTCGGGCAGGGCTGCTGTTACATAGCGGGGAGCCAGGTATACAATCAGCACGCCTAACTGCCTCCCTAGGCCCCACTTCACGCAGAGAGACTCACAGTCGGTGGTCTGAGGTACAGTGGTCTCTCTCGGCTCAAGACTTTCCCTAACAATAACCGCTACCCCTCCACCCCTGCCTAGGGCCTGTGGCTGATGAAAAGCGCGGTAACCTAGTGGGCACATTTCTACGAGGGGAAGTCCTCCCTCGTGGCCCAACCAGGTCTCCGCTATTCCTACCAGGTCCGGCTCCCCCTCTGACACGAGGTCGTGGATGAGGGGGGCTTTGTTAACCACGGACCTGGCGTTGCAAAACATCAGCCTCGGGCCCTGGCTCTGTAATCCTTGATCACCTAGTCTGCGGGGGTTGTGGTACCTGACCGCTTGTAGACCCTGTGTCCCCAACCGGGAAAGAGGAGCCTGTCTCCCATCGCACCTACCCCTCCCTACGACCGTGTTGATGGGTAGACCCTCTATGGAAATGGCTTGTGTATCCCCCCTCTTGGTGGATCCTTCCGCTTCCTTCCTCGCTCTGCCGGCTTCACCCCTTTCCTTCCTATCTTCCTTAACCTGTTTCCTTCCTATCTTCCTTAACCTGTTCACCAGAACCCGAGAGAAACTACCTCTGATGCACATACACACACATATTTATATTACTAAAATTTTCTTTCTTTATACAAATTGCCAAATTTTAATTCCACAGAAATTAAAATGCCCAATTAAAGGGTATCTTTTAATTGGGCATTTTAATTTCTGTGGAATTAAAATTTGGCAATTTGTATAAAACATTTTTTCTCATTAAAAATATTATAAAACCATTTATGACATAATGCAAAGTCTTAAAATCATCCTGTGTTGATGTTTGGCACACTATACAGTTCAACACAAACTTTTTTCAAAGCAGGTACAACTCTGAATATCTCCCTGAATTTTTAAGAACTTTTGAAGTACATTAGGTTGAAGGCATTGAGGAATCTGGTATGGAAATGACAAGAGATTATGGGTTGTCTGGTATATAATAATCAAAGAGGAACCTGGTATACAGTACTATGAAACAAACATAGTACTATATAGAACTGTATATATTTCCACCCATACTGCTGGGCCCAGCCCATGCCACAGAGATGCTGAAGAACTTCATTTGAATATTACTAAATGACTGAGCTGAAAAAGACTAGCGGCTGCAGGCTTCTCATGTCGAAAAAGAGGCAGTGGCTGCAGGCCAGTACCTCAGGCCGGGGTCGTGTGCCCAGCTGCACCAACAAAGGCCAGAAGTAACCACCCGCCATTCCCTGCTGCAAAAACCTTTTTAAAAATCCTGACTGTTGTGCAACGAGACCCAGCAAGAGATGAGGCATCGGAGAATCTGTTGCTGTTGCTGCATAAAGCTAAGTCTAAGGTTCCTGCCATCGCCGCTTTGGCCTGCCTGCACCTCCCCACCTTGCCGTGAGTGGCATTGAGTTGGCCATGCCCATTCAGTCACATGAGCCCATCCAGCCATGCCCACCTGGTCTTTAGGATGAACCAGTTGTTAAATTAGTTGGATCCCACCATGGCACCAGCCACATGCTCTTAACATCTCCAAGGGCGGTCCAATGTTGCCTTCTTTCATCTAGGCCTGTGTTTTGCAATCTTGGCAACTTTAAGATGTTTGGACTTCCATTCCCAGAATTCTGCTGGCTGGGGAGTTCAGGTAATTGAAGTCTCTAGATGAGAGATGGCGAACCTTTTTTGGCTCACATGCCATAAGTGGGGGGAGTGCAGGGGAGTCGTGCGTGGGCATGCCGCACCCATAATGCAATGCGCGACACCCCACCAGTGCGCATGTACGCACTACAGGCGCGACCCCTCATTTTGTGCATGCTCTTTTTGCTCTCCCCAGGCTCCAGAGGCATTATAGGAGCCTGGGGAGGGTGAAAGCAGCCTCCTCTGTCCCCCTGGAGACCCTCCGGAGGCTTCCTTGAAGCCTCTGAGCACTCAAAATGACACGCCGATGAACTGGAAGTGACATCTGATTTGCATGGACTGTCGTTTTGAGCGGTCTAGAGGCTTCAGGGAAGCCTCCTGAAGGTCACTGAAGTCTCTGGACTACTCAAAATGACGCTCCAAGCAAATCGGATGTCACTTCCAGTCATATATGTGTGTGTGTGTGTGTGTGTGTGTGTGTTAGGTTTTTTGAGCTGATCAATAAATAAATAAGGGAGACTAGTATAGATCTATTTCAAACTATTTAGCTCTCATCAGCTAGCCATACCCTTACTGGGATTTGAACTGGGACTGTATTACATGTTAGGCAGATGACACAAGCATATATATATCAGGCATGCAATACAGCCCTGGTACACACATATTTAACACACATATTTAAAAAATTCACACAACGGAACTCATGGCTTTCTGTCTAGATGGTCTCTGGTGATGAGCCGAAAGGCAGAAAAAGAAACAGTATGTCTCCTCCCTTAATTGGGGCCCTAACAGCGTGTTGTGGAACAATTATAGATACTAATCCTCCTGTCTCGATGCAATGGGAGAGCCTGGCTGGCTGAATGCCTGATATGCAATACAGCCCCGGTTCAAATCCCAGTAAGGGTATGGCTAGCTGATGAAAGCTAAAAAGCTCGAAATAGATCTATCCTAGTCTCCCTTATTTATTTATTGATCAGCTCAAAAAACCACACACACACACACACACGATGGGAATGTTATTAACTGGTGAGCACAGTTTCCAGTTACTTAACACTGAAATATGAAGCAATTTGCCTTGCATTTTTTCCAGTATTACTCAAACTGTTGCATTTTTAAAGAAAACAGGTTAGAAAAGGATATCTGTTCCAATCCCTTTTTTGCATTTTACTCCCTTTCTTGCTCTACTTATTCCAAGGCTAATCTTTTCACAAGAGCAGCTTTTTGATGAAAGAAACCTCTCCTTTTGTTTACATCTTTGTTCTGGTAAATCTGAAACAAAACAAACACCAAGTTCTTCCAAAGAAACATAATACAGCTTTTTGGCTTACGTTTTTGGTCTTGCAACCTTACAAGAAAATAAACATTTAATTTTTTTCTAAAGAAATGTAGCAATTTGGGGAAGTTTGTGAAGAAAGTTTTCTTCTTACGTCATGGCAAGGTACCTGGGAACCTGGACCCATAGATATGAATCAACAAGCCTCAACAAAGTCCTAATTCTGTGCAGCTGGTTTGGATAATTCAGCCTGACTATTTCTTGATTTAAGGGCCCTTTAAGGATTTGTTAATTATGTCAGTTTCACTTTCCACTCCATTTTGGCATAAATTAATGCCAGTTTTTAATCTTTGTCGTTTTTATGTAATTATGATCTCAGAATAGTGAGCAACTGACCGATCTTCAGCAATTATGCTAAAAAAGACTGTTGTGGAAGACTACAAAAAGTCCTGCTTTAGCACAACTTGCTGTCTTCATCCATTCCATAAGGGGAGGGGGGAATTATTCTCAACCTTTTTCTTCATAGGGGCATGTGAATATGTCTGCGTAGACACATTCTTTGTCTTCCCACTTCTCCAAAATAGGCCTGAATTATTATACAGGTAATATTTGACTTATGACCAGTTGCTTAGCAACCATCAAAGTTATGATAGACTCCCGCAAAAGTTTATTGGGATTTAATAAGTTATGATTTGCCTATGGTCCCATAGTCACATGATCACATTTTGAGTGTTCAGCTTTAAGGCAGTTTGCAGCATCTCGTGTCATGTGACCACAATTTAATTTTTTTTCCTGGTTCCTGATATTTACTTTTGGGTTTCCAGCAAAAAACATTCAATGAGTAAAACAAAATTCACTTAACAACTGCTGAAAAAATTGTAAAATTGGATTTGGTCATGTAGTGATTGTCAGCTCGTGAAGCATTCCTGACCTGCTCTCGAATTGCCATAGGCAGTGGGATGGAGAACCGAGCCTCACAGCTGCATCAAGGAACTTGCATTTCAGTCAAAACAAAGCACATTGCGGCAAGATCAAGGTCATATCCACAGAGACCCACAGTGGCTGGAAGGACTGACTTCTACAACCTGCGGAATTGCTTCATTAGGGAATGTGATGGATGACACACCTTGAGGGGGAGGAGCAAACAGAGTCAGAGGCATAAATTAAGTGAGGTCAGAGTTGGCTTCACTTGGTCCGTGCCGATATGAAGCTCCTAATAAACAACTGGATTTCTTTTGAAGCTTGGCTTGAGTTTTACGATTTAATTAGGGCATCAGTTGGAACCCTGACGGTGAACCCCTTAACCACTATGACTTAAAACCATAATTCTAAGTTCAGCTCTGGTTGTAAGTAGAGGACTACCATATATATGTTTGTCCAAATCCCATGTTTTATGAAAATAAGACCAGATCTTATTTTTTTTAGACCCCAAAATAAACACCAGGGCTTATTTTCAGAGGGTTTATTATTTATTCCCCGTTTACGGGAGCTCCACTACTTCTGCTTGTTTGCGGTAGTGCAGGAGGCCACTGGGAGGTTGGCTGGAGCTACCCTACACACCCTGCACTGACTTACCCTCAGGACCTTTGCAGCCAGGCCACCCATGCTACCACACCTGCCTTGGCTCATGATGGTGGCTCTAGCAGGCCGCCTCTAACCAGCCAACTTCTGGTTACTCATGGCTGCCATGGAGCAGGAGGCTGAGGAACATGCTAGTGTTGCGGCCAAAAGGCAAGGCAAGGGATGGAGCTGCCCTATGTGCCCTGCACTGGCTTACTTCAGGGCCCCCGATTCAGACCATCCATATCCCAACAACTGCCTCACCTTGTGGCTGCAACACCAGCATATCACTCAGCCTTCTGTTTCATTACCGCCATGAGAAAGCAAAGAAAGTGGGCCAGTGGCCATGTGGGCTCCCGCTGCACATGGATGCTGTTGTTACTGCCATGAGGAAGATGTCAGGACTTAGATGGTCTGGCTGCGGGGGCCCTGAGGTAAGCTGGTGCATAGCTCATGGGGCAGCTCTATTCCCCCATCTTGCATCAATGGCATTGGCATACTTCATGGCCTCCTGCCCTGCCACAAGCAAACAGAAGTGGCCCGCAGCCATGTGGGCTCCTGCTGCACATGAGTGCGGGTGCTGCCACCGTAAGGCAGGTTCCAGGGCATGGGTGGCCTGGCTGTAGGGGTAATAATAATAATAATAATAATAATAATAATAATAATAATAATAATTTATTTTTATATACCACGTCCTCTCCCCACGGGGACTCGGAGCGGTGTACAGGGAAAAATTAAAACATATAAAAAATATATACAAGAATAAATACAATCAATAAAAACAAATTAAATTCAATTGTCCCTGCACTAAAATCCCCATTTTAAAACTAATATTCCCTGAACCCTGCAAGGTAGAGACTAACCTAGGCCGGCCAAGCAGAAAAAGTGTGTTTTTAATTTCTGACGGAAGGAGCGGAAGTCCGTGGTTGTTTGAATGTCGGGGGGGAGGTCATTCCAGAGGGCTGGGCCCGCCACAGAGAAGGCCCTTCCCCTGGGCGTCGCCTGCTGACAAAGTCTAGTGGAGGGCACCCGGAGAAGTCCCTCTCTGTGGGAGCGAATCGGCCGTGAGGAAGTATGGGGCAGGATCCATCCCGCAGATAGCTAGGTCCCACTGGTAAGCCAGTGCAGAGGTAAACCAATGTGAAGCATGTGGGACAGCTCCACTCCCCGCTTCATCTCATGGCTGCTGCACTGGGAACAACCAAACACAATGGGTGGCTGGATGGCTGAATAGGCTCTTAAGTTGGGCTTATTTGGGGGGAAGGGCTTGGGGGCACATGGAAAACATGCTGGATCTTATTTTTGGGATAGGTTTTATTTTCGGGAAAACAGTCTTATCAGCATGACAAGGAGCTGAATAAATGGTTAGGGGCAGAATTTGTGCAGGATTTCTTCCTCATGGTTATATGATTCATGTTGTCTAATGTAATTATGTCAAATTTGATAAAGAATGTTTTTCTAAGGCTGGCCCTAGAATCGGTATGAAGATTATGAGCATGAATCGGTATGAAGATTATATTTTGTTTATGAAAGGACTGTTAAAATAATTAAGAATCAAAAAAAGTCAAAGACAGCAGAGATTATTCCATTTCCCCCTCTCTATTCCTTTCCTTGATTCATTGGACTTGTTTATACTGTTGGAAGAAGGGACGTGGTGGCTCAGTGGCTAAGACACTGAGGTTGTCAATCAGAAGGTTGGCAGTTCAGCTATTTGAATTGCTAGTGCCACGTAACAGAGTGAGCTCCCGTTACTTGTCCCAGCTTCTGCCAACCTAGCAGTTTGAAAGCATGTAAAAATGCAAGTAGAAAAAATAGGAACCACCTTTGTGGGAAGGTAACAGCATTCTGTGCGCATTCAGCGTTTAGTCATGCTGGCCACATGACCAAAGAGACATCTCTGGACAGCGCTGGCTCTTCGGCTTTGAAACGGGGATGAACACCTCTCCCTGGAGTCAGGAGCAACTAGCATAAATACAATACAATACAATAGCAGAGTTGGAAGGGACCTTGTAGGTCTTCTAGTCCAACCCCCTGCGTAGGCAGGAACCTTATACCATTTCAGACAAATGGCTAGCCAACATCTTCTTAAAGACTTCCAGGGTTGGGGCATTCACAACTACTGGAGGCAAGCTGTTCCACTGGTTAATTGTTCTAACTGTCAGGAAATTTCTCCTTAGTTCTAAGTTGCTTCTCTCCTTGATTAGTTTCCACCCATTGCTTCTTGTCCTGCCCCCAGGTGCCTTGGAGAATAGTTTGACTCCCTCTTCTTTGTGGCACCCTCTGAGATATCGGAACACTGCTATCATGTCTCCCCTGGTCCTTCTCTTCATCAAACTAGACATACCCAGCTCCTGCAGCCGTTCTTCATATGTTTTAGCCTCCAGTCCCCTAATCATCTTGGTTGCTATTCTCTGCACTCTTTCCAGAGTCTCAACATCTTTTTTACATCGTGGCGACCAAAACTGTATGCAATATTCCAAGTGAAACCCAGTTGTGTCTTGTCTTTTCTTTGATTGGCTTGCGAATGTGACAACTCTTAGCAGTGGATCACTCGGCTCGTGCGTCAATGAAGAACGCAGCTAGCTGCGAGAATTAATGTGAATTGCAGGACACATTGATCATCGACCCTTCGAACGCACTTGCGATGTGCAAGGGGAACCTTTACCTTTACTTTTTATACTGTTGGAAGAACATTATTTGATCTGTTTCCAAGCCAATTGCAAAGAAACACACTGGGCAACATGCTTGAGCCAGAGGATGCTTTTCATTCATAACAAAGAGTACAGCTCTTGTAGGTGGTCACAGATTGAATGGCAGAGACAGCAATATTTATACAAAAACTTGTTCTTTGTTTATGAACTTTGTGGATGTGCTTACAGATGTGTTGCTGGTGGAAAGAAATGAATTTTTTCATCCTACACTGCAGTGATGAAATTCAATTTTTTTTTACTACCGATTCTGTGGGCGTGGCTTGGTGGGCGTGGTAGGGGAAGGATACTGTAAAATCTCCATTCCCACCCCACTCTGGGGCCAGTCACAGGTGGTATTTGACGGTTCTCCAAACTATTCAAAATTTCCTCTCTCGGTTCTCCATACCCTGTCAGAACCTGCAGGGTATTTTAATCCTTAATCTTTTGTTGTATTGGAATGTTGGGTTTTGTGTGACATTGGGTATTGTCTTTGTGTGGCTAAAAGATTTCCATGTTTTGAGGAGGCTTCTTTTAGTTATGTTTAAGTTAGTGGGAGTTTGCCGCTTTCTTAATGGGATACGTGCTTTGTTAATTTCAGCCAGTGGTGGGTTGCTCTTGGTTTGGCCCAGATCCCAGGCCATAGTGGCGGCGGCAGGAGGCTCTGCTCACCCACCTGGATGCTTCTGTGCATTTGCAGAAGCATTGTGCACATGAGCATGCATGGGTGCACGAGCAAACAAGTAGTGAACAAAATTGAAACCCATCACTGATTTCAGCCTATGTTTTAATATAGGTAGAAATGCTTTTGATTGTCTGCCAGTTCTTAGTGGGTCCTACACATCAAGGGTTGCTAGAAAAGACTAAAAGCTATTAATATGATTTTTTTGTTTTTGTTTTATCTGCTGTTAATGAAATTTTCAATCAGCATTTAATCTTTAATTTCCTCTTTCTACTATGTCATTTTCTACTAAATTTCACATCTAAAATTATCTAGCCAGTTTTAGAATTAGTTTGATAATCCTGGTATAATGTATCTGGTTTGATTTTTCTGGTTTATATAATAGTACATAATAACTTTCTCAAGCACTTCCCCCATAAAAGAAATCTGAAAAAAATCAATAGTATCATAACTTTGAATTGCACTAGACCAGGGATGTCCAAACTTGGGAACTTAAAGACTTGTGGACTTCAACTCCCAGAATTCCCCAGCCAGCATAATTACATTAGACAACATGAATCATATAACCATGAGGAAGAAATCCTGCACAAATTCCCCTAACCATTTATTCAGCTCCTTGTCATGCTGATAAAACTGTTTTCCCGAAAATAAAACCTATCCCAAAAATAAGATCCAGCATGTTTTCCATGTGTCCCCAAGCCCTTCCCCCCAAATAAGCCCAACTTAAAAGCCTATGCAGCCATCCAGCCATCCAGCCACCCATTGTGTTTGGTTGTTCCCAGTGCAGCAGCCATGAGATGAAGCGGGGAGTGGAGCTGTCCCACATGCTTCACATTGGCTTACCTCTGCACTGGCTTACCCCTGCAGCCAGGCCACCCATGCCCTGGAACCTGCCTTACGGTGGCAGCACCCGCACTCATGTGTAGCAGGAGCCCACATGGCTGCGGGCCACTTCTGTTTGCTTGTGGCAGGGCAGGAGGCCATGAAGTATGCCAATGCCATTGATGCAAGATGGGGGAATAGAGCTGCCCCTTGAGCTACGCAGCAGCTTACCTCAGGGCCCCCGCAGCCAGACCATCTAAGTCCTGACATCTTCCTCATGGCAGTAACAACAGCATCCATGTGCAGCGGGAGCCCACATGGCCACTGGCCCACTTTCTTTGCTTTCTCATGGCGGTAATGAAACAGAAGGCTGAGTGATATGCTGGTGTTGCAGCCACAAGGTGAGGCAGATGTTGGGATATGGATGGTCTGAATCGGGGCCCCTGAAGTAAGCCAGTGCAGGGCACATAGGGCAGCTCCATCCCTTGCCTTGCCTTTTGGCCGCAACACTAGCATGTTCCTCAGCCTCCTGCTCCATGGCAGCCATGAGTAACCAGAAGTTGGCTGGTTAGAGGCGGCCTGCTAGAGCCACCATCATGAGCCAAGGCAGGTGTGGTAGCATGGGTGGCCTGGCTGCAAAGGTCCTGAGGGTAAGTCAGTGCAGGGTGTGTAGGGTAGCTCCAGCCAACCTCCCAGTGGCCTCCTGCACTACCGCAAACAAGCAGAAGTAGTGGAGCTCCCGTAAACGGGGAATAAATAATAAACCCTCTGAAAATAAGACCTGGTGTTTATTTTGGGGTCTAAAAAAAATAAGATCTGGTCTTATTTTCATAAAACATGGGATTTGGACAAACATATATATGGCAGTCCTCTACTTACAACCAGAGCTGAACTTAGAATTATGGTTTTAAGTCATAGTGGTTAAGGGCTTCACCGTCAGGGTTCCAACTGATGCCCTAATTAAATCGTAAAACTCAAGCCAAGCTTCAAAAGAAATCCAGTTGTTTATTAGGAGCTTCATATCGGCACGGACCAAGTGAAGCCAACTCTGACCTCACTTAATTTATGCCTCTGACTCTGTTTGCTCCTCCCCCTCAAGGTGTGTCATCCATCACATTCCCTAATGAAGCAATTCCGCAGGTTGTAGAAGTCAGTCCTTCCAGCCACTGTGGGTCTCTGTGGATATGACCTTGATCTTGCCGCAATGTGCTTTGTTTTGACTGAAATGCAAGTTCCTTGATGCAGCTGTGAGGCTCGGTTCTCCATCCCACTGCCTATGGCAATTCGAGAGCAGGTCAGGAATGCTTCACGAGCTGACAATCACTACATGACCAAATCCAATTTTACAATTTACTGCACTAGACTCAGGAGCACATGAAAACTAGGGAACACTGCCGTAGAGAGTTAACCCAAGTAAACTCAAATGGACAAGTTGGGTCATGTTTTCTCAGACAGTCCTCCTGACAGGATACAATGGCCACTTGGATTCCTTCATCCCCACCTTTTCACTTCGGGCTTAACTCCAAAATAACTCTGGCCACATGATTAATCATGTAAGAATCAACTGTGTGTGTCTCACATATATATATTGTTTTGTATTACTCCAGATAAGTTTTACATAAGTGTGCCCTTAAAACTGCAGCTGTTATTTTGTTATTTTCTACTTAGTTATTTACTTTTTCTTTTTAATAGCTTTTATTTTCTGT
Source organism: Rhabdophis nuchalis (assembly GCA_039707465.1). NCBI lineage: Eukaryota > Metazoa > Chordata > Lepidosauria > Squamata > Natricidae > Rhabdophis > Rhabdophis nuchalis. Next base: position 124,237,082 of record CM077647.1, on the reverse strand, counting down.
TGGATAAAGAAGACCCTTTAATCTTGTTTATCTTGTTTATGATCGGTAAACAGATCTTTTAAATTTATTTTATTTATTTTTTTGTATACATTTTTATTTTCAACATAAAAAACAAGTAAAAACATTCAATCATTTTCAGCTTTGTATAACATGTCGTTCGGTCATAGGTTTTTGTGTATCGGTCTTTACAATTACAAATGTAGTTTTTAATTTTCCATCCAGTGCAACCCTATATATCATCATTATTAAGTTTAAATATATAAATATATGTGTATGGAATTAAAACTTTTTTTTTCATTTCATATCACCTTATCCTCTTAGATCATTAATTATCTGTATAGTAACAAGTAGTATTTGTCAAAAATCAATCTTTTTCTATTTTTTTTATTTTTCAAATTTATATACCGCCCTATTCTCCATGGTAGGACTCAGGGCGGTGCACAGAAAAAGGTAAAATCCACAACACATACATATAATATAAAATTAAATTAAATAGAAAATCTGTGCTAAAAAATTAAAATCACTAAAATGCTAACTTTAAAATTAAACCCTTAATCTATGCCAGGCCAGCCAGATGGAAAAAATGTGCTTTAAGCATCCGACGGAAGAGGCATATGTCAGTGATGGTGCGAAGATCGGGGGGCAGGTCGTTCCAGAGGGCCAGACCCACCACAGAGAAGGCCCTTCCCCTGGGAGTCGCCAACCGGCATTGACCAGTAGTTATTCAACAAGTAAAAAGAAAGAAAAGTTCTCCATAAGTTCCTGTTCTATAACATTGTTCTCAATTATCTTTAGCAAACACATTACTACTATAAGGTTTATCACTTAATCAAACATCCATAATATTTTCTCTATATATAACCAAAAGGTTAACCAAATTTTCCATTGTATGTGTCTCATTAATAATCTAATTAATGTACAAAATATCTTTCTAAAATCACATCATCTCAGTTTATTACAATATCTACCATTCATAACAATTGACTTTTATTTCTAAAAATTCTTTTATATATTATGTCTCCTGATTTCTTTTATCTAACCATTAATAAAACAGATTCCATACTTTATAAAATTGTTCATCCTCTTGTTCTCTAATTTCAAATGTCAGTTTACTCATTTCTGCACAATCCATAATCTTACAGATAATTTCCTCTGTACAGAATAACAGAGTTGGAAGGGACTTTGGAGTTCTTCTAGTCCAACCCCCTACTTAGCCAGGAAACCCTACACCACTTCAGACAAATGGTTATCCATCATCTTCTTAAAAATTTCCAATGTTGGAGCATTCATAACTTCTGGAGACAAGTTTTTCCATTGATTAATTGTTCTGTCAGGAAATGTTTCCTTAGTTTGAAATAGCTTCTCTCCTTGATTGGTTTCCACCCATTGATTCTTGTCCTGCCCTCAGGTGCTTTGGAGAATAGCTTGACCCCAATTCTTTGTGGCAACCCTTGAGATATTGGAACACTGCTATCATGTCTTCCCTAGTCCCTCCCCTAGTCCTTAGCAAATTTGGTGCTAAAATATCACTTAACTGTAGCTTTTAAATTGTATGACTGGAGAAAGTGTCAGAGCAGCAAGTCTATGGGAATTCTCAATCATCCAGGTCATAGTTGTCTCAAAGGTGCTTCTGGCAACTGGACTATTTTTTCCTTGAAGAAGACATCTTGCTTCTCATCTAAGAATCTTTATCTGTCCTGACAGTATGATGGGGGCAATGAAAAGATTAGTGACAGGATTGGGGGGGGGGGGGGTTGGAAGTATATTTTTTTATTATCACCTGGTCTTTAGCACCTGCCATGAGAGCTCTTGAGCTCCAATGTATCATTCATATATGCTAAATTATGACCTCACAATCTACTTGCTGGTTTGCAAATGATAGTCTCTTATTAAATGGTTTTCCGTAGTAATTTGAGGTTTGTTTTCATTATATTTCAGTAAAAACTTATTTAAATTAGAATGGAGCATGTGGATGTATTTGTATTTTAAAGAATTTAACTTGCACTGAGAGTACCTCCATACTTGGGTTTTGTACTACTCCAAGCCCAGGTGTGATGGCATTATTTATGTATTCATTAGAAACTGATCTCAGTAAAAACACTAGGGTATCCTGGCCTTACTCTGCCTCTTGGGTTTTATATATATATCTAGTAGCAGTAAAACTATAAATTATTAAAATTATGGTAAAAAGAGGGGCAGAGGGAGCAAAGGGAAGGTGCTATTGATCCATCAACCATGTCCAGTGTGAACCAACCCCTCCAGTTGGGGCCTCAAGCACCTGACAGAGCCAGGTTTTCTGGGCCTTATAAAAGATCAGGAGGGTGGGAGGAGATCTTATCCAGAAGGGGACAAGGTATTCCAAAGGGCAGGAGGCAGGAGCCATTACATTAATTATCTTTTTGAAAATTACAACTGTAGCTTTATATGTTCCTCATTCAATTTAATTTTCAAAAAAAAGCTTAGAAAAATAAGAATAATGCACCAAAGATTGCTGTGATATAAAATTTATTTAAAACAGATAAAAATGTAACATTATACTTACAGGTTAGATTAACCATTTACAATTTATTTCTCACCTCTTCAAAGAACTGACAGATAGGAATTCTGACATTTTACCTCAAATGGAATGTGATGGCTATACCACAACTAAACACAAAAATAAAACAGCATACACAAAATAAAAGTTGTCAAAGGTTTTGATAAAATTGCTCTTTTGAAGAAGATTCAAGATACTGACATTGTACAATGTTCAAGCAATATCATTTCAGATTCATTCAGTTATAGTAGACACTAGCAGCTGGAGAAATTGAATGACAAGAATTATGTGTAAACGTAAATGTGTAAACACACACATACAGTTACTATAACCTTCTCCCAAAAGGAATATACTTTGAATCCAATAGGATTCCATAGAAATCAGCATCGATTTTGGCAAAGGACTGTATTTAAACAAAGAAACATAGTATTCAAGTAGTTAGGAACTGAGTGCAACTGTAATGGCTGTTTATCTTTGTGTTTAAATCATTTAAATGATAACTTAATTCCACTGTAACATAAATAAGATCCATAGATAATTATTAAATAATACCTCTAAATAGAATTCTACAGCAAATGAACATACACTTATTCTTATGGATTTTTAAAGCTTGAAATGCTATCAACTTAACCACTTGACCTTATTAGAATGAGTTGGTCTGCCTCTATCACTAGACTCTTAAAAGGATGGTGATGATGCCTGTTGACAGAACATAGGTGGCTGTCTGGCAAATAGTCTGACACAATGGCAGAGGGAGTGCTGTTTATTAGTTTGCTTAAATCAAGAATTTATTTTGGACCAGGGTTACTGTACATAAAGCAAGGTTAAGCAGTCTGGGAGTAGTTGACCTTTTTACACTACAATTATTTTCTGTACAATAGTATGGCGAATGATAGAGGATGATGGAAGTTATGAACTGAACCTCTTCTAAAAAAGAGACCATGCCTGCCTGCAGTCTATTTTGCCTCGGTAAAAAATGGCAAGGAGGCAAACTATACTGTATGCCCCAAATACTAATAAAGACAGGAATTGCAAACTTCTCTTATGTTTCATCCTGTAGTTTTGTCTAGCTACCACCAGCTAGTACTCTTATGTTTAAATATTAAACAGTAGTTTAATGTTGTAGGTACCTCAACATACATGGCAATAGCCCTGTGAACTGTGCACTCGAGAATGGCTGAAATCTAAGCAACTGTTTTCCGTTCATCTGACAGCATTGGTATAAATAATAAATAAATATCTAGTACTGAAGTCCAAATTCAAGATTCAACAATTCCGACACTATAAATATTAAATATGCTAATAAATTAAAATCATAACAAACTATTAAAAACTGATCACAGTGATATTTCATCTGGGAAAGACTAGCATGAGTGAACTGGGAACTTGCCATCATAAGAATACATTTCATTGCAAAATATTTGATATATATAAAAAATCCATTTTTCCTATGTTAATTATTATCAGTCTTAAACAACTGACATTTTAACTGCAGTAACCTCTCAAGTGGTAAAAAATCTCTGAAAGATTCTGAAGGCAAATTTTCCCATTTCCACGTACTGTAAATGTGAGATGCTCTTCTTTCAATACCGTACCAATAATCATTTGAAGTGAATGCTAATCTATAAAAATTTAAACAGTCAGTTTTAAAACAAATAACAACTTAAAACAAATTTCTCAACTTTAGAAATTCTTAAGACTTCAACTTTCCTCAAAGCCAGAATTGCTGAGGTTGAGAAACAATGGCTTAAAAGAATGGAGTGTTCACAATATAAGACAATGGCTTGCTTTTCACAACATGCTGAATCTTAAGCAACCCAGCTCCGCTTTAATCTAATCTAACATGTTGTACGAACTCAGCTAATGTTTTTATTTCTCTTAGAGTTAAATTTATCTGGATTACTTTATTGTCTCCTACTTTCAGTGTATTAAAATGTATTAAAACTTTAAATAAATTAAAAACAAAGACAGAGAAGCTGGAATTCTACCCGTCAAAGCAGTTCTGTCAGGCAAAAGCAAGTCTTAGGACTTCCTTCTTTTCAGAGAACTATTTCAGCTTCCAAGTCTTTAGTGAGAATTGTCCATAGATTCCCTTTATGTGCTACAGTGCCTCAGGGCCCGGAAAATCATATCCATAAATATCTGGAGTTTGCAGAGAACCAGGTAGCTTCCAATTTCTCTTTGAACTTCTACAAATTTAGGCTCATTTTCTGGTTGTGGATAGACAACACTGGTCAGACTGCTTTCTTCCATCTAAAACAAAAATTAAAGAAATTGAGAAATCTCAGATTAATAATTAACATTTGCATATTAATTCCAACAGTATCCAAATCAGCCTTGCATGTTACTCTTGGATCAATCCTATTGCAGTCAATGCTGCCACTATCAAATCCCCAAGTCCTCTTCAATGACCTTATTTTAATAAATGTGTGTTTGTCATAGCAAGGGACAATGGAATGTACCCAGGAGGGAAACACATGGTCCCAGAAAAACATGGTCCCAGCCTTCAGAAAAGCAGAGAGAAGAGTTTTTGCTCCACAAGGAGGAGTGGGTCAAGGGATTTGCTCATAAATACATATCTGAGCTAGTGTAAGCAAAATAATGCACTCAGATATATATTCACTTCCGCATGCATACACACATCCCTACTCTCTGTCTCACCAGTTGCAGCAACAATTTTATAAGGCATGATTGAAGGATTGCCTCAGCTCACAGGTTGCAGCAGTTTGTCTATGTTAGGATTAATGCATGAACTGGAAAAATGCTCATATCATATAAAATAAAGTTCAGTACAGTAGAAAGGTGTGCAAAAACCAGGCACTAGGATTATTCAAAATGTGAAGAACAAAAGCCTAAGTATTTATTACTTTGAAATTTATGCTTACAAAATGACAAAGGCAAAGCCTCTGGATATACAACTGTTCAATAAGTAATAGCGACAGAGGTTATTCCCGAAGATGAAGTGGGGGAGTAATTAAAAGAATCTTCCTGCAAGCACAGCACTTTAGGGTGTATTTGAGTGCCGAAGCAGTCCACTTCTTAGATCCCATATGAAGCATCCACCAACAAGGACATGGCTTCTCTATGAGGACTGAGTAGTGTGCATCTGGCAAATATCGGAGCCATAGAGTACTTTCAATCTGACACTAAAAAAAAGTGCTCTGGAGTATGAAAATAACCTGTGTTCAATAGCAGGAAAATCCCAATGGCTTTCCCTTTCACACCTATTGTGTGATCCCAGAAAAAAGATATAGCCCTCAAATGTTGCTGTGTTCATGCTCCATGTATCCTTTGGAAACTGAATCTAAAGTACTCTCCATATCTGCAGTTTTTAGAAACTTACCTTCATTGTTCATCAACATTCCCCAAGAGAACATTGCTAATGTCCAGGTAGGTAACCTGCTAAATTATTATAGCAGATTCACACATTCATACCTATACCAAACGTTTCTTATATTCCTCTTAGAACTGGGTGGTTTCCCCTCACTACCTGGCTCTGATCCTTTCCCGACTTAAAGAGTATTTATGCAACTCCTCACCTGTTGTTGAATGTTGTGGGACAAGTTGGAAAGATCCAGTTGAATATTAAGTATTTGGTGGGCGAACGTTGTTAAGATTTGGTGAATATATGAGAGGTAGCCGGAGTAGGTTTGGAGGCCTGCCTGTATCTGATTGAAGCAGCTTTCCTACATAATATAAATGTTATAGGGAATTATTTAAAAAAATATTATGCATTCCTTTCTTTCACAAATTTCAGTAAAATATTTCTTTGATTACAATGGTATTGTACAACTTCCGTGTTGAGAGATAAGTCAAGCTCTATTCTCCAGAAAGTGGACAAGGTTATTGAAATTATAGAAAAGTGATTTCCACAATAAAATGTATACATAATCTGAAAACAAACCCGATTATGCTGTGCCACAATTAAAAGCTATATTAATTACAAGGTAAGGGAATAGTGACACTCTCCAAGATGAAATGTTAGAATTGGCTTAATGTGGATAAATATGGACAATTTCTACTGTTTTTAAATTAAGCAATGAAGAATAAACTAAAGCATAAAGAGTGATTCCATTTCTCTACCATTTTAAGCAATGATGAGCCAGTATATACTAAGAATTAATAGATTAATAGTGGAAACATTGACAAAGTTATAAAAAGTGGTAGCCAGAAAAATGTGTTTTGAATAAACATACATTTTAATTAAACAATAAAATAGATGTAGATGATCTATACACTACACTTGAATTTATAGCTCTTAAGAAATGTTTAATGGGAAAACAGACAGGGGAATTTTCTCTTAATGCTGTTATCAGTGATATTTACCTATTTTGTAGTATTTTCCTCTGGAGAAGTTGGCTAGCCCAAAAGTATTATATTGGATAGATATGTAAAATATGAACACTCTGAAAGTGTGTTGCTGCTTTAAAAAAAATAAAATCCATCTAGACTCAAGCCCAGAGCACATTTTTAGAACCAGGACATGAGCATGGCAGAAGCAAATTAATATTAGAATAAGTGTGTTGCTGTCTTATTTCATTACTGTTTAGGGTTTGCCTGTTCACGTTTTAAGGAATAACCATTATGCCCAAAATGAATTTGACACCAGTAGAACTAATGGCCAAATTTAAAGTAGGCGCCCATCAAGGACTTAAGTGTACTTATACACTTCATAAGATAGTTGCCAAATATTACACTTAATGCATGTGCGTTGTCAGTGGAAGCCCCATTAAAAAGGTTAAGATTAAGATTAGAAAAAAGATGGGCCAATGACAATGGAATTATTTCAGCTCCAGTGAAATCAAGGTACTGATTTAGATGATTACTGATATTACATGAAGCTACAACAAAGAGTGCATATTATTGTTATGGGGAATGCATAAAATACATGAGATTGAGTCAACATGAGAGTTTATGCACAGACAAGGTAGGTGGGCATTTGCATGACTGACTCCCATTACTGGATTAAAATCAGTATTGCTTTATTTCTGCTTTGGTTTCCTTTAGAATATCTGATTATGGATAATACAGTCTCAGAGAGTAAACAATGTTAAAATAGGAAAAGGGCCTCCCTGAGCACCAGCACAGGTCCTAATTTTAAAGACATTTATTTTCCTTCAGCCAAAAGAGGAAAAAAAAGAAGCAGCAATATGATAAAGCAGTTTGCTTACAAGTACACCTCTGAAAACCAAATAGTTTCCAAAACCATTTTTAGGAAATTAAAAATAGTTGGTGGCTGGAATCAAACGCTCTGTCTTCTGAGACAAAACTATCAGCAGCTAGAAAAAGAGCCAGTCTGGGTTTAAAAAGGATCCCCAAAACCTAGAAAGGTAATTAAAAAGCATTCTTATCAGCTTATTTATAAGGAAAGATACTTAGCCAGTCATGTAGGCTGGGGAATTCTGGGAACTGAAGTCCATATATCTTAAATTTACTGAGCCTAGGCAGCCATTTTACAAACAGCACATAGGACAGTGTTTCTCAACCTTGTCAACTGGAAGATGTCTGGACTTCAACTCCCAGAATTCCCCAGCCAGCATTTGCTGGGGAATTCTGGGAGTTGAAGTCCAGACATCTTCCAGTTGACAAGGTTGAGAAACACTGACACAGGCTTTTTGTAAGAACACTCACAGATGCTCTTAAAATCCCAAATATTGCCATGATTTCTTACAAAATTACGTGCTGCTACTTCTTCCATTGAGAGGGAAAATGCTTTTAAGTTACAATCAATGGGTATTGCTACTTACCATGTCACAGGGATCCTGCTGGCAATGAGAGATATTAACTTGTTGAATTCCCAAGAGTTTCTCTATTGTTATCAGTTCTCTGTTGCTGCCAAAGCTGAATGCTTTACGCTGGAGGGGGGAAAAAAAGAAAAGATTGTCTGAAGAGATATTTCTGGGATTTCAAAAAAAGAGCAAACATATGTGAGTGTTTTTATATCCTTGCTCCCTAAAAGCAGTATTTTACAAAATCCCTCTCCCACAATCCTATTTTTACTATACTTCAAAATCCAACAAAGCTCAGAGAATCTGAGTAAGGTTTAATAGTGATATGTACTTATTAAAATGCATATTAACTTACTTATATGAATATAAATATTTTAATAATCCTAAATCCTGTCCTCATTGTAAATTGTGCCAAATTGCACACAATTTTAATGAGTTGAATTCAGGTTTCACTGTACTATACTTAAGGGGAGCCTCAATGAATCCAGTGGGATTTTTTGATAATTTCTCCACTAACTTCTGCTGTCTTCAGAAAATCACTCAGATGTTATTGAAGTGATATTAAACTTCTCACTACTGTTGTTTTGGTCCATCAATGGCTGGATAACTCCAAAGGTGCTATAAGCTATTAATGCAGAAATTACCTTAGTCACATCTAACTTTAAGTTTGATTAGTTTTCACTGTTTAGCTCTGTGTGGCTGATATGCAAATAGCAGTATGGAAACGGGCTGAATAATGCTGCATTCTGACAGCGCAAATTCTTATCTTGAGACTCACTATTTAAAATTTGCCACCAAGTTTCTAAATCTTTAAGCAGGATGCTTTAAAGTACATGAGTAATGTCTATGGAAATCTCAGGAGCTAATGAGTACAGTTGGATATGACTTCCAGCTATTAGGAGATTTTGACTGCTCTGTTCATCTTCCTCATAAATAACAAATCTTTTCATCTTCCTCATGATTAACAAATTATGCTCTACTAAAAATAGGGAGTTGAATGCATATCAGCCACAAGAGCTAAACAGTGAAAACCAATCAAACATAAAGTTAGATGTGACTATGGTAATTTCTTCATTAATAGCTTACAACACCTTTGAAGTTATTCACCATTGCTGGACCAAAACAACAGTAATGAGAACTTTAATATCACTGCAATAACATCTGAGTGATTTTATGAAGACACCAGAAGTTAGTGGATAAATTATCAAAAAATGCTACTGGATTCACTGAGGCTCCCCTTAAGTATAGTACAGTGAAACCTGGATTCAAACCATTAAAACTGAGTATAGCCTGGCACAATTTACAATGATTTTCTTCTTAAAATAAATACTAAATTTTACCTTTGAATTTAGAGTCTTGTTCACTATAAACTACTCTTATATGAATCACTATCCACACAATCCAAACTAAAAAACCATTTGAAAGAATTGCAAAGGAGCATCAAGCACGTAATTCCACAAGCAGGATTTTCTCCCTTTGTATTTAGTAAATCTTAATTACAATACATTTATTTGTTTGACAGATTCAGTCCAAATATTCCCTCCCAACACACAAAGAAAAAGGCATCAAGAATGCCAAACTTTACTGGCTGGTTTGCAAATAATTTTCTCCTTGAGTTTTGACATTCTGAATTGGCACAGTCTTACATGTTTTCCGGAAGCACCAGACAGAAACATTTGTGTAATTTTAGTAGATAATTTTATGCTAGGAAATGCGTAAGATTAAGACTATTTGGAAGATTAAGCTGTAATTTATGGGAAGTATTAGAAAAGAAACCCATATCTGAATGATGTTCCAAGTATTTTATGTGAAAATTTCAGCTATGAATTTTGATTTTCTGTATGTATAATGCTCTATTTTAATCTATCACTGTTCTCAATTATGTCACTATGGTAGGAGCAGGTATTTTGGCACAATAGGCATCAAGGTATCTCTAAGTAACACTCTTCATGCCAAGTTTTCCATACTCCTAAATTTAAACTCTATGCTCTGCAGTAATTTGCTGGACTTTAACTGCTGGTTAGCTGCTAAAAGTTGAAATTCAACATGTGCAAGATTACTAGTTTTCCACTCACACAAGGGTTTGGGTGGGTTTGGTAGGTTGTTGACCAAATTCAACAACTTCATTGGAAGCCCACGTGTTTTTATAACATGAAGCATCTTCTACTAACTAATAGAGATGTCAACTGCAAACTCTCTACTGTACCATGGTTATAGTTATAACCAGGTATCCTAACTGGTCTACTGATTAATATTTCAATTCCTTTGTTCAAGAATGCAAGAAAAACTTCTACAGAAGGTATCAGTAGTGAAGCAGTACACTAGTACAGGGGTCTGCAAAGTTGGCTCTTTTAAGACTGGTGGACTTCAACTCCCAAGTCTGGCAGTTGAAGTCCACCAGTCTTAAAAGAGCCAACTTTGCAGACCCCTGCACTAGTACATCTAAGTGTAGACTGAAAGCACATCAACAAAAGCAATAATGGTTTAAAGCCACATCTACGCTATCTTATCACATATGTCTTTTATATTACTCAGATTCTTCCCCAAATCTTCCCTTGTTATTTAAAAGTAGTGATTTAAAGGGTCTTTTTAGCTTTGGGATTCTATGAAGTAACATTTCAGTGGAAGCTTAACAAACAGTGGAAGAAAATCAAAAGACTTCAAGTTTATTACTTCAATATATTTAATCTGGCAATTTTGTTTCCCTTCCACTATTCAATATTTTCCATTAGTCTGAGATTCTGCTGTATCATTTCAATTTAATAGGGATAGTTTATACATTTTAGATTAATTTAAAAATAGGATTTCATCTAGCTACATTACACCTCAAATTCATAAATGTCTAGGCTTTTATGGTCAATAACCATACTGGCTTGGAAAGCTAGTCCCAAATGCAAACCTCCAGGTTAAGAATATCGTTAAAACAAGAAAAACCTAGACTACCAAAATTGCATCATTGCAGTAGAAACTTTACCCAATATAACTGGCAAATATTTTCATCAACGTATCCTAAGGAATCTATAGATTACATGTTTCCCTCTCACACTACAGATTCTTTTCTTTTTGTTGGAAAGAAGCTTGATATACAGCAATTTAATTCATGATTGACTCAAAAGTCAATTCATAAATGCTGATAACATAGCCCCAACTCCTTTAAAATAACTTTGAGAAACTTATTTGACAAACCACATGTATCTCTTTACCCAGCATATACTTACCACAAGCCCATTTAATGCAAGGAGATCAGCCTTTATCCGGATAGCAAACTCCTTATTTTTTGAAACAAACTGATGTAAACCAGGATCTCCAGAAAATTCTGCATGAGGTGCAGCTAAGCACACTAACCAAGAAAGTGCAATACTGACAAGAAGAAGACCACCTGAGAAAATAAAAGAATATACAATGGTCAGGAGAGGTGAGGTCGTTTAAAAAACAAACTGGACCACTTCTATGAACTGCACTGAAATATCTAGCTGATAACAAATATCTAAAAGATTGAAACCATTAGACCAGTGTTTCTCAATTTTGGCAACTTGAAGATGTCCGGACTTCAACTTCCAGAATTCCCCAGCCAGCGAATGCTGGCTGAGGAATTCTGGGAGTTGAAGTCCGGACATCTTCTAGTTGCCAAGTTGAGAAACACTGCATTTGACAGTTATAATACGATCAATTATCATTTATCAGCTCCAGCCCATTAAGTCGTCACTTACTACGTCCTCTCTGCCGCTTTTCTGTTAAAACAAGGAAAAGTGGAGCTGGAGCTTCACAGCTCCAATCTGAAGGGGCGCCGCTCAACTCCCCATAGCTCGAGCCAAGACGAAACTACGGGCGCAAGTGGGAAGACGGATTCCGTCAGAACTAGTCTATCGTTCTTCTAGCACGTGCAGCAAATTCAGTGAGACTCAGCCTAAAATGCGGGTCTGCCGCTTTCGTTTCCCCAACCTTTCCCAGTCAGGGGCGTCTCTATCACGTGGAAATCTTTGGCTTCGCTTGACGCGAGTCCCCGCAAGAGCTACGGCGGGTTTTTCGAAAACCCGGTTGCCCAGCTCGTTTGAAAAAGGTGAAAATGTCAACAGGCTGGAAAACGAAGCCGCGTCATTCCTTCTCTGAACTTTTGGGAAAACTTCGAGGCACACACCATAATTCCCCTTCCCTTTCCTCTTAAACGCACAAAGGCCAGTCCTGACCTCTGAAAATAAAACAATTTAACCAGTTAAGAGTTTTATTCTCCTATCATCAAACCCGAGTCTCCAATCTGGCCACTTCAAAGCTGGTTAAACATTCCTGAAGGCGGTGCCTAAGGAGGAGCGAGCGGTCGGGAAGGTAAGCCGGGACTCGTCCTCCTTCCTTCCCCCAGCCGCAAAGGTGGGCAAAAATCCCAAAGGCGGCGGAAAAGCGCTCCGGAGAGCTCTCGCCCCAAGAGACGCCAAAAAAGCTGCCTTCGCCCGAGCAAGGCGCCACCACGAGGAAACTTACCCCTCTCGTCTCCAGCCACGCCCGGCTGCGACGAGGAAGGACCTGTCCCGAGTGCTACTTACTCCGTGCCGAACTCATCCTTCTGCAGAAAAACTTTTGGTCTCGCCCACTTTCTCCGCCCTTTTCTTCGAAACGACGCGCTTCTGATGCTGGAGACCACTGGCGAGCTGGTGCCTGGGTTGCTGTGAATCAAACTGTTCTCCATTGGGGGTATTTATAGAGAGAATATTCAGGAACTTCCTCCGGACGGTGAAAAAGAGGGAGGGGCACTGGAGGCTAATTGAGAGGAGTGGTGTTAGGCTATGACTCTCACATTTTTTTTGTTTATGCACTAATTACGGTAATGATGATGTCCCTGATGTCCTTGATCAGGGTCACTGGGTGGGAGATGAGGATCTGCAACAGGAGCCTATTTCCCACGAGTGAAATGGTTTCCCAGGTAATTTTGGGATTGTTTCATTAAAGCTTTAAAGAATTCACGGCTGGCTCCAACATTGGAACAACCTTCTGTGATCTTTTAAAACTTTATTGGAATTATTTAAGACTTTGTTCTTTAAAAAAAAAAAAAGCTAATAAGAAGTTTAAACTTCATGTTTGAAGATAAAGTATTATTTTATGGAAAATAAAAGCAGTAACAAAATGCTACTCTATTTTTAAAAAAGTTTTTTCTCGTGTATTTCCCCAACCTTTCAGAGCCATTTTATTTCTCAGATCATGGGCCCATCTTTCCTCATATATTCCTTTACATCTTCCACTATTTATTTACTCTAGAGCCATGGATTGGTTCCAGAATTACAGCACTCTTATGGGAATAGGGCTTGGCAAACAAAAAACTCATTAATCTTAATAGCCCTACCCAATGTATGGCAAAATCTAGATCTGGTCAGGCTCGGGCAGTGGCTTAAAATGAAATTTAATAGGAAGAAATGAGATTCTGAATCTGCCTAGTACAAATAAAAGGCATGAGTAAGATAGGGAGACTTGATACACGTGAAATAGATCTGGTGCCTGATCAACCCCAGGGTTGATAAGAGCATGTAGACTTATTACAGCTACTTAAAATAGTAAATGTTACCATGGTTTTTTTTTAAAAAGATGGATAAATCCACCCAGTTCAAAGGAAGGCTATTAGATTTGGGATGAGTCACATGTCTAAATCCCATCAGGAATAGATAAAGAAACTGGATGTGTTTGGTCCACAAAAGAGGTGATTTGTGGGAAGGTCAGATAGTAGTTTACAAATATCTGAAGAGTTGGTATATATAGGTAGTCCTTAATTTACAATCAGTTGCTCAGCTATCAGTCACAATAAATCCCCCCAAAAGATACTTACAAGCTATTCCAAAGTTCTGACAGCTGTCCTCCCCCATGATCACATGACCATATTTCAGGTCCTTAGCAACCAGCCCAAATTTGTGATCATGTATATCAGGTGTATCAAACTGGTGGCCCATAGGCTGGATGTATCACATGCAGGCCACACCCACCCCAGCTCCGCAAAGGGGAAAAAAATGCTGTGATAGGTCACATGATGGCAATATAATATGGTGTGTTTGACACCCGTGGGCTACAGCATCTTACAGGCATGTAAATACAAATTACATCATTTTTGCCAAAAACCAAATGTTTACTTTACATTTTTAGCAAAAATGCCCCATAGTGAATGAGTTGTAAAATTGTATTGGATACAGTATGACCGGCTGCATAACCATTGTGATTTACAACTGTAATGGGTAGGCTCCAGAAGTGGTATTCTGCTGGTTGGCCCTGGTTCAGGTGAACCAGTAGCGGCGGGAGGCTCCACCCACCCACCCAGATGTCATCACGGATGCTCTGTGCATGTATAGAAGTGCCGCGCACGAACAAAGCGTCCATGCGCGCACACTCCCAGTTCTGAACCGGTAGCGAGGTAAGAGAAAACCATTACTGGTAGGCTCCATTATGACCATAAGAACTACCAACAGAAGAATTGGATTAATTCTCTCTTGCTTCAGAGAACAGAATAAGAAATAGTGAATTAAAATTACAAGGAAGTATATTTAGGCTAAAAAGCAGGAAGAACTTCCTGAATATACAAATTGTGAGGCAGTAGAGCAGGCTGCTACTTGAAGTGAAGTTTTCTCCTTTGAAGATGTTCAGAGACCAGATATTTATGTGTCAGAGGTGCTCTGGTGAATTCTGCATTGAACAAAGGTTTGGACTAGACCTCCAATATTCTTTTCAATTCCATGATTCTATGCAGATTCACACATAATCTTTATTACTTTTCCAAACTTAGTTTACCATCTGATAAAGAGTTGCACAGGTGGTCCTCAAATTACAATCACAACCGAGCCCAAAATTTCTGTTGTGAAGTAAGTGAAGTGAATTTTGCCCTATTTTATTATCTTTCTTGCCAGTTGTCAAATGAATCACTGCAGTTGTAACATGATTGCTAAGTGAACCTGGTTTCCCCATTGATTTTGCTTGTCAGAAGGTCGCGAAAGGTCTTAAATATCACTAAGCATCTGAATTCTGATGACATGACCATGGGGATGGCTGCAATGGTTGTGAATATGAAAAACGGCCCAAAGTCATTTTTCTCAGTGCCTTTATAACTTAGAACAGTCCCTAAATGAACAACCACTATCCTGTGAGGTAGATATTTTGAATATCATAAACCTTGGTTTTAAATGTTTTTTTTCAGCTCAGTCTTTTATAAAAGTTTTTATAAAAGTTATCCAATGTTTTTCAGGCATTCTTATCATTTATTGTTTTCTTTCCCGAGAATGCCTATTTGGGCAAAGAGACATTCTTGCAAACAGTGGTAGGTCTGCTCATTTGCTTTCTAAGGTAATAGCCTCCTTTTCAATTTTTTATATTACAAAATCTATAAATTGATCTTGGTTTCTTCTGTATCATGATGGTCATATTCAGACATTCTATTTAGGGACTGAATTTTTAATGTTGCTTATACTTAAGTTTCTCAACCTTGGCAATTCCTAAAAGGTGTAGACTTCGTCTCCACAATTTCTCATAATGGTTTTGATCTATCCAATGTGCCTTCTCAACTGGATGGACCTGCAAAAGTATCAGTTAAGGTGGACAGAACTTAATGGTGGTTCTCCCCCCCCCCCATCCTTTCCTGTAGTATTATTGTAATAGATAACCATATAACTTTATAATCTTCCAGGATATTTTTTTTTAGAATAGATTAAAATGTAATAAAACAGGATAATATCCCCAGCCAGCACTGGATCATTTTAGCAGGCAACATGGACTGATTCCAATTGATGAAGGTTCTTCTTAAAAAATGTATGGTAGATTAAAGCATGGTTTGCAGAATAGCAATTCTTTATTCTTTTCTGCATATTTGACTAAGACAGGGGTCTGCAAAGTCGGCTCTTTTAAGACTGGTGGACTTCAACTCCCAGCTATGCTGGCTGGGGAACTCTGGGAGTTGAAGTCCACCAGTCTTAAAAGAGCCGACTTTGCAGACCCCTGGACTAAGGTGTCCCTACTATACCACTTCATATTGTATATAGTGTCCAATATGTATGGGAAACTTCAGGCTAGATCTTGACTGTATGTCATCCTACATATCAAAACATATTTGAATGTTTATGATTTAACAAATAATGAACCCCTTTAATTAAAAAAAAAACCCTAACCGTGTTTCTTTTCTATTCTCAGTGATTGGGGACATATACATATAGTCAGCAACCTATGACTACAATAGGGAACAGAATTTGCAAGGTGCTTGTTAAGCATGTCGTTTTTGGCCACAGTTGTTAATGAGATCATTACAGTTGTTAAGTGAATCACACAATAGTTAAACGAATCAGTCTTTCCCTACTGACTTTGCTTGCTGGAAAAATTGCAAATGGTCATCATATGACCATAGAATGCTATAACTGAGATATATACATATTGGTTGTCAAGCACTCAAATTCTGATCACACGACTGTGGGGATGCTGCAACATTTGAAAGTGTGAGGACCAGTCGTTGGTCATGTTTTTCAGTACTGTTGTAACTTTGAATAGTGGCTAAATAAATTGTTGTATGTTGAGAACATACAACAATTTTTAGTTTAGTTTATGGGTTTTAGCGCAGGATCAATTTAATCTATTTTTAACTTTGTATTTTGTATTTGTCTGTGGTTTTATTTGTATTTTTAATTGCCTGTGCCCCGCCTCGAGTCCCCTTGGGGGGAGAGAGCGGGATATAAAATTAAATTATTATTATTATTATTATTATTAACTACCTGTAGCTTGCTAGCCTAGTTAAAATAGGGTTGGTTTTTTTTATTTATTTGTACCTTACCTTTATTATTTTTATAAAAAATTCAGTGAATATATCAAATACACTTTCCTCCTCGTTATCGAACACACCTTCCTCCTCCTATTTTCTCCAAAACAACAGCCCTGTGAGGTGGGTTAGGCTGAAAGAGAATGACTAGCACAAGGTCATTCAGCTGACCTTCATGGCTAAGGCAGGACTTGAACTCCCATTTCTAGCCTGGTGTTTTAACAACTGGAATAAACTGGCTTGAGAAACAGTTATTGCCTTAATATGTTGTGTGAACCAGATCAGGTTATTATATTAAACCATCATATGGTTTCTTTAACATCAGATCTTATTTATTGCATTGTACTACACTGTATTGTATACAATTTTTTTGTGCAGTGCGTTTATTAAGCCAAATTTACTGCTTAATGAGGTAAGTGAATACAGTCAATATGTTGTTATCCAAAATTGTTTCAAGCATTTTTGGGCACAGAAATGCCAATGATAATTAAAGCATTAGCATAGCCAGTTGGCCTACTGACACTTGTGTCTTGGGTTTGTTTGTAAAAAGAAGTATTTCCATCCTACTTATTTCAGTGTGATTTACATTTTTGGGAGATGTAGTGAACTAGGGAGGGAGATAGTTTAAGATTATTCTATGCATGATTGTCTCAAAGATGGCACCTGAAATCCAAGAGGATATTCCTTTAACCTCAATGAGGCGAATCCAATGATATTGTGGCTCATGGGAGACAGTATTGCAGCCTTGTGTTTTAAACAACATTTTGAAATTAAGTTTGAAGGAATTGCCAAGATGATGAAATTTGTAGAGGTGAAAGTATTTGACATCTGGGTTTCTCCCCCCAGCCCCATTTAGCAAATGTTCGTGTAGGTTAGAGTTAGTCATCTTAAAGCAATACTGTACTTTTAAAGAATTGGCAGTGTTAGTAGTTAAGGATAAATGAATCAGGTTTCCTTTCCTAGAATTGAATTTTCCTTTAAGTAGAAAATCCAGGGGGGAAAGGTAACTATCCCATTCAAAACTATTTCCTTAGAAGAAAACCAAAGACTTCGGCTTTACGGCCCGCTCTAGGTTTAGAGAGCTGAGAGGTCCCTCAGCAAGATCTTTTGGGAGGTCTCCTACCCACTGTTCTCCTTTGCTGTCAACTGCCACCGGCTTGTGACAAGAAAAATATAAAAGTACCAATTCTCTCCTTGTGCCTTTTCTCTTTGGACAGATCTGCTGTGCTGTGACCAGGGATTATTACTTTCCCCATTGAGAGCAGAAAGGACTGGTTTAGCTTCCTGCACTTGGTATTTGAAGAATGTTCTCTCTCTTTACAATGGCAAGCTTGAATGGCAGGTAGCACAGGAATTATGCAGAGCATAATTAGTGGATAGAGGGACCCCAGATCAATGTGATTAGGGGTCTATTTTCAACTTTGCAATAATGTGAAAGATGCCAGAATGGGGTGGCTTTTAAGGAGAATGCACTCACCATTTCCTTCCTCTTCTACATTAAAACAAAATGCAGTTTCAAAAATATTTGGCTTTCTGAAGCAGAATTCAAATAATGTACTCATTCCACAGCTGGCCTCAGACCTTTTAAAAACTCTTGCTGCTCAGGTACCAGTTTATGCTTTCACCTTTATTTTAACTATAATGATCCCATTATCTGCTACAGGGCAAGGCAAGCTCTTGGAAGAAATAATTAGCATTTATAGGTGATGAGTATGTTTAAAACTATTTATTAGAATGTTTAATATTGCAGTTTAACAGATGATGTCAGATGCCCTTGGAAATAGGGTTTTTTCCCCTTCTTCTTCCAGGCAATGCTTTCATTGAATAAATTCCATTGATATGAATTTGCTTTACACTCTTGCACGGGAAGATTTATCTCATGGTTGTGTTTATATTTTTGGCAGAAATGCCTCAATTCCAGCAGGGAGCAGAGAATGAAATAACTCTGATTGTAAAATTTGCAACCACTGAAATAAAAACAGTGCCTACCTCCCTAAAGGTATAGAAAATGTAGAGTTGGCTGATTATTTTACTATGCCTAAGTTACATGTTGAAGAATGTTTTTCATATTGTGCAACATTACATGAGAGAAACCAATCTCTTCCTCCCCTTTTAAATATTTTCTAAAATAAAGCGCCACCTTGAGGGCAGTTGTGAAACGTCTAATATCAGCAACAGTATTTGTTACACAGAGGAGTGTCATCAGAAAAAGCCTTTTGGATGAGTGAGACAAAAGCTGATTCCCTGAACTAATCAGTCCAGATTGGGAAATCGAGGACAATCTCAAATTCCCCTCCTGGCCAGGATGTAGGGGAAAGGAAGTGTGTGAAGTCACAAGGAACCTTCTAATGTACAGAATTAGCAAAACTTGGGAATGTTGGATAAAATTTAGGAGGATGGGAATTGCCATTATGTTGTCAAGCAATAGCCTTTTACCCAGTAAGTATGTATAGGCAAAATACAATGTATAGAAATTGGCCACATACATACTTTCATTTACAACTAAACAGTTCCCATCAATTTTTAATTAAGATTTTAACATTAACAACAATAACCAATATGTGATCCTGGTTTCTTATGGTGTTAATTAAATGCCATGTAAACATAGTTCCTGATTCAGAACTAATGAGGAATGCTAACTAAATTATAAGTGGGGTCTCTATTGGTTGAAGCCAGTACCCAATAGAAAATATCTATAAAATTCAGATATGATCTTAGTTCAGAGTATTCTATTTTGGAGAATTATACTTCCAGATCTTTACTTAACAAATTAGGGTAACTTCCTAAGTCATTAGTGGCTATTATTTCCACTTCTCCAGCATTATTGATTTCTGTATCTAAGTCATATATGATATTGATACAACTAAGGCTTCAGCAAAATCCTATCAAGACTTTTGTGCCTCTTGGGTCCTGGAACTGGAAACATTTCATCTTGGAGAGAATTGCACGCTGCCACTCAGATTCAGCACATAGTATGTGGATCTTCCTGGATTCGTAGTTCCTGCAATTATGAATGGAAACTTTACACAACTTCATTCTGTGAACCATGTGTGCCTACTGAATTGGGAAGCCTTATTCATGATTACTACTACTTAGCCACTTCCCAGTGGGATTATTGCAAGACTCTGTTCAACAGGGCTTGAAGATCATCCGGAAGCTTCAGTTATTTCAGAATGCAGTAGAGCAGGTAGTTATGAAAGTTCCTTGTTATCCCCATGTGACACCTGTATTCTGGATCTGCACTGACTTCCTGTAGATTTTCAAATACAATTCAAGATGCTAGTTATCACCTATGATAGGACTGGGGCATTTGTGGTATCACCTTCTCCTTCTCCCAAGAGTACTATCCCATTCCATATGCTCCAACAGAGAAGTCATACTTCAGGTCATTTTTTCTGAAGCATTATCATGAGAGCCAAGAAACATACTCCTAACATCTTCAATATATGGTTGGCTTGACCCTGCAGGCCTTTAGAAAGGCAGTTAAGTCCTGGCTATTTCCATGGGCAGGTGGACCAGGATGAGTAGAGTTCTCTGTTAGTGAGTTGTATTTTAGTCCTGATTGCTCTTTAGTCATTTTAGTTTGCTTCAATACTATCAGAGGTAGATTCCTACTGATTCTGACCAGTTCACTCAAACCAGCTCACGCGAACCAGTAGTGATTTGCCGGGCCTGGCTTGCTGGAACTGGCAGCGACCAGGCCTGGACGCCTCCGAACCAGTTCCACTGTCGGCGCGCCATATATTTTTGCATTTATTAATGTTCTGTGCATACGCAGACCTCTTCTGCACAACTGCATACGTGCATGCACAAAATTACATGCGCACCAAGCCAGCAGTAATGCCAGCAGCAACCCACCCCTGAATAGTATGTCTAATTTTTGTTTGTATTTTAATGGTTTTATATACTGTGAGAGACATGTTCTTTGTGTTGGGGAGCCATATAAATGTACTAACCAATTTCATTGTAATTTTAGTACAATGACAATAAATATTATTATTAAATATATAAATACAAATTACTTTTACAAAACAGAAATCAACATGATGGTTAATTAACGGAGTTGTTCTCAACTCCTAGTAATTGTGTAGAAGATAAACACAATGCTTGAAGTGATGTCCTGAATTATCTGGTAATAATCCATTAGCATTTCTAAGAACATTCCAAGAACATTTTAGATACCATCTAGTTACCTTATCTTCTATCTTCATCTATTAATGCTTAGGAATTGCCAGCATAGTTAAGCTTTGTTTTTAAACTGTAATTTGTGCATGTTTAGAAAAGCTTAACAGATACAGTATCTATGCCTGATGAAGAATATTAAGTATATTTTATGTGTGACTTTCCAAATGCTTTTTGAAAAACCTGTATTAAATTCTCCACAATAAATATGATTATAATGAAATAAGAAGATACATTCTTTTTTGTAGAATTTAAAACAACAACAGAAGGCAAATAGTTGAGGACTATCTGTATAAGATATGAATAACGCATTATAAAATATATATTAACTTAGTACAGTGGTAGTTATGCAATATAAACTAGAAATTGTTAATGTCATGATGATTCACATAAGTTAAACTTCTAAAGATTAAAAACAAAAAATGTTTATTATCAACTAGCTGTACCCGGCCACGCATTGATGTGGCCCAATCTGGTTAAATGGCCAACTAATCGGTGTGTAGATCTACACCTGTACACATACACACAACCACCGTATAACCCCCAACCTACCTATCTACTGTATTTCTCACTCTATCTATCCGTCTACCTACCTACCTATCTACTGTATTTCTCCCTCTCTATCTATCCATCTATCTACCTACCTACTATATTTCTCCCTCTCTCTCTATTCCCCTACCTACCTACCTATTGTATTTCTCCCTATCTATTCCTCTATCTACCTACTGTATTTCTCCCTCTCTATCTCTCCACCTACCTTCCTACCTACCTACTGTATTTCTCCCTCTCTCTCTATCCCTCTACCTACCTACTGTATTTCTCCCTCTCTATCTATCCCTCTACCTACCTACCTGCCTGCCTGCCTACCTGCCTACCTACCTACTGTATTTCTTCCTTTCTCCCTCTATCTACCTACCTACCTACTGTAATTGTCCCTATCTATCCCCATCTACCTATCTACCTACCTACTGTATTTCTATCTATCTATCTATCTATCTATCTATCTATCTATCTATCTATCTATCTATCTATCTATCATCTATCCATCCATCCATCCATCCATCCACCCACCCACCCACCCACCCACCCACCTACCGTATTTCTTCGTTTCTCTCTAAACCTCTACCTACCTACTGTATTTCTCCCTCTCTCTATCCTATTTACCTATCTACCTACCTATCTACCTACCTACTGTATTTCTTCCTTTCTCCCTCTATCTACCTACCTACCTACCTACTGTATTTCTCCCTCTCTATCTATCCCATCTTCCTACCTACCTACGTACCTACCTACTGTATTTATCCCTCTTTCTCTCTATCCCCCTACCAACTTATCTACCTACTGTATTTCTCCCTCCCTCCCTAACTCTCTATCTATCCCCCATCTACCTACTGTATTTCTCCCTATCTATCCCCCCCACCTACCTATCTACCTACCGTATTTCTCCCTATCTACCCCTCTACCTACCTACCTACCTACTGTATTTCTTCCTTTCTCTCTATTCCTATACCTAGCTACTGTATTTCTCCCCTCTCTCTCTATCCTATCTACCTACCTACCTACCTACTGTATTTCTTCCTTTCTCCCTCTATCTACCTACCTACCATATTTCTCCCTCATCTATTCCCCTACCTACCTACTGTATTTCTCCCCCCCTCTCTCTATGAGCCACCTGGGAGTTTGCTATCCTCTCTGCCTTGTTTTGGCCCTTTTAGGCCTCTATACAGTGGAACTTTGGCGGCTTATTCGGTTGCTGAGGAAACGATTGTTGGAAATGCCAGGTGGGAGGAGCTACAGGGAGGTGAAAATCTCACGAGTACATTTTACGTTTGTGTACCTTGCACATGACACACTTGTCTAGCCACAAAATAAGTACGTATTATCGGAAGTCCTTGGAAACATTATGTGAAAATTTGGTGTAAATCGGTCCAGTAGTTTTTGAGATAAGTGGCTTTGCACAAACTATTTTACATTTTTATTTATATAGATGTTAAATATTTCTAAAATGAGAAACATACAGGTTTGGCCAAAAATATTGGTATCTTTACTTTTTCCTAAGGAATTCTAACTTGGAACATAGAATAATAGGGTTGGAAGGGACCTTGGAGGTCTTCTAGTCAAACCCCCTGCCCAAGCAAATGTTATCCATTCCCGATAAATGGTTGCCAAACTTGTCTCAAAAACAAGGGGTGAAGCACCCACAACTTCTGGAGTCAAGCCAGACCACCAATTGTTTTTCCCCATCAGGAATTTTTTTCTTAATTCTGGATCTCTCTTTAATAACCTTCCACCTGTTAAGTGTTGCCTTAAACTCAGGTGCTTTGGAGAATAGTTGATCCCCTCTTCTCTGTGACAGTCTCTCAGATACTGGAAGAGTGCTATGTCACCTCTAGTCCTTGTCTTCATTAGGTGTGCCTGGTTCCCACAACTGTTCATTGTAGTTTAGCCTCCAGACCCCTTATTGTCTTTGTTGCTCTTCTCTGCATTATTTCTAGCATCTCAGCATCTTTTTTGCATTATGGTGACCAAATGGTGCCTAAGACAGCTTGATGCAGCCAACTTACCATGGGGCAACTTGCTGTAGGGTAATTCAACACAGCACAACTCGAGAGATAACTCTGCCCTAGACCCATTCCTTTCTTAATATTATTAGGGCAATTGTCCACCTCTTCCTCCTTTCATAGTTTTATTAAAATCATTAATGTTCACTAGGAGAACCCATGCCACTTGGGGAAACTGGGGAAAAAACCTGCCTAGGCAAAAACTGGGAGAATTGGAATTAGCTACACTGAGGTTGTCAGCCGTGGTTGCACTGGTGTCTGTATAACTCCAGACCTGGGCCTTTTCACTCGTTTCCAAAGCTCCAAAAAGGAGGTGAAAGTTCCTGCCAGAACACACTTCTTTGCCTCGCTGTCCAGCACTTCCTTCTCCAAGTAATAGCTTAAATGGAAGTCGTTCTGGGCTGGATGCTTCCAATGGGCAGAGACTTGTAGCAATGACTGTCCAAGGCAAGTTGCCCTGTCACTGTCCCTGCTTGCCCCTCTCCCCACCCAGGAGCTGTCATGGTTCAGCACAGCATGCTAAATAAGAAGTACTTCTACCCAAGCCTGGGAGCAGTTGGAAGCTCAGCTATTGGGTTAATTTGGGCTATCACATCTTCATAGAAGGAGTCAAGAAAATGTGGTGAAATTTTATCTTCCAACTCTGGTAGCCCAATATTAAAGCCGAGGGAAAAACTTGAATCAGAAGGTTATGTTTGCCATTGATTTACCAATCAACTATTGAAAGAAAGGTTTAAACTGGAAAAAATGTTATGGATTTGACAGTTAAAAATGAATTGGAAATTTCATCATATGGCAATGATGAACATAAGATTGCTAAGATCTATAAAATGTTATTGAAATTGAATTTGGAAAATGAGTATGTAAAACATTGTATGATTTAATGGGCAAGAAACTTTGGATATGTGATGCTTGAACAATGGGAAAATACGTGGACGAAGGGTTTAAAATTCACATTAAATTATAATCTAAAAGAATTTTTCTTATAAGATAATGTATTGTTGGTATTTAAACCCAGGTAAGTTATCTAAGATGTATAAAGGTATATCAAATGAATGTTGGAAGTGTAAAAGCAAAGAGTGCTTTTTATCATCTATGGTGGACATGTGATAAAGCAAAAACTTTTTGAAGTATGATTCATATTTTAATACAGAAAATTTTGAAAATGGGGATAAAAATGAAACCAGAACTTTTCCTTTTGGGCTTAATGGAAAAAGAAAAGGAAAATTGATGCCAAATTGAACAAAAGGAGAGTTGAAGGTGGAGAAAGAAAGAACAAAACTTGGTCTGAACTTCAAGATCAAGATGCAATAATATCAATTTACACCATATATTGTTATCCCACTGAAAGGATCCAGGAAGATATACAAAAAACCCAGGAGTTTGCTAAAACCACAATGACAAACCACAGTCCTTCTGGGAGAATGTGCTTTGGACAGATGAAACACAATTTTAGAGTTTTTTAGTGAGCCACAGCAGTTCTATATTCACAGAACGACAAGTGTTTTTACCATCCCTATTGTGAAATCTGGAGCACTTCCATAATTTTATGAAGTTGTTTTGTTGTCTCCAGCAGCACTGCCTTGAATATGTTCAGGGCATAATGAAACTATAAGGTATTTTGGGAGTAAAACATAATGCTCAGTGTTAGAAAGCTCTGTCTCAATTGCAGGTCACAGGTACTTCACCAGGTTAATGAATCAAAACATATATCCAAGAGGATCCAAGAATGGCAGAAAATTCAACTGTTCTGAAGTGGTCTGCTAAGAGTCCTGCTGAGTCCTGCTCAGAATCTAATAGTACCATTATGGAAAAAATTAAACTTGCCATTGAAAGAACCCATCAAACCTAAAACACCTTTGCCCAACAAGAGTAGGACAAATTGCCAGTTGAGAAGTATAGAAGTCTTTTTCAGAGCTACAAAAAGTGGTTAATTGGTTCAAAAGGGCATGCTACAAAGTATTAGGTTAGGGGTGCCTATTATTTTGTTCATGCCATTTTAATTTGCTTTTGTTACTTACAAGAGTCATACAACAGAAGTCTATTCTATGGATTATGAAATAATGAATGATGGATTCCAAAGACAGTTTCAATTGCAAATTGCAATTCTTTTGGGAAAAGTGCAGGGTGTCAATACTTGGTCCATCTGTAGTTACTTGAATTATACAAACAGAGCTAAGGATGGCAAAACACATTCAATTATTTTATAATATTTACAATTTTGAGTTTCATGCTTAATACTAAGGTCTTTACTATATTGTTATATATTATTCATATTAAGAGGATAGAAAAAAGAAAAGAAAAATGAACTGCTTGGAAAAGCAGTTACGTTTTCTATCTTTGTTTATAGTCTTGCAAATTTGCAATGTTTAGAACCCTTATTGTAAATATTTGTAAATATGCCTTGCTATGTGATGCATTGATTAGATAGAAACCATTTTTGCTTGAATTTTGAACAAAACTTCTGTTGTGGATATATACTATTAGTTTTACGATTGTTGCATATTATTCAAATTAAGATTCTTATCAGATCTTGTTCACTTTGGTACCAGTGTTGGGCAATGTTTATTTTTGTAGCTGTGAGCATGTATCTCAGTAAATTATGATATATCTTATAGAAATATTCTGGAATATACCTAGCTAAAATGATTTCAAGTTTAATTTCTAAAATTCTCTGGATGGTACCTGCTCTCTCTCTGTGTGTGTGTGTAATGTTATACACAGTGCAAAAGGGCTTTTGTGCATGTCTGTTGATAAATGTCCAAAATGTGATCATTATGGGGGTGCATGTGTGCAGCTATTGGATTCTGGAACTCAATTGTAGGTAGCTCTGAGAAGTTGCTAACAAATGGGTCATTGAGTATTACCTATATCTACCACATGGTAAAATGTTCCTTCACAGCATTTACACTATTTGCTACTGAATGATTTATCTATCTTGGAAATTAAGTTGCATACCATTCATAAAATATTATATATAAATTTTCTTTGATTGTAAATTGGAGTGAATTTTAAAGGTTTCATATAGTTTTTCGCAACTGTTGCGTAGTTTATCAATTTTTTATTCATTGTCATATCAGAATAGGAATTTATATACTGTTGATTTTGTATAAGCATTTCAAATGCTGTCATTTTAAATTCCCTTTCCTCATTCTTAAAATCAGATTTTATCCTTTTATTAATTTCTGGGTAGATTATTCATGATATATTCCAATTTTCATTGAGTAATTCTTGCTGTGCAAGAATTTAATCTATTCATAGTTTGAATAAACCCTCTGCACATGTAATTGTGTTTTCCTTACTATATTATCTCTGACAGGAAAAGTGTGAGCTTCAGAGAGGCTAACAATGGGCTCCTTACTTTCTTTCTGAAATTCTCATGCTTTTATCACTTTGTCCTCTTCCATGAATCTATAAAATAAATATCTATGGGGTCCATTGGCTAGATCAATACTTCCCATACTGTTATTCCATTATTTGATTATTTTTCTCCACTGTTAATCATGAGGTAACTGACTCTATGATAAAAAATTAAATTTGGAAGATCTGTTTTGAACCTTGCATTTAAAAAAAAATTAATTTGGTCTTTTCCCACTCCAGATAAATGAACTGACAATTTTTTGCTATCATTGTAATATTTTCTTTGATATTGGAATTGGTGCCATTTAAAATAGTCATTTACTTGGAGTAATGTATTTTGAATGAATGAACAAATGAATTTTGATAATTGCAGATGATCCTAACCAAGACTGCTATAAATGTCTCTATCTTTCAAGATAACTTTTGATTTCTTGCCATAATTATATTGATATATTTCTTGATTATTATCTGCCACACGCTTCTGATGTATTTCACTAAATGGGTAATCTGCCAGTCAGAGTCCTCCTGCAAGAGATTAATTTATCCTCGAGTAAAATATCTTGTAATAATTTTACAAGCCATGGTAGTCCAGTGGTTAGAATGCTGTACTGCAGGATAACTCACTGCTCACTCCAGTTGTTCGATTCTGAACAGCTCAAGGTTGCCTCAGCCTTCCATCCTTCTGCGGTTGATAAAATGAGAACCCAGATTGTTGGGGGCAATATGCTGACTCTGTAAACTGCTCAGAGAGGGCTATAAAGAACTATGAAGTGTTATATAAGTGCTATTGCTATTGAACCAATTACTCAAGGTAGCAAAAACTAGAGAAATGCAAGAAAAGTTATCTAATTTCTATATTTATTTTTATTTTAAAAACCATGTTTTCTTTCACTAATTGGTGCTCAGACTGTATTCCTCTGCCTGTAACACTTATGATTTCTTATCAAATAGGATGATATTTTTAGGCAAACCAATATCAATCAGAAAAAAATAGTTTGAATTCCTATATTGCCAGTGACTCCACTGTTAGATCTGTGTAAACATGAGTTCCATTTAAGAAGCATTTTATTTTCCTCAAACTTTTATTTAAAAGTCCTAAACAAAATTTGACAAAGATCTGTCATTGAAATTACTTTGCCAGCCGGAGTAGAACTCCAGTAAAGACAACACTGGATTAGTCTGGCCCATTATAGGAAACATTTATGACTAAAAACCACAGTTCAGAAGCAAGGACAAACCCTTTAATCTGGGGTCCTGATCTTCTTCCTGAAGCAGCTAGAGGATATATATATATATATTGTACCGCCCCCAACATGCAGACTATGGAAAGAAGGCAAGTTCTGGTTTTCAGACAATAAAGTTTTGCATTGGAAAATAAAACAAACAAAAACGGTTGCAAACAAATATGCCATCCCTACAGAGCATCAAGGAAAACCATCATCATCATCCTCTGCCATTTCCTTGGCAAATTCTAGATCCTGCTGCTCACGCTCCCGGCGCTCCTACAAAATAAAGGTTACAATATAACTTAGTGTCATTTATTTGCCATACAGCAAAACTGAGTTTCAGTGCAAATTACATCTATAAGCATTTAACAAGGTCCATTAAAAGATGCTATTATTTCACCCCTTGTAAATTTACTCATATGGCTGACATATTGCAGAAAGAGAAAACTGCAAGAGAACTGCATTTCAAATATTTCTGAGATATTTGATCTGAATTGGTTGATAACACACACACACTCTCTCTCTTCCCCTCATCTCTTTTTCTCTCTCTCTCTTCCAGATAACTGTTCCTCAATTTTGGCCAACTGGGTCTTCAACTCCCAAAAATTGCCAGCCAGCCATGCAAGCTGGGAAATTCTAGGAGTTTGTTCAAACATCTTAAAATGATCAAGGATGAGAAACATTGCTCTAGATCAGGGGTCTCAAACTCAATTTACCTGGGGGCCACTCAAACTCAATTTACCTGGAGGCAGAGTCTGGGTGAGGCTGAACCACATAAGGGATTCCATTATATTGGATATTATACTTTCATATCACTAATATTATACTTTCATATCACGGTGAAGGCCACAAGATACCGTCCTGCGGGCCGCAATTGGCCTGCGGGCCGCGAGAATGAGACCTCTGCTCTAGATGATATCAAAATTAAACCTTAATTTTTAAAAAGTTTGAAATCTCACAACTCAAGATATTACAACAAACCATACTATATTTAAATCTCATACAATTTCAGCAATTTAATATTTGGTAATCTAATGCCATTACACAAGATCAATAGGACCTAGTTCATTAAGCCTGCCAGTCCTAATCTTATGCAAAACAATGCCTCGACTAATGAGCTTTTTGTGTGATTAACAGGAAACCTACCTCTGCAGACTCCAAATCCTTGTTATAAGATTTGGGGGGGAATCTCATAGCCTAGAAATGGGAGAAAATGAAAAGAGCAAACACCAATGTTAAAGGTAAATTTCAAAAAGAAAGCTCACAGGAAAATTTCACATATTCGTCTTCAATAGCAGAGGCAAAGGCACAAAAGAACAATTCAAAGGGCAAATGTTCTAGCTCTTCCATTTGAAATAAAATCCTACATATATCTTCTTATTTTGTCTTTAGTGACAGGAACTGAATTGTCTACCATAAGGTCTTCCCAGAATTGGAAAGTTCCCTGCCTTCCCCACATCTGAAAAAAATCCCTTAATATTACATAGGCCTTTAGAGATCTTAAACCACTTAAATATTGATGTTTGACAAACTGTTGATGATATTAACTGGAGAATCAAAGGTCCCTTCTTTTCAACCTTGTTCAGACATTGTCAGACGGCCCCTTGTGGAATTCTGATGCACATTTCATCTTTTATCTCATACAGCTTGCAGACAGTTCCTTGACACCCCAAATTACTTTTGCAGCAAAATGACCAAATTCTAGGCTTTGTGGTTTTTTTCATTTCTTTGAGGTACGGGGGAAGTCGGCTTCTGAGAGACCGCTATCCCTGACACTCCAAAAGCCCACCCCCAAAGTGTGTGAGAAAAATGTATGATTCTCCTTTAAGTGATGTCATCATTGGGTGACTAGGAGGGTGAAGTGGGTCCTTAAACATTGACCATCCTTGCCTTACCTTGACAGACATATTGTGAATGTCCAGGCAGAAGGAAATACGTTGGTGGAAGGCAAGTTGAGGCTCCCGGGTAGAATAAATATCAGTCATCTCCTTTGACTGAACATATCCTTTCTCATGGTTGATGCTAGCTTCAATCACACCATCCCGAATAGCCTGGAATCAAGACACAACAATGGTTAGGTGGTCCTCCAATGGCAACTTAGAAGAACAAGGCAAAGTATCAGAGAAAGCTTTTCACAGCTTGTTTGGGAAAATAAAATTTATGTGATCTAATGGAAAAGAAGGAATATTATTCAATTCTATGATATTAGTGCCAAAAACATGTGATGCCAGGTATTCAAAACTAAAGCAATCAGCAGTGGATTTTGAACACTATGTTTTGGAATTTTCCAAATAACCAGTCAATTTCTCTTATCACAAAGATTGGCACCTAATGGATTTCAAGTGCAACCCAATTGCTTAGGATATCTGGAAGTTTGTAAACTCTACAGTCCCTTACCTTGGCAACAATGAATTCAGCATCCTCTGGGCTATCTAATTGCAACTTCTGAGCTATATCAGCTAAGGAGATGCGTGAATACGAAAGGCTGATCATGCGAACACCTGCATTAGGGGTAAAAGAAAACCAATGTCTCTTTCTATATATCTATCTCTAACTCTCAGCACAAAGGTCAAAAAAGAAGAGCAAAGACAAGTAATTGTACTTTTTCTTTCTATTTGTAGGGGGCATTTGTAAAAGCAGGAATTAGTTCAATCTTTTTCTCTTCAGAAAGAGAAAAATGAGAACATGTCACTAGCAGATGGCTTTCCTAGATAGAATTTTAAAGTCTATGTTACCACCAGAAGGAAAATGACAAACAATTAATGGTCTCTCACCTGTTTTAATCACATTGTGTCTTAGCCGGATGATGAGGGTGTATGTTCCATCTGTTTGGAACTTATCACTAAACTGATCGAGAACCTGATTGAACTTGGCTAGATTTCCTGTTCGAACAGCTGTCAAAAGGATACAAAAGAGGATTAAGTTGAAGAACTGTATGAAATATGTGAAGGATTTAGGCACCTGGATATGTGTACACTTGTTCTTTAGGTTCCTTTAAAGCCTGTGATTTAATACTTGACCTTTTATCTCAAGTTCACACGCTGCATATAAGCAATGTAATGAATAGTTATAACTATGAGAAACTTTGAGGGAATCATCAGATACATTTGATTGTAGCAGACATAATCATGACATTGTTTTAAAAATTGTGGTTTCTCTGGCATACCTGGGCAAATTTTAGCCACTATCGGAGTAAAGCAAAGTATATGTACAGTCAACACTTCATATACTTCATCATTTTTCCATATGTGTGTAGAATCGCTTACAGCAGCTGGAACAAGGCTTTCTCTTTTCTGGACGCTACTGCAGTCTGCTGGTTTCCCATTGCCAGTAACAATGAAAAACAAATAATCTTAAACTCCAGAAATCGGTACTATCAATACCTTAGTCTAGGGCTAGGCAAATGTACTACTTAAAACAATTGTGACTACATGTAGACTAGCATGAATTTCCGTGATTCCTGAGGCATCTGAGCAAGTTTACCTGCACTGGCTGAGAACTCCTCCACCAGGGACTCAAGAGTTTTATATTTTTTTTGCTTGCTAGGTATGACTCTCAATAATAATATTTACCCTGTGTCAAAAGGAAGTAGGGCATGAGAGATCTTTTCAGAGATGGCTGCCGAAACTGCAGTCTGTCTGGAATCTCTCCTAATAGCAATTCCACCACAATCAGCAACTTATGAACCTAAATCAGGGATACAATAATACAGCATTTGTTCAGTTAGTAGCCACAGAATGCATGCATCCCCAGGCCACAGCACCTCTGGAGGAATAGGCTCTCACTGTCTGTTTGAAGCCAACAGCTGTATGCTGGGGTGCTTTCCGCAGCGCATTTGTCATAGTTCTCCGAGCTTCAGAGTATTCCAATTGGATGGCTTTGATTCGGCCTGGAAAGGAAAAAAAAAACTAGTGCTAAGAAAGATTAGGGCAAATGTTCACAATAAGGCTACTTTGAGATGTTAGACCCCCCCCTCCCTTTGTGATGTGAATTTGTACTGTATTACTAAACTAGAAATAGAAATTAAAAATATTTCCTCAACGGAAAATATTCAATTAAGGGGGGGGGGGGCTTTTCTGTAATAGTCTAGGGCAGTGATGGCGAACCTATGGCACGGGTGCCACAGGTGGCATGCGGAATAATTTCTTAGGGTACGCGAGGCGTTGCCCTGTCAGCACTAACATGCATGTGTGCTCTGGCCAGATGATTTAGGCCTTCTTTTGAGGATCCTGAAGCCTCTGGATGTGGGGATGGGAGGCTGTTTTCACCCTCCCCAGGCTGGGGAGGGCTAAAAAGCGCACCAAAAGCAGGGGATCACACACACAGCATTATGGGTATGGCACACCCATGCACGATCCCCCTGCGCGCCCCCTGCTTTTGGCACGCAAGCCAAAAAAGGTTAGCCATCACTGGTCTAGGGAACATTTTAACACAATAAATCCTGCTATTATCTATTCCCAGTATAGCTTGAGCCAAATGAACAGGCACTGTGATTATTATACATGTCAACAGCTGTACCTCTGAATTTTTGCACAAGATCACGGTGAAATCAAGCTGCTTCAAAGTGTCCCATTGGCTTGCAAACACTTTTCTGCACCAAGACTGGAAGGCATTGGGGGCCATGATCATCTGCTTTTGTAGAAATTGGGTGCCTGAAGTCGTGTGAGATCAGGATGCCCAGAAGCTTCCAATCTTCACACGAAGAGTATTTGCAAACGGATGGGAGGTTTGAAACAATACATTTCGCTACCCCAAAGCTTTCTGTCATCATGCAAATGCTTTTCCATGCCAAGTGGTGGGCAGCCTCGGTGAATCAGAGAAGCCAAGCAGGATGTACTCATCCCACTCTCCCTTGCTCTCATCACTCTGCTTTGGAGCACTGGGACAGGCAATGAAACCGTGGCAGAGAGGCTGGAGAGGAGACAGCTCGTTAGATCTTCACAAGCTGAGTCTCCATAGGCCCAATGTCTGTAGAGATCTGGTGTGGTAAGATGGGTGGGGGGAAGCAATTGTGGAGAGCATGAGTTATCTCAGTGAGTCGGTAGAGGTCATGGGTGATCTTAAGCAGGTAACCTGTTCCATCACTAGGCCCCTGATGGCCTTTCCCATCCTGAGATATCTCATGTGCACTTAACAACCTATGCATTCAATTACTGAACGAATGGGCAAAAGCAGGGAATTTTCATGTTCAGAAAAGGCTTTAATGGCATAACATAATCCAGGGCTCAAGACCACCTTAACCTGACAACATGTCAAAGGCTTCCTATTTCTGTGCCAAATATATGTTTCAAATTTATTTTCTCATGTTTTTGTTTAATACTCATATGTGTTCATTGGAATTCAGAAGATTTCAATCCACCAAATGAGCTGTTTTTTCCAGAATAGACCTCTTTGTAGCTCTATATAGCATAAATATTTACATTAGAATTTTTTTGTTTTTCTTTGTTGCTTTTTATTTTTATTATTATATTCAAGGTAAATTACCTCCTTGGAAAAGTGTTTCTTATAATTGAATGTGTTTTAACTAAAATAAATTAATTTATAAGACACCATTATAGTAATTAGTCGAGAAACTACTGAGCAAATATAAATATAGGCTTCACAAAACTTAAAAAAATTGGAAAGTAAACACTCCAAAATAATTGTTCCCTTTTCAGTTATTGTACTCTTAAACCCAATATTGCTCGAAAGAAATCCAAAAGTAATATAGGCATCTGACAGTAGCAGAAAAGTATGGCACTTATAATATATTAAACATTGTAAGAATTATAGCTTTTTAAATGTTTCTAATTCTTACTGTTAAAAAATAAGAAAGAGCATATATAGATGACGGAGGATATTCTATTCTTCAAGGAGAAGAGTATAGAAAATCTTAGTTTACATAATTTATTTTGCTTTTACTAATGATAAATTAATACGTTAAGTCATTCTGTTTTGCTTTCATGGTCAAAAACAATAAATAAGCACACCCCTAATAACTATAATCAAGCACAAAGTATGGTATTTTATATTAAAAAGGATCAGCTGTTTCCTCTTACCAGTATAGTAGAGATACCTGGCCCATTCATTATTGTTTGCCTGCTCAGGGAATACTGATTTGGAGACCAGCTTTTCTGCCTGATCATAAAGGTCATAATGAAGGTAGTTCCTGAGCAGCAAATTTAGCAGAGTAGCCTGTCCATCTGCATCATGCCGGAGTGTTGCTGTCCTTAAACGAGCATGAAGGAAACTTTAAAAGGAAAAGAAATGGAGAGAGGTTATGTCATCAAGAAAGTGCAAAAGAGTAGTGGTGGGGGGAGATGATGGTAACATCCAGATGCTTCCAATTTTACCTCCTGACCACATCCAACTTATTCAAGAACTCATAGATACGAGCATGGTAATAATAACACTTGGCCACCACTAGATCAAGGGCACGGCGATTTTGAGGACTTATTTTTTGCATCAAATCATCTGAAACTTTCTGGGCCTGAAGAAAGAAAATAATGTGAAAAGTATATTTGGCTCCAATGGAAGTTTTACATAGTATCATTAAGTATGGATCAACTCTTACAATTTCTATCAGATATGCAAAAGATTATTTTTAAAATCTTTCATAAGTCATTTTAGTAAAAATAAATAAATAAAAATATATTCATTTGGACATGAGGATCCTATTGCACTTATGCAAGAAAAATTCATTCACATTAGCTTTGGGGAAAAACAGTGCACGTTGAATGAAGAAGTGTGGTAAAACCCAACAAATAAGAAGAGGGGATGGGACCAGTATTAAAGACAATTCTGCAAAATTATTACTAGTTATTTGATTACAATCTGATCCAATTTTATGGATTAAAACCTTCAAAAGATGCAATATCCTTGTAATGGATACATTTGTCTCTTGCTAATACATTCACTCTCTCTTGTATATACCGCTAGCTGGGTAAGTGTGGAAAGTATTAGATAACTCCTAATTTTCCTGTTTTAATTCCCTGCTCTTTCTTCCACCCCCTTATCTCTGGCAAGTCTTTGCTTTCAATTAGGAAACGACACATATGGAATGTCAGTCCAGTACCTCTTGGTAGCGTTTGCTATTCATCAAATAGATAACCAGGAGTAATTGAAGGTATGTTTCTACTTCCGGCAAAAGAGGAGTAGAAGCTGCCTTCCCTGTACGGGGTCGGAACTGTAGGTCCACTTCGGTGTCCATAGGCTTTAGAGTGATAAGAAAAAAAAGAGAGAGAAAGAAGGTGGAAAAGAAAGAAAAATAGACATTTTACTCCCTTTCTCAAAAAAGCCAATTTACCTATGGCTTAAGATCATTTTTCCCACTTCCATAATCCAACATTTAAATTATCTTTAAGTGTTTCAGTATGGTGGAATGTAATCTGGAATAGCAGAAAGGAGGGGATGCTCTTTTCCAAAAAATAAAGAGACTGAGGAGCTTAAAATATCTGATGGGCAGGATGAGAACAAAATGGGATCCTCCCTTGGGATTTCAGAAATTATTAGTTATTACAGGTAGTTGTTTAAGTCTGACAAGATTTTGTTTGTTGGTGAACAACAGTAAGAGAACTATTCAGAAGTAACTTCACATGTTGTTCTTGGTTCTTTGGGTCTGACAATCAGAGATAATATACGCCAATCCTCCTAAAATTCAGGGGGAATACCCAGCCTATCTCCCACCTCAACTTCCTCTGAACTTGCCTCCTCCAGGAAGCTGATGAGGAAGTCCCGCACAGCACTGTTAGATGTGAAAAAGCCACTGATGGCTTTTTGGAGCACATTGGGGTTGAGGCGACGGGAAGTGGAGGGCAAAGCTCTGAGGGCACGCAGGACATAACGGGGTTCCTTCCCTAATACAGCTTTCTCAAGTTGTTTCACATGTTCTTTGATGTCTGCAATGGATAATAAAGTAAGTTAAATAAAAATGACTTCACATTATAGTGTGGTATAACAGGAAATGCCCAGCACTGATTACAGCAAGTTAATATTCATACAACAAAAACTTACATAACAATATTCTACTGTTTTTTCATGTATTTTTTGGATTCTAAGCAATAATTCTGATGCTATTTTAAACTCATAGCAAACTTACTCAAATTCCTATCAAAACTGTTTATAATATGGAAAAACGTTTGCAGTGACTCAGAATTACCAGTAAGCCATGATGGATACTGGTTTCTGGATTCTAATGCAGATTTCAATATCTCCTAAACCAGTGGTTTTTAAAAAAAATCTCATTCTGACAGTCCATACCTTTAAGATGTGTGGACTGTCAGAACTTCCCAGCCAGCCTGCTCTAAGGCTTTAACAATGGCACTTGAGTATTGCTACAGGTTAATTTGAAGACTACATTGTTAGATGAAAAATAATAAAATACAAATGGGCAAAAGTCAACATTATTTTGAAGTGTGGGAGCTCCATGAATTATCTGTGGGTGATGAAAACTGAATGCTAGCACTATTGCTGATCAATTTGATATGGAATAAATTTTCAGAAATTGGACCTTAGTTGTAGAATGTTTTTCCAGATAAATTTATCTAATATCCATATTCTGTTATCTTGGTATCAAAATAAAATATTTTCCACTTTTACAAAATTTTAATCATTACTATTTTAAAAAAAATACAATTGATTATACTTTTTGTATTTTTATAACTTTTAATTTATTTTGATTTTATTCTATATCTTTTTTTTAGATTCCACTTTGTGAACCATCTACTCAACTTTACTGTTCCAATAAGACAGTCATCTCCATTAAAATGTAATATGTTTCTAAACTGGTCAGTAACAAAGACTCCACCATCTACCACACCCTTCAAATAAAAATTACTGAAAATACATGCAAGGTGGGCTCTGCCAGATTATTTTAGACCAGTATTTTTCAACAACTTTATTACAGAATAAATTACACTGTAATACTAAGCGATTCAAACCTGTTTTTTTGCCAACACACTTGTGAGAAGTCAGAATTTTGAGCAACACATCTAATTAGATTGTATTGTTATGTACCTTCTCCGTGAAGTTCATAACGTTTCAGCAGGTTTACACAAACGTAAAAGCCACACAAGAAAACATGCAGATTTTCATAGGCCAGATCTGGTAGCCTCAGAAAAACCCAATGTCACTAGCTTTCAACTCAAGGAACTAAGTCAAGGGCTAAAAGCAGTAATGCATCCCGTGTCACCCCAAGCAATTATAGTGTATTAAGCAAGACACGAACAATTATGGCTTATATTATCAGTATCTCACATCCTCCCTAAATTAGGCTCCCTTCTCCAAACGCTTCTGTAGCTTTAAAGACGTCTGTAATTTACTTTTTTTGCTTCCCCCCCACCCCCAAGAAACAATCCCACTCTATTAACCCCTTTCCAAACCGCAATTCCAACCCCCAAACCCGATCAACTGGAGCCCCTGCAACTTTGGGGCAGCACACCCACCAGCCCTAGCCGCCTCTAACCACAATGGGAATAGGGAGGGGGGGGGGAATATTCCAGGCTCCGCCCCTTTCCGCTTCTCTGGCCTTTTCCGTTCCACCTCAGTCGCGTGCGATGCTATTCTGCCCTTCCCCCACCTCCAACCGTCTTCCCCACCTTCGAGCGTGACGGCGTCGAGCTCACGCTGCGATTTCTCCGCCGAAGCAGGTTCGGCCGGAGGCGCCTCCTCCGGCATCTCCACATCGGCTGCCGGAGCGGCCGGTTGTGGGGGCTCGGCTGGGGGCAGCTTGGCCTTTTCGGATCCGGCGCGGCGTCTCGACCCGCCTTCCTGCTTCATGGCTCCGTCTTCCACGCACCGGCAGCGACCGTGACAGAGCAACAATCGCGGGGCGCGGCGCAGGGCACGTCGGGAAAGCAGAAACAAGTTCGAGCAGCCGATCGCCGAGGGGCGGGTCGAGGACAGAACGCGGATGGATTTGCCTTCCCAGCATCCTCGGGGAAGGAGATCCGTTGTTTTTAAAAAAAGGAAGGGAGATGGGATCTCTGTGCTCACTTCCGCTCTCTTGGTGAAGCGGAAGGGTGCTCCCCCTAAGGCGGGAATTGAGGGAAAGTGAGCAGCGGTGATAGCGCTTTTATTTATTATTTGCTTATTTTTATTTTATTTATTTCTTCAAGCATGTATTAGATAACATATATAAGTATAAACATGATTTTGAATACATGAAATGTATAATAAAAGGGAACATTAGTGCAGGGACGGTTGGTGCACTCATGCACGTTCCTTAGAGACCTTAGGAATGGGGTGAGGTCAACAGGAGACAGTCTAAGGTTAAAGTTTTGGGGGTTGGGGGAAGAAACCACAGAGTCAGGTAGTGCATTACAGGAGTTGACCACTCTTGCTGAAGTCATATGTTCTGCAATCGAGTTCGGAGCTGTTTACCTTAAGTTTGTATCTATTGTGTGCTCCTGTATTGTGGTTGAAGCTGAAGTAGTCATTGACATGTGGGACGTTGTAGCAGACAATTTAGGTCAGACCGTAGGTGGCGTACTTCTAAATTGTCTTAAGCTCAAAATTTAAATAAATTTGCGAATCTCCTTATTAGCAGTGCTCTCAATCTTGGCAACTTGAAGATTTTAAGTTTTTATTTTATTCTTATCGTGCCTTATAAGTAGCTCGGCATTTCTACTATTCCTTCCTCCTCTTTTCTCCACAATGACAACCTTGTGAGGTGAGAAAGATACTGAGGGGAAATGTGTCATAAAGCCACCCAAGCCTAAGGTGCAGTCTCCCAGTTTCTAGCCCTCTAGTGTCTAGACCTAAGACCTACAGACTTTGGAGTTGAAATCCACACAACTTAAAAGTCATAGTTGAGAAACACATTTCTTTATAGAAAATTCTTAAAAGCCCCCAATGCAGTGTCACCATTGCTCAGCCCCTGACATTTCCATTTTCTAATGGGATATAAAACAAAATTGCTGGCAGGGGATTGAAATCCATCATACCTAAGGGCTTTAAAAGGCTTATTACAACCTTTTAAACGCTTTTGAGGATACTATCATTTTTGTGTCAAAATAAGATGCACTTTATCCTGGTTGCAGCGGGGAGTATTTTAAGCTAAGTGATTGAAGCTTTATTCATTGATTCATGAAGAAATGACTACATCTTTCTTATATAGTTCTTCAGAATAACCAAGTTAGAAGGGATCTTGGAGATCGTCTAGTCCAGCCCCTTGCTCAGGAAACCCTCAGCTCAAGAAACCCTATACCATTTCAGACAAATGGTTATCCAGTCTCTTCTTAAAAATGTACAGTGTTGGAGCATTCACAATTTCTGGAGGCAAGTTTCCCACTGATTAATTATTCTGTCAGGAAATTTCTCTTTAGTTCTAGGTTGCTTCTGTCCTCGATTAGTTTCCATCCATTGTTTCTTATCCTCTCTTCAGGTGTTTTGGAGAATAGCTTGACTGTTTTTTGTGGCAGCCCCTGAGCTATCCGAACACTGCTATCATGTCACCCCTTATTTTCATTAAATGACTAGCTGTTCCTGGCCACGGATTGCTGTGGCCCAGTCTGGTTAAATGGCCAACCAATCTGTGTGGAGATCTACACCTGCACACACAAACACGTACACACAACCTGGAGAGGGGCAGGGGCGGTGGGAGACGGGGTGTGCATTATCTCTTGGAGGATCGTGGCCGCTGGCTACAGGCAGTCACGCGCCCCAACCCACTAAGCTCCCTTCGCAGGCTAGGAGGTCAAGGATCACAGAGCCGGGGCCTTAGGCTGCTGTTATGCAACGCCAGGTCTGTGGTTCACAAAGCCCCCCTCATCAATGACCTTGTGTCAGAGAGGGACCCGGACCTGGTGGGTATAACGGAAACCTGGTTGGACCACGAGGGAGGATTACCCCTCGTAGAAATGTGCCCACCAGGATACCGAGCCTTTCATCAGCCTAGGACCCTAGGGGTGGGGGGTGGGGGTGGCGATTATGGTTAAGGAAGGTCTTGAGCCGAAGGAGACCATGATCCCTCAAGACGACCGGGTGTGAGTCCCTCTACGTGAAGTGGGGCCTGGGGAGGCAGATGGGCGTGCTAGTTGTATACCTGGCTCCCCGCTATGTAATAGCAGCCCTGCCCAAGCTCCTGGAGGTGGTAGCCGAGACGGCGGTTGAGACCCCCAGACTGTTGGTCATGGGGGACTTTAACCTGCTGTCGGTAGGCGAGGCCTCCGGGGTAGCTCGGGAGTTCATGGCCTCCATGACGGCCATGGACCTGACCCAAGTAGTTCTTGGCCCCACTCACGAGGGAGGACACACCCTGGATTTAATCTTCGTCTCGGGACAGTGGAGGAGTGATCTGGGAATAGGGGACTTAGTCATCTCACCCTTGTCATGGACAGATCACGCTCTCCTTCGGCTGGACTTTCCAATCGTCACACACCACCGCGGGGAGGCGGAACCAGAGATTCCTAGATGGTTCCACCCCAGGTGCCTGATGGACCCAGAAAGGTTCCAGAGGGAGCTTGGGCCAATACCTGTGGCCTTGCCCTGCAACTCGACTGAGGACCTAGTGGCTGCATGGT
This sequence comes from Rhabdophis nuchalis, assembly GCA_039707465.1. Classification (NCBI taxonomy): domain Eukaryota; kingdom Metazoa; phylum Chordata; class Lepidosauria; order Squamata; family Natricidae; genus Rhabdophis; species Rhabdophis nuchalis. The sequence continues at coordinate 124,196,224 of CM077647.1, read as the reverse complement.
TTAGTGCGGCCGCGGGGGCCTTGGACCGAGTCGCGTCCTTGCGGCCTCATATGCAGCGCCGAATCACCCAGGCTCCGTGGTTTACCGAGGAGCTGAGGGAGATGAAATGCCGCAAGAGACGCCTAGAGAGCAGATGGAGATCTCGCTCCGAAGCCGACCGAACACTAGTAAGAGCCCATATTAGGACTTACTTAGTGGTGATAAGAGTGGCCAAACGTGAGTATTGTGCCACTCTTATTGCATCCGCAGATAACCACCCTGTTGCCCTATTTGGGGTAACCCGCTCCCTCCTTCATCAGAGGCCGCGGGAAACCCCTCTACAGGGTCGAGCAGAGGAATTTGGTGAATATCTGCAGGATAAAATGACTTGGATTCGGAACGAGTTGCCCTTCATTGAAAGTGGTCCAGTCGGATTGTCCGAGGCTGTTCTTGAGACACCATCTTGGGAGGAGTTTAACTTTGTTACTACTCAGGATATGGACAGGTTGTCGAGGAGACTCAAGGCCACCACATGTTTATTGGACCCGTGTCCCTCCTGGCTTGTACTGGCATCCTGGGAGGTTACACGAGGCTGGCTCCAGGATATCGTGAACGCTTCCTTGAGTGAGGGGTACTTGCCTACTGCCTTGAAAGAGGCGGTGGTGAGGCCCCTCCTCAAGAAGCCTTCCCTGGACCCAGCATTGTTGGAAAATTACCGTCCAGTCTCCAACCTTCACTTTTTAGCGAAGGTTGTAGAGAGTGTGGTGGCTCAACAGTTTCCTCGGCACCTGGAGGAAATTGATTATCTAGACCCACGCCAGTCCGGCTTCCGACCCGGTCACAGTACCAAGACGGCATTGGTCGTGTTAGTGGATGATCTCTGGAGGGCGCGGGTTAGGGGATGTTCCTATTAGACCTCTCACCATGGTATCCTATTGACCGACTGGGGGGGGGTTGGGAGTGAGAGACACTGTATTATGGTGGTTCTCGTCCTACCTCTCTGGTTGGTCGCAATGTGTGTTGGCAGGGGGTCAGAGGTCGGCCTCGAGGCCCCTCTTATGTGGGGTTCCTCAGGGGTCGGTCCTCTCGCCTCTCCTGTTCAACACCTATATGAAGCCGCTGGGTGAGATCATCAATGGTTTTGGGGTGGGATACCATCTGTACGCTGATGATACTCAGTTGTACATATCCACCCCAGACCACCCCAACGATGCCGCTGAGGTGCTGTCCCGGTGTTTGGAAGCCATACGGGTTTCGATGGGTAGTAACAAACTCAAGCTCAACCCATCCAAGACTGAGTGGCTGTGGTTTCCGGCACCCCGGTTCAGCCAGGTAAGTAGGTAACACTGGCCATTGGGGACGAAATACTGGCCCCTGTGGAGAGGGCGCGTAATTTGGGTGCCCTCCTGGACTCCCGGCTGTCCATGGAGGATCATGTGACAGCCGTGGCCAGGGGGGCATTTTATCAGGTACGCTTGATACTCCAATTGCGCTCTTTACTGGACCGGGCTGCCCTCCGCACAGTCACTCAAGCACTCGTGACTTCCCGGCTTGACTACTGTAACACTCTCTACATGGGGCTTCCCTTGAGGTGCACTCGAAGGTTACAGTTAGTCCAGAATGCAGCCACACGGGTGATCATGGGAGCCTCTAGGCATTCCCATATAACACCTCTCCTGCGCGAGCTGCACTGGCTACCTGTGGCCTTTCGGGTGCGCTTCAAGGTGTTGACGACCATCTTCAAAGCGCTCCATGGCTTGGGGCCTAGCTATATGCGAGACCGTCTCCTGCCCCATACATCCCTTCGACCGATCCGCTCCCACAGAGAGGGCCTTCTCAGGGTGCCATCGGCCAGGCAGCGCCGGTTGGCGACACCCAGGGGAAGGGCCTTCTCTGTGGCGGGCCCTACCCTCTGGAACGACCTACCCCCTGAACTACGCACCATCTCAGACCTCCGCCTTTTCCGCCAGCGTCTTAAAACGCACCTATTCCAACAAGCCGGCCTAGCATAACCTCCTGTTCCTGACTGTTATTAGCTAGATTTTAATTAGGGGATTTTACACTATTTTAGCACAGGGTACGGGTTTAATAGTTTTTTTTAAAAATTGTATTTTTGTATATTTGTATTGTTTTTACATTTTCCTGTGCGCCGCCCTGGGTCTTTTTTTAGGAGAAGGTGCGGATTATAAATTCGAATAAATTAAATTAAATTAAACACAACCACTTTATAACCCCCAACCTATCTACCTACTCCCTTTCTCCCTCTATCCCTCTACCTACCTACCTACCTACCTACCTACCTACCTACCTACCTACCTACCTACTACTGAATTTCTCCCTCTCTCTCCCCCTCTACCTACCTACTTTATTTCTCCCTCTCTATCCCTCTACCTACCTACCTACCTACTGTATTTCTCTCTCTTTCTCTCTCTATATCTCTCTACTTACCTACCTACCTACCTACTTACCTACCTACCTACCTAGAGAGAGGAGAGAGAGGCCGGTGACTCTGCAGTGGCCTGGGGGGGGAGAGTTGGCAGGGGAGGCGGCGGCGGAGGAGAGGCTGCTGACTGGGCAGTGGTCTTATGGGGGGAGGAGTTGGTGGCTGGGGCAATGAGAGAGGCTGCTGACTGGGCAGCAGCCTTGGGGTGTTGGCGGAGGAGGGGGCAGCGGCAGAGGAGGAGGGAGGAGAGGTCACTGACTTGGCAGCGGGCTTGGGGTGGGGGAATTGGCTGGGGTGGCGGGGTGGTGAGAGAGGCCACTGACTTGGCAGCGCCCTTGTGGGGGGGGAGTTGGCGGGGCGGCGGAGGAGAGAGAGGCTGCTGAGGAGGCAACTGTTGCGGATATGACGCAGATCGCTCCATCACTTGTGCAAGTGACATGAGCTAAAAAACGGGCAGGTAGGAGGGGCTGCGAAGGGGAGGGGGGCAAGTGAGTGAGTGAAACACACAGAAGAGCTGCAGTTTTATATTTGTGTAGCTTGTACCTGGGCACCGGTGTGCCATCCACACAATCTGTATGTCTCATTGGTGCTGCACTTGTAAGGAACATTGTGTAAAAATTTGGTGGTGATTGGTGCAGTAGTTTCTGAGATTAGCGGTTTTGAACAAACTCATAGTTACATTTTTATTTATATGGATTATGTTATTCTTCATTTAGTTGTGTTTGAGTTTGATGATTCTATGGATCAGGTTTCTACACATCTTCTGATCTTGCACTACTTTTTTGAATTGTTATGACTACACTAGCTGGTTTTAAATATATAATTCTAAAATTCTTTAAATAAATTTAGTAAATTAAGGAATTTATAGAGTCACTTGTTTCCAAAAAGCAAAGAATTTTATGCCAAAGATTTGTTGTAATGTTTGAGATATAGCCCATTAACAACTTCTTCAATCCTGCATACTGTACTGTTTTTCTTTGTGACCTGTAGTCTCTGCAAAACCAATTTGTCAATATTTTAAAACATTTTATTGGAAATAAAATAACTCAGAAAAATATCCATGGATTATACATAAAATTTTATCAGATTGATACTTGACTAAAGTTATAATAACTATTATTTGTACTAACATGCTGTTGAGTGTTTTGGCTTGTTTGCTTGATTGCAATCAGCAGTTTGCCTTTTCTCATAGTGATCTTGAGCCCTTTCATTTCTATTGGCTGCAATTGCGGATCGTTCCACTGCTGGGAGCAGCGCTGGGAACCGCCCCATCAACTGTCCTCTGATTCCACAGAGGCCTCTTCGAGGGTAGATGGCACCACCACCAGGGCAGCTAGCCAGAGGTCCCGCACAGCTTCCGTGGCCCCTGACAAGGCCTCCAAATGTTCAGATAAGTCTATAACAGGTTCCAAGGTCCCCTCCAGGCCACCTCCCACCTTATTGCCTGAGAGGCCTCTTTCCTCATGTGTGGCTGGGATCCGGAGTTGGTCTCCAGACCTCATCATTCCCCAGGGGTTGTTTGCTGAGGCCTCTGCCTCAGGTCTTGCCAGATCCTTGGCCCCCTCTGAGGCCAGCCCTGGCCAGGGGCCCTCTAAGTCAGAGGCCTTGGCTACCTTCACTCCCACTGCTGCAGGCCTGAAACAGGAGGATAATGCAGGTCTTGAACTTTCTCCTGTCCTTAGGGATATGAGTGCGGCTGCAATCTCTAAAGGGGTAGACACTGAGTTGCAGTGCAGGAGTCACCGTCTCAGGGCACTGGCCCCCTCCAGGGAGCTGCCTGCCCCTCAACTTGACCCCCCTTCCCTATGCATTCGGCCTACAGTGAAGGCTCTGTGCTGGGAGAGGAAGGTGAGATTCTGGATTTGGAATTATCAGATGATGAGGGCCTAGTCCAGGATGCAAGCCCTTCGTCTGGCCTGTTTAAACCGGCCTTGTTTAAATCCTTGCTATATAGGGCGAAGTCCACTACCAATATGGGGGGAACAACCACTCAAGCTAGCACCGCAGTGGGGCTTGACCCACGGAGCGTCTCTTTGCTGAACAGGTGCAGGAGCAGGAGGTCATTCCTTCTCCAAAATTGATTCTGGATGTTGTCCAAAAACAGTGGTCCCAACCAACTGTGGTTACTCCTCCCAGCAATGGAGACAGGAAACTACGCTGCCACAACTGAACAAGATACTCTCCTTCAGTTTCCCATGGTTGATCCTCCTATAGCGGGCTTGGCTTTTCCAGCTTTGATTCCATCCGAAATTTCGGAGGGCCTGAAAGCTGAGGATTCTAAGGCTGAGCTAGTCATACGTAAGACCCACCAGGCGACTGCCTGGGCATTGAGAGCCGCCATGGCGGCCTCATTTTTCAATAGAACTTCTCTGGTCTGGCTGAGGCAGCTTCAGGATAGGTTGGCCCCTGAGGATATTCGGCTCCACCAGGATGTCAACAAGCTGGTGGCAGCATTGGAATTTTCCTCGGATGCTACTCTTAATGCTGCAAAATTTTCTGCTCGAGCCGTAGCATCTAATGTAATCTCGCATCGTCTGCTGTGGCTCCGCCACTGGCAGGTGGACTTACGTTCTAAATGGCGCCTTGCCTCCACCCTCTTTAAGGGCGGCTTTCTCTTCAGGGCGGTGCTAGACCCAATTTTGATTGAGACCAAGGATAAGCAAAAGGTTCTCCCATCAGTCTCCAGGCACACAACAGCCGGCAACAGCCTTACCCTAGGAGACAGCCATTTCGGTCGGGAGATTCAGGATACACTGCTGCACCATACACTCCCCAGTATAACAGGTCATTTTCTCAGCCCCAGGATAGGTCCCAGGACTGATCTAACACCAGGGGCAGGGGCAGGCAGCAGAACCAGCAGCAAGCTCAGGTTCAGCTGCCCTTTCATGGCTCCGGCAACCAATCCTTTCGTAGGTACTGGTGACTCGCATGAGGAAGGCCCTATTGGTGAGCATTTAACAGCCTTTGCCCACCAATGGGAGGCCACAACCTCGGATGCCTAGGCCCTCCAGACCGTGCGGCTGGACCTCACTCTATAATTTCTTGCCATTTCCCTGAGACGTTTTATCAGATGCCCGATCCCCAGATGTCAGGACAAGCAATGCCTGATGGATGCAGAGATTCACCACCTTACCTCAATCTATGCCGTAGAGCAGGTACCACTAGGGCAAGAGGGTCTAGGATTTTACTTCATACATTTCCTAGTCCCCAAAACCTCGGGAGGATTTTGAGCAATCTTAGATTTGAAAAGGCTCAATTTCTACCTGAAATACAAAAAATTCAAAATGCAATTACTCAAGAGCATCCTAGCATGCATTCGTTAAGGCGATCTCACCTCGATTGCTATCAAGGAGTTTTATCTGCACGTTCCAATACATCTGGCCCATCGAAGGTTCCTAAGGTTCCAATTTGCAGGGCATCATTTCCAATACCGCGCCCTGCCCTTCAGCCTCCTCGGCCCCGCGGACCTTCACCAAATTGCTGGTGGTGATTGCGGCCTCCCTGAGGATGGTACCCGTAAGGGTAAACTTATTTCGACGACATATTGCTTTTGTCCTCACGCGCCTAGGCCTGTTGTGACCTACAGCTGACGATAGATACCTTACAGGATCACGGATTTGTGCTGAACTTCCCCAAAAGTCAATTACGTCTGACCACGTCCCTGCTTCATCTCGGGACAGTCATCGACTCAGAGAGGTGCGTGGTTTCCCTATCTCAGGACTGGCAACAGAGCCTTCAGACCCTGGTGCGCCAGGTTCTCCATCAGAGGTCCCCTTCCCTTGCGGTCCTCTCCAAGCTCCTAGGGAAGATAATTTCTTGCATAGACATTTTACCTTGGGCAAGGTTTCATGCGCGACTGCTTCAGTGGGTTCTTCTCCCCTTCCAGAGAGCTCACACCAGACACTCTCAAATGAGGACCTGCATACCAGCCAAGGTGTCCCTGTCACTGGTGGTGGCTGTCATCCTGTATCCTCAAGGGATGCCTCTTCAACGAGCCAGAGCGGATCATTGTTACCACGGATGCGAGCCAATTCGGGTGGGGAGCCCATGCCCTGAATCAAGTGGCCCAGGGTTGCTGGAACACCCAGGAACTGAGGAGCGGCATCAATTGGCTGCAGCTTTGGGCCATCCGCTTAGCTCTTTATGAGTTCCACGACTTAGTAGAATCCTCCCATGTTCTCGTACTTACTGACAATGTGGCATCCAAAGCGCATGTCAATCTCCAGGGAGGCACATGGTCCAGGGCTCTCATGATGGAAGCTGAGCGCCTCCACCACTGGGCGGAGATCTATCTATCATCGATCCATCCAGAGCACATCTCGGGCACCGCAAACACCCAGGCAGATTGGCTGAGCCAGTCCACGGGGGACCAGGCAGAGTGGTGACTGCACCTGTCCCTGTTCCAGGAGCTGTCCCGCCATTTCGGCCATCCACAAGTGGATCTGTTTGCACATCCCAACAACACTCATCTGCTGCGATTTTACACCAAGTATCAGGAAGCGGTGGCAGAAGGCACCGACACCCTCCCCAGCCCTTGGCCGGACGGCCTCCTGTACGCCTTTCTCCGCTACTGATTGTGCCTCTGGTCATCCAGAAGATCTTGACAGAAGGGGCGGAGGTCCTACTGGTCGCACCAATGTGGCCGAGATGCCCCTGGTATGCTGACCTCTTCCAACTGTCTATCGCACGTCCATGGAAGATTCCAGATGATTGGATCGTCCTCTCACAGGGGTTTTTCGTCCATCTGAATCCGCAGCCATTGCAACTAGCCGTGTGGCACGTGAGTGGGCTATGTTGAGTCAGCAGCACTTTTCTGACAGGGTCATCTCCACCATTCAGGCCGCTCACCGGCCATCGACGACCCGCATAACAGATAGATAAAACTTTATTGCAGTTATGGACCAGAAAACAAGATAAACAAATCACATGGGGATATATAACCGAGCCCCACTGAAGGGTGGGAAACAACAGACAAAATCGATGACAAAGACCATGCTGTCGACCGTACAATCTAACCATTATGGAAATTTAAATCTATGCTTTAGGAATATGATCAGTTCAAATTGAGTGTAAATAGTAGATACCGTGTAAAGGTTTACATGAGATCTACATATCAGCACCTGATGTGGCCACCAAGTGGTATGCTGCAAACTGTCAGCATGACTGGCCTCAGCCAGTGGGACCAACTCGACCCTTCTCACGGTTCTTACGTGCCAAGACTGCAGCAAAATTTTTTGCAACCTTCAGTGTGGTCCTCGAGTCAGTGTCCCGGAGTAAAAGGCAAAGACTATGATTTCCAATTAGTCCAGGAGATCTTTGGCAAATAGGAGAAATAAGTTGTAGTCTTTCCTCCTGGTAGTAGGGGTATGTGAATACAATGTGAACTAGCGATTCCAGGGATCGACTGTCACATGAACAGTGGCTGGGCTTTACACCCCCCGAACGTCTGCTATCAAGGGCATTCTAGGGGATCACGTTAAAGCGTGCCTTTATAAATGCCACCTGTATTTAATGGAGGATAGCTCAGAGAGATATTTAGGGGGGTGCGTCAGGGAATTAATGCCGAGAGAGAATGGAGAACAAATTCCTACACCAAGTGCCAAATTCTATTGCCTTTCGATGTCATCCAAACGTTGGAATATCAACGATTTAGCAGCATCGGGGCCAAGTATAAAGGCTTCAATGGGGGAGATGCCCCATTGAAGCCTTTATACCTGGCATGGATATTGCGGGCCCAAAGGCTGTGGAAGTCATCCCGCCATAAGCACTGTCCTAAATAATAGTCTGGGAGTCTGGCCCACAGAGCCAGCCAGTAGCCAATTGTATGTTTCCACAGAATGGTATTGAGCGATGGTATGCCCAATTCCAAATGGATTGCAGCATTACTCACACAAGGGGGGACTCCCATTAAGCAGCGTAGTAACTGGCTTTGAACAGACTCAAGACGGGAAATATTTTCTGGGACCCAAAGAGGCGCACCATATGTAATGGCAGCTATCACCTTTGCCCTATATACTTTTAATTCTGAGGGACTATGGTAGGCACCCTCCGAGTAGAAAAAGTGCAGGACAGCATGCAAGGAGATCTTGGCCTTGTTGCGAAGTGACTCAACCTGTGCAAGCCACTTGGCATTGGATTGAAAAAAAGTGTCTAGATATTGAAATCTGTGGACCTGTTCCACTGGTATGCCGTCAAGCTTCCATTGATAGAGTTTCCTGCTTCTTGAAAAGATCATAATCTTGGATTTAGGATGGTTGATTTGCAAATGGTTGTCGCTACAATAATTGGACAGAATTTTAAGGGCCCTAAGCAAACCCACCCGGGAAAAGGAAAGGATCGCCGCATCATCGGCATAAAGCAAAAGCAGGCACCTATAGTCAGCTAGTCTAGGGGCATGAATATAATCCAGATGCTTCATTAACGCCCTTCTCCAATCACTAATGTATAGGTTAAAGAGAAGGGGTGCCAGTATACATCCTTGTCTGACTCCTTTGTTAACGGGGATGGCGTTGGAAAGGTCCCCTTGGGGGGTAAGGCGCACTTTTGCCTCCGTCCCCTCATGCAGTTGGGAAATGAGCCAAAGTAGTCTTTTGATCAAAAAAAAAATTATTGGTTTTTACAATTTTTTTCAATAGGAAAAGGGTATAAGGTGTTAATCTGTGGTTTTGGGGTGGAGTACCACCTGTACGCTGACGACACCCAGCTGTACATATCCACCCCAAACCACCCCAATGATACTGCCGAAGTGCTGCCCCGGTGTCTGGAGGCTGTACGGATCTGGATGGGTGGTAACAAACTCAGGCTCAACCCTTCCAAGACCGAGTGGCTGTGGTTTCCGGCACCCCGGTTCAGCCAGATTACTCCAACTCTGGCCATTGGGGGTGAAACACTGGCCCCCGTGGAGAGGGCGTGCAATTTGGGTGTCCTCCTGGATTCCCGGCTGTCCATGGAGGACCATGTGGCGGCCGTGGCCAGGGGGGCGTATCATCAGGTACGCCTTATGCACCAATTGTGCCCCTTACTGGACCGGGCTGCCCTTCGCACAGTCACTCAAGCTCTTGTGACGTCCCGGCTCGACTACTGTAATGCTCTCTACATTGGGCTTCCCTTGAGGTGCACTCGAAAGCTACAGTTAGTCCAGAATGCAGCCGCGCGGGTGATTACGGGAGCTACTACATGCTCCCACATAACACCGATCCTGCGCGAGCTGCACTGGCTACCTGTGGTCTTTCGGGTGCGCTTCAAGGTTTTGACGACCATCTTTAAAGCGCTCCATGGCTCGGGGCCTAGTTATATGCGAGACCGCCTTCTGCCCCATACATTCCTTCGGCCGATCCGCTCCCACAGAGAGGGTCTTCTCAGGGTGCCGTCGGCCAGGCAATGCTGTCTGGCGACACCCAGGGGAAGAGCCTTCTCTGTGGCGGGCCCTGCCCTTTGAAACAACCTACCCCCTGAATTGCGCACCATCACCGACCTCCGCCTCTTCCGCCAGTGTCTAAAGACACATTTTTTCCAACAAGCCGGCCTAGCCTAACCTCTCATGGGGACTATTTTAGAGAGTTTTAAATTGGGAATTTTAAAATTGGTTTTAGCATAGGATTAGATTAATTTAATATATTTTTAAATTATGTATTTATTGTTTATATGTTTTTTAAATTCCTATGCGCCGCCCTGGGTCCTCTGTGGAGAAGGGTGGGATATAAATATAAATAAATAAATAAAAAAATAAGACATTTTGAGGACATCTCTGTTGGAGGTGTTGGCCCCCTCCGAGGCTTCATACAAAAACAACAACAATACAATAATTTTTCCATTTCTCTACAAAGTGGAATGAGATACATAAATATATCATTTCCCAACTTCATGCAATCAATCATTTATTTCTATAAACATCCAGATAAGAGTTACTATATAATAGAAAGTCATTTGTGAGATCTGAGTCTTTTAGCTATTGTATCCTCTTCTCCCCGGCTGCCAGTGGGCGGAGTCGTGGCCCCTCCCACTCCCCCATTTTCATCCTCCAGGATTGAGGAATGTTTTTTAAGAAAGGCTTCCGCCTCTGCAATTGTTTTAATTCTTACTCTCCCCCCATCCCAGAACACTAACATTCCTTCGGGCATCGACCACCTGAACCACACCCCCTTTTTATATAATCTTTTTGATAAGAAGGAGTACTTTCTTCTTATTTCTCGAATCTTTTTCGGGATCTGTTTCAGAATGGCAACTTCACTCTGTTGATATATCAAGGGACCGTCTCTCTGTGCTCTCAGGATCTCATCCCTTGTCAACCTTCTTACAAATTTAATATGTATCTCTCTGGATACTTCATTTATTCTGGCATATGCTGAATTAATTCTATAAATCAAATCAATGTCCCCCCAAATATCTTCTTTGCTCCTTTTAGCATAGTCTGCTAACATTGTACACATTAAATCTTTTAAATTCTCAGAGCTTACTTCAGGAACATTTTGAAACCTTAAAAAGTAAGACATTCTTTCAAAATCCATCCTCGACATATGACCAGTTAATTCCACTATTTCTTTTTGAGAATTATTTATCTCTCCGCTCATTTCAGCCCCCCCCTCCAGTCCATCCAATCTTTGTTTATTTTCCATTAGTGCTTTTTGCGTCTCCAAAAGTTGCAGTTTTGAACTAACATTGTCTTTCCGGATTTCTTTTATCTCTTTCATAATGTTTTGAAGAGTTTCCTCTATTGCTGATAGCTGAGTAGCCTCCCCCACCGTTTCTTTAGATAGCATTGAAGTGATCTTGGGCTGTTGTGGGTGCTTCTTTGAAGCCATGATGAAAGTGTTAAGTTTTTGCCACTAATATGGCGTCTTTTGGAGAGGTAGTCCATGAGGCGAGAAGAGAGCAAGAGTCAATGTCCAAATTCAAAATGCAATTTGCTTAAAGTCCAGAGAGAGAACAATTTTTTAACAACAATCAAATAGGAAAAGAAAGAAGGCACATCTGGGAGAAATCCTAAGAGTCAATTGCCTTAGCTTGTGAGTAAAAAGTTTAGTCCCATAAAAATGAAGGAGTGTCAGCACATCACAAAGAAAAATATTTCTTACAGGGAACAAAGAAAAGCCATCTTTCCCGCTCCCCTGACAGTCATGTAGAACTAGTGAAAGTCCATTTAAGTTGTTGCAAGACAGAGATACAAAGTATCAGTAGCAGAGTTAAAATGAAAAACTTTCATTTTCATTGTTTAGAAGTCAGATGTAGTTCTTCCTCTTCCCCAAGCCTGGGGAACATTTTAAAGCGCCGCTTTTTTTTTCCTTCTGAGGAGGGGTTTACAAACTCCCCCCTCCTTCTTCTTTAGAAACAAAAGTTGACAGCATTAATTATTAAAGCACTCACAGTCCGCTCTGCAGCCAGGAGCCTCGGTGTTGCCTTCAGCCCTGGCTTTCAGCCCGTCTTCTGATTGCTGCTGTCCCGGTTCTCCATCGGCGAAGGGGATGAAAGGGAAACTCCCGCCCCCCTGCGACTCATTCTCCGGCGCCTGGGATGAGGCGGGGGCCACCCCCCGACTGCCGTCAGGGTGGGGGACTCCCCGCGAGCCGTCCGGGTGGGGGGGTTCTTTAGCAAGAGCCCCCTGCCCCTGTAGACGCCACTGGAGCAACCAAGCGGTGGATGTGTCTGGGACTGCTCCTGGCTGCAGAGCGGACTGTGAGTGCTTTAATCCGAGCCAAAGTAGTCTTTTGTCAATGCCCCAGGAGGAAAGTTTGCCCCACAATTTATGTCTGGGTATGCTGTCAAAGGCAGCCTTTAAATCTATAAAGGCAACACAAAGTCGGCCTTTCCTGGGGGTAGAGTATTTTAAGGCTAGATGGTATAGGATCAGGGCATGGTCGATGGTAGAATGATCTGTTCTAAACCCCGCCTGCTCGTGTCCGAGAAGGCCTGTCTCCTCGACCCAGTGCTCCAGTTTAGATAGGAGGAATCGGGCGTAGAGTTTCCCCAGTACTGACAGTAAGCTGATATTTCTAAAGTTGCCTGGATGGGAAGGGGAGCCTTTCTTGTGGATTGGAATAATGATGGCATCCTTCCAGATCTTAGGGATAATGCCTGTATGATTAATTGGATTGAATACCTCCGTAAGGACAGTGGCCCACCAATCCTTGTGAGCTTGAATGGCCTCAGCAGGGATAAGGTCAGGACCAGGGGCTTTTCCAGATTTAAATTGCCCAATTAGCTTTGTGATAGTGGCGGGATTCACAGGAGGCCATTCAGGGAGATGGTCGGGGGGGGGGGGGGAATTGGATGCCATAGAAGATGGTAGGTCTTCCTTGTAAAAGACTCAACCTAAGAAGAGTTCTCATGTAGGAGCTGAAATGGAGTAAATAGGTTTACTGATTGGCCTTCTCTTTAACAAACTCCAAAAATCACGAGGATTATGGGATTGTGTGGCAACTAATAAGGCATTCCATCTAAGTTGTTGCCAATTTTGTTTGGCTCTTAGCAGAGTAAGCTTATATGTCTTCTTGGCCACGAAATAAGTGAAGGGGGGGGGGGCTTTGACAAGTCAGATCTTTTATAGGCAATATATATAGATCTCAATCAGTTCCTGGCTTGTTTACAGTGTATGTTAAACCAGGGAGCTCACTTCCTCCGGGAGACTCTACCAGGGTTGCAAGTAGAGTTCTTAAAGGAGGCTATTAAATCTCTAGAACATTCCATAAAGGCAGTCAAGAGTGCACTAGGGGAGGCCTTTGAACTGGTTAGACCTAGATTTTTGGCAGATTCTTGTTCATAAAAGCGTGCGTGGGATAGGGCCAAGGTGTTCAACCATTTTGATAACATCGAAGATTCTTTGCCATTGGCCTCTATTGAGGCAACATGAGAAAGACGATCTTGTGGGCTATTCAAATGTGTGTCCAGAGTAAGGGAAAACTATCTTGAGGGTCAGAAATCTGAGGGAAATGTCACAAATAGGTTCAAATGAAGAGGCCGTAAGGGCCTGGAGTACCAATTTGGGTAACGGTGGATCGTAGGGCTAAGATTCGAAGCTCCTTTCAGGAAAGACCACACTCCCAGGTGGTGGGACAGGTACGTCAACGGTCGTTTTATGGAACTTAAATATTATATTTAACTTCTGGTGGGAAGCTGCATGCATAATTCAATTTTACATGCAGATTATAATATATAAGCTGATTCTTGCATCATAGTAAGCCAAAATACAATTCAAGCAATTGAGTTTATTCAGTAATCCTTGATTAAATAAATTACCATAAGCTTCATTCAACTTGTGGACCAAACAAGAAACTCAAATCACAGTATAAGTAGTACACTGAATTATTGCATTGAAAGATTATAATTGTTAATTGAAGGTGAAACAACAGAAGAGATACAAATAGGTAGGGGGATGAGGCAAGGGTGTCCGATGTCTCCACTGCTGTTTATTCTAATGTTGGAACCCCTATTAAATAAAATAAAGCAAGATAAAGGAGTAAAAGGAACTAAAATCAGAAAAGAAGAATTCAAATTACAAGCGTTTGCGGACGATCTTGTTTTTATATTAGAAGACCTAATGATATCGGGGCCAAATTTGCTAACAAATATTGAGGAATTCAGTGCTGTAGCAGGTTTGCAAATTAATAGAGATAAAACTAGATTGCTAGCAAAAAATATTAAGAAGACACGGAAAATGGAGTTAGAGAATACACTGGAAATACAAATTGTTAAAAAAATAAAATACTTGGGTATATGGTTGACTTCAAAATGTTCTGCAATAAGGAAAAACAATTATGACAAACTCCTCTTACAAATGGAACAGGACTTAGACAGGTAGAGAAATGTACAACTATCCCTCCTAGAAAGAGTGGCAGTGATAAAAGCCATGGATATACCTTTTCCAAACGGCTCCTGCAAGATTAGAGAGGAATTTTTTAAATAAAATGGACCAGATAACTGGCGAATTCATTTGGCAAGGGAAAAAATCACGTATTTGTTAGATTAGACAAAGGAGTCCGACTCAGGCATGGTCAATCAACAGGAACGTTTATTCAGCAACTATTTACAATACACAAGAATCATTACTGGCAAGGTTTCCCTGTCTGACAGCCTCTTATATAGAGCTCTCAGGCGGGAAACCTTTCAGCAAGCTAGCTGCAACATTGTATCCATTTTCTAGACAGAGTCCGGCCAGCCGCGTCTTAGCCAATCAGACACGGCTGCCGGCTCCATTCCGGATATGCGGTGACTCAGAGTTCACCAGATTTGTTGGCACGGTCGTAGACCTGAGGACTTAACAGTATTAAAAGAAAAATGATGCAGGAGCATAAAACAAGGGGAGGCTTGGGGCTTCCAAATTGGGAATGGTATTATCAAGCCTCTTGCCTGGTTTGGATAAAGGACTGGATAACGCTAGAGAGGAAACGTATACTAACAATTGAAGGATACAATTTACAGCAGGGATTGCACTACTTTCTTTGGCCAACAAAAGAAGGTCAATACATGTATTTCATGAACCACTATGTAAGAGGATGTTTGATTAAGATATGGGATAAGACCAAAGGATTGATTTATAGTAAGACTCCATACTGGATTGCGACTCTTGAAGCAACCATGTACCCAAAATTATATAACTTGGATAAACTTATGACTTATAGGGAACTGCTGGATGGCGGAGGTAATCTTAGGTCTAAAACAGATTTAAAATTACGGGGAATTAATTTGGACTGGTGGGCATATACGCAAATACAGTCAAGATACCAAAAAGACAAAGCTACATGGGGAATTTTCACTTCCCCACAATAATTCGAAAAGGCCCTTTTGGAAACCAATTAAAAATGTATTTCTAAAGTATACAACGTCTTGCTGACACGAAATATAGGTGACGAAATCATCAAAGACTCGATGATAGCCTGGGGGAGAAATTTCGGGTATTCACTAAACCTTGAAAAATGGCAAGAACTATGGAATAAAACAATAAAATTAACGATGGCAGTGTCTTTTAAAGAAAATATGTATAAGATGCTTTATAGATGGCATATACCAACAGCAAGAATCGTGAAGATGTTCCCTGGAACGCCCGAAGAATGCTGG
The DNA here is from genome assembly GCA_039707465.1 of Rhabdophis nuchalis. Lineage (NCBI taxonomy): Eukaryota > Metazoa > Chordata > Lepidosauria > Squamata > Natricidae > Rhabdophis > Rhabdophis nuchalis. The sequence continues at coordinate 124,180,752 of CM077647.1, read as the reverse complement.
AAATGCGAGTCAGTCAGGGGCACTTTTTACCATCAGTGGTGGACATGTCCACAAGCCCAAAGATATTGGAGTAGGATAAAAGATTGGCTTACGGAGATTACAGGAACCACCTTTCAATTAAAACAATAGGCTTATTTATTGGGAATAAACCCCAGAGGCATAAGGAAGATAGACTGGTATCTTTTCACACACATTACCACTGCAGCCAGAATAGTATACGCACAGTTTTGGAAAGGGAAAGAACTACCATCAGACCAACTAATCAGCAACAAAATCTTCTGGTGCACTGAATGTGACAGACTAACATATTCTCAAAGACAAGACAGGAAGCAATATTCTATCAAAATTGGGAAAGATGGTATGACTGTATAGAAGTAAAGAGACTAAGGGATGAGAGATAGGGAAGGATATACAATGTAGGTATATAGATAGTAAATAAAATGAATGTATCGAGCAGTGATAGCTATGGGTAATTGATAAATATAAGATATAGACAAATAGAAACAGCTGGAATATCTAGGAATGTAGTAAGATGGTATACGATGTTATTTGGTAACTGTGTACATATAGGGGGTGGGTTACTCCCAGTTGTATCTGTGTAGTTTTACTTTGTCTTTTCAATGCTTTATTTATGTTCTTTTTTCTGTTATTATTTTATAATAAAAAAAATTAAAAAAGGAAAGATTATAAAGGAATGTTTTTTTAATTATTATTTTCTTTTTCAAACCCAAATAATGAAGTATATCCGCTTACCAACATTAGCTTAGGTAATGCCATATTAGAGAACAAATATACTCAACTTGTGACTGACAGTCTCCCTTTATGTTAGAAGTGCTGTGTCAAGGGAGCAGCAAGACGGTACTACAGAATTTGTTGGTTCTGTCTTCTGCTTCCTGTCTGAAATAATTTGATAATGTTAAAATGAAATTTTATTTCTCTTCCACAGTATATTAAATATAATAGGATTATGAAACAAAAGGGGTAAGAAACAGTGAAAGCAGGGCTGAAACGGAAGGGTCTTCCATCTCCTGCTCCAAGCTCTCTGGTTATGCAGCCAACCCATTGAGTTGCTTTTTTATAAAAATGTAGCTACTTGATAGTTAGGCTTCCATGACTTATTGACAAATGTTAGAGTGAAAAATGTTTTTCATGTGACTACTTAAAGCCACAACAATTTAACATTATTTTAAAAAGAAAGAAAAGAGAAAGTAATTTTAGTTAGTGGCTGTGATATTGATCTGGTTCTGAAGGAATGTTTAAATATGGGGAGAAATGATTTTCGTAGCCATGTGGTTCCTACTATAGGAGTTTTACAGCTTATTTTAATTTTATTATAGTTTTTTATATTTGCCAGTAACAGTTGTGCAAGTCCTCTCTTCCAAACATGAGTTGAGGAGAAGGTTCTTGGAAGATAGATTGTCACAGAAGTAACATACAACTAATTACACCAATGTAATAAGAACTAGATTGAAAATGCAATTATTTATCCATTTATTTTTTTATTTTTATTGAATCATTAAAAAGCAAAAGCTTACAGAATAAGACATTAAATGATACAAAATGATTGCAGAGAGTATTACAATATAACTAGAGTTATAGCACTATAACTAACATTTACCACTTATTAATTTGATACATATCTCTGATAAGAAAGGCGGAAAAAAAATTATATGAAAGAAACCAGGACAAAGTGAAGGAGTGTAATCAAAGCATATAGAGATTCTAAATCAGCAATGTTAAGTCCGCTTCTTTAAATTCCTTTGTAGCCAAGCGTACCAGCGATCCCAGCACACATAGAATAGCGAATCTTGTTTGTCTCTCAATAGGCTGGTAAGCTTGTCTGCTTCTGCACAGTCCATAATTTTAGCGATTAATATTGACTCTGATGGAATGTAACTGGATTTCCATTTTTGGGCAAAAGCAATTCTAGCTGCAATAATGATGTGGAGAGTTAAATACCAATTAGATTTGTTTAAATTATCTGGTTTCATGCCTAGTAAGAACGTTTCCGGAATCAACTTAATTCTACAGCCAGTAATTTCGAAGAGCCAATTTCGGATTCTGGTCCAATATATTCCTGCTCGAGGGCAAGTCCACCAAGTATGGAAATAAGTTTCCAGAGCTACCTTACATTTCCAACAGATCGGAGAGGTCTCTGGGAACATCTTCGATAATCTAGCTGGAGGAAGATGCCACCTATATAACATTTTGTATATGTTTTCCTTAAATGCAATTGACATTGTTAATTTTAGAGTTTTTTTCCAAATTTCTTCCCATTTCTCGAGATCAATTGAGTGTTCCAAATTTCTCCCCCAGGCAATCATTGAGTCCTTAATCACTTCCTCTCCGATCCAGCGCTCTAATAGGAATTTATAAAATTTGGACAAGAGCTTCTCATCGTTCCCTGTAAATATTTTGTCTAATTCTTGCAGAGAGTTATAGATTCCCCCCTTATTTCTATCCTTATCTACTCTAGATTGAATCAAATTGTAAGACCACCAGTCTAGGTCACAGCCTAAGGCTGTCAATTCACTTCGGGATTTCAATCTCCCTGCAGAATCCAACAGTTCTTGGTAAGTTAGGGGTGTAGTTCTGTTATAAAGAGTTGGGTACATCATCGCCTCTAGAGGCGATAGCCACCTCGGGGCCATCAAATAAAATGCATTTCTGACTCGTTCCCAAGTACTCATCAAAATTCTACGGAGGTAGTGATCCATGAAATGTTTATATTTTTTGGGGTTCTCCTGACTCAAAAAGAAATGCCACCCCCATTGCAAATTATGGCCCTCAAGTATGAGGATTCTCCTCCTTCTTAACAAAGCCCAATCTCTAACCCAGGATAGAATGGCTGCTTGATAATAAAGATCCCACTTTGGTAGACCAAAGTGGGATCCATTTCTGAAATGTCTTATATTCTAAAATGAGAAGATGAGGCAATATTTTTATGGTTTAGATTTCATAATATATTTAAGGACATTTAATTTTATATTCGTTTTTCTTTTTATTCTTATATTTAGTGATTATTTTAATCACTGTAATGGTTTCGGACTGGCCCTAATCTAAATTTGAACAATCCACTAAGCCAAACTACAAATGGTCTAGAGTTTCATGTGAATGCAGTTATGGAAAATTGTATGCAAGAACTAAATACCTAGTAAATAATAATATAAATTGATATTCTCAGGCAAGCTTCCTTTCAAATAATGCTGTTAGATTACAACTTTCATTTTGAATATATTACATTGCTGCATTTGTGCATGATTTTTTTTCTATCTGCAAACATACTCTGATTTGCAAGAATGGCTTAAAAACTTTTCTTAGAGAGAAGATCAATTCCAAATAGAGCCACATAGAGCGCAGAGAGGGCTGAAGAAGCATCAGGGTGTATAGATCCAGTAAGAGTGCATTCACTTCGTTGAATGGATATTCCACCGATTTCTTCAATTAATGCTCCAGTTATATCCTGTTCCTCTTCAGTTAACTCCTGGACGTCTACAATAAAATTCTCTTTTTCATTACAAAAATATTTGTCTAGGATTCCTCCAACCTTTGGAAACAAGAAACAAATAAAATAGAATTTGCAGTACTTGAACATTCACATGTTGAAAATCTATTGAGGCCAAAATAAAATACAGCATGTATATGGCATTATATTTGTGATAAGTTTCAAATTTGCAATGCTATAACCTTGTAATTGCTCCAGTCTTATTGCAATTCTGCTTTGAGGATCCTGAAAACATTCTAAGCAAGAAACACCAGTATGGTAACAGTAAAACGATCTATTTCAATCTCAAAATGTTTGGATTTGAAACAGTTTGCATACCAATAAATTATATCAGTTGTTGCCAAAGTATATACAGGTAGTCAATTTACAACCATTGGTTTAGCAATCCTTTAAGGTTATAACAATACTGTACTGGGAAAAATGACTTAAGACTGGTCCTTGTACTTGCAACATTGCAGGGTTACCACAGTCCTATGATCATCATTTGCTATTTCCCCTGCTGGCTTCCAAGAAGCCAAGTCAATGGGGGAAGCTGGATTCACTTAACTACTGCAGTGATTTTACTTAACATCCATGGCAAAAGTGATGATAAAATTGGTCATAAAATTGAGTCAAAAAATTGATCATTTAAAGTGGCCATAATATTGAGTGTGACTTACTTGGTAATTGTCTTACATAATAACAAAAATTCTGGTACCAATTGCAGCCGTAAGCTGAGTACAACCTGTTCTGTGTGCCTCAATGTTTTATTAGCATTAAAATACAATTGGAACCCAAAGCTAAAGCTCCTTTAGCATTGCTGTTAGTCTACAATAAATAAGTAGAAGGCATAGCCTTGTACATATAGCCTCTTAGATCAGCTAGAGCAGGAGTATCAAACTGGTAGATCATGGGCTGAATGCATCACACCTACACCATGCCTACCCAGGTACCGCAAAGGCAAATAACATGATACATCACATGATACCCGTGAGCTAGAAGAAACTCAAGTGTAGTATCTTAATGCCTCAGAAAAGAATGAATGTTAACTAAAGCAAAATATTTTTGCTTTAGAAGTTTTCTTACCAGGTTCAGTTGCTGGGATACAATCTTTTTTTCCATAGATTCTACCAATAGCACGATCTGGACCTCTGTCAGTTCTGGATTTTATAGAAAAGAAATTGAGAAAACAGGCCTGTTCTAGAAAATGTTCCATCAAAAATAACTGACAAAAATTTCTTTAGTAATATCATATTTTTTGCACTGTAAGATGCACCGGACCATAAGACGCAAATTAGCTTTAGAGGAGGCCTCTGTCTCCCAGCATCTATCCGCTATTCATTTGGCTGGTGTACTTGCAGCAAACAACAAGGTCAGGTTCAGCATATTATTGCAGCCCCAACACATGGCTTGTCAGGGCTCTGCTCTGTTGCGGAACTGAGCTGCTACTGCCACTGGGGAACACTGGAGCCTTTGCTACTGAGCAGCTGATTGACAGTTGGATCAGCCTCCTGGAATATTGCTGATCAGCTGTTCTAGGTGGCGGGGATTGCTATTTGCTGCCGCTGATCAATGTTGCCGTTTGCTGTCAATCACCATCACCGTTCGGTGGCAATGAATGGTGGCAGTGATCAGTGGTGATAATCCGTGCTGCCTGGAACAGCTGAGGATTCCAGGAGGCTGATCCAAACCGCTGCTCAGCTGCTCAGCAGTAAAGGCTCCAGTACTCCCCCATGGCGAATACCAGCAGTGGTGAAAGATTGCTGTGGCTGCCGCCGCAACAGCCCCCTCCTTCCACTGTAATATTCACTCTATGAGACGCACAGACATTTCCATCCACTTTTTGGGGGGAGGGGGGAAGTGCATTTTACAATGCAAAAAAATACAGTACTTGTTTTTTCTCAATTGGAAGAGATAATTTAGATTAATTTGAAATTAATAATCCTTACATTCTCTACAGCAAATTCAAAACTGGAAGGCGTAACCAGCATAAATAAATGAAACTCAAATAACTATACTAAATCATCCAGCAGTTATGATTCCTTGCAATTTTCTTTACAGTGGTCAGTTACATCAGTTTCATTTTAAGCCAGACATCTATGTTTCTAGCTTAATATTGGCATAGGACCTGGCTACTTGCAGGACCGCCTCCTGCCACATACCTCCACTCGACCTGTCTGCTCCCACAGGGTGGGCCTCCTTAGGGTGCCGTCTGCCGGACAATGCCGGCTGGCGACTCCCAGGGGAAGAGCCTTCTCTGTGGCAGGTCCAGCCCTCTGGAACGACTTGCCCCCCGACCTCCGCACAATCGAGGACCTTCACCTCTTCCATCAAATACTAAAAACATATCTCTTCCACGTGGCCGGCCTGACATAGCTGTTTATATTATTGAATTTTAGCTGGGTTTTAAATTAAGTTTTAGCACGGGCCTAATTTATTTAATCCAAATTTAAATTTATTTGATTGTCTGTATATTTATATTTTATTTTCTTATTCCTGTGCACCACCCTGAGTCTCACTTGGGAGAGAGGGCGGTATAAAAGTACGATAAAATAAATAAATAAATATTGTGTGTGAATTCAGCCATTGTGAATTCACAAAGTGAAAAACCATTTAATAAATTTTGATCAAGTTATCAGCAAAGTTTATTGGTCCTTAACCGTGGTTTATTTTAATCATAGCTTATTAAATGAGCCATAGCTGTGTTCATACAATATGTACATTATGAATTAGCACTATGGGTAGACTCCACCCATGTCTAAATTTACATTCCCTGATATCCTCTGATTTTTTTTTCCCAATTTAATCCTAGATACAACATTTTCAATAACATTTATAATAAAGATTACCCATTAAGAAACCATTTGGGGACACGTCTTCAGATTTATTTATGCCATGTATGAGCAGTGTCTACCCATCCAATGATGGGCCTATGGAAATGTATAGATAGTCTTTGTTTAGCACTTGCCTCATTTAGCAACCATTAACAATTACAATGGTGATAAAAAAAAGTAACTTTTTGACTAATCCTCACATTTACAATACGCCTATAAAGCAAAGGGAAGCTGAATGAAGATTATAAGCATGGTAGAGATTTTCACTGGCAACGGCTTCACTTAATTAGTGAAGTGAAGTCACAATTAGGGTCACTACACAATGACCCCCTTGTTGCTTCAATAGACTTCAGCAGATTTTGGCATAGCTATGCATTTCCAGATGAAGATGTTAAATCTGTTTGGAAGATGACACCCTATTATGTGTAGGATTTATTTAAAACAAGGTCAACGATATTGGAAATCTCTCTCCCCCAACCCCACCCACACTCTCGCATGGTGGCTCTAGCTCTGATTGGGTCATGGTGCAATTGTTTTTAAGATTTTTCTTCTTTTTTCATATCAATTGATATGAAAATTGAGCGATAAATCTTAAATCTGAAATTATAAAATACCATCAACACAAAATAGAACTGGCTCCGAGGCCGAAATACACCATGTAAATGAGATGAAGAGTGTGGAGTAGAGAGGTAAGGGAAGAAGAGAGAGAAAGGAGAGAGGGCAAAGAGGGGGAAGAGGAGAAGAGGAGAAGAGAAAGGAGGAGTGGAAAGGGGAGAGAGGAGAAGGAGAGAAGAAGGGGAAGTAGAGAAGGGGAGGGCGTTAGAGGGAAGAAAGGAGGTAGGGAGGAGGAGGAGAAAGGGGAAAGAAAATGATGGATAAGGCACAAATATGGTGTATGGAGAGCAGAAGAGCCCTCTGGGAGTTTTCTGGGTGTTGATGGTAAAATGAAATGATGGTAAAATGGAATGATGTAAACATTTAATAATATAATATGATGTTGGCTATGTAACAGTATATATGTTGTTATTTACTTTGAAAATCGAAAATAAAATAAAAATATCTATTTAAAAAAAAAGATTTTTCTTCTTTTGGGTTGAAGATAATACTAGTAACTTCTCAGTCTCAGTGCAAAGTTGACTAATGTATTGGCCAGGGAATGGTAGCTAAATAAGTAATTGATTACAGTATTTCATTTCTGATCAATTAATAAGTCTTATTTATAGTCACTTAAAGAACAGATAGATATTTATAGAAAAACACCTTAAATTTTTTTTGTTTAATTATATTTTGTACTTTTTAACTTCTTCACAGAGGGTAAGGAAAATTGTTTGTAAAGATGTATTTGTCCTCCAATTTTAAGCTCTTAGGCTAAAAGTTAGAGAACTATTAATTTGAAAGAGACTATTTTTACCATCAAGAGCCTGAAGAAAATAGAGGGTAGCCTCAGCAAGTTCAGTAACAATCGCTCCTTTGACATCTTGCAAGTTGTCCATTAGATTCTTAAACTCTGGTTTATCCATATTTAGCCATCTGAATTGTTCAGGGTCCTCAAGAACCTGTTCCAGCTAGAGATTCAAGTTGGAGAAATAGTCAGGAAAATAATATTTTACAGATGCATTTGGTGGTACACATGTATATGGATTTCTAATGTAATTTGAGGATTGTCTCTGAATACTACTGGTCACTGGAAATTTAAATGAATATTTAAAATATAAAGTAAAGCTTAAGAACGATAGGGAGAAATTTTCTAGTGCTAGGCAAAAAAGATAGTATGACTTTTGGTAACTGACAACTGGCAGCCCCACAGTGTAACGTCCTCTTTCCTGCCTGCCAGATCTTCTTGAGCTTCCCCCCAATGCTCTTCGGAGAGAAACAATAATGTGTATAGCTGATATCTGAGAGTTGGAAAACCTGGCAGTTGTTCAGGTCTCAGAACCCAATAATCCCAAAAATTTAAGGTAACCAGATTAGGAAAGTCATGCATGCTAATGATACATATTATAAAGTTATAGTAACAGAAATAATACTATAATTCATGACTTTGGTTTTCTAATGTGGTCTAATTTACCTTGAATTGACATTAATCTTGCAAATATCATTGTGCTTCCCCTCCTTCTCTTTTATCTTCCTGATAAGGAAGATTTTGATTTAATGGATGTCTTGGTTGTGGCTCTTTTGCCTGTTCCTCAAGATTATTTTTTCTGCGCATCATAGGGCCTTTGGAAAAATTCATTTTGTGATCCAGTTCTGGACTGGGAGGCCTTGGTCACTTCTAACTTAAAGGTAAATGTAAAGGTTCCCCTGCATATGCGTGCTAGTTGTTTTCCAGCTCTAGGGGTGGGGCTCATCTCCATTTCTAAGATGAAGAGCTAGTGCTGTCCAAAGACATCTCCATGGTCATGTGGCCAGCATGACTCAACGCCACAGGTGCTGAGCACTGTTACCTTCCCACCAAAGTGGTCTCTATTTTTCTACTTGCATTTTTACTTATGCCTTAAGTCAACTCCAAATTGCATTACTGCATTGCATTCTAGATGGGGGTGCCCTTGAAGGCCATCTAGAAATAGAACTTATCCAGAATGCAATGCCACGCACAGTTCTGGGTGTCCTATGATTCACCGAACTTACACCACTACTGCATGGGCTTCAGTAACACTTAATCATTCCTGGGTACAATTCAAGCTGCTGGTTATTACTTTAAAGGCCAACATGGCTCAGGACCAGATTACTTTTTCCCAGGTGTTATTTGTCCATCCCAGAAGGAGATAGGCTGGGGAGCTGCAAGTTCCCTTCCTTTAATACTGTCATCTCATGGGTATGGTCTTCTCTAGTCACTATATTCTTTGGAAGTTCAGCTATTAAGTTCTTCAGTGAGATATCTTTGAAGAGGTCAACAATTAACATATTTTCCGGACTATAAGACACACCAGAGTAGAAGATGCACCATGATTTTGAAGAGGTAAATTAAAAAACATTTTTTTTGCACTCTGCAGGGCTCTCAAACCATCTGCATGCCTTATATTCCCCCCCCCCCCACGAAAAAGGGGGGGGGAGGAGTATGCAGAGCTTTGGGAGGCTTATAGAGTGCTCCTGGGGGCTAGGGGAGCCAACAAGGAACAAAAAACGACCCTTCCCAGGCTCCAGGAGCACTTTGTAAGCCTCCCAAATCCTCTGCACGTCCATTTTTGCAAAGGAAGCAGGATTTTGGTAGGCCCAAAATGCTGTATTCAGTGTATAAGACGCACCCAGATTTTCACCCTCTTTTTGAGGGAAAAAGGTTTATCTTATACTTCAAAAAATACAATATATAACAATATACTCTTGTATAGTTCATATACAGCTGCTACAGTTATGTAGAAATATGAGAAGCAAAGGAAATGAACAATTGAAAGTTTTTTACCTGGAGCTCCAGTTCTTCCAAAAGGTCACTTTTGTTCATTAGAACCTCAAAACTAGTTAGGAATTTTCCACGCAGGTTTGAAGACATTAAAGAAAACGGCCGATATTCTTTCTCAACTTCCTTTTTGAAGTTTTTCCTATTGTCTTCCCAAACAGAGAAAGAAGTATTAAAATCAATGTTTGCTGTTGTTATACTGCCCAGAAGAAAAAATGTGGGTAAAATAGGAGGAAAAGGGAGAATTGGTATATTCATTGCCTTAAGTCGTATATGAAAAAGACAAGATAAAAAAATCCAAAAAAATAATAATAATTGGATATTATTTTAATTGAGCACAGTAATAAATATTGCCAGCATCATTGTGGAACCTTTTAAGTTCTATATTTTTTACAATTTGGTCTCTAAATGAGTGTTGAGAGTTGTTATTGTTGTTGTTGTCTCTTTTATTCATTAAACATGAAACTCAGTCAACTGAACATTTAAAAATGGATCACAAATACCATTGACCTGCTAATGGTTGATATGGCGTCTTAGGTTTCAACCAAGTATCTTCTTAAAATACATGATGTTCTGAGCAGCAAAGTTTCACAGTTCTACTGGTGTTACTTCAGGAAGCTGCAATTTCTTGATGTGTTGTTGTTGTTGTTGTTGTTGTAATATACTTTATTCATTAAACATGAAACTCAGTCAACTGAACATTCAAAAATGCATCACAAATAGCATTGACTGGTGCTAATGGTTGATACGAGTTGCTGCCAATGTCCTAGCAGAAGTGGGTTCCTACTGGACTGGTCTGGTACGCCAGAAGAGGTAGTAAAAATCTGGCATAGCGCTTTTTGAACCAGTAGCGATGGCGGTCTGGCCGCACCCCCATACCGGTTCCCTGGTCGCTGTTCGCTCACCCCACCCTGCCCAGTCTCTGCTCTGCAGCTTGCCTGCCTGAAGCGCTGCATCCCTGATCTGTCTGCCAGGTAAACCTGAAAGTCACAGTTTAGTTCGCTGCCCCTTTCTCTGCGTCTCTGCCATGCCTCCCTGCCTTCCACACAGCCTTCCTGGCATCCCCGTGGCCAGCTTGTGAAGACAGGCAAGCAGAAGGCCGCGTGGAAGGCATGAAAGCCTGGCAGGGCCGTGGGGAAGGGAGCAAGTAGCCTGCCCCCTTCCCTGTGGCTTTGCCATGTTTCCTTGCCTTCCACATGGCCTTACTGGCAGTCCCCCATGCCCACTTACCTTCTGAGGTTGGTGTCCAGCCCAGCCTGGCAAGTGGGTGGACGGCTGGCCCTTGGTGGAAATGCAGATGCTGTGCTGGGGCTGAGAGGGGCGGCGGTGGTGGGTGAGGGCAAGCAGACATCCTGGGTCTTCTACGCAAGCACCCGCTCCGTTTCTCCCCACCTGCTGTGGTGTGATCCAAAGGGGAGGAGGATGCTGCAGAAAAGGCAAGTAGTAAGGGAAGCTAGTGCCCGCCAGCATCCCTGCCTCCTTTGTTCAAGAGCCACGGCAGCAGGGAAAGCAAGGCTTCCTTGCCAGCCTCCCAACTGATCAGTCTCATCTAGTCCCCCTTTCACATGCACACACACACACACACACTGCACTTGCCACAGTGCGAGAAAAGGAGGAGAAATCGTGGGGAGAGGGAGAAGGCCGAGCTGCTAGAGGTGGCCTTTTCCTCCCTCTTCCCCTGATTTTTTCTTCTCTCCTCATGCCATGGCAAGTGGTGTGTGTGTGTGTGTGTGTGTGTGTGTGTGTGTGTGTGTGTGTGTGTGTGTAAGGGGGGCTTGATGGGACAGATCAACTGGGAGGCTGGCAAAGAAGCCTAGGTTTCCCTGCTGCCCCGGCTCTTGGAGGAAAGACACAGGGATTCTGGCTGGCGCTCGCTTCCCTTACCACTTCCTACTGCTGCCCCTGCGGGACTGAGCATTACTGCTCCCTCCTTGCTGGCTGCAGCCCAGGTCCCACCTGCCCTGCTTAGCTGGCTGGGAAAGTGGCGAGGGGATGAGTGCCAGCCAGCAGGCCGCAGGGGAGGTGGTGGCGAGCGGTAAGGGAAGTGAGCGCCAGCCAGCATCCCTGCCTCCTTCCTCTGCAAGAGCGGCGGGGAGAGAAATCATGGGGAGAGAGGAAGGAGAAGGCTGTCCCTAGCAGAAGCTCTGCTTTCCCCTCCCTCTCTGCCCCTGATTTCTCCTACGGCAAACAAGGCAGCTATCAAAGACAACAAAGTGTGGGCTCTTCTTCCAACAGCCGAAGCCTCCGCTCGTCTTCCTTCCTCGGCTGTTTCTTTCTTTTGCCGTATGGGGGTGTGGCCAGCCCACCATCACTACCAATCCTGTTTGGTACGCCAGATTTTCACTACATCTTTGGTGTGGCGTACAGGGAAGAACCCACCTCTGATTAACATATTAAATATGAAACAGTTTCAACTTTGTTGTTGCAAAGTCGGCACTTTGGATTGTCAGTGGATTTTTGCATCTTCCCATTCATGGCATTAGTTTGTAGTGCTTGAGCAGCCAGTATTAAGCCTTCCATTTCTTTCTTGATGGTTCCCATGTTAAGCCATGTCCATGTCAAGCTGTCATTACATTTTCCTTCAATGTTTTTTAAGTTGTGTGCATGCAAAACTTTGGTTTTCCATCTATTTAATCTGTCATCCAGGTGTTTTTCCTTATATTCTGGCTTTGTTTTATACCGTTCTCCGTTTTCACAGCCTGTAGCTGTGGAATTTTTCTGCACTTTGGTTCACATAACCATTCAACATTCGTTTTTCTTCTTCTACAGTTTGATGGATTTGCAATAGTCCCCCACCCTCTATTTTTTGTGGCAGGTACAACCTGTCAATGTCACTTCGTGGATGTAAAGCGTGATACATATTCAAAAGTTTGCACATTTTCCAGTTCAGCCAAAGTCTAGTTGATGATTCCAGCTGAGTAGCATATTACTGGAACTGGCCACATATTAAAGGCTTTAATTATGTTTTCAGCATTCGGCTTTGATTTTAAGCTTTTGTGAACCCTCCTGATTCCGTTTGCTCTTTGACTCTTTGACTTTTCCATTTAAGATGTTGTCTGCCTCTAATATGCCTAGGTATTTGTAATCCTCATCCTTTGCTAATGCTTTCACTATACTTCCATTATCCAGTTCTATTCCTTCTATTTTTTTTTCCATTTTTCCTGCTGCATGGATAACATAGCATGTTTTTCAAGTCCAAGGTTCATTTTGATGTCACTGCTGAACAGTTGAACTGTGAATTCTTCTTCTTGTTGTTATTAATATTTTGATTATGATTATGATTATTATTGGGGTCTGATGCTTTCTTCCTTTTTCTATGGTATGAAACAGGTGAAGGTATGAGAGAGAAGAAAAGAGAAGGAGGTATATGTTTGTAAAGCAGCCTAAAATAGAATGTTTCCCTCTAGCAGTGGTCACAAGGAGTAGTAGTTGGAACAGCAATAGTAGAGTAGTAGTAATTGTGCAGAAGAGTTAGTAGTGAATAATAGTATGTGAGAATGCAAGCGGTTGTGTATTTTGTCGAGGGACCGGTTTTGGAAGGAAGGAAGGAAGGAAGGAAGGAAGGAAGGAAGAATTGATCAGGGAATTAAATAAACTGGGAATGTCCGATGACCTCACTGCTAAAGAAAACTGGGAAAGAATGTTTTCCTCTAGCAGTACTCACAAGGAGTAGTAATTGGAGTAGCAATAGTTGAATAGTAGTAACTGTGCAGAAGAGTTAGTAGTGAATAATAGTATGTGAGAATGCAAGCGGTTGTGTATTTTGTCGAGGGACCGGTGTTGTTGGATCTTTTGTGTTTTGAGCCCACCAAATTTGGAATTGTTAAAAGAACCTATGCCAATATTATCCAAAATATCTGCTTAATTCTGGTGAACCCTCATTCAACACTATACAATTCATTGTGACTCTTTCTTGATTTCTGGTCACCCTCTAAACAGACAAAATCTCTTTTGAGGAGCTGAAAATGGATATGCATTCTTTTGACTCTTTTATTATTCTATACACTAAATGATCCCATGAGGCCCATAGTAAACGAAACAAATAGGATTAAGCTACTGTTAGAATACTTTATCCCCCACTTTAAATGAAGTTATAGACTTTCAATCAAGCTCTACAAAAGACACATGTTGGGGAAAAGAATCTTCTTTTCCAGTTCTAATAATGAGAAAAATACAAAATAATTTATTTTAATCAAAGTGGTATACTATAGAAGCTTCTAAATTTTAGCAGCTCCTTATACAAGTAACCTAGGGAAGTTCATGGAATAAAGGGACAGGCCTTGTCCTGGATTAGCAACTGGCTAAGGACAGGAAACAGAGGGTAGCACTAAATGGACACTTCTCCAGGCAGAGGGAGGTAAAGAGTGGGGTCCCCCAAGGTTCAGTACTGGGACCCCTGCTTTTCAACCTCTTCATAAACAATTTAGAAGTAGGAGTAAGTAGCAAGGTAGCCAAATTCATGGAGACACTAAATTATACATGGTAGTAAAAACTGAGAGAGAGTGTGATGATCTCCAGAGGGATCTCTTGACACTGGGGGAGTGGGCAAACCAGTGGCAAATGAGCTGAGTGATGCACGTTGGGGCAAAAAAACCCAACTAAACCTATAAACTGTTGGGGTCTGAACTCCTTGCAACTAACCAGGAAAGGGACTTTGGTGTCCTGGTGGACAGCTCAATGAAGGTGTCAACCCAGTGTGCCGCAGCAGTGAAAAAAGCAAACCCATTGCTGGGGATCATTAGGAAGGATATAGAAAATCAGTCAGCAAGTGTCATCTTGCCTCTTTATAAATCTATGGTGAGGCCCCATCTGGAGTATTGTGTACAGTTCTGGTCACCATACCTTCAGAAGGATATTATGGAAATGGAAAAGGTGCAGAGGAGGGCAACCAGAATGATTAGGGGGCTGGAACACCTTCCTTACCATCTGAGGCGGCAACGGCTGGGCCTTTTCACTCTTGAACGATGGCACCTAAGACCTGATTGAAGTCTATAAAATCATGCATGGTGTGGACAAAGTAGAAAAGGAAAAACTGTTTTCCCTATCGCACAACACTAGAACTAGGGGGCACTCCATGAAACTTTTGGAAGCTAGACCTCAAACAAACAAGAGGAAGTACTTTTTCACCCAGAGGATCATCGGTCTATGGAATTCCCTGCCAGAAGAAGTGGTGACAGCTGTCAGTCTTGATATCTTTAAGAAAGGATTAGACGAGTTCATGGAGAACAAGGGTGTCAATAGCAACCCTTATGGATACCTGAGGACACCCTTGGGGTTGGAGAGATAGGCAGGATATCTCTCAATGCCATTTGCAGGGAATCGAGCAAGTGAAGACATCTGCTTGGGAAGACCCTGAAGCAAATGGTGAGCCACTGTGTGAGACAAAATGCTGGACGGGATGCGCTGTGGCCTGTTCCAGCAAGGCTGTTCTTATGTTCTACGAATATTATCTGTTTAAAATATTTCTAGCTAATGCAAATTGTTTCTATTGATTACTAGTAAACTATTTTCTTTTTTTAAATATTTTTTCAAAGTTGCGGACATTAGGATTGGTGTGAATGTAAAAGGTACACTGATTTCTTCATTTATATTGATTTTTGTGAAAAACTGGGATTTTTAAAAAATGTATCATTAAAAAAATACATTACCAGAAATTATCAATTTCCTGGAAGTTCAACTTCATACCAGAAATCATGACACACTTTGGTCAGTGTTCATGTGCAAAAATGAGGATAGCCAATATTAATGTTTCAAGAGGACCCAGTCACAAATGCAAGCACCAGAGGAATTGAGCCTTGGGATTTTTCTCCTAAAATATTTATGTTTAACATGAACCAACCTGCTGCCCACTCATCACCATATTGGCTAGGAATTAAGGAAGCTGAATATGCTAATAAGAAGCTGAACTAATGCTGTGTTAACTCTAGTTCTAATTACCCCCAAATTAATTGTCATTGGCTCTGTGTCTTAATACAAAGTCAGAAATATGTTTATGATGTTCACAGGGCAGGGGGGGCAGGGGGAGTGCATCCATTGTAGGCTTTTAATTTTGAATTTAGAAAGCTCTTTAGAGGTCCTGTGATTGCTTAATTAGGCTTAGATTGACGTTTTAAGCATACTTGCATAAGGGCAAAAAACTCAGAACTGAAGTTTGTATGTAAGAGAGAGGAATGTAAGAGAACAAAAATATTTTACCTCCACTTTCAATCACAGCCCATTTATCTGAAATGCAAAATAATTATATCAATAGGATGAAGAAATAGAAAGAGATGATAACAATATCAATCCCAGACCCCTCAGTGTTCTTGACCTTCCCATCCAGTACAATAAACATTTTGAAAAAATCTGTACTTTCTTTATTACTTACTTCTGCATATAAGCAACTCCTGTTGACATCCCATATTTTAGATTTAGAGCAATGTGCCAACCTCAGCTTTTAAAAAAGTTCATATACTACCTTACAAATTTATCATATTTCCATACCATATTTCACTCACTTGCCCTAAAGCCAGGGACCTGAAATATGCCTTTCCCAAATTAAGGCAAATATTCATGTCCCAGGACAATGTTGCAGGATCCAATCTGACTCAGTCACTGGGGCCACAGTAGGGGTGGAATGCTATAGGTTCGCACTGGTTTGCGTGAACCGGAAGGGACAATTGTTGTTGGTTCTGTGAACATGTAGTAGAAAAAAAGCTTCTGAGCATCACACGGCTCAGCTATATGAGCCACCTGATTGTTGGAAGATTTCCCCCCACTTTTTAAAGCATTTTTTTCCTGCCGGTATAGGCAGGAAAAAAATGCTTTTAAAAGTGCAGAAAATGGTTCCATATGACAATCAGCTGTGCCATGCAACCGTGGGAACCTTTTTTCCAATTTTAATGAATTTTTTAAAGTACCTATTCGCCCAAACCGGTAGTAAAAATGCTTTAAAAAGTATGTGTGTGTGGGGGGAGGGGGGAAGCTTTCCACAATCACACTTCATAGCTGAACCTTTTTTGTCTTCTTAATTTTTTACTTGGGGCGAATGGGCAGGAAAAAATGCTTTAAAAATTAAAAGTTGGCCATGCCCACCCAGTCACATGACCCACACCACCAAGCCACGCCCACCAGGCCATGCTTATTATTGATTATTGTAATGTGAGGCGACTGAGTTTGAGTCTCCACATCTGGCTTCTTGCTTGTGTTCTTGCAATTTGATACTTAGCTTCTTCCCCATCTGTCCTACATAGCCACAGGCAATCCATGCAGGGGATCTAGTAGATTATGTTGGAAGCATCTCCCTCTTCCAAGTGAACTTTACAGTGCCTAATTTGTCCTCATACATTTCTCCACATATTTTTTGGAGGTCAATGAGTAGTTAGTCAGGCTATGCCTTAGTAAAGGCAAGATTAGACTTATGTAAGCAATTTAAAAAAGAACATATGATGCCTAATTTAGGTTTAATATATCAAGTTTCGTTTTCTCTCTCAATGAGAATTTATGTTGTAGTTTCACAGCTGGGCATGGATTTATAGTAGCCTACTTTTTTCTTGTGAAAGTAAATAGTAGTATTATTTTAAAACTCCGACTTCCTATTTTGATTGTTATTTGATTGTTTTAATGTTTAATGTTCAAGTTTTCCCTCAACTATGCAAGTTCATTTGATGATGTTCAGCCAGCCATTTCTCAGTCTTGCCTACTAGAGAGGACAGCTGCTATGGAAATAATATTGGAAGAGAAGCGCTGTTTTGGGCTTCTGGATCCTTCATCTAGATCAGGGGTATCAAACTTGTGGCATAATGTTGTTGTCAAATGATGTATTGCAACTTCCCGCCCTTCACTAAAACAGGTGGGCATGGCCAGTGCATGATGCATCCAGCCCATGGGCCATGAGTTTGACCCCCCAATCTAGATAATGATGTCGACTCTAGAAGCAGTAACTGAATAAAGAATTCAGGTATATCATGGTATATCCATTAAAATAGTAAAATAAAATGGCTGAAGTATACTTACCAAAAGTTCCCAGTGAGTCCCTTGAGTAACAAAAAGCATCTAAAGTAAAAATTAGAAAAACTCAGTTGTTTACATTACGCTGCCTAAGAATATTGTATGCAAATTTTTGGAATAAGAAATCAGTCATTTTTAAGTTTTGAAAGAAACCTAACATTGAGAAAAAGAAACATCCTAATTTACATTCAAATCTCCCTGCCAAACACATTTTGAAAAGAGGGATGAATTATCCCCAGGTGGCAGCAACAATGTAGCAAAAAATGTTGGACATGGGGTTGACTTAATTGCAACGACAATATAATGGAATGTACTGAGGAGGTGGATTCCCAGGAGGGAGGGGGTGCATTCCAGATGAATAAGAGGCAATACAGCCTACCACATGTGAGAGAAAGAGGGCAAAGACAGCTCTCCCTAGTAGTTCACAGAGTATACTGTAGATGCAGAGAGTAGAATGAAGGCTAGTGGACCATAGTTTGTAATCTGAGATGTTTCATTGTTCATCTACGCAACTCTGTCAGTAAGAGCAAAATTAGTTAGGTGGAGAGTTGTTGGAATGTAAATGTCTCAGATTAACGAAGTTTGATTCAGTTAGACTTATATACCACTTTACAGTGCTTTACAACCCTCTCTAAATGGTTTTACAATGTCAGCATATGGCCCCCAACATCTAGATCTCCATTTTACGGACCTTGAAAGAATGGAAGGCTGAGTCAACCTGGAGTTGGTAGGACTCAATCTGCCAAACTGCTGACAGTTGGCTGGTAGGAAAACCAAAGCTCAATAATTGATGTTGATAATTGAGTCTTTATTGACACATTGCAATGCCATTTTGGGAGAAACTGCTGAAGTTGGTGTGGCAAGAGTTGGTACATTCTAATGATTCTCTTATACTAATTTTGTTCTGACTGATGAAGTTGATTGGATGAATAAAATGACTCAGATTAACAAAGTTTGGTCCAGTTGCCATGATTTAACCTGTAGACCCTTTGGCCTAGATGGTTGAGTCTTCATGGACATAAAGGAGTGGATGGTTTAACAATTGGGAGGAAGAAAGTGAGAAGACATGTACACTATTGGAACTCAAAAAACTTTAACTAGCCATAGTTAAAATAAACTAGCCATTCCCAGCCACGCGTTGCTGTGGCCCAGTCTGATTAAATGGCCAACCAATCTGTGTGAAGATCTACACCTGAACACACAAACACGTACACACAACCACCGAATAACCCCCAACCTACCTACCTACTGTATTTCTCCCTCTCTCCACCTACCTACCTACCTACCTACCTACCTACCTACCTAATTTCTCCCTCTCCCTCTCTACCCACCTACCTACCTACATACTGTATTTCTCCCTCTCTCTATCCCTCTACCTACCTACCTACTGTATTTCTCCCTCTCTCTCTCTATCCCCCTACCTCCCTACTGCATTTCTCCCTCCCTCTCTGTATCCCTATAGGTGCCTACCTACCTACCTACTGTATTTCTCCTTCAATCTTATGGACAGAGTATTATGACATTTTGTATTATGTCATCCTGTGACTCACTGCTCTCTCTGTATCCATCTATCTACATTTTTCACGTTTCCGTTGTGTGTACCTGGCACAGATGTGACATCTACACAATCTCTCTCTCTATATCTATCTATCTATCTATCTATCTATCTATCTATCTATCTATCTATCTATCTATCTATCTATCTATCTATCTATCTATCTATCTATCATCTATCTATATTCGCAAAAAAGCAAAGGCCCAGGCCTGATGATGATGGGGGTAATCCCATCGAAACGTTGCAAAAACACCTTTAATTTTACACGGGAAAAGACCCGAATAAACCAAAATCTATACATACATACATACATACATACATACATACATACATACATACATACATACATACATACATACATACATACATACATATATATATATATATATATATATATATATATATATATCATTGGTGCCGTATTTGTAAGGAACGTTGTGTGAAAATTTGGAAGTGATTGGTGAAGTACTTTCGGAGATTACCTGTTTTGAACACACTCATAGTTACATTTTCATTTTTATATATATTGATAGCTTCCAAGCACTTTTCTGTGTTAGAAAAAGGAAATCCTTTGGATCGTGAAATAGGATTATGGGAGTGTGGAGTCAGGAAAATATTTTAGGATAATAATTGGTTACACTATTGACTCATGTTCATTTTGCAATATGGCCGGCTGCAAAAAGGCAAATGAAATTTTGGGTTGTATCAATAGAAGTTACTTTTCAACCATATAAAGTAGTACTTTGATTTTATTTGTTTTGGTCAAACATTATTTTAAGTATTGTGTCCAGTCAAAGTTATTTTCTTTCCAGACATATCCAAATAGAATAAATAAGTTCAGAGAAAGGAAGAATTGATCAGGGAATTAAATAAACTGGGAATGTCCGATGACCTCACTGCTAAAGAAAACTGGGAAAGGTTGTTTTCCTCTATCAGTACTCACAAGGAGTAGTAATTGGAGTAGCAATAGTTGAATAGCAGTAACTGTGCAGAAGAGTTAGTAGTGAATAATAGTATGTGAAAATGCAAGCGGTTCCATTGTTTTTTGTCGAGGGACTTGTATTGTTGGATCTTTTGTGTCTTGAGCCCACCAAATTGGGAATTGTTAAAAGAACCTATGCCAATATGATCCAAAATATCTGCTTAATTCTGTACAATACAATGTTGACTATAGAATGTCAACATTATACAATTCATTGTGACTCTTTCTTCATTTCTGGTCACCCTCCAAACAGACAAAATCTCTTTTGAAGAGCTGAAGACCCATAGGGGGAAATGGATATGCATTCTTTTGACTCGTTTATTATTCTATACACTGAATGATCCCATGGGGCCCATAGTAAACGAAACAAATAGGACTAAGCTACTGTTAGAATACTTTATCGCCCACTTTAAATGAAGTTATAGACTTTCAATCCAGCTCTACAAAAGACACATATTGGGGAAAAGAATCTTCTTTTCCAGTTCTAATAATGAGAAAAATACAAAATAATTTATTTTAATTACAATGGTATACTATAGAAGCTTCTAAATTTTAGCAGCTCCTTATACAAGTAACCTAGTGAAGTTCTACGAATATTACCTGTTTGAAATATTTCTAGCTAATGCAAAATGTTTCTATTGATTGATAGTAAACGTTTTTCTTTTTCTTTTATATTTTTTCAAAGTTGCGGACTTAGGATTGGTGTGAATGTAAAAGGTACACTGATTTCTTCATTTATATTGATTTTTGTGAAAAACTGGAATTTTTAAAAAATGTATTATTTAAAAAAAATACATTACTAGAAGTTATCAATTTCCTGGAAGTTCAACTTCATACCAGAAAACATGACACATTTTGGTCAGTGTTCATGTGCAAAAATGAGGACAGCCAATATTAATGTTTCAAGAGGACCCAGTCACAAATGCAAGGACCAGAGGAATTGAGCCTTGGGATTTTTCTCCTAAAATCTTTATGTTTAACATGAACCAACCTGCTGCCCACTCATCAACATATTGGCTAGGAATTAAGGAAGCTGAATATGCCAGTCAGAAGCTGAACTAATGCTGTGTTAACTCTAGTTCTAATTACCCCCAAATTAATTGTCATTGGCTCTGTGTCTTAATACAAATTCAGAAATATGTTTATGATGTTCACAGGGTGGGGGGGGCAGGGGGAGTGCATCTATTGTAGGCTTTTCATTTTGAATATAGCAAGCTGCTTAGATTTCCTGTGTTTGCTTAATTAGGCTTGGATTGACATCTTAAACATATTTGCATAAGAGGAAAGAACTCTGAAATGAAGTATGTATATAAGAGAGAGGAATGAAAGAGAACAAAAATATTTTACTTCCACGTTGAATCTTAAGCTGTTTACCTGAAATGCAAAATAATTATATCAATAGGATGAAGAAATAGAAAGAGACGACAACAATATCAATCCCAGACCCCTCAGTGTTCTTGACCTTCCCATCCAGTACAATAAACATTTTGACAAAATCTGTACTTTCTTTATTACTTACTTCTGCATATAAGCAACTCCTGTTATCATCCCATATTTTAAATTTAGAGCAATGTGCCAACCTCAGCTTTTCAAAAAAATCATATACTACCTTACAAATTTACCATATTTCACTCACTTGTCCTAAAGCCAGGGACCTGAAATATGCCTTTCCCAAATTAAGGCAAATATACATGTTCCAGGATAATGTTGCAGGATCCAATTTGACTCAGTGGTCACTGAGTAGGGGTGAAATGCTATAGGTTTGCACTGGTTTACGTGAACTGGTAGGGACAATTGTTATTGGTTCTGGAACCCAGTAGTAAAAAAAGTTTCCAAGGATCACACTGCTCAGCTATGAGCCACCTGTTTGCTGGAAGCTTCTTTTCCACTTTTTAAAGCATTTTTTCCTGCCAGTTCAGGTGAAAGGCAGGAAAAAATGCTTTAAAAATTAAAAGAAGTTGGCCATGCTCATCCTGTCACATGACCCCCCACCACCAATCCACGCCCATCAAGCCATGCTTATTATTGATTACTAGCTATACCCGGCCACGCGTTGCTATGGCCCAGTCTGGTTAAATGGCCAACCAATCTGTGTGTAGATCTACACCTGCATACATACACACAACCACAATATAACCCTCAACCTACCTACCTACTGTATTTCTCCCTCTCTATCTATCCCTCTACCTACCTACATACTGTATTTCTTCCTTTCTCCCTCTATCTACCTACCTACCTACCTACTGTATTTCTCCCCCTCTCTCTATTCCTCTACCTACTACCTACTGTACTTCTCGCTATCTATCTATACACCTACCTACCTACCTACCTACAAACCTACTGTATTTCTTCCTCTCTATCTATCCCCCTATCTACCTACCTACCTACCTACCTACCTACCTACCTACCTACCTACTGTGCTGTTCCCTATCTATCTATCCCCCTACCTACCAACCTACCTACTGTATTTCTCCCTATCTATCGCTCTATCTACATACCTACCTACCTACTGTATTTCTCCCTATCTATATATTCCCCTATCTACCTACCTACTATAATACAATAATACAATAGCAGAGTTGGAAGGTACCTCGGAGGTAATCTAGTCCAACTCCCTGCCTAGGCAGGAAGCCCTATATCATTTCGGACAAATGGCTATCCAACATCTTCTTGAAGATATGCAGTGTTGGGGCATTCACAACTTCTGGAGGCAATTTCTCTTCCACTGGTTAATTGTTCTAACTGTCAGGAAATGTCTCCTCAGTTCTAAGTTGCTTCTCTGCTTGGTTAGTTTCCACCCATTGCTTCTTGTTCTGTCCTCAGGTGCTTTGGAGAATAGTTTGACTCCCTCTTCTTTGTGGCAACCCTCTCTCTCTATTCCCCTATCTACCTACCTACTGTAATACAATAATACAATAGCAGAGTTGGAAGGGACCTCGGAGGTCATCTAGTCCAACTCCCTGCCTAGGCAGGAAGCCCTATACCATTTCAGACAAATGGCTATCCAACATCTTCTTGAAGACATGCAGTGTTGGGGCATTCACAACTTCTGGAGGCAATTTCTCTTCCACTGGTTAATTGTTCTAACTATCAGGAAATTTCTCTTCAGTTCTAAGTTGCTTCTCTCCTTGATTAGTTTCCACCCATTGCTTCTTGTTCTGCCCTCAGGTGCTTTGGAGAATAGTTTGACTCCAGTGCCTTTTTGGCCATAAGAGGCCTCCGTAGTTAATGACTGTTGGTGGGCGGAGTTACAGGGAGTAAACACATTTTTCAGTTAGTACTTATTTTGTGTTTACTTTACACACGATACAAGTGTGCTAGGCACAAAATGAGTAGCTATTCTATTATCAGAAGTCCTTGGCTACACTGTGTGAAAGTTTGGTGTAAATCGGCCCAGTAGTTTTTGAGATTAGTGGATTCGTACAAACTATTTTACATTTTTATTTATATAGACGATTGTAATGTGAGGCAATTGAGTTTGGGTCTCAACATTTCTAACATTGAGAAAAAGAAACATCCTAATTTACATTCAAATCTCCCTACCAAACACATTTTTGAAAAGAGGGATGAATTATCCCCAGGAGGCAGCAGCAGTATCTCTCACTTGCAAGTGATCTTTACAGTGCATAATTTGTCCTCATACATTTCTCCACATATTTTTTTGGTGGTCAATGAATAGTTAGTCAGGCTATGCCTTAGTAAAGGCCAGATTAGACATATTTAAGTGATTAAAAAATAGTAATAATATGATGCCTAGATTAGGTTTAATATACCAAGTTTCCTTTTCTCTCCCAGTGAGAATTCGGGTGTTGGTACTTACCTGATACGGGTGAATAGGCAGGAAAAAATGCTTTAAAAATGGGGAAAATGGTTCCATATGACAATCAGCTGTTCCGTGCGACTGAGGGAAACTCCTCTCCCCACTTTTTAATGAAAAAGGTAGTAAAAATGCTTTAAAAATGTTAAAAAGTTGCCCATGCCCACCCTAGTCACATGACCCCACCACCACCAAGCCACGCCCACCAAGCCATGCTTATTATTGATTATTGTAATGTGAGGAAACTGAGTTTGGGTCTCCACATCTGGCTTCTTGCTTGTGTTCTTGCATTTGGTAGTTAGCTTCTTCCCCATCTGTCCTACATAGCCACAGGCAATCCATGCAGGGGATCTAGTAGATTATGTTGGAAGCATCTCCCTCTTCCAAGTGAACTTTACAGTGCCTAATTTGTCCTCATACATTTCTCCACATATTTTTTGGAGGTCAATGAGTAGTTAGTCAGGCTATGCCTTAGTAAAGGCAAGATTAGACTTATGTAAGCAATTTAAAAAAGAACATATGATGCCTAACTTAGGCTTAATATACCAAGTTTCGTTTTCTCTCCCAATGAGAATTTGTGATGTAGTTTTGCAGCTGGGCATTGATCTATAATATCCTATTTTTTTCTTGTGAAAGTAAATAGGTAGTATTATTTTAAAAGTCTGAATTCCTATTTTGATTGTTATTTAATTGTTACCTAGTTGATAAGTTCTTGTTTTAATGTTTAATGTTCAAGTCTTCCCTCAACTATGCAAGTTCATTTGATGATGTTCAGCCAGCCATTTCTCAGTCTTGCCTACTAGAGAGGACAGCTGCTATGGGAATAATATTGGAAGAGAAGCGCTGTTTTGGACTTCTGGATCCTTCATCTAGATCAGGGGTATCAAACTTGTGGCATAATGTTGTTGTCAAATGATGTATTGCAACTTCCCACCCTTCACTAAAACAGGTGGGCATGGCCAGTGCATGATGCATCCAGCCCATGGGCCATGAGTTTGACCCCCCAATCTAGATAATGATGTCTACTCTAGAAGCAGTAACTGAATAAAGAATTCAGGTATATCATGGTACAGTATATCCATTAAAATAGTAAAATAAAATGGCTGAAGTATACTTACGAAAAATTCCCATTAAATCCCCTGAGTAATGAAAAGCATCTAAAGTAAAAATTAGAAAAACTCAGTTGTTTACATTACGCTGGCTAAGAATATTGTATGCAAATTTTTGGAATAAGAAATCAGTCATTTTTAAGTTTTGAAAGAAACCTAACATTGAGAAAAAGAAACATCCTAATTTACATTCAAATCTCCCTGCCAAACACATTTTGAAAAGAGGGATGAATTATCCCCAGGTGGCAGCAACAATGTAGCAAAAAATGTTGGACATGGGGTTGACTTAATTGCAACGACAATATAATGGAATGTACTGAGGAGGTGGATTCCCAGGAGGGAGGGGGTGCATTCCAGATGAATAAGAGGCAATACAGCCTACCACATGTGAGAGAAAGAGGGCAAAGACAGCTCTCCCTAGTAGTTCACAGAGTATACTGTAGATGCAGAGAGTAGAATGAAGGCTAGTGGACCATAGTTTGTAATCTGAGATGTTTCATTGTTCATCTACGCAACTCTGTCAGTAAGAGCAAAATTAATTAGGTGGAGAGTTGTTGGAATGTAAATGTCTCAGATTAACGAAGTTTGATTCAGTTGCCTTGATTCAACCTTTAGACACCATTGGCCTAGATAGCAATAGCACTTAGACTTATTTACCACTTTACAGTGCTTTACAATCCTCTCTAAGTGGTTTTACAATGTCAGCATATGGCCCCCAACATCTAGATCTCCATTTTACGGACCTCGAAAGAATGGAAGGCTGAGTCAACCTTGAGTTGGTAGGACTCAATCTGCCAAACTGCTGGCAGTCAGCCGGTAGGAAAACCAAAGCTCAATAATTGATGTTGATAATTGAGTCTTTATTGATACATTGCAATGCCATTTTGGGAGAAACCCCTGAAGTTGGTGTGGCAAGAGTTGGTACATTCTAATGATTCTCTTATACTAATTTTGTTCTGACTGATGAAGTTGATTGGATGAATAAAATGACTCTGATTAACAAAGTTTGATCCAGTTGTCATGATTCAACCTGTAGACCCTTTGGCCTAGATGGTTGAGTCTTCATGAACATAAAGAAGTGACATCTACACAATCTCTCTCTCTCTCTCTCTCTCTCTCTCTCTCTCTCTCTCTCTCTCTCTCTCTCTCTCTCTCTCTCTCTATATATATATATATATATATATATATATATATACATATACATACATTTATATATATATATATATATATACATATATATATATATATCATTGGTGCCGTATTTGTAAGGAACGTTGTGTGAAAATTTGGAAGTGATCGGTGAAGAACTTTCGGAGATTACCTGTTTTGAACACACTCATAGTTACATTTTCATTTTTATATATATTGATAGCTTCCAAGCACTTTTCTGTGTTAGAAAAAGGAAATCCTTTGGATCGTGAAATAGGATTGTTGGAGTGTGGAGTCAGGAAAATATTTTAGAATAATAATTGGCTACACTACTGACTCATTTTCATTTTGCAATATGTCCGGTTGCAAAAATGCAAATGAAATTTTGGTTTGTATCAATGGAAGTTACTTTTTACCATAGAAAGTAGTACTTTGATTTTATTTGTTTTGGTCAAACATTATTTTAAGTATTGTGTCCAGTCAAAGTTACTTTCTTTCCAGACATATCCAGATAGAATAAATAAGTTCAGAGAAAGGAAGTAATGTTCAGGGAATTAAACCACCCCAATGATGCTGTTGAAGTAATGTCCCGTTGTCTGGAGGCCGTACGGGCCTGGATGGGGAGTAACAAACTCCGACTCAACCACCTGTCCAAGACCAAGTGGCTGTAGTTTCTGACGTCCGGGTACAGCCAGTTGATGCCATCACTGGCCAAAGGGGTTGAACTATTAGCCTCCGCGAAACAGGCTCGCAACTTAGGCGTCCTCCTGGACTCCCGGCTGTCCATGGAGGACCATGTGATGTCCGTGGCCAGGGGGGCTTTTTACCAGGTTCGCCTGGTACGTCAGTTGTGCCCCTTTCTTGACAGGGACGCCCTTCGCACAGTTACTCAAGCACTCGTGACATCCCATCTAGACTACTGCAATGATCTCTATATGGGGTTCCCCCTGAGGTGCACCCGAAGACTACAGCTAGTACAGAATGCGGCCATGCGGGGGATTTTGGGAGCCTCAAGGCATTCCCATGTAACACCTCTCCTGCGCGAGCTGCACTGGCTGCCTGTGGACTTTCGCATGCGCTTTTAGGTGTTGATAACCATCTTTAAAACGCTCCTTCGCACGGGGCCTAGTTATTTGCGAGACCATATCCTGCCTGAGAACTGGGATTTTAAAAAAATGCAATTTCCTGGAAGTTCAACTTCATACCAGATATCATGAGACATTTTGGTCAGTGTTCATGTGCAAAAATGAGGACAGCCAATATTAATGTTTCAAGAGGACCCAGTAACAAATGCAAGCACCAGAGGAATTGAGCCTTGGGATTTTTCTCCTAAAATGTTTATGTTTAACATGAACCAACCTGCTGCCCACTCATCACCATATTGGCTAGGAATTAAGGAAGCTGAATATGCTAATAAGAAGCTGAACTAATGCTGTGTTAACTCTAGTTCTAATTACCCCCAAATTAATTTTCATTGGCTCCCTGTCTTAATACAAAGTCAGAAATATGTTTATGATGTTCACTGGGTATGGGGGGGGCAGGGGGAGTGCATCTATTGCAGGCTTTTCATTTTGAATATAGCAAGCTGTTTAGATTTCCTGTGATTGCTTAATTAGGCTTGGATTGACATCTTAAACATACTTGAATAAGGGCAAAGAACTCTTAAATGAAGTATGTATATAAGAGAGAGGAATGAAAGAGAACAAAAATATTTTACCTGCACCTGCATAGTATGTAGGCTGTTTATCTGAAATGCAAAATAATTATATCAATAGGATGAAGAAATAGAAAGAGATGATAACAATATCAATCCCAGACCCCTCAGTGTTCTTGACCTTCCCATCCAGTACAATAAACATTTTGAAAAAATCTGTACTTTCTTTATTACTTACTTCTGCATATAAGCAACTCCTGTTGACATCCCATATTTTAGATTTAGAACAATGTGCCAACCCCAGCTTTTCAAAAAATTCATATACTACCTTACAAATTTATATACTACCTTACATATTTCACTCACTTGTCCTAAAGCCAGGGACCTGAAATATGCCTTTCCCAAATTAAGGGAAATATACATGTTCCAGGATAATGTTGCAGGATCCAATTTGACTCAGTGGCCACTGAGTAGGGGTGAAATGCTATAGGTTTCCACTGGTTCATGTGAACTGGTAGTTGTTGGTTCTGCAAACCAGTAGTAAACCAGTAGTAAAAAAAAGTTTCCAAGGATCACGCTGCTCAGCTATGAGCCACCTGTTTGCTGGAAGCTTCTTTTCCACTTTTTAAAGCATTTTTTTCCTGCCAGTTCAGGCAGGAAAAAATGCTTTAAAAATTAAAAGAAGTTGGCCATGCTCACCCTGTCACATGACCCACACCACCAATCCACGCCCACCAATCCATGCTTATTATTGATTATTGTAATGTGAGGCGACTTGAGTTTTGGTCTCCTCATCTGGATTCTTGCTTGTGTTCTTGGAATTTGGTAGTTAGCTTCTTCCCCATCTGTCCTACATAGCCACAGGCAATCCATGCAGGAGTAGTAGATTATGTTGGAAGTATCTCTCACCTCCAAGTGATCTTTACAGTGCATAATTTGTCCTCATACATTTCTTCGCATATTTTTTTGGAGGTTAATGAGTAGTTAGTCAGGCTAGTCAGGTGGTCTTTCGGGTGCGCTTCAAGGTCTTGACGACCATCTTCAAAGCACTCCATGGCTCGGGACCTAGTTACATACGAGACCGTCTCCTGCCCCATACATCCCTTAGACCAGTGGTCGGCAAACCGCGGCTCGCGAGCCGCATGCGGCTCTTTGGCCCCTTGAGTGCGGCTCTTCCTCTACCCTCGCCGAGGGTGGGAATCCTGGGACCCACTGGAGCAACCCTCCCTGCCGGCCACCGATTCCTCCCTTGCTCCCCATGCGGAGCCTCGCCAGGCAGCATGCCAGCCACTCATCTACTTCCATGGGGTGCGGAGGCTCCGCGGGCAGGGGGAGGGAACCTGCATCCAGAGGGACGCCGTTTATTCCCACCCCACACCGAATCCTGGAAGTAGCGTGGTCTGGCGACCCTCTGGACGCCCGTTCCCCTCAATCTCCCTGGAAGTAGCCCGGCTCGCCAGCCCGTGCTGTTCCAGGGCTCAGGGTGGGGAGGAACGGCGAGCCTCTGGACGCCCGTTCCCCTCAATCTCCCTGGAAGTAGCCCGGCTCGCCAGCCCGCACTGTTCCAGGGCTCGGGGTGGGGAGGAACGGCGACCCTCTGGATCCTCTGGACCCTACTTCCAGGGAGATTGAGGAGAACGGGCGTCCAGAGGGTCGCCGTTCCTCCCCACCCCGAGCCCTGGAACAGCGCGGGCTGGCGAGCCGGGCTACTTCCAGGGAGATTGAGGGGATGGGGGGAGATTGGGGGGATGGGGGGCAGACAGACAGACAGAGAGAGGCACAGACAAGGAGGATGGGGGGAATCAGAGAGTGACAGACACGCACAGAGAGACAGGGAGAGGGAAGGAGGGAGGGAGGGAAAGATAGAGACACAGAATGAGTGATTAAGTGCTTGAATGAGAGACAGACACACACACAGAGTGACAGAGATGGGCAGACAAAGCAGATAGATAGAGAAAGAAAGAGAAAGAGAAAGAAAGAGACAGAGAGAGAGAAAGAGGGCAAGAGAGACAGAGAGAGAAGGAGAGAAAGAGAAAGAGGGGGAGAGACAAAGAGACAGAGAAAGAGAGAGAGAAAGAAAGAGAGAAAAAGAGAGAGAGAGAAAGAGAGACAGAGAGACAGAGAGAGAGAAAGAGAGAGAGCGAAAGAGAGAGAGAGAAAGAGAGAAAGAGGGAAAGAAAGAAAGAGAGAGAAAGAGAGAGAAAGAGAGACAGAATGAAAGACAGAAAGAGAGAGAGAAAGAGAAAAAGAGAAAGAGGAAAATAGAGACAGAGGGAGAAAGAGAGACAGAAAGTAAAAGAGAGAGAAAGAGAGAGAGAAAGAGAGAAATGGAGAAAGAGAGAGAGAGGGAAAGAAAGATTGAGAGAGAGAAATGGAGAAAGAGAGAGAGAGGGAAAGAAAGATTGAGAGAGAGAAATGGAGAAAGAGAGAGAGAAAGAGAGGAAGAAAGAAAGAAAGAAAGAACTTTTGACCACAATTGAGCCTAAAAGTTTGGTTGCTAACCAAGACCATTGTTAAGTGAGTTTCACATTTTCCAAATTGGCCATGCCCACCCAGTCACATGATTGCTGAGCCACTCCCACAAAACAGGCCACACCTTCCGGCTCTCAAAAGAAATTTCAATCGTGGTATTGTTGATATTTGGCTCTCTTGACTAATGAGTTTGCCCATCACTGCCTTAGACCAATACGCTCCCACAGAGAAGGCCTTCTCCGGGTGCCGTCGGCCGGACAATGCCGGCTGGCGACACCCAGGGGAAGGGCCTTCTCTGTGGCGGGCCCTGCCCTGTGGAACGATCTACCCCATGAACTCCGTACCATCTCCGACCTCCGCCTCTTCCGCCAGTGTCTAAAAACACACTTGTTTCATCAAGCCGGCCTAACATAGCCTCTGCTGTGACTAGTATTAGATAGTTTTAAAATGGGGGGTTTTAATTGGTTTTAGCGCAGGTTTTTGTTATTTAATAGGTTTTAAATTTGTGTATTTTGTATTACTTTTGTATGTTATTTTAAATTCCTGTGCGCCATCCTGGGTCCTTTTGGAGAAGGGTGGGATACAAATCGACTAAAATCTAAAATCTATGCCTTAGTAAAGGCAAGATTAGATGTATTTAAGTGATTAAAAAAAAAAAGAAATAATATGATGCCTAGATTAGGTTTAATATACCAAGTTTCCTTTTCTCTCCCAGTGAGAATTCAGGTGTTGGTACTTACCTGATAAGCTCATTCTCACTGCAGGTGGAGACAGCCGTCAGATAGGGTTAACTCCATCCAATAACCAATAGGGCTGAGGCACAGATTATAAAACCATCTTCCATGCTGCTTCTCTCCCCCTTTAGACGAAGGTGAACTGTAGACTGACTTTTAGTTGATATGGAGAAAGAGAATAAAGGAAAACAAGGAAAAAGACAAGAAAAGACATATCTAGTCCTATCAAAGGATGAACCCTGACCGGAACAGGGCCGGGCTGACTGCTATCTCCACCTGCAGTGAGAATGAGCATATCAGGTAAGTTCCAACGCCTATTTTCCATGATTGGTGGAGACATCAGTCAGATAGGGACAAACCCAAGCTTGACCCATGTTAAGGGAGGGATCCGGTCCCTGTGGAAGAGGAGTCCAAGGAATGGATTTGCTGTAAAACCCTCCGTCCAAAGGCAGCTTCAGCAGAAGCAAAGTGGCGAATATCATGTAATGGCGAATAAAGGGGACTGGGGATGTCCAAATGGCTGCCCTACAAATTTCCTCCACTGAAGCCTGAGTAGCCCAGGCTGCTGACGTGGCCGCACTACGAGTGGAGTAGGCTGTTATACCATGTGGAGAAATTAGATTGTTTGCCCTGTAAGCCTTAGAGGTACAGGCTCTAAGACAGTGCCCTTCAATGAAAGAGGAGACCTTACAGCCCAAGGAAGCTGGCTGCAAAGAAACTAGTAAGGCTTTACAACGCCTGAACGCAGCAGAACGTTTGATGTAGATACATAATGCCCTGCGAACGTCTAGGTTATGCCACTTTTTTTCTAACCCATGAGAAGGATGGGGACAAAAATTAAGTAGTATTAGTTCCTGAATCTTATGAAAGGATGAGTTAACTTTGGTGTAAATGCTGGATCTAGATGGAGTATGACCCTATCTGAATGAAATATATAGAGGTTGCTTCTAATCAACAGAACTGCGATTTCAGAAATTCATCTCACTGAAGTCACTGCGATCAAGAAACAGACCTTCAGCATGAAATGTTGGAGAGTTACGATCCGCAAAGTTTGAACAGAGCCTTGGTCAGAAAGTCTAAAACCTTGATTAGGTCCCAGGTTGGGTTCCTATGAATAGTGGAAGGACGAATATTG
Organism: Rhabdophis nuchalis; assembly: GCA_039707465.1. Classification (NCBI taxonomy): domain Eukaryota; kingdom Metazoa; phylum Chordata; class Lepidosauria; order Squamata; family Natricidae; genus Rhabdophis; species Rhabdophis nuchalis. The sequence continues at coordinate 124,148,444 of CM077647.1, read as the reverse complement.
GTCGCTCCATAGAGGAACTGTCGAATATGTGTCAGGTGAAAGATGTCAGTAGAGTCAAGACTATAGAGAGGGCCGCCACTTGATGCCTTAACGTGTTTGGCAAAAGACTCTTAGTGAGGCTGTGTTGGAGAAAGTCTAACACTTTAGCAACAGAGGCAGACAAGGGAATAATGAGGAACACCACTTGGTAAACGCTGTCCAAGTTGCATCATATATTCAGGTCATAGAAGGACATTGCACAGCCTGTATGGTTTGAATGATTCCAACAGCCCATCCACTCCTAGCACCTCCTGCTCAACCTCCACATGGTTAGTTGTAACCAATGTGGGTCTGGATGATGGATCAAGCCTTGTGAGAGGGACAGTTTGTGCAGCAGGATGCACCATGGTGATGATACTGATAGCATCATTAAGTCCCTGAAACAGGGACACAGGGCCAATGTGGTGCCAGAAGGAGAATTTCAGCCTTCTCATCTAGCATTTTACGCACCCTCTGTATTAGAGGCAGAGGAGGGAATGCGTATAGAAACCTAGGGGCCATGGGCAATGCAGAGCATCCACCCTCTGATCATGGAGACGCATACCTGGTGAAGTATCATGGAAGTTGGGTGTTTTCTCTTGTGACAAAGAGGTTGAGTACTGGTCTCCCATATGTGTGGGACAGTTCCTGGAAGAGGTTATGTGAGATGCTCCACTCACTTTGGTCGATCTGAGTGTGACTTAGCCAGTTGACCTGGATATTGTCAACACCTGAGATATGCTCCGCCCTGAGGGAGAGAAGATGGGCTTCCGCCCAAAGCCCCAACAGCCAAGCCTCCCTCATTAGCGGTTCGGACCTGGTCCGCCCCCTTCAGGGGTGGGTTTCTGCAGGTTTGCACCTACTCGCGAGAACCGGTTGGTGAAATTTAGAGAACCGGTGAGAGGGGGTTCCACCGGCGTACCTGGAAGTAAATCTGGCCCACCGCTGCCAGTGACCCAATGGGAAGGAAAGGAAAGGAAGGAAAAAAGGAAGGAAGAAAGGAAAGAAGAAAGAAAGAAGGAAAGAATTTATCATCACAATTGAGTCCAAAATTTTGATTGCTAAGCAAGAGCATTGTTAAATGAGTTTCACCACATTTTAAAAGGTGGCCACTCCCACCTGTCACATGACTGCCAAGCCACGCCCACAAAATAGGCCACACCTACAGAGTAGGTTCTAAAAAATTTGAAACCCACCCCTGGCCCCCTTGCCGATTTACATGCGGCTTTGTGGTGTTGTTGTCTGTTAGGATGAGGACATGGGTGTTGCGCACTGTGTTCTAGAACCGCCGAAGGGCTATGTTAAGGTAATCCCCGTTAGGAGACTGAAAGTGCGTAGCAAAATGTAGCAAGAGAGATGTTGCTGACCAATCACACTAGCAGTCACAGACACTGAATTGTAAAACAAAGAGTCTTTTACTTTCGTAGAAAAATAAAATGATAGTAACTTCTTCATAAACAGGCTAGATGGATGGCCCACAGTTCTAGCCAATTGATGGTGTTGGCATGATTGGTTTGTGACCACAGTCCCTGTGTCATCCTTGTTTGGAGGTTGGCCTCCCACCCCATCAGTCTGGCATCGGTGGTGAGCGTTAGACAAACCGGCTCTTGAAAGAGAATCTCCTGAGTCAATGCCGATGACAGCCACCACCTCAAGGACTTCTTCACATGCAGGGGGTGGTGCAAACCTGTTGCAGTGAGGAGCTGAGGTCACTCTTCTGGTATGGTAGCAGGTATCACTGCAGGCAATGGCTGTGGAGGCATGTCCATAGCACGATGGAGAAGCAGGACACCATTTTCCCCAACAGACAGGACAACTGAAAAAGTTGGGCTCTGTGATGGACGTGGATTGTCTTGGTCACCTCCTGCAGGCTGTTCCGTCAATCTACTGAGAGGAACACTTTTCCCTGCACAGTATCTATTAGAGCCCCCAGATGAAGGATATGAGTGTCTGGGGTCAGAGAGCTTTTTGTGAGATTTATGGAGAAGCCTAGCCCCTGAAGGACTTGAATGGTGGTTTGAATGTCTCTGTGGCCCTGCCCGATGGAGGGGGACAGCAAAAGAATGTTGTCCAGATATATTTGGATTCTGACTAGTCTGGAGCAGAGGTGGGCCGCTACCATTGCTAGCACTTTTGTAAAGCTCCTTGGAGCTGATGACAGCCTGAAGGGGAGGGCTCGGTGCTGGTAATGATTTCCCCTGTACTCGAACCAAAGGAACTGTCTGTGTTCACGGAGGATGGGAATATGAAGATATGCCTCTGTGAGGTTCACCAAGGAGAGGAAGTCACCCTTGTGGATGCTCTACAAGATGGACTGCAGGGAGTGGATCTTGAACTGTTGATAAATGGTGTATCAGTTCAAGACTTTGAGATCCAGAATTGGTCTCCATCCCCCTGAGGCTTTCGGGACCACAAACAGCCAGGAGTAAAATCTCTGCTATTCTTGGCCCTTGGGAACAGCTTGAATGGCACTGCTCTGAAGAAGGTGGCAAATGGCCTGTTCCACCAGCTGTCTCTTTTGACTGTTGTGAGATACAGGGCAAGGGATAAAATGCCTTGGTACTTGATACTGGGTGGTGGTGGAGAGAAATTCCATGGTCAGACCCCATTTGATGGTCCTCAGGACCCAAGCATCTGTTGTTATTTCTTCACATCATTCTGTGAACACAGTTAGTTGGCCCCCTATCAGGAGATCCTCCAGGAAGTCACTTTTGATGTTTGTAGGATCGGTTGAAGCCCCCTCTAAAGGATTTCCTTGGAGGGTATCGCTGGAAGGTCCTATTGGACCTATCCTGCTGTTGGTTGGAACCCTGTCTAGGCTGAGACTGGTGCTGTAGACGGGAGTTGGAGAAACCCACGTCCTGCCCTTGAAAGGGCTGTTGTCTATAAAAGGGAGAAGTCCAATTGTCTGATTTACAGAAGGATTGGAGGACCTTAGGCTTGTCCTTTGACTCCACTAATAACGGCTCTAAAGGGGCCCCAAACAGACTACCCCCAGAGAAGGGAGAAGAAGCTAGACACTTAGCTCTGGCATCAGCTTGCCAATTTTTTTAGCCATAATAACTGTCTGGATGTGACTGCCGAAGCAATAGCTTTTGAAGAGCTGCATTGAGTGCTGCATCAGCTGAAAATTCAAGAGCTGCTTTCAACTTATTTATATCCCTATGGGCCCTAGAATCTCTATTGGGAATCCTGCTCTGGAGTTGTTTTAACCAAAGGAGAGCAGATCTGCTAAAAAATGAAGAAGTGGAAGCCCTAATAGCTCAGGCCGAGGCCTGGTGGCCCTTGACAAGTGTTTGTACCAAATGCTTGTCTTCAGGCTTAAGGAATCCTCTGGGGCACTGGCAGCTGCATTAGGAGAAGCCAGGGCCACCACTGGCAGGTCTATGGTTGGGCAGTCAAGAGCCTTAACTAAAGCAGACCCTACATTGTACAGGCGTTTATCTAGGAATTAGGGAGAGGACCAGTGCCAGGACAGGTCCATTGTCTTTGTACCACATTCATAAAAATTCTAGGAGAAGGAACAACCTCCTTTTCAACAGTGGGTTCTAAGCAAAGAGGATCCTCAGAATCCCCCGTTTCTGAGGCCGCAGCTGTAGGAGCTGGGGTAGGCTTAAAGCCAGCAATCTTCTTTGCCTTAAACAACAAGGATTAAAAAATAGCAGGTTTAAACAATTCCACAAATGCAGGTTGATTGGGGCCCAGATCTTCATCCTCAGAGAGATCTGAATCTCTGGCCGGCTGCTCTTCCTCGTCCCCCACCATGGAAGGCCAAGAAGCAGAATGTTCAGAAGGAGTCTTTCCAGAGGAGTGTTTCTTTTTACTTTTAGATTTGGAACCCTCAGGCTTGGATTTAGAACTGTGGCTTGAAGATCTCTTATGCATGAGGCCCGCAGCTATACCTTTTTCAATTGCTGAGGATATGATGGCAGCCACATAAGGAGTTATAGCCATAGTTGGTCCAAACCCCAAGAACCCCAGGGAAGAGGAAGCCTGATCTGCCACAGGAGAAGGGCCTGCATCCTCTATTGATTCATCCCCACTTTGAGGAGAATCAAAAACCCCTGTACCATCTCTTATTTGAGAAGGAGAATCTGGTTCAGTAAGAGAAACCTCCAAATTAGAAGAAAAACCCGCTATCGGACGTGACAGGGATCACCTGGAATGGATGAAGGCTCTCTGCCACCTTGCTTGCCAGAAGACGTCTTGTGGGCTGAAGGCTTAGAATGGTTCTGACCTCCTTTCTTTGCTGTCTTAGGAGCTTTGCAGGGAGCTCCTCAGCTGCTTCAGTGGCTACTACCCTTTTTCTTGAAGGTTTGGCTGATGAAGGGCCAGCTATCAGGTTATCTGGTGGAGAGAACCAAGGAGCCCCATCTCCTGCATTGGAAGCCATAATAAGTGAACAGCCACCATTAAGGTTATTGCAGGAAAGGGGGCCCTGTTACTGACCGTTGTTTCTAAAATGGGGCCCACTGCACTTCGCACCAAAATAAAGTGCCACACTGTTTTTCCCTTGCCTCAAAATGGCCTCCACTGTTTCTTCTGCTTCTAACTGCTCCCAACTGGCCTGAAGGCTTTGGAACGGCTGCGTAGCAGTTTAGACAACACCCTCGGGTTTCCGTACAGGGCACTCACAAGGCGTCAGGAATCATTGGAAAAAGTTGGAACCCCTCCGGTGTTGAAATCAGAGCAACTGGCACTCGCTGCGAAGGGAAAAAGCCTCCAACGCTTTGAAGAGGCTTTTGAAGCCACATGGCAGTTCCACGGTGGGGGGCAAAGCCCCAGGTCGATTTAGAGCACTCCCTTCTACCTGAAGATCTCAAGGATGGCAGAGGGTGGAAGATTAAATACATTGGGCAAAGTCCAATTACTAATTAATAACTGTTGAGTCAGAGAAAGTAAACTACACGTCCACCCAATACTGGCTGAGTCTAAAGCTGGAGAGGAGAGCACGGAGGATGGTTTTATAATCTACTAGCTGTACCCGGCCACGCGTTGCTGTGGCCCAGTCTGCTTAAATGGCCAACCAATCTGTGTGTAGATCTAACACGTAACACCCAAACACGTACTCACAACCACCGTATAACCCCCAACTTACCTACCTACTGTATTTTTCCCTATCTCTCTCTATCCCTCTACCTACCTACCATACTTTTTCCTATCTCTCTCTTTATCCCTCTACCTAACTACCTTCTGTATTTTTCCCGCTCTCTCTATCCACCTACCTACCTACCTACCTACCTACCTACCTACCTACCTACCTACCTACCTATCTACCGTATTTCCCCCCTCTCTCTATCCCCCTACCTACCTACCTACCTACCTACCTACCTACCTACCTACCATATTTCCCCCCCTCTCTATCCACCTACCTACCTACCTACCTACCTACCTACCTACCTACCTACCTACCATGCAGCTTCCTGGGACCAAAAATGGGCCACATTGGAGTGTGCCACCCCCATGCCAAGTTTTGGGCCCAGTAGGTGTCCATGCAGCCTCCTGGGACCAAAAATGGGCCCCCTGGGAGTGTGCCACCCACGTGCCTTGTTTTGGGTATAGTAGGCCTGCCTGAAGCTTCCTGAGACCAAAAATGAGCCACATGGGAGTGTGCCACCCCCTGCATCTAATTTTGGGCATAGTAGGCCTGCCTGGGCCACATGGGAGTGTGCCATGTGTGAGGGAACGTTAGAGGCTTATTCAGTTGCTGAGGAAACGACCGTTGGAAATGTGAGGAGCATGTATGTGACGCATCATAAGAAGCAGCCGGGTGGGAGGAGCTTAAGGGAGGTGAAAACTTCAGAAGTGCATACCTTTTACATTTGTGCTGCTTCCACATGGCACACATGTGCTAGCCACACAAACTGTATGTATGATTGCTTGGGAAGTACTTGGGAACATTGTGTGAAAATTTGGTGCTGATCGGTGCAGTACTTTCTGAGATTAGCAGAAATTATTTATATAGATAGACTCAGCTGTATTGGTTACTGAACAGAGTTAACCCTGATTGAGTCTTCATGGACATAAAGGAGTGGGTGGTTTAACAATAGGGAGCAAGAAAGTGAGAAGACATGTACATTATTGGAACTCAAAAAACTTTAGAAAATAAATAGCTTCCAAGCAATTTTCTGGGTTAGAAAAGGAAATTCTTTGGATCATGAAATAGGATTGTGTGAGTGTGGAATCAGGAAAATATTTTAGAACAAATAAGTTCAGAGAAAGGAAGAATTGATCAGGGGATTAAATAAACTGGGAATGTGTGATGACCTCACTGCTAAAGAAAACTGGGAAAGGATGTTTTCCTCTATCAGTACTCACAAGGAGTAGTAGTTGGAGTAGCAATAGTTGAGTAGCAGTAACTGTGCAGAAGAGTTAGTAGTGAATAATAGTATGTGAGAATGCAAGCGGTTGCAATGTGTTTTGTCGAGGGACTTATGTTGTTGGATTTTTTGTGTCTTGAACCTATCAAATTGGGTATTGTTAAAAGAACCTATGCCAATATTAGCCAAAACATCTGCTTAATTCTGGTGAACCCTCATTCAACACTATACAATGTCAACATTATACAATTCATTGTGACTCTTTCTTCATTTCTGGTCACCCTCCAAACAGACAAAATCTCTTTTGAGGAGCTGAAGACCCATAGGGGAAAATGGATATGCATTCTTTTGACTTTAAATGAAGTTATAGACTTTCAATCAAGCTCTACAAAAGACACATATTGGGGAAAAGAATCATCTTTTCCAGTTCTAATAATGAGAAAAATACAAAATAATTTATTTTAATCACACTGGTATACCCAAAGAAGGGTCTAAATTTTAGCAGCTACTTACACAAGTTACCTAGGGAAGTTTTACGAATATTACCTCTTTAAAATGTTTCTAGCTAATGCAAAATGTTTCTATTGATTCTATTGATTTTCTTTTATACTTTTTCATCGCTATATTAGCTAGGAATTAAGGAAGCAGAATATACCAGTCAGAAGCTGAACTAATGCTGTGTTAACTCTAGTTCTACATTTCCCAAATATTTATTTTCATTGGCTCTCTGTCTTAATACAAAGTCAGAAATATGTTTATGATGTTCACAGGGTATGGGGGCGGGGAGTGCATCTATTGCGGGCTTTTCATTTTGAATTTAGCAAGCTGTTTAGATTTCCTGTGATTGATTGATTAGGCTTGGATTGACATCTTAAACATACTTGCATAAAGACAAAGAACTCTGAACTGAAGTATGAATATAAGAGAGAGAAAAATGAAAGAGAAAAACAATATTTTACCTCCACCTTCAATCCTAATCTGTTTACCAGAAATGCAAAATAATTACATCAATAGGATGAAGAAATAGAAATAGAAAGAGATGACAGCAATATCAATCAATCAACAATAGGGGCATCCCTATTGGATCGGGATGCCCATTGCATAATCACTCATGCCCTCGTGACATCCCGACTGGACTACTGCAATTCTCTCTACATGGGGCTCCCCTTGAGGTGCACCCGAAGACTTTAGCTTGTCCAGAATGCAGCCGCGCGAGCAATAATGGGAACCTCAAGGTTTACCCACATAACACCGCTCTTGCGCGAGCTGCACTGGCTGCCTGTCGTCTTTCGGGTGCGCTTCAAGGTGTTAGTTATCATCTTTAAAGCGCTCCATGGCACGGGACCTAGTTATCTGCGGGATCGGATCCTGCCCCATACATCCCTGAGGCCGATTCGTTCCCACAGAGAGGGACTTCTCCGGGTGCCGTCCACTACGCTATGCCAGCGGGCAACGCCCAGGGGAAAGGCCTTCTCTGTGGCGGGCCCAGCCCTCTGGAACGACCTTCCCCCCAAAATTAGAACTACGGACCTCCGCTCCTTCCGTCAAAAACTTAAAACACACTTTTTCTGCTTGGCCAGCCTAGGCTAGTCTCCCGTCTTTTAATAGGGTTTGGGGATTTTAGTTAATTTTAAAATGGGGGATTTTAGCGCAGGGATAATCTTTGTTTAATTTGCTTTTTATCTAAATTATTTATGTATATTTATTGGTATTTTTTTATTTCCCTGTGCACCGCTCCGAGTCCCTTTGGGGAGAGGAAGCGGTCTATAAATAAAATTTATTATTATTATTATTATTAGACTTGTCAGTTTTCTTGACCTTCCCATCCAGTACAATAAATATATGAAAAAATCTGTACTTTCTTTATTACTTACTTCTGCGTATAAACAACTCCTCTTGTCATCCCATATTTTAGATTTAGAGCAATGTGCCAACCCCAGCTTTTCAAAAAGTTCATATACTATCTTACAAATTTACTATATTTCATTCACTTGTCCTAAAGCCAGGGACCTGAAATATGCCTTTCCCAAATTAAGGCAAATATATATGTCCCAGGATAATGTTGCAGGATCCAAACTGACTCAGTCACTGGGGCCAGCGTAGGGGTGAAATGCTATAGGTTCGCACTGGTTCAAGTGAACTGGTAGGGATGATTGTTGTTGGTTCTGCAAACCATTAGTAAAAAAAAAGCTTCTGAGGATCGCACGGCTCAGCTATGAGTCACCTGTTTGCTGGAAGCTTTTCTCCCACTTTTTAAAGCATTTGTTTCCTGCCAGTACGGGTGAATAGGCAGGGAAAAAATGCTTTAAAAATGGGAAAAATGGTTCCATATGACAATCAGCTGTTCTGTGCGACCGAAGGAAACTCCTCTCCCCACTTTTTAATGAAAAAGTAGTAAAAATGCTTTAAAAATGTTAAAAAGTTGCCCATGCCCACCCTAGTCACATGACCCCACCACCACTAAGCCACGCCCACCAAGCCATGCTTGGTGGGCATGGCTTGGGTCTCCACATCTGGCTTCTTGCTTGTGTTCTTGCAATTTGGTAGTTAGCTTCTTCCCCATCTGTCCTACATAGCCACAGGCAATCCATGCAGGGGATCTAGTAGATTATGTTGGAAGCATCTCCCTCTTCCAAGTGAACTTTACAGTGCCTAATTTGTCCTCATATATTTCTCCACATATTTTTGGGAGGTCAATGAGTAGTTAGTCAGGCTATGCCTTAGTAAAGGCAAGATTAGACTTATGTAAGCAATTTAAAAAAGAACATATGATGCCTAACTTAGGCTTAATATACCAAGTTTCTTTTTCTCTCCCAATGAGAATTTATGTTGTAGTTTCACAGCTGGGCATGGATTTATAGTAGCCTACTTTTTTCTTGTGAAAGCAAATAGTAGTATTATTTTAAAAATCTGAATTCCTATTTTGATTGTTATTTGATTGTTACCTAGTTGATAAGTTCTTGTTTTAATGTTTAATGTTCAAGTCTTCCCTCAACTATGCAAGTTCATTTGATGATGTTCAGCCAGCCATTTCTCAGTCTTGCCTTCTAGAGAGGACTGCTGCTATGGGAATAATCTTGGAAGAGAAGTGCTGTTTTGGACTTCTGGATCCTTCATCTAGATCAGGGGTATCAAACTTGTGGCATAATGTTGTTGTCAAATGATATATTGCAACTGCCTGCCCTTCACTAAAATGGGTGGCCATGGCCAGTGCGTGACGCATCCAGCCCATGACACCCCTGATCTAGATAATGATGTCTACTATAGAAGCAGTAACTGAATAAAGAATTCAGGTATATCATGTTATATCCATTACAATAGTAAAATAAAATGGCTGAAGAACACTTACCAAAAGTTCCTATTGTATCAGTTGAGTAATAAGAAATACCTAAAGTAAAAATTAGAAAAAATCAGTTGTTTACATTATGCTGGCTAAGAATACTGTATGCAAATTTTTGGAAGAAGGAATCAGTCATTTTTAAGTTTTGAAAGAAACCTAGCATTGAGAAAAAGAAACATCTTAATTTATATTCAAGTCTCCCTGCCAAACACATTTTTGAAAAGAGGGATGAATTATTCCCAGGAGGCAGCAACAATATAGCAACATGTTGGAGATGGGGTTGACTTTAATTGCAAGGACAATATAATGGAATGTACTGAGGAGGTGGGTCCCCAGGAGGGAGGGGGTGCATTCCAGATGAATAAGAGGCAATACAGCCTACCACATGTGGAGTTAGGTGGAGAGTTGTTGGAATGTAAATGTCTCAGATTAATGAAGTTTGATTCAGTTGCCTCGATTCAACCTTTAGGCACCATTGGCCTGGATAGCAAGACCACTTAGACTTATATACCACTTCACAGTGCTTTACAACCTTTCTAAGTGGTTTTACAATGTCAGCATATGGCCCCCAACATCTAGATCTCCATTTTACTGACCTTGGAAGGATGGAAGGCTGAATCAACCTTGAGTTGGTGGGACTCAATCTGCCAAACTGCTGACAGTCGGCCGCTAGCAAAATCACAGCTCAATAATTGATATTGATAATTGAGTCTTTATTGACATATTGCAATGCCATTTGGGAGAAACCCCTGAAATTGGTGTGGCAAGAATTGGTACATTCTAATGTCCAGTTGCCATGATTCAACCCGTAGACCCTCTGGCTTGGATGATTGAGTCTTCATGGACACAAAGGAGTGGATGGTTTAACAATCGGGAGCAAGAAAGTGAGAAGACATGTACACTATTGGAACTCAAAAAACTTTATCAAATAAATAACTTCCAAGCAATTTTCTGTGTTAGAAAAAGGAAATCCTTTGGATCATGAAATAGGATTGTGGGAGTGTGGAGTCAGGAAAATATTTTAGAATAATAGTTGATTACACTGCTGACTCATATTCATTTTGCAATATGGCTGGCTGCAAAAAGGCAAATGAAATTTTGGTTTGTATCAATAGAAATTACTTTTTACCATGGAAAGTAGTAGTTTGATTTTATTTGTTTTGGTCAAACATTATTGTGTCCAGTCAAAGTCATTTGTTTTCAGACAAAAACAGATAGAATAAATAAATTCAGAGAAACGAAGGGGATTAAATAAACTGGGAATGTCTGATGACCTCACTGCTAAAGAAAACTGGGAAAGGATATGATAGCACTCTTCACATACTGCATTTTTTGGAGTATAAGACGCATCTTTTTTCCTTTAAAAAGAGACTGAAAATCTGGCTGCGTCTTATACATCGAATACAGCATTTTTTTGCCTCCTGGAACCCCGCCTCCTTCACCAAAATGGCTGTGCCTAGCCTTATAGAGGCTTCCAGAGAGCTCCTGGGGGCTGGGGAGGGCAGAAATGACTTTAATAGCCCCCCCAGCCCCCAGGAGCATTCTATAAGCCTCCATAGGGCTATGCATGCAATTTATTTGACACAAAATGGCCTGTTTTTGTGATAAATGGGCCAGTTTTTTGCTCATTTTTGACTGCCCCCAAGGAGCACTCTGCAAGCCTTTTTTTTTGGAAAAATAAAAGGCCCCGTTTTGGAGATGTTTGCAGAGTGTAAAAAGGTTTTTTTCCCCCTTTGGAAAGCTCTTTAACTGTTTCTGTGCCAGGAGAAACAAAGTCCTAAGGTTTGTCAGCGATTTCCTTCTCCAGGACATGGATAAATGCACCTGGAAACATCAACCTATCTACCTACTCTCTCTCTCACTCTCTCCCTACTGTATTTCTCTCTCTCTCTCTCTTTCTCTCTCTCTTCCTTTACCTACCTACTACCTACACACACACTCTCTCTCCCTACCTACCTACTGTATTTCTCTCTCTATTTCTCTCTCTCTCCCTTTATCTACCTACCTACCTACCTACTCTCTCTTTCCCTAACTACCTACTGTATTTCTCTCTATTTGTCTCTCTCTATCCCTTTATCTACCTACCTACTCTCTCTCCCTACCTACTGTATTTCTCTTTCTTTCTCTCCCTCTCTATCCCTCTATCTACCTACCTACTTTTTTTTTGTAATTTGCCTCTTCAAAACCTTGGTGCATCTTATACTCCGAAAAATACGGTAGCTATGTCTGTTGCTGGAGTTGTGCTAGAAATAACTACGATTGTTCTAAGTAAAAAAACGTTTCATGTCCTGGAGATTGCCTGGTGTAGTAATACTCATGCTTAACACTGAAAACTTTGGGTTCAATTGTGGTTGTATGTTATGAACTACCTGTATATTATGAAGAAAAGAACATACATTGCTCTCATTCATCCCAGAATCCAGGAATTAAATAATAACTTTAAGTCATAGAAAGAAAGATTTCAATTGAATTATATAAACAAAACTCTAATAGTAAAATCAGTTGGAAAGTGGAGAGTGAAGGAATTGGGAATAGGAGATATAAGCAGCCGTGAATAGAATAGAATAGAATTGAATAGAAGGTTGAATTTAAAATATACCAACATCTGCCTTTCTTGAGAAAATTGATGAACATGAGAACTGCACTTTATTAGATCAAATATGTATCCAGCTTATTTCTACCTGTCATCAGCCAACTGCTAGATCTTTGAAACTTTCAGCTTGGCTGGAAGAGTAACATTTTCCGAAAATTGGCACAAGCGTCAGATTAAAAAAGGCCCCTTACCTACAGTTTTTTCATCTATAAATAATTTCTTAGCTTTGAATGCTAAGATGCATCCCTCTGGAATAGTGATTATTTTCTTCCTATCTCTGGCACCCTAAAAGACAAAATAAAATCTTGGATCAGCTGTATAGGATAAAATAACTTGGTGAGAGGAGATGCATTTTCTTTCCTTCAATTTCATAATTCACTATTCAGATTAGACCTTCAGGCTCAATTTGATGTAGGCTTTATGAAAAATGCTGCTTTCCAGTTTGTTAGATTCTCCAAACTTTGTCATTTCCACAGCTTCTGCTGATGCAGTGATCACATATAAGTTCCTCTGAAGACTCTTTGATTGTTTAATAAATGGATGTTCATTGTTGATTTTTCTAAAAAAGAAAACATGTAAACTTCAATGAAATAGACTGAATTCAATTTATAACTTTTGGGGAAGGAAAACCCCAATCCAATAAATATAGGTTCTGTTGCAATAAGTAATCCTATACAGTTGATTTCCTTTCCATTTCCTGTGTACATTTCTGAGTCATGTTCTTTACCATATTTGGTTAATGCTTAGAAAGAATTAAATCTTGTTGCAATTGAAGATTTACAGCTGTTTAAAGCCTTTAAATTATATGATATTTTGGACCCAATTATCTGTAATTCTAGGAAGGGTGGAAGGAAAGAGAAGAAGAGGATCAGCAACAATAAGATAGATAGACTCAACTTTAGTGGTGATAGATTCACCACTGGAAGAGCTGAAAGATTATGTTGGGTACAAATTCTCTTATAAAAAAGCTATGCAATTGGTAAAATTGAAACTAACAGAGACTTTTAGAAGAATGGAGAACTTGAGGACAATGTTAAATGTGACTGGAGGTTTTTTTTTATTTGCTTGTTTATGTTATACTTACTTTTCTTTCATCAAAGAATCAAGGTCTTGGATTGGAACATGTATCTTTTTAATCTTTACAGACCTTTCATAAGAAATGCTGACAGCACTAGTTATTTCAGTGTCAGTAATTCCACTAATATCCCCCTTCAGTGTTCCATCTACAGTGACTTCAAGGGTGAATAACTCTGAATTGTTGCATACTAGGGAACAAATATTGACAAAAATCATAATGTTAGAAGAAGTACTACAGAAACACATAGAAATGGAGCAGCAGATGACTAATGTAATGAGAGAAAGACAATCCTGGAGCAAAGGATTCAGTTGATATTGAATCAAACTGTTTCTAATCTAAATCAGCATTATCTAATTGATTACAGTTCATACTAAGAGTTCTAGAAAGTGGGAAATACTTCTACTTGCAAGTTGGTATATTTTTAGTTTAAACCTTTTGACATCTCTTGAAAAGTGCCTTTGAAAGGTGAGGGTATGTTCTAGAACCTGTTTCATCTTTGTCTGTGAATAATAGACAGTTGTTTCACAACAGCTACTTATACTCTTAAGAGAAAAAAATATTGCAACTCTACTTTGACAAAGAACTGTTGGGACAAATAGAGTGTTTTGCAACTTCTTTTTTTTTTTTTATATTGAAAAAGTTTTATTGGTTTTACAGTTTTTCAATAGGATAGGGTAAGGGATACAAAGAAATTTTGAGAGCATTCACGTCAAAGTCGTCGGCCCTACCGGGACATCAAAATAGATCATTAATAAAAAAACATTTTCCATACACTACAAAGTAAAAGCAAGTACATATTTCTAACTTCTCAGTTCTATGCTGTCAGTCATTTACAAAAATCCAGATGCACATGTTATATTATGCAATATTATTCAAAAAATCAAGGCAAAGTTATTTTTTAGATCTAAGTCTCTTGGCAATTGTATCTTCTATCTCTCCTTCCAGGCCCCCAGCGGGCGGGGCCGTGGCCCCCCCTGCCCCCCCTGGATCTTCCCCCAGGACAGAGGAATGTTTTTTAAGAAAGGCTTCCGCCTCAGCAACTGTTTTAATCCTCACTCTTCCTCCTTCCCAGAACACCAGCATCCCTTCGGGCATCACCCACCTAAACCAGATCCCGTGGTCAAACAATTTTTTGGACAAGAAGGAAAATTTCCTTCTTGCTTCTCTAATCTTTCTTGGGATCTGCTTTAGGATAGCAACCTCCTTTTGTTGGTAAATTAACGGACCTCCTCTTTGCACTTTCAAGATTTCCTCTCTGGTTGACCTTCTAACAAATTTAACATGTATCTCTCTGGGTACTTCATTTATCCTGGCATATGCAGTTTATTCTGTAGGCTAGGTCAATGTCTCCCCTGATCTCATCCTTAGGTTTATGTAAATAGTCTGCTATAATTGTGCTCATGAGTTCAGGGAGACATTCACCAGTTTCCTCAGAAACATTCTGAAATCTCAAAAAATATGTCATCCTTTCCACATCAATCCTAGACACATGCCCATTTATTTCCACAACCTCATTAGTAACATTTTTAATCTCTCCCTTAGCCCCCGCCAGCCCCCCTTCCAGTTCTTCATTCTTCTGTGTGTTCTCCAGCACTTGCTTCCGTGTGTCCAATAATTCCTTTTTAAAGTTGATATTTTCTGCCCTCTGGGCCTTGATTTCTTGTACCAAAGTTTATATAACAGATTCAAGAGAGGCCATCCTTAATTCTAAGCTTGCCAGTGCTGATTCTTGTGCCATGGTTAGCTGTTAAAGTCAGTGCCACTAAAATGGCGTTTTTTGGGTGGGGCTGTTGAGGCAAATCAGGAACCAAAAGTTCAGTTCAGGGTTGTAAAGTTCAGGAACCAAGAGAGAAACAATTTTCCAAGTCAATAAGTATAATAACGAAGGCACTCCAGAAAAGAAATCACAAATCCCAAAAAAAAAATTTTTCTTCAGTAACCAGAGGGAGTCCAAATCACAAAGAGACGCTGGAAATTTTCCATAAGTAAAATAGTCATTCAGGGACAAAGAGAAGCCATTTTCACCGCCCAGACTCAGAGCCAGGAGAGAGTGGTAAAAAAAAAATGTTTCAAATCAGCCAGACCTAGATACATTGTTTCAAAGACAAAACGCAGACCACTTTCCCTTGTTTCAAACAGTCCAGATTAAAGATATCCGCTTCCTCGCAGCGAGGAGCCATTCTTAAGTGCCGCTTTAGTCCGAGGGGGGGTTTAACAAGCAGACACCCCCCTCCAAGTTCTTTCAGCCCAGGCTGACAGCAGAAAAAAAAATGTTTAAAACCACTCACTTTCACCCTCGCAGCCGAAGCCCCGGGAAGCCTTCCGACTCAGACGGCCAGCTCTCTTCATATTTTCAGAACGATGCCGCCCGCCATTGGCGAAGGGGAAACCCCCCGCAGCATGTCCTCCTCCACCTAAGCCGAAGACAAGGGTCGCTTCCCAGCTGCCGCTGGGGGAGGACAACCCAGGCAAGCCGGCTTTACGGGAGACCCCCAAAAACGGGGCGTCTCGCCCCCGTGGGGGGGCAGGAAAAGAAACAAAGCGGCAAGCAAGCCCTAGGCTCGCCCGTTACCGCTGGAGCCGGAACCGGAAGTTGAGTGTTTTGCAACTTCTGATAGCAGATATCAAGGGTTATGTTTCATCTCGTGATACTTGTCACCAAGTCAAGACTGTTTCTAGAAAGACTGCCCCTATCTTTTAAAGTAAAACAATGACATTTATTCTATGGGTTGGAACCCTGACAATAACAATCTTTTATTCTTTGCAAAGGCCTTTCAGGAGATTGCATTATTTTTCTAGACCATTTTTTAATATTAGAGATTTAATCAACTATGTGATCTCAGGTTGTTACTTTCAATAAACCAAATAAAATTTTGGATATAAACTAGGATTCAGAATGCACCCTTCCTACAGTCAAGAGACTGTATTTTAGGAGTTTGGCAGCCTGCTACATTTATGACCATTTGCAATGGTCATATGATTTACATTTACAGTTATTTTCCTGAAACTAGTTTTTAGGGGGGGAAAAACCCATAGGGAATAATAGGTTCATTTAATGACTGTAGTGTTCACTTAAGGACGCTGCAAAAAAGATCATGTGATGGACCACTTTATGATTATCATGACTTACAACTGTAATTTTGGCCTCAATTACAGTTGCAGGTCAATGACAACATGGATTGCCACTTATAGAATTTACTTCTACAGTAAAAAAAAAACCCAGTATATTCCTACATAGACATTTCTTTTTGCGCAAATCTTTGTGCAAAGTTTTTTATGGCTACCATTCCTGAATTTTGCACTCCAGAATTAGGTTATGTACTCCAAGAACTCTTCCATTAGAATGATAAAGAAGGCAATCCAACTGTGACCTTTGTAACTGGAATGTAACATTGATAATACTGTGGAACAAGTTTACTATGAGTTTCTAGGCATTATACATTTTTTTCTGCTAACGGGACTCTAATGCACTCAAATATTAACACCGCGTATTGTAAACAATGGCATTTCTTATGCTCCTTTAGCTCAAATGTGAGATAACAGCCTGGTTCTAGTTATCTGTCTCTTTTCTCTCTAGGGTCAACAAGTGGATTTAATTTGACTATATTTCTGTGACTTTTCTCATGCTTAAGGTATGCATTACTCATAATATGTGACAGCCTTCCACACGTGATTGCTGTGGGAAATTTGGTATGGCTTTCCTCTATGGTTTATCCTTTTCAGCCCATCTAAAAAGCTGAACTCCAAGTCTATTTTCTCTTTTTAGGTACCTGGCAAATGACCTCAGTAATTGCCTGTGAAGATTCATCTAATCTTTCATTGGGCCTTGCCCCTTATGTTCTAAATTTATTCCTCCCTTCCTTTTATATTTAAAAAAAAAAGAATATGAGCATTGTAAACTGGATTCTAGATGCAGGAGGAGATGGTTTGGATATCTGATTCATTGGAAGAGCTACCCAATTATCGTTGTTCAAGCTACTAGTGATCACTCTGTATTTGTTCTGAATACGTGATATGTTACAGACTATGCAGGATCCATTCTCCTTAAAGATTGTGGTAGAATCTCCAGCTAAATTGAGGGAAGTGTTAAGAAGGGGCTGAGCTTAGAATCCTTGCACTGCAGAAAGCAGCACAGGTCTGATCTCCCCCAGAATCCCTGAAGCCTTGTATGACTGTTTGCAAGTGAATATAATTATTCTGCTGAGATTCTTGTAAAATAGCCTACTAATAATAAAACTTCTGTTTGAGACTATTCATAAGTTCGTCTCACTGCTTGCACCTGAGAGAGGTAAATCAAGACTGGGGGTTCACAATTTGGAATACTTGGAATTTTGAATGCTTGGGTTGGACCATAGAATTATCATGGAGAGGGCATGCTTACTGATAGAATGTTTTCAATGTTGGAGAAGCTAATTACAAAACAAACAATCTAACAATAAATCAGGAAAGGAAAACAAATGGAGATGTCTGTTGATAATCTGGCATTCATGTGCACCATTTAGAAAAGAGACAGTGAACATATGACATGTATGTACATTATGACATGGGTGACACACTGGCATTTATTCCAGCGTTCGTCAACATAATAAGTATTCTCAAAAGGCCTGTTCTTATATAATTTTCAGAAGTTCTAGAGGCTGCAGGAGAATTGGGTATTCTCTTGTGTAGCCTCCAGACCCTCCACCAATCTCATGAGAAGGCCATGCTCTTTCCTCCAAAACCTCTGGAAATTGTGTAAGAATGGGACATGCTTTCAAATGGTCTTCAGAAATTGCAGAGTCTGTGGAAGAGCATTCTCCAAAGCCACTTCAAGAATGAAGGCCTCGTGTGACCATAGCAATCTAGCGTAGTTGGCAGGTGGCTGTTAACAGAGAGAGAACACCATCTGAAGTTTCACACATGGAGCAGATCTTGCAAACCATTGGGTTGCAGGGGCAATCATGCCATTCCCTAAGGCTCTTGCACCTTGAGAAACAATATCAGGCAGCCTTTTTGAATGGCAGAGGTAACACTAGGACTAAAGCCAAGACTCAGGCCTACACTTTAGGCCTAGCCTTAGCGCTGCCAGTTTGAGTGCTATTGAATGCACACTGGGATGGTCTAGTGTATGAGTGGCAAGTAGAGACACAAGGAGTTTTTTGGTGTGGGTGGGTGTGCGTGATGCTAGCAGAGTCAAATTAGGCATGTGCAGAATTTTTGAAACTTCAAACCCAAAAGTTTTGCTATCGCTGATCTAGAGAGAGAAGTGTTATATATAAAGAGTGCCTTTGATCAGCTTTAATTGATATGCTAGTGGAGTTTCTATGTAGAAAAAATAGCTCTTGGCTACTTTCTCCAAGACTGAAAGCATCAGTACTGGTAGGTAGATAGAAAAATGAGCAAAAAACTGCCCCATTTATCGCATAAACGGGCCATTTTTGTGTCAAATAAATTGAATGCTGCATTTGATGTATAAGACACACCCAGATTTTCAGCCTTTTTTTAGAGGAAAATATATACTCCCAAAAATACGCTACATACATACAGGTGATACAAAAGTTAACGTTAGAAATGTTGTACTCTTTAATTTTTTTGTACTTTTCTCAAAATGCAACAGACAGATAATCTCATAAGTACACATACAGTATATGAATGAGATAGACTCTTGAAGATTACCTAGACTTGAAGTGTCATTTCTTGATAACAGCAGATCATTAAATTGGTATTCGGTTTTGTAAAAAGGACAGCTCTGCCACCATGATGTCTTCTTTTTCTTTTGCAGCAGGCAAAAGGGCCTAAAATTGCTATTATCTATCAAGCTGGGTACGGGAACCCAATCTCCTTGTGAGTCTATCATTTTTGCCAAACATTTAGTTGCGTTATAAAATGTCATATCTGAAGAAGATTTTTTTTTCTAAGAGAAGGAATGAGGAAAGAAAAAAATTTATAACTGAATCCACACATCATGCTAAACCCTGGTTTAACAATGGACAAATTGCAACCCAACCTAACCCAAACATATTATGATTTAGTTAATATTGAATCCATTCGATGATTTGCAATTTGGAGAAATCTTTTCTCGTGTTACCTTGTTACTTCCTAGGCTTAAAACATATATTTCTATTTGCATATTTTGTAAGCTTTGAAGTAATCCAATACAATGTTACAGTAGCTTTTCTCAAATGTGGGTAGTGGGCAAGGGTGAGCTTCAAAAACCTCAGCAATGGGTTCTCTGCCCGGTTACTGGGTGGACATGGACATGGTTGGTATGGCCTAGTCAGCCTTCTGCACCACGGTGGGGGAGGGGGCGTTTTCACCTTCCCCAGTCTCTGGAGGCCCGAAACAGGCCTGTTTCCAGCCTTCCAGAACTTTTGGGAGGACCATTATTCGCCCTCCCAGAGCTTCCGCAAGGGTCCTGCAGTTACCTCACATCCAAAACGGGATGTGTGGAAGCTCCTGGGTGGGGTGGGCAAGAGTCCAGGACAGGGCCCGCCAGGGGTGGGATTTGGAGCTTCTCCGAACTGGCCATAATTCTCCCGAACCTGTGCAAATCCGTAACAGCCCATCCCTGGTAATGGGTGTTATTTGGTGAACATGTAGGACTTCAGGTGCTGCTGGATAACAACCACCAGTGCAACTCACCAATGTCTGTGTATTTGGAAATTCTGGAAAGTTTCCATTGAATCATAGAATCATAGGGTTAGAAGGGACGTTGGAGGTCTTCTAGCCCAGGGGTCCCCAACCCCCAGTTCGTGGACCGGTGCCGGTCCACGGCCTGATAGGAACCGGGCCGCAGGGCTGGAGAGGAGGAGGAGGGAGCAGCCCCCTGGGCAGAGGATGGCCGAGCGCACCTCCACCAGCTCCTTCCGATGGCCACTGCGGCGCACTTTCCGGGGCTTCCCGGTGGGGCCGGCATGTCAGCTGAGGAGGTAACGGCTGCCTCATCCCACAGCGAGCGGGCAGGCGGAGGACTCAAACCTGCGGCTACCTTAAGCACCACCGAGGCCATCTGGGCGCTGCATGCCCACCTCCCTTCCAGCCCCGTGTGGTGCCCGGACGGTTTCGGCAGTGCTTAAGGTAGCCGCAGACTCGAGTCCTCCGCCCACTTAGAGGGACAGAAATAGAGAGAGGGAGGGAGAGAGGGAATCAGACACACACACACACACACACACAGTGACAGAGATGGGTGGAGGGAGGAGAGAGAGACATACAGAGAGAGAGAGAGGGAAAAAAACAGAAAGAGAAAGAAAGAAAAATAGAAAAAGAAAGATGAATGGAGGGTGGGAGGGAGGGAGTGAAGGAAAGAAGGGGGTTGGGGGGAGGAAGGGAGGGGTGAAAGAAGGGAGGAAGGAAAAAAAGAAAGAAAAAGAAAGAGAGATGGAGGGTAGGAGGGAGGGAAGGAAAGAAGGGAGGAAGGGGGAGGGAGGCAATGGAAGGAAGGAAAGGAAAGAAAGAAATCTATTTTCCTATTTCCTTCAACCTCAAGCTACCTGTTTGGTTAACCAGGTTAAAGATCTATTTTTCTCCCAGTGGTCATTTCAAAGAAATCACATCCTCTGAGTCATTTCCTGGATTCAAACCAGCATCCCAAAGAGTAATGGGCTGCCTTTATATATAACGAGTGCCCATAAATCCATTTTTACCATCTTCAGAAGACCAAAGACCAGCCAGAAATGGAAGAAAGAAAGAAAGAAAGAAAGAAAGAAAGAAAGAAAGAAAGAAAGAAAGAACTTATGACCACAATTGAGGCCAAAATTTTGGTTGCTAAGCAAGACCATTGTGAGTTTCACCATTTTCCAAGTTGGCCACGCCCACTGGGTCACATGACCATTGAGCCACTCCCACAAAACAGGCCACACCTTTTGGCTCTCAAAAGAAATTTCAGTAGTGGTACTGTTGATATTTGGCTCTATTGACTAATACGTTTGCTCACCACTGCCCTAGAGGGCCAAGTGAGCCAACTCCCCCCCCCCCCCCGCGTGCGCATGCGTCGCCTGTTCCCCCTCCCCCCTCCTCCTCTAGGCCAGCCGGTCCGCAGAATTTTCTTTAAAATGAAACCGGTCCCTGATGCAAAAAAAGTTGGGGACCCCTGTTCTAGCCCAACCCTGCCCCCCCCCAAGGCAAATGGCTGCCCAATATTTTCTCAGAAATCTCCAGCAATGGAACACACAGAGCTGCACACACTGTAGTATCACTTCTCATGATATTTCACTGTAATGATAGTGACTCTGCTGGCTCATACTTAAGTGGTGGTCCACTAAGACACCTACATCCTTTTCACAGTTATTACTGTTGAGTCAAGAACCACTAATTCTATACTTTTGCATTTGATTTTTCCTGTCTAAGTGCAGGACCTTATTTTTCTCACTACTGAATTGTATCTTGCTTGCATCTTATTGAATAATTTAGTTCTACAACTTGGGAAATGTTACAGCCTGGTATTAACAAGTCCAGGACTTTCAGTCTGCAGTCTGTATTTCACTGTGACCAACCCAGCACCATAAATTACAGTAATCCCTCGTTTTCCGCGGTTAATGGGGACCGCAACCTTCCGCGGAAAGTGAAAACCGCAAATTAGGATTCGCTAGGAAACTTGAATTGGTGGACATGTTTAAAGCAACCACTAGGGGGCGCTTGCCTCCTACCAATGCATTTTTTTTGTATTTTTTACAAATCCGCGAAGCACTGAATCCGCGGAAAACGAAGCCGCGGAAAACGAGGGATTACTGTAATCATAGATTCAGGTAAAAAGAGAAACTAAGGATATGGAAGTACAGATAAGGTCCCTATTTAACACCAGTCATTAGCAACCATTCAGTGGAAAAGGGGCAACTCAGCTTCTGATGTCAGTCCTCCTGTCACCCTAATGTGACTGAAGTTCAGACACTGGCCTTCATTTAATAAAATAAATAAATAAATAATTTAATTTATAACCCGCTCTCTCTCCCCAAAGGGACTCGAGGCGGGGCACAGGGAAATTAAAAATACACATAAAACCACAAACAATACAGTATTAAAAAGAATTAAACTAAACCCTGCGCTAAAATCCCATGTTAAAACTAAGACTAACCCCTAAAAAACCCTAAAAACAGTTAAGTTATCCCAAGCCGGCCAAGCAAAAGAAATGTGTTTTTAATTTTTGACGGAAGGAGCGGAGGTCCGTGGTTGTTCTGATTTCGTGGGGAAGGTCGTTCCAGAGGGTCGGGCCCGCCACAGAAAAGGCCATTCCCCTGGGCATCGGCCGCTGGCATAGCCTGGTGGACGGCACCCGGAGAAGTCCCTCTCTGTGGGAGCGGATCGGCTGCAGGGATGTATGGGGCAGGATGCGATCCCGCAGATAGCTAGGTCCCGTGCCATGGAACGCTTTGAAGATGATGACCAACACCTTGAAGTGCACCCGAAAGACGACAGGCAGCCAATGCAGCTCGCGCAGGAGTGGTGTTACATGGGAAAATCTAGAAGTTCCCATAACTGCCCGCGCGGCTGCATTCTGGACAAGCTGAAGTCTTCGGGTGCACCTCAAGGGGAGCCCCATGTAGAGAGCATTGCAGTAGTCCAGTCGGGATGTCACGAGAGCATAAGTGACTGTGCAAAGGGCACCCCGGTCCAGTAGGGGACGCAAGTGGCGGACCAGGCGGACCTGGTAAAATGCCCTCCTGGCTACGGCCGTCACTTGATCTTCCATGGACAGCCGTGCATCAAGGAGGACGCCCAGGTTGCGTGCCCCATCCACAGGGGCTAGATGTTCGCCCCCTATGGCCAGTGATGGAGTCAACTGGCTGTACCGGAATGCCGGGAACCACAGCCACTCGGTCTTGGACGGGTTGAATCTGAGTCTGTTCCTTCCCATCCAGGCCCGCACAGCTTCCAGGCACTGGCACATCAACTCTACGGCATTGTTGGGGTGGTTTGGGGTAGATATATACAGCTGCGTGTCGTCAGCGTAGAGGTGGTACTCTACCCCAAAACCACGGATGATCTCGCCCAGCGGCTTCATATATGTGTTGAACAGGAGAGGCGAGAGGACCGACCCCTGAGGCACCCCACAAGTGAGCAGTCTTGAGGTCGACCTCTGCTCTCCTGCGAACACAAATTGCGATTGACCGGAGAGGTAGGAGGAGAACCACCGCAACACAGTGCTCCTCACCCCCAACCCCTCCAGCCGATGCAATAGGATACCATGGTCGCTGAGAGGTCTAATAGGACCAGGATGGAGGAACAACCCCCATCTCTGG
This sequence comes from Rhabdophis nuchalis, assembly GCA_039707465.1. Lineage (NCBI taxonomy): Eukaryota > Metazoa > Chordata > Lepidosauria > Squamata > Natricidae > Rhabdophis > Rhabdophis nuchalis. Next base: position 124,124,881 of record CM077647.1, on the reverse strand, counting down.
CCCTCCAGAGATCATCCACCAACGCGACCAATGCCGTCTCGGTGCTGTGCCCGAGCCGGAAACCGGACTGGCGCGGGTCCAGATAATCAATTTCCTCCAGATGACGGGGGAACTGTTGCGCCACCACACTCTCTACAACCTTCGCCAGAAAGTGAAGGTTGGAGACCGGACGGTAATTTACCAATAATGCTGGGTCCAGAGAGGGCTTCTTGAGGAGGGGTCTCACCACCGCCTCTTTAAGGGAGGCCGGCAAGAACCCCTCACTCAAGGAAGCCCTGAGGGGAAGACCACCTCCTGGAGCTAGCCTCGTGTAACCTCCCAGGATGCCAGTATAAGCCAGGAGGGACACGGGTCCAATAAACATGTGGTAGCTCGCAGTCGCCCACGTAACCTGTCCATATCTTCGGAAGTAACAGAGTCAAACTCTTCCCACAAAACTGTCTCAAGATCTGCCTCGGGGCATCCCACTGGGCCACTTTCGATGGAGGCCAACTCGCTCCGAATCTGAGCGATTTTATCCTGCAGATATTCCCCAAATTCCTCTGCTCTACCCTGCAACGGTAGGGTAGTTGAAGGAGGGAGTGGGTCACCCTAAACAGGGCGGCAGGGCGGTTATCTGCGGATGCGATGAGGGTGGCACAATGATGACGTTTGGCCACTCTCAACGCCACAAGGTAAGTCCGTAAATGGGCTCTCACCTGTGTTCGGTCAGATTCAGACCGTGTGGATCTCCACCTCCTCTCTAGGCGTCTCTTGTGGTGCTTCATCACCCTCAGCTCCTCGGTAAACCAAGGAGCCTAGGTGACTCGTCACCGCAAGAGAGGCCGCAAGGGTGTGACCCGATCCAAGGCCCCCGTGGCCGCGGTATTCCACGTGGCCACCAGGTCCTCCGTCGGGGCACGGGTCCCATTTGCAGGGTCCCATGGTCACGTAACCATAATTTATGATATTTCTGCTAGAAATCAGCATTTACTTCCAGTTTCCGCCAACCCCTTTCCTGTGACCAATGGATTCTCTTAACGACCATGGTATTTGGTTTACAACTACAGTGGGGGAAAAATTAAATCATTTCTTGACATGCAGTGATCTGCTTTGGTGACCATCATAGCAAAATAGCCAGCCTCACTGAGGTCCTGCTTAAAGTCACTCATGCCTTTGGCCACCTCCCATCTAGATTGCTCTACATACAGCTACCCTTGAAGGCTACTCAGAAACGTCCACTGGTCCAGAATGCAACAGTGTACACAGTAAGGGTGGTAGGGGGGCTACGTATGTTCATGTAACACCTCTATTATGCAAACCGCATTGGTGTCCCCCGTCCCCCCCAATTGCAATTCAAGATGCTGTTGATCACCTTTAAAACCTAATATGACACAAGAGTTGGCTATCTCAGGGACCACTTTTCCATCCTATCAGATCTGGTAGAGTGGGCACACTCCTAGTTCCTTCCTCTAAATATCTTTAAATTATAATGGGAATATTCCCTGTGGAAAAAAATATACCTTTACTCGAATAAGTATGTAGTCAGGCAAGTCTGATTCATTCTCCTCTTTGATTTTCCTCATTGAATCATGCTATAAATCAGTGCTACACAACCACGTCAACTTTGTGACAGGTACCTGTCAACTCAGAATTCCACACCCAATTATTCAGCTAGTCCATCCGACCCATCTCAAAAGTTTATATGCTTTAAAGTTTAAGCTGTGTTACCAATTATAAAAAAGTATGTTAAAGTGCAGATGAGGAAAATAAGTGGCTGATTGCTTCAGATTTCATAAATGATTGCTTTGGCCTGAATTGGAAATATCAGAACTTTTAGGGATTAGATCAAAACAACAGCAACATGTGTTTAATTTTAGGCTCCCTGGCTGGGGAAAGTGGATTTCTGTGTCAAAACACTATCACCCACCACTTTTACATCCCTAGTCATAGCTGATACTTTAAAAAAGCTTTTTTTTTTTTAAGGGAAAAGATGAAGCATCTAATAATGTACACACCAGTGTTTCCCAAACCTTTTCCTTATTGACCAAAATCGCTTCGCAAAAAGTCCCTTGTTGTGATTGGGTGTCCTTCCCCAAAGGAAAATCATTTTTGCAATTTACCCAGATTTGAGAAACAATTTATACACCAAGATAATGTCTGCCTCACAAACATCAGTTACTATCTTTAGTTCTACATTTTATTTCGCGTCATCATTTTCCGGTTGAGTTAGTCTAAAGATTAGGAGCGATACATTTACAATTTCTGCTGTAAAAGAACCCCCGCTTCATTCCAGTCCCTGGGAAGTTTGCTTAACTGAAAGAATAATACTCAACAGTCGGTCGCCCAGCAATCTTTAAGTAAAAAAATTGCTTAATTTTCCTTACCTTTGCCTATGCTTGAAACGGTGCTCCGTACAGCTGTAAAGGAGATCTCTAGAGAAACTCTATCTTTGACTTGCAGGGATGAGAAGTTAAATACGTAGGAGAATTAGGGAGTGTCCTCTAAATTCTGCTTGCGTTGGAATGGCTTTGTTTTGCTTTCATTTCCTATTTTTAGCGATGCCGATAATTAAATCTTATATTTTTTCTGTTCTTAGAAAATATTGCGGTGTTCTGTCTTACACACGCGGGAAGTAAGGTCCGCTGAAATTAACAGGCTTATTTTTGAGTAGCTACTTGTGCACTGTCTGATCAAGAGATCGGAGCGACTGTGATAGGAGTGAACTGCTCGGGAAGGGCAGGAGTTACTAGAAAAGGGGGTGTTCCTTCCATGGTTGTTTCTTAAATTGAGAAATTCTAAAATATTGCAACGATCCACGGGGCTTTCCCTAAGTATAGTATACCCTGCTGAGTCAGTTGCAGGAGGTAGGCACTATTTTCTGTTTCAGTGTTGTGGCTGGAAGACCAGTAAATCATAGGGCAGAAAGCGAGTTCTAAATCCCGCAACCCGCCCCGGACTTGATGCAAAGAGTGTTTAAAAGATCCAAAGGAAAACATTTACAGGAATGTTCAAATGCTCGGAAATTCTGGGAGTTGGAAGTCTACACCTCCGTTAAGATTGAAAAACACGGATTTAAAATAACAGAATGAGAACAACTACTTTGCATAGAAGGTGCATATTTCTTACTCACCACGTTTTGCTCTCATCATGGGACCCTTTTTAACTGAACTGAAGCCTTAAATTTACTGGGTGGTCTCAGTTCGGGTGGCTCTCATTTTTGTGTATTATCTCAAGCACCAAACTTTAAGCGAGCTCCAAGTTTTTGGAAGTTTTTTTTCCTATAAAATGCTAGGAACTCATGTCTAAATGTTGATGTTATGGAAAAACACCGCATTTTAAAGAGTACTTTGCAAGTAAAAGAAACCCCTTTGTCTTTCATTTTATGTATTTATTTATAGCCTTTGCAAGCTACCCCAGTTGTGAGATTCTGGGCAGTGTACAGCAAAGAAAACCCCCCCCCCCCCCACAAGGTTGGGATTAGAAAAGACATTTAAAAGACAGCAGAAAAAGATTTGCTGGGCATGTTTGTGTTGTGATTAAATACATCTATTGCAAATTTGAGGGACTAGCAGATATAGCAGTTGGAAATGAAATGAAATGAAATGGTGTACTTTTTGGGTTTTTTGTACCTCAGATTGGCTTGCTGGGCAAAGGTGCTACCCTTGGTTTACATCTTAATATTTGACCTGGGATGTCAGTTATAGATATGGAGCCTGAATTTTTCTTTGTATTATTACTACACCATGATTTTTAACAGGCAATCTCCAGGACATGAAACAGTTTCTTACTTAGAACAATCGTAGCACAACTCTAGCAACAGACATAGCTACCATATTTTTTGGAGTATAAGATGCACCAAGGTTTTGAAAAGGCAAATTACAAAAAAAAGTAGGTAGGTAGATAGAGGGATGGAGAGGGAGAGAAATAAAGAGAAATACAGTAGGTAGGTAGGGAGAGAGAGTAGGTAGGTAGGTAAAGGGATAGAGAGAGAGACAAATAGAGAGAAATACAGTAGGTAGTTAGGGAGAGAGAGAGTAGGTAGGTAGGTAGATAGGTAGATAAAGGAATAGAGAGCTAGAAAGAGAGAGAGAAATACAGTAGATAGGGAGGGAGGGAGGGAGGGAGTGTGTGTGTAGGTAGGTAGGTAAAGGGAGAGAGAGAGAGAAATACAATAGGTAGGTAGGGAGAGAGGGAGAGTATGTGTGTAGGTAGGTAGAAGGAGAGAGAGAGTAGGTAGGTAGGTTGATGTTTCCAGGTGTATTTATCCATGTCCTGGAGAAGGAAATTGCTAACAAGACTTTGTTTCTGCTGGCACAGAAACAGTTAAAAAAAGGAAATAGAAAGTGTTTTTGCCCTCTGGAAACCTCCCCAAAACAGCCTGTTTCTCCGCAAAAACAGGGCTGCCATTTGTTTTCAAATAAAAACCATGAATAGCCTTGGGGGGCTTGTAGAGTGCTCCTAGAAGGGGGGGTCAAAAATGAGCAAAAAACTGGCCCATTTATTGTGAAAACGGGCCATTTTTGTGTCAAATAAATTGCATGCGTAGCCCTATCGAGGCTTATAGAGTGCTGCTGGGGGAAATGACCAGTTTTAGGCTAATTTCTGCCCCCCCCCAGCCCCCAGGAGATCTCTGGAAGTCTCCATAAGGCTAGGGACAGCCAGTTTGGTGAATGGGGTGGGGTTCCAGGAGGCAAAAAATGCTGTATTGGGTGTATAAGACGCACCCAGAGTTTCAGCCTCTTTTTAGAGGAAAAAAGGTGCGTCTTATACTCAGAAAAATACGGTATGTTCAGTCCAAATTTATATTGTGGGAAAAAATTGCCATACTATAATAAAGATTTTTTTCTTCATCAGGACATGAATAGCATCTTAAGACTTTTTGTGCTTTTAATACAGATCAGGATGTCACATTTCGGGGCTCACTTATGCACCTATTCCAGTAAAGGTAATGGAATTTGTTTGACACTTAGAAGCAGCTGTTCCATTTTGGTTCATGAGAATAAACACATTATAAGGCATATTAGTTACAACAGGAGCAAACATTCTTTTTATAGATGGACCCAAAGTTATTTCCTGATAGTGGAAACAATCCGCTGTGGTGGTTTGGGGTAAGAAGTTTCTTTTCCCCTTTTTTTCTGGGGAAGTTTTAGAGATTTTTTATGTGTCCATCTCTCAATTGTGAGAAATGTTTGATCAGAACAGTCACAAAATTAAAGAAAAAAATATGTCAGAGACGATAATAGCCGTGTCCTAGCTGTAAGTCAAAGATTTGTAGGACTTAAAATTAAAAAAAAATTGCACTTAGAAAAAGAGTATGTAATTAAAATCTATACTCATGTGCATTGACATATACTGTATCTTTCTTGACTTCATTATTGCAAAGAGATCAGAGGAGGATTCTTGCATTCAAATACTTCAGTGTTGAATTTACACAGAATAAACAATAACTGTGTAGCAATTTCGTAGTTCCATTACTTCCCATTGTCTTATTTAAATTTGTCAGGGATGCTTCTATGCATGCTTTGAGATGATGATAAATTGCCCTCCTTTCCTCTCTCCCCCCCCCCTCTCTTAAGAGAATAAGATTTTTATTGAAATATTCAAGAAATTGCTTTTCCTTAAGTTTCAAGAAAATTCTGCATTTAGAGAGTGAGTGAGAACACATTTATAGCAGTTGAGTGCAATTTGTCCATTATGAAGTTGAACCTAGCCAAAGTCAGCACCATATTTTTGGTGATTTCTTTCTACAACCCTCTAAAATTATATAGGTTAAAGTAATAAATATTTTCATAATAGTGTCATTGACTTAAATCTAATTTAGTCCATCTTTCTGAAGTCCCAGAAATGAAGCCCTAATTGTTGGGATGGACAATATGATTCCTCATTAAAATATCTTCCTAACACTAAATCATACCAATTCTCAAGAGGAGAAAAATGACTCTGAATAAAGGGAGGTTTTAAGAAAAAAAATCTTCTCTTTGCTAGCCACATTCATGGTTATAATTAAATGTCATTCCAACTGATATTCATTTTTAAAATATATGTTCTACCATGGTTACCAAGTTTCAGCACTGAAAAGAGGGATGCAGTGTCTAAGTCTGTGTGCCAGAGGTGGTATGCAGTGCCCTCTCTGTGGTCATGTGAGCCGTTGCCCCGGTTCAGCTCTGCCTTGTCTCAGGCAATTTGATATTGTGAATAGATAAATAGGTACTACTTTGGTAGGAAAGTAGTACTACTTTCCTACCAAAGTAAATAGTAAATAGGTACTACTTTGGTAGGAAAAACATAATTGCATTCATGTGTGCTAGGAATGGAAGCCAGCACTAGATCTGTCCAGATGCCAGACACCAGGTGAGGTGAGATGAGATTAAGAGGAGGAGCCTGGCAGAGCCAGCAACACAAGTGTTTTGCTAGTTAATTGGGATAAAGCTAGTTCTCCTCCTGCACTGCACCAAGGATAGATGTGCAAGCGCCAAATACAATGAATTAGCAATCTAGGCTGTCAGGGCTGCATTGTGTGTCTAGCATGTATAGATTTTATCTTTATATAGTAAATAAACAATACGTATTGGAAACCCTGCCTTTATGAGCAGCACTACAGATATATAACCTGGAAAAAATCAATTCACAGGTTGGGAGATATATCACAATTGAGAACCTGAGAAATCCCACACAACAGCCTAGAGAAAAGCAAAATTTCAGCATGCAGAAGAACTCCAATGTGGTGTAATATTTTGAAAGTTGTATTGGTGATGCTGATAGGAGTTGGGTAAAGTTGGACTTTGTCCTGCACGGTGCCAACTACTCCTCTTTCAGGTGTCATGTCAGCTAAAAGTAAAGGTTCCCCTTGCACTTATGTGCTAGTCATTCCCAACACTAGGGAGTGGTGCTCATCCCCATTTCAGAGCCAGCGCTGTCCAAAGACATCTCTGTAGTCATGTGGCTGGCATGACAAAAGGCACACGGAACACTGTTACCTTCCCACCAAAGGTAGTTCCTATTTTTCTACTTGCATTTTTTTGTGTGCTTTTGAACTGCTAGGTTGGCAAAAGCTGGAACAAGTAATGGGACCTCACTCCATTACGCAGCGCTAGGGATTTGAACCGCTGAACTGCTGATCTTTCTGATCAACAAGCGCAGTGTCTTAGCCACTGAGCCTCCGTGTCCCTTATTATTAGATATTATCATCGTTCTTCCATTATGCCCTTGATCCTGAGATGTCCAGCAAGTGTTATATGACATCTAATTCCTGTGAATTGTTGCTGGGGATGGAACTTGGCTAAAGCATGAGCAAGCCATTTGGACACAACTGCTTTTACATGGAGTATCTCTTGTTACTATTTGGTCTCACGTTCCAGAAATGGAATCAGATGAACACAAGACATGGAGACGGTGCACATTCATGCAAAAAGTAACTTCTGGTTGAACTGGGTTCTTTAAAAAATATGGGGAATGAAATATAAAACTTGAAACTGTTGGTCACTCCTCGAAACATTGAAATCTTGAAAATTAAAATACCGTACTACCCAGACTAGAAACATTTTCTGTTAAGGTTTATGGATAAAGGACTGAAAAAACATTTTACTTTTATATGTAACAGGAGCATGACTTTTATATGCTCAGCCCTGAAATGGTGAGTAAAGATGATGAAAATTAGCAGTAATGATTAAGATAGTGGTCTTTGTAAAACAAAACAAAAAAAGAAATTTGAAGTCCTTTATGGACTTTTTGCAGGAGATGGAGGGGTGTGTGTCAAATTCTGATATGGATTTGATGATTGTAAAATTTTAAAAATTTAAGGGGAAAAAATCTTTCTTTTTTTGAGGGGAAAATGGATATTGTTATAATATTAAACTAAGAGTTGAATGTGTCTTTTACAACCGTGAAAGATAAAGTTGAAAGTCATTCTTTGTACTTATTTTTGTTTCCTCTTTTTTCTTAATATCTTTCTGTAGCTTTATTTTTAGCTCGTTCTTTCCTCTTTATCTGTGTATTCCTGATTGTTAGTTTATGTTAGGTTTTGTGTGTGTTTGTTTTGCAAAATGTAATAACATTATTATGAAAAGAAAAAAGGAAGTGTTGGTTAACCCTTTGCCTGGAGATCTTGCTTAAATGCACTTTTCCATTACTAAGTCTTTTCCAAAGAGAGCCTCATACTCTGGTTTATTTTCAGATCATATACATCTTTTGCCTTTTACAAAAGATAATTGTTGCTTTACATGAATTCCAACTGCTATTTGAGTAGCAGTCCAGAAGATGCTGAATGTCAAAGTTTTCTTCTTTGGTTAAGATGGTTGGCTCACTAGATCAACAGCTCAGCAATATTTAGGCATCCACTCAATGCTTATGTCTAATTTATGGAAAGTGTCATGCTGCAACCTCATTTAAAATCCAAAACTGGCCTCAGTTGTAGGTTATCTTGAAAATACAGATGATCAGTGTAATGCTCCCAATCCTAATTTTGCTGTATTGAAATAACAAACTACACACTGGGCTGTACTATTTTTGTCAGGTATGTTTATGTTGTGATTCAGAGCATCATATGAACCCAGAATTAACCAATTAATTAACCTAATTGAACTAATTAAATAAGGCAAGGGCAAATGTCTTTTGTAAACATAGTCTATGCAAAAATGCCTTTAAACACAGTTTGGGAAATTTGATTTGTATAAAAAGGAACTGACAGGACATCACGGTAAACCAAAATTTTGAACAGCTTTCTTATTGAGAATCAATCAATAATGTCTGTACAAAGTACAGTTAAATTGCTTCCACTTGTCTTCTTCTGCCAGCGAAAGTGCTTTACCACATTTACATTTATTTAAAGCTCATGCTGCTTTACGTACTCTTTGTTTATTACACTAATTGTACTGCATTGATCAAAACCCAGTATTTTGTAGTATAAAGCTCTTATCTATAGTTCTTTGGAAACCAGCACTTCTCACTTTCTTTTTTGAAGGAAATCCCCATTTCACCACATTTTCCCTGAGCTAATGGGACAATGACAATATAGATGTGAATTAGGACATGCCAATAGAAAAATACCCATGTGCCCTAATTCACATCTCATTGTCAGCCTAGGACAGTGATGGCGAACAGGAACCATTTCTTAGGGCACATGAGGCATTGCCCTGTCAGCACTAGGGCGCATGTGTGCACTGGCCAGATGATTTAGGCCTTCTTTTGAGGCTGTTTTTCGCCCTCTGGAGGCTTTAGGGAAGCTCCTGAAGTCTCTGGAGGTGGGAGGGGAGGCTGTTTTCACCCTCCCCAGGCTCCTAGAAAGCCTCTGGAGCCTGGGGAGGGTGAAAAAAGTGTGCCAAAAGCAGGGGGTCGTGCACATAGCATTATGGGTGTGACACACCCACACATGACACCCCCTGCGCTCCCCCCGCTTTTGACACTCGAGCCAAAAAAGGTTAGCCATCACTGGCCTAGGGAAAAGCCATAAATGTATTAGACTGCTTGCAAGTTCAATAACAATATTCAGAATTTCAACAATGTCCTCAGAGTACTGATATGTCACAAAGGTTAAAGAAAGAGTTTTGAGGTGCCTTTACATGTGGGAGCAGTTTCAAAGTCAACCGTCCCTCGCAACTCATGTCATAGCAGTCTAACCGGAGAAATGCTTCTGCAGACCTCCAGACCAATATAGGCAGTCCTTGATTAACAGCCACTTATTCAGTGACCATTTGTAATTACGACAGTTTGAACAACTGGTACTTAAGACCTTGAAGTTCTGGAAGTCCCAGCATCCCTGAAATTACATGATTGTGATCCAAGTGCTTGGCAATTGCTAGCACTTAAGAATGGTTGGAGTATCCCTTGTCACATGATCATCATTTGCAACCTTTCCCCTGACTTCTCACAAACAAAGTCAACGAGGAAGCTGGCAGGAAATGTTGCAAGTCATTCTGGTAGGTCACTGGCAGGCCAGTAGCCTTTTCTTCTCCCAAGCCTAGTTATACCCCCTATTCACAGCAGCTATCCCTGCATCCTTGCACACATTTCCCCCCTCCCGCCCACCAGCCTGTTTGTGAGCTACCTAAGACTTGCAATTTCCCCACTGACTTTGCTTATTGGAAGCTGACAGGAAGTTGTGGGTGTTATTGATGCAGTCATGTTGCATCCTGCTTTATAACTGCACCAGTTAGTGAAAGAAATCCTGGACCCAATTGCCATGGTGATCTGAGAAAGACCACCTGCAAATACAGACAAATTCATGGTGAATTCAGTACTGTAATTGATGAGCCTAAAGCAGAGAGAATGGCTGCTGAGTGCTCAGTTATTGGCTGCTGTAAATTGAGCAATGGGTGAAGCTCCAGGATCTCCATGTTGAATGCGCCTTCAATCTGCAGAATGTGAGGATAAAATGTGCAAGGAAAATGGGGCAATGGGCATGCATTGCAGATGGAAAGGAATTCCAGAGTTCACTGTAAGCCTTAACCTTTTAGAAATTGGCTAGTAGTCTGCAAATCCTTTTTTTGCTTGCTAGGTACATTTTCAAATATTCCCAACTAATACTGAGGAAGGGAAAAAGGTTACAATCGGCTTGTTATTAGCTAACACAACACAACTAAAAACACAACATTGCAACACCAAACAAAAATTATTTTGCAATTGCATTTTCATAAATATACTCATGTTGTGCAATAGGTAGCAAATAGTTCCATATTTTCATTGTCAGAAAGCAGTTCTTTAGTTATAAATGTATAAACTCAAAGAATGTATATTCAAAATATTAAACAACATGTGTAAAAAGATCTTATTGAAATAATTACCACACTTTATTTATGGGTATTTTCAGATTAGGCCTCTGCCTTTGGATGCCCAGAAAAACAAAGTGTAATTTAAAAAGAAGAAAGGGTGGAAAGAAACCCATACCATGTCATATTGAATATAAAAATGTGAATGTAACACTATGATAATGCTGAATATACAAGTGCCTGCAAATATAATGATGTCATGTATTTTCTTTCCTACAGAAAATTATTTGGAATAGGATTCCACTAATGAAAACTTATGAAAATGAACGGTTTTCATTAGATTTCTTTTCAACTTCCATCCACAATGTTTTTTCTTCTTCTTCTGCAAGCATGGTCACATGTTCCTTAGGTTTTGGGGCAATATTCACCACCACTTTGAAAAAATGAAGTTCACAAAAAATGGTAAGGATAATTGTTTATTTTTCTAACCAAATCATGGCATGCAAAATGTGACTTCTGTTTACTCTTATTTTTAAAACTAAATTACTTATTTAAAAGAGATTGTTGTCATCTTTAAGAAAACAATAAAATATTTTCACTGCTAAGCAATAACCCTTGGTAAATAAATACCAGCATTATTGTCATACTCCTCCTTTGCTAATATAATTACTATTTGCAAGTCCATGGCATAAAGTGATAATTAATATTGATATTATAAAAGAAAATTCAACCAAGCAGGTCGCTATAGATGATATGCTTCAGTGCAATATGACAGTGTTTGCATTTCTATTTAACACTAGCTGTACCCGGCAACGCGTTGCTGTGGCCCGGTCTGGTTAAATGGCCAACCAATCTGTGTGTAGATGTACACCTGCACACACAAACATGTACACATAACCACTGTATAACCCCCAACCTACTGTAATTTCCCCCTCTCCCTCCCTCCCTCCTGAATTTTCCCCTCTCTCTATCCCTCTACCTACCTACTGTATTTCTCCCTCTCTCTTTATCCCTCTCCCTACCTATCTACTGTGTTTCTCCCTCTCCCTACCTACCTACTGTATTTTCCCTCTCTCTCTATCCCTCTACCTACCTACCTACCTACCTACCTACTGTATTTCTCCCTCTCTCTTTATCCCTCTACCTACCTACATACTGTTTTTCTCCCCTCTTTATCCCTCTATCTACATACCTACTTACTCTATTTTCCCTATCTCTGTATCCCTGTACCTACCTACTGTATTTTTCCCTATCTCTCTCTATTCCTCTACCTACCTACCTACCTACCTACCTACCTACCTACCTACCTACCTACTGTATTTTTCTCTCTCTCTTTATCCCTCTACCTGCCTACATACTGTATTTCCCCCCTCTTTATCCCTCTACCTACCTACCTACTGTATTTCTCCCTTTCTCTCTCTCCCTCTCTCCCTCTACCTATCCACCTACCTAGTATTTTTCTCTATCTCTCTCTATCCACCTACCTACCTACCTACTGTATTCCCCCCCCCCTCTCTCCATCCCTTTACCTATCTACCTACCTACCATGCAGCCTCCTGGGACCAAAAATGAGCCACCTGGGAGTGTGTAACCCCCCATGCCTAGTTTTGGGCCTAGTAGGTGTCCATACAGCTTCCTGGGACCACAAATAGGCCACCTGGGAGTGTGACACCCCCCATGCCTAGTTTTGGGCCTAGCATGCATCCATACAGCCTCCTGGGATTACAAATGGGCCACCTGGGAGTGTGTCACCCCTCATGCCTAGTTTTGGGCCTAGTAGGTGTCCATACAGCCTCGTGGGACCACAAATGGGCCACCTGGGAGTGTGTCACCCCCCATGCCTAGTTTTCGGTCTACTAGGCCTCCATGCAGTGTGAGAACATTAGAAGCTTATTCGGTTGCTGAGGAAACGACTGTTGGAAATGTGAGAGGCGTTTGTGTGACGCATCATAAGACACAGCCAGATGGGAGGCGCTACAGGGAGGTGAAAACCTGAGAAGTGAGTACCTTTTACATTTGTGCTGCTTGCACATGATACACATGTGCCAGCCACACAAAATGTATGTATGATTGCATCGGAAGTCATTGGCAACATTGTGTGAAAATTTGGTGTTGATCGGTACAGTACTTTCTGAGATTAGTGGCTTTGCACAAACTATTTTACATTTTTATTTATATAGATTTATTGATTGTTTAAGTGTTAGTCTTAGAAGGCACTTATACTATGAACCAAATATCATTTAATATCTGCAGAAGTCTGGTTTACAAAAATAACAAAAATAAGAAAATGCAATATAAATAAGAGGATTGTGGTAAAAGAATTCTAAGTTAATGGCAAGGAAGTGAATTTGTAGATTTAATTATGAATGACAGAGCTAAAATGAATGTCAAAAGTATAAATTGATATAGTGGTGAATTTGCCTGAAATTAGAAATTCATACCATTAGAATGTTATGTTTTGGTATTAATTAAATAAGCTTAGAATGTATTTTGGGGAAAAAATAAATAAAAATGATCTAGGAGAAAATTATTCTGAATGGTTGAATAGCTATGAGATGAGAGTACACAAAAGTGATTGGGCAGATCAATCAGAACTTCAAGAGTGAAGGATTATCTGTTTAGAAGTAGTTTGGATACTTTACAGTATTTAAACTTAAGGTTGCTTGTAAGGCTGTTATTGTTTATTGTAAGCCTGCTTACATATGGCAAAGGAATTAATGTAAACCGATGATTAGTTTGTTTATTATGAAACATAAGAAAAATTTGTTAATTTTGGAATATTAACAATGCTAAGGGGAAATGTAAAAACACTTACGAAAATAATTGCTGCAAAAAATTAGGATGTGAGAAAGTCTATTTAATATTGTGGTCAGTGACCAATCACACGAGACAAAAAGACCTAAAATGTAAAGCATTTTTACATAGTGGTAAAACCTAAAATTAAGAAAATATTTTTTGATATAAACAATAGAGTTCTAAGAAATATTGTGTCTCATTGATTAAATATTAAGTGTGATAACACAATGTAAAGCAATTTGAGCCAGATTGGTGGATTGGTTAAGGCACAGGGTAGAGATTCTGAGTTCTAGTCCTGCTTTAGGCATGAAGCCAGCTGGATAATCTTAGGCCACTCCCAGTGACTCTCTGACCTACAAGAAGGAATCACTCTTTGAAAATGTTGCCCAATGTGGTGATAAAAGATTCCTCCATGCACCCATTCATTACCAAGTCTATGATATGCCTCCCCACATGTGAACAAATTGAATCAAAGGCATAACTAGTGAAACAGTCACCCAGATGGGTTTGGGTAAAACATTTCAGCCAGTCATGCTGTAATTTACACTGCCCTTTTCTTTATCTTATTTTTGCTATGCACAGGCCAATGTTATGCAAGCTGTGGTTCTGTTTCTTCTTAGGGCTAATTAATGGCATGGGAGTGAATTTGTAGATTTAATTATGAATGATAAAGCTAAAATGTACCATGTCAAAATAATAAATATCATCTAGACCAGTGATGGCGAACCTTTTTTGCCTCGGGTGCCAAAAGCATGCGCTTGCGCACCATTGCACACACTCAGGTGCCCACCCCCATAATTTAAACCCCCCTGTGCCATGCCCCCCATGCATGCGTGCATGACACCCCACCTTGCTGCCCCGTGCATGCATGCACAACTTTCTTGGAGCCTGGCAAGGGCGAAAACGTCCCCCTCCCAGAGGCCCTCAGGAGGCCGGAAACAGCCCATTTTCCAACTTCCGGTGGGTCCGATAAGTCCATTTTTCACTCTCTGGAGGCTTCAGGAGGCTTTCCTGAAGCCTCCAGAGGACAAAAAACTGCTGAAAATCAAGGCCTAAAATCAGCTGGGCACTTTGTGCATGCGTGCTGGAGCTGACAGGGCAACACCTCGCGTGCCCTCAGAAATGGCTCCGAGTGCCACCTGTAGCCCGTGTGTCATAAGTTCGCCATCACAGATCTAGACAGTTGTGGCCTTGCATGCAATTAGAAATTCATAATATGCTGATGTTACTCTTTGGTAATAATGAAAGAGGATGTATTTTGGAGAAACACATTTTTAATAAAAGTGATCCTGGACAATATTATTCTGAATGGATGTGCTGAAAAAATGATTCAGAGACCCAAGATCAGCAATCTGCCAATGTTTTCCTAGGGGTCCGGTGTACATTGTTTCACTGCCAAATACAATTATGCTATATCTTCAAATAGATGTGGTTGCTCTCAGTGAGCCAGATTTGGGCCACAATTTAAGAAACTTCCAGAGACTAGCTTAAATCTCCACTATCCACTTCACAATCCAAATCTCATTCATATTGGGCTCCACTAACAGCCTGATTCCAATGCTTGAGGAAAATGCCAGGTTTGTTAAACTAGAGCCTTCCATTTTCTCCAGTCTTCCTAGACAAATTGACAGGAAATAAAAAGAGAAATCCCCAGTGTAGCCTGACCAAGATGGATCTTCACATCTGCAGGCAAAGCCTGATGGAACCAGGCTGTAGGCTATATCTGGACAAAATTGTAGGTGGGGAAGATCCTAGGGGAAAGAAATACCTACATTAGTGTAACAGTGGTCAGTGGGTACTGCCCTATCTCAATCCCTCAGGGATCACTTCTGCCTTAACAGTTGATGAAACACACTGCATTTTACACTGACATTGCCAGAGGATTCCGCAGTCTTAAAGTGGAAAACACTATCTTAAAGCTGAAATAGCTTAAGCTGATCTAAATCTGATTAATTCACGGACTGAAAATGAGATGGTCATATCGTGGAGACAGGGCAGAAAAAAAAGAGCGATACCTAACTATACCTAACACTTCTAGCTTCAATGTATTAACAAAATACATTCGGGGAGAGGGAGCGGTCAACAAATTTAATAAATTAAATTAAATTAATTAATTAAAACTAGGTTTTAGTCTGGTTTTAACTGAATGCAATAATTGAACCATGGTTTATGGATTAGTGTTCTATGAGAACTAGATCCTGCAGTAAAGTTTGTTTCAAACAAACTGTGGATTACAGCAGTATAGAAATCCAGCCTAATTGCCATAATTTAATAGAGAGAGTATAGAAGGTTGCAGAAAACTGATTTATAGTTTCTCTCTGCATCTTCAACAGAAGGCTCAGGCCCTCAAACACCTTTTGCTATTTCAGCACATAAAAATATTAATTTATTTCAGGTACAGAATTATCAAAACAGCTTGTAAGTGAGAACCTATATATAGCAATTAGTTATCCAAACTGTAGAGTGGAAGAAATATCAGCCTTTATACTGGCTGGGAAATTCTAGGAGTTGATGTGTACGCATCTTACAATGGCTTGGATTGAGAAACATCCCTAGTCCACATTTACTGTGGGGCTGAAGTTGTAAGGCTAGCCTGATCAGTTTACAATTTCAGACGACTGGTGAAAGTAAGCAATGATATATCTCTACCCCAAGTCAGACAAGTGATATGGTGGCAGGGATAGCCAAGTACCTGGACGCTGTAAGGATCTGGATGGTTTTGACTGAACCCTGGCAAGGTTTGGCTATGGGATTTTGGCCTTCCAAGCCCATATGATTTTTCATCTTTGACTCCGGACATGGTGACACTTTCCCAGATTGAGCTGGTACATAATGTTGGGGTCCTACTTGACTCATGACCCATTACTCTTCTGCAGCTTTTACAATTCTAATAAGGTACAAACATTTCATAGTACCATTTTAATTAACTTGTATTTGAGTTGCATTTTAGAAAAATATTAAATCAGAGGTATTGTTGATATCTAGATGTTATTGTGATATACAATACTCACCTTGTGATTTCTCTCTTGGCTGCTTGAAAATCCACAAAAAGCTGTAATTTCCATAGAAGATAAGGAGTGGCTTTTAAAATAAAATTTGACTGCTTATAAATACATCGAAGTATCCATGGAATTTTCTTCATTATTTTATGGTTTAGTTTAGTGTTGATCTATTAGTCTAAAGATCATATGGCATAAAATAATGAAGCATATTGCAATATTAAAAATATTAACAAAATACTCAATTAAGATACCGTATTTTCAGACTATAAGATGCACCAGTGTATAAGATGCACCAAGATTTCAAAGAGGTAAGTCAGCAAAAAAAGATTTTGTCCTCCCTGTGCCCCTGGAGCACTCTGCAGGCTTCAGCAGGGCTGGGGAAGGCAAAAATACTCCCTGTTTTTGCGAAAAATGGCCCACCCAGATCTGATCTAGACAGGTTTTAGATATACACTTTTTAGTCTCTCTTTCTGTCCATGTGTTTGTACCTTGGAGGAAGTAAGATAGCTTAATAATGAGGTCCCAATGAGCTATCCTATCAATTAGTGGCTTTAAAAAGCCATGCTCTGGTTAAGGCATATGGTTGACTACGCAGAAGATGAGTGGTGTTCTGTTTGTCACATGCTGTTTATAATACATCCTCTCTGGATAAGGTACTTGATAAAATTGTCACAGAATTGAAGCTTGTTTAAATTCTTGCTTAAATCCTGCTCTGGTCAGTTATTCTTTGACCCTGTGTCAGGCCCATAGTTACAATATTTTGCTGTTGAAAGGTTTTCTTAGTCTTTTGGCTGAGATCAAGTGTAGTATCACTGCTTTAAAGAACTAGGTTTTTCTCTCTTCTAGGTATACATCCGAACTAGACTGTGTTGTATATGCATAATTTTCTTTTTATTTCTTTATTTATTTAGTCGTGTTTATGTAGTGGCCCTATGAGTGCTGTATGCAACAAAATTTCATTTTAACGTAGGCCAATTAGTGTACATTCAAAGTGACAATAAAGTTTCTAAGTTAGGACTTTAAAAAAACCATCTATTTTACAAACCTGATATTTAATGAATGTCTCCTATACAGATATCCACTAACCAAGTTTGACCTTGCTTAACTTTTTAAAGTCAGCCAAGGTTGGGTAGGAAATGCTAAATTCTGATCGGATAAATTCATTAATATGAATTAACATGAATTTGGCCAACATACTTGCTATTTTAAGTTTCCATTTTCAGATTATTATTTTTCTATTCGGATATGAATTTCTGAAATTTTTCATATTCTTGGAAATTTGTAAAGACACAATGACTGAAACAATATTATTGCTACGTTCATATAGAACCATAAATTACAATAACACAGATAGGATTACATGAATACTGATTTTTATTTTATTAGTTGGTCTTGCAATACTGTAGAAAGGACTCATAAAAATTATAGTCACACTTTGTCTTAGAAAGTTTTCCAGATGAAAGATTTCTTCACTACACAACAAGTTCAGGTCAAATCTAGAAAGGATAGATAGGATAGGATACAATAGGGTAGGGTGGAGTAGGATAGGATAGGGTAGGGTAAGCTGGAATAGGATAGGACAGGATAGATGAAAAGAAGGAAGGAAAACAATATAGCTATAATTCTATGTTCATTGCAAAGATGTTCAATGTGAAACTAATAAAACTAATTTAAAATATCATTCAAATGCTCATTCTAAAAATTGTACTTCACAGATAAAGGCAAATCAATGCAATACATTATTTCACTATGATTAAAGAACAAGCCACACATATAAATTTCAATTTGTGATAGTCTCAGCTACTTTTTCCTTCCTAAAATGCTTAAAATCATACCTTAAAATATATTTTTTCTGTTGTTTTATATTATACTTTTGTGAAGTCAAATATAAAAGGAAGCCAATATTCCATCACATTGAGTAGTTATCAAACTGTTAGCTCCTCGATAACATACTACTGTAGTATTGCAAGTGTATTAAGTAAGATGGAGAAAGCATCCAGCTGGGTCCTGCTCCTCCTTCTATTTCTAGGTCTCTACATGGTTCTTTGAACTTTTCTGTACGCAGTAATGCATAGCAGGACTGCCCAAATCAATCTGTCAAGCTTTGTTTGGTATCAGTGAACATTCTTCTAAGTTCTATCCCTTCTATTTTCCTTATGCAGTTGGAAAACGTGTGTCCTGAACTGCCCTGAAGCCCACCACGAAGTACCATAATTTGCCAGAATGACCTCATTCTCATTGCTATATAGGATTCAACTGCCAATCCTGTTGCTACATGGAATCTGGATGGAGGCAGTTTTGTCATTTACCTTAGGTGGCAAAATATTTTTGGCCTATCCCAACAAAGCAATAGCTTTAGGTGGGCAATCTAAAGCAGGGAAGCAGTGTAAACATAGTATGGCAATGGAGGCTTGCCTCTCTTCATTCCTAAGGTAATGGTCACTGGGAAATCTTTGGCGCTCAGTCAGCAGCCATTGAGCCTGACTGCACTGGTTGAAATTTCTTTAACCAGGAATGGGAACTCTATAGTCTCATTCAGAGCCTTCGCTAAATTCTCCCTATTGTGGGTCAAAGTGTATGCAACAATATTCTTAGAACCTTCCACTCCCCCCCCCCCCCCCAGCTTTCTCTTATGTATCTAAGATTCCTCTAGGTCAGGGGTCTCCAACCTTTGCAACTTTAAGTCTGAAGGACTTCAGCTCCCAGACTGGCTGGAGAAGTCTGGGAGCTGAAGTCCTTCAGACTTAAAGTTGCAAAGGTTGGAGACCCCTGCTCTAGGTCATCCAACATATAAAAGCTCAAAGGGACTGAAACCATTTCCCTATATGCAAATGATAAGGCACTCATATGTCTCAATATTAAGGAACTCTTGCTGTATATTTCTTTAATATATTCCTTATGGTCTGGTTCAATTGTTCTTTAACTCTATCTGTCCAAGGGTATTAAGTACAAAATTATGCAGAGTAATTCTTCATACATATATGTGAGTAAAATTGACGAGCAATTGATCCATAATCCTTCTGAGAGAGCCAACACAATTCTGTTCTGCACCCAATTTGCTGCTTCAGAATTATGCCTATCTACTTTCTTTAATGACCAAGGAAAATTTTATGTACTCACACTGGGGTGTGTGTGTCTTAGGATGACTCACTGCGGCCGCCTGTTTCTGGCCAACTCACCACATGACAATTCACCCTGTCCAACTCATCGCCAAGCCAATTTGCTACTGGACAATTCAATGCAGGGTAACTCAACACAGAGACAAGTGAATTGCAGGTGGCCTTGTCTTGATTTAGCTTTGAACCTTCTTAAACTAGAAGTCCTTGAGCCTGGGGTGATCTGCAATTCTTCTTGTCCCTCTCTTGAATTGTCCCACAGCGAGTTGTCCCACAGTGAATTAGCAATGTCAACTTGTCTGGTGGGGAGTCAGATGGAGCTAGTTGTCCCTTTCCGCACTGGGGAAACATTACTAAATAGCAAGAGGAATCCGACATTATTCCAGTGGTAAAACAGCATCCACAAGGTATTATTACATGCCTAATAATAGCAAGACTCTGAGGTATTAGCATAACCTGAAGCTTTTAATTTTAACAGTGTGGTACAGGACTGAGGATATGGTCCTATCTTATTTCATTAGGTTCACAAGACCAGCATTCCTGAATCAGTCATTCAGTCTTTAAGAGAAAGAGATAAAATAGAATTTTTTAAAAAACTGCATTAAAAGTAAAAAGATGAGAACTGTGACCACCTAATAATAATAATAATAATAATAATAATAATAATAATAATAATAATAATAATAATAATAATAATAATAATAATAATATTTAATTTTGTATACCGCGTCCTCTCCCCAAGGGGACTCGGAGCGGTGCACAGGGAAATTAAAACATATAAAAATATATACAAACAATAAATACAATAAATAAAAGCAGATTAAATTGATCGTCCCTACGCTAAAAACCCCATTAAAACTAAATTCCCTAAACACCCCAGAGGTAGAGACTAACCAAGGCCGGCCAGACAGAAAAAGTGTGTTTTCAGTTTTCGACAGAAGGAGCGGAGGTCCGTAGTTGTTCTAATGTCGGGGGGGAGGTCGTTCCAGAGGGCTGGGCCCGCCACAGAGAAGGCCCTTCCCCTGGGCGTCGCCTGCTGACACAGTCTAGTGGACGGCACCCGGAGAAGTCCCTCTCTGTGGGAGCGGATTGGCCGTGAGGATGTATGGGGCAGGATCCGATCCCGCAGATAGCTAGGTCCCGAGCCATAGAGCGTTTTAAAGATGACAACCAGCACCTTGAAGCGCACCCGAAAGACGACAGGCAGCCAGTGCAGCTTGCGCAAGAGCGGTGTTATATGGGCGTACCTTGCGGTCCCCATTATTGCTCGCGCGGCTGCATTCTGGACCAGCTGAAGTCTTCGGGTGCACCTCAAGGGGAGCCCCATGTAGAGAGAGTTACAATAGTCCAGTCGGGATGTCACGAGAGCATGAGTGACTGTGCAAAGGCATCCCGATCCAATAGGGGGCGCAACTGGCGAACCAGGCGAACCTGGTAAAACGCCCTCCTAGCCATGGCTGTCACTTGATCTTCAATGGACAGCCGGGCATCCAGGAGGACACCCAAATTGCGCGCCCCAATCACAGGGGCAAGATGTTCGCCCCCTATGGCCAGCGATGGAGTGAGCTGGTTGAATCGGGCGGCCGGAAACCACAGCCACTCGGTCTTGGTCGGGTTGAGCCTGAGTCCGTTACTTCCCATCCAGATCCGCACGGCTTCCAGGCACTGGCACATCACCGCTACGGCATCGTTGGGGTGGTTTGGGGTAGATATATACAGCTGAGTATCATCAGCGTAGAGATGGTACTCTACCCCAAAACCACGGATGATCTCACCCAGCGGCTTCATGTATGTGTTGAACAGGAGAGGCGAGAGGACCGACCCCTGAGGCACCCCACATGTGAGGGGTCTCGAGGTCGACCTCTGCTCTCCTGCCAACACAAATTGCGATCGGCCAGAGAGGTAGGAGGAGAACCAGCGTAAAACGGTGCCTCCCACCCCCAGCCCCCCCAGCCGATGCAATAGGATACCATGGTCGATGGTATCGAAAGCCGCCGAGAGGTCTAATAGGACCAGGATGGAGGAACAACCCCCATCTCTGGCCCTCCAGAGATCATCGACCAACGCGACCAATGCCGTCTCGGTGCTATGCCCGGGCCGAAAGCCGGACTGGCGCGGGTCTAGATAATCAACTTCCTCCAGGTGACGGGGAAACTGTTGTGCCACCACACTCTCAACAACCTTCGCCAAGAAGGGAAGGTTGGAGACTGGACGATAGTTGTTTAATAGAGCTGGATCCAAAGAGGGCTTCTTAAGGAGGGGCCTCACCATAGCCTCTTTTAGGGAAGCAGGCAAGGAACCCTCACTTAAGGAAGCGTTGACAACCTCTTGGAGCCAGCCTCGTGTCACCTCCCAGGATGCCAGTACAAGCCAGGAGGGACACGGGTCCAATAAACATGTGGTGGCTCGCAGTCGGCCACGTAACCTGTCCATATCCTCGGAAGCAACGGAGTCAAACTCCTCCCAAACAAGATCTGTCTCGTGGCATCCCACTGGGCCATCAATGGGGGCTAGCTCGTTCTGTATCTGAGCGGTTTTCTCCTGCAGAAAAATCACAAATTCCTCTGCTCTACCCTGTAACGGGACTTCCCGCACCCTCTGTTGAAGGAGGGAGCGGGTCACCCTAAACAGGGCGGCAGGGCGGTTGTCTGCGGATGCTATGAGAGTAGCACAATGATGACGTTTGGCCACTCTCAGCGCCACAATGTAAGTCCGTAAATGGGCTCTTACCTGTGTCCGGTCAGATTCAAATCGGGTAGACCTCCATCTTCTCTCTAGGCATCTCTTGCGGCGTTTCATCACCCTCAGCTCTTCGGTAAACCAAGGAGCCAGGGTGGTTCGCCGCCGCAAGAGAGGCCGCAAGGGCGCGACCCGATCCAAGGCTCCCGTGGTCGCAGTATTCCATGCGGCCACGAGGTCCTCCATCGGGGCGCGGGTCAGGGGTACAGGAAATGGCCCAAGCGCCGCCTGGAACCCATCCGGGTCCATCAGGCGCCTGGGGCGGAACCAGATTGGTAACTCAGGTTCCGCCTCCCCGCGGAGGGGAGCAGCGGTCAGAAAGTCGAGCCGGAGAAGTGAGTGGTCTGACCATGACAAGGGCGTGATGACTATATCCCCTATACCCAGATCCCTCTTCCATTGGCCTGAGACAAAGATGAGATCCGGTGTATGTCCACCCTCGTGAGTGGGGCCTTGAATTAGTTGGGTCAGGTCCATGGCCGTCATGGAAGCCATGAACTCCTGAGCTACCACGGATGATTTGCCCACCGATGGCAAATTAAAGTCCCCCATGACTACAAGTCTGGGGGTCTCAACTGCCTCCGTAGCGATCATCTCAAGGAGCTCGGGCAGGGCTGCTGCTACATAGCGGGGAGCCAGGTATACAACCAGCAAGCCCAACTGCCTCCCTAGGCCCCACTTCACGCAGAGGGACTCACAACCGGTAGTCTGTGGCACAATGGTCTCTCTCGGCTCAAGACCTTCCCTAACAATAACCGCTACCCCACCACCCCTACCTAGGGCCCGAGGCTGATGAAAAGCGCGGTAACCTGGTGGGCACATTTCAACGAGGGGAAGTCCACCCTCGTGGCCCAGCCAGGTCTCCGCAATTCCTACCAGGTCCGGCTCCCCCTCAGACACAAGGTCATGGACGAGGGGGGCTTTGTTGACCACGGACCTGGCGTTGCAAAACATCAGCCGTAGGCCCTGGCTCTGTACTCCCTTACCACCTAGCCTGCGGGGGTTGTGGCACTTCACCGTTTGTAACCAACGGTTCTGTGCCCTCAACCGGGAGGGTAGAACTTGTCTCCCCTCGGAGCTGCCTCTCCCCACAACCTTCTGGATAGAAATGCCCTCCACCGGGACGACTCGTATTCCCCCCCCTAACGGATCCTTCCGCTTCCCTCCGTCGCCTGCTGGCCTGGCCCTCTCTGTCCTCGTCTGTCTCTACCTGTCTATAACCCCCCCACACCCTGGAACCCCCTAAAATCCGAATTAAAAATTTATTTAAAAAACCCCTTAATTTGCGCTTCGCCCACCTCTCAGGAGCAATTAGTCCATCCTCAACCTAATGACTATACTAAGTTACACTGAGCAACTATTAACTCTCTGAAGGTAACTACGACAGCACAAAAGATAGAATCTGTATGGTTCTGTGGATGATGGGCCTCTCTTTCTGCTAACATGGATAAAGAGTCATTGGTGTATTCTGAGAATTCAGCTACTACCCTTTTAAGTGGTGTTGACTCCTTATCAGTCCCATTAGTACCCTCAATAGCTGGGGGAAATTGCTTAAAGTTCTACTGGCTGCCTGTGACCTTCTGGGTGCGTTACAAGGTTGTGATGACCATCTTCAAGGTGCTCCATGGCACGGGGCCTAGCTACCTACGAGACCGTCTACTGCCCCATACGTCCCTACAACCGATACACTCTCACAGAGAGGGTCTACTCTGGGTGCCGTCAACCAGGCAATGCCGGTTGGCGACGCCCAGGGGTAGAGCCTTCTCTGTGATGGGCTCAACCCTCTGGAACACTCTCCCCCCTGAACTCCGTGTCATCTCGGACCTCCGCCTGTTCCGCCAGCGGTTAAAAACGCACTTCTTCCAACATGCCGGCCGGGCATGATTTTACTCGACACTGCACTGCCTTTAGTTACCAAAGTTTTAATTCAGGGGTTTTAATATGGGTTTTTAGCGCAGTGTGGGTTAATTTAATTGAGTTTTAATGAACGTTTTATTTTTGTATATCTGTGTATTTATATTTTATATTCCCTGTGCGCCACCCAAGTCCCTATGTGGTGAGATGGGTGCGGCTTATAAATTCGAATAATAAATAAATAAATAAATACTGTAGTAATTATAGAATAATAATTCTATTTCTGAAGGGCCAAAATCCTGGTATAGAAAAAGCTGCCTTTTTTTCCAGGGAACATCCAACACTGGTGAAGAAATTCTTTCTGTTCTATAGAGTTGTAAGAAGTGAAAGGACATTTTATGAACTGAAAGACACAACGAGATCAAAGCAGCTACTTTACCTGGGAATATACAGAAGGGTGGGTTGGATGCCATCTTGACCAATTGTCAATTTTGTACAAAATTAGATTTGAGCAGATCTTCCACAAAGTGACATGGAGGATGCCATATTCTCCTGTATTTTCTAGCACATTATGAAACAATTTTGCAAGCATTATCTTGTGCATCCTTAGCAATTTTTAACAACACCTCATGAACTTCATCTGGTCAGCATAAAAAACATGTAGCCACATAATCACTGAACTAGCACTTTGCTTTTAAAATGTTTGCCATAAGAGCAAACTGGCAATTCCACATTTTAAAATAAATAGGAATGCTGGGAGCATTTTGCAGAAAGAGAGATGTTGGCAAAACAGCCTTTTTCTACTTGATCCTCTCCCATTGTGTTTTAGATGAGCTCTCGAAGTAAAGATTATAAAAAGGGACAATCACCTAGAGGACACTGTATCAGGCCCCAGCCAAGTTAGATAGGTTTTTTAATGGGATTTAAGCACAGGTTTTCTATTTAATTTCTTTTTAACTTTTGTATATTGTTATTTATTGTATATTTTAATGTCCTGTGCACCGCCCAGAGTCCGTCTCGACGGAGATTGGTGCGGTTAACAAATCGAAAAATAAATAAATAAAATAATCAGGGAAAAATGGCCTAAATATCTGAATAGTGCAGATAAATGTACAATATAAAAGCCCTTAAGGTAATTCAATCTTTGAACCAAAGGTAGGTAGTTATCAATTTATTCTTTTGAGAACTGTATGTGGAAACACATTTTCCTCCAGTTAGTTTGATTTCTCCTTAAGGCAAGTGCTAAGCCTAAACTCTTTTTTAAGATGCTACTGAAGCTTCGCTTTTGCTTGCATACAGTTAACTACTCTGCCAATACCATACTCAGATGTGTTAACACCCACTCACCCCTGATTTGCAGGAGCAAAAAATCAGCTGTCCGGTACAATTTTGAATTCTCAATAACTTTCCCTCCAGAGAGAGAAGGGGAAAGAAAACCAGCACAGAAGCAAACCTGAGTTCATTTGAAGAGCCCCCACCTAAGCAACATAAAGACCCCAACCAGGCAGAAAAAGGTTAAATAAACAATCTTTAAGGAAAAGAAGTGGAGCAAACATATATCATCTTCCTGGTTTTTTTTCAAATGCTTCTAAATTCTTAATAATAATAATAATAATAATAATCTTTATTGTCATTGTAATAAAATTACAATGAAATTGGTTATGTTCTATTTTTACAGATACTTAAAAGTACTTTGCTTTGAAGATGTATTTGTCAAGCTTTCTGCAATGCAAGTTCCTCCAGATGTTTTCTGAATCCAAAGGGCACGCTGGCAGGATCATGGAAATTAGAGATGATCAATCCATTTGGAGGCACCAGAATGTGAAGGAAGTCTTACACAGGCATAAAAAATGGGACATACTGAAATGAATAGCAGTGAAGAATCTCAACTATGCTAGGATTTGGGTGAATAGCTTTCCGAGTTATTTGCTACAGGTAGTTCCCAACTGACAGCCACAATTCAGCCCAAAATCTATGTTGTCAAATAAGAATTTGTTAAGTGAGTTAACATTTTACGACATTTCTTGCCACAACTGTTAATTTAATTCCTGATGTAGTAACCTGGTTGTTAAGCAATCTGGCTTCCCCATTGACCTTGCTTATCAGAAGGTTGCAAAAAAATAATCACATGACCCTGGGATGCTGCAACCATCGTAAGTATGAACCAGTTGCCAAGCATCTGAATTTTGACCACACGATCATGGGGATGCTGAAAATGTTGCAGTTGGGAGAAACAGTCATGTCCCTTTTCTCAGTTACTTTAAATGGTCACTAAATGAACTGTTGAAAGTCGAGGACTACCTGCATTTTGCTAGATGTACTGAATTGGGAATACCACATATTTCAGAGTAAAATTACATTAGGAAAAGTCCTTCTTCCTCTCTGGGCTTCAGTAAGCCTTCCCTAGTGAAATAACCTCACCAGTGCATTTGGATAGTCTTCGGCTCATTTAGCCAAAACGATGGTTCAAAAAAGACTCATTTAGATAATAAATCCTGAGCTGGATGTGCCACAACTGAAACATTCCGTCTAATTCTAAAGCTGATTTCATAATGCATAACACTAGGTGCTTGCACTTCATAATTGTCAGTCTTGGTGGTAATATGGTTATACTTTATTAACAATCAGCAATAAAGCACCTGTCAAATTCTAAGAGAGTCCCTCCTCTCTTCCCAAAAACCTTCAAAACCTTACAAGATCTTGAAATCCTGCTCTTGTTCATGTGACTTGGGAAGTGCATTTGAGCTGTCATGTCACCTTGCATGATGGCCCCAAGGATTGGAGAAAGTTGCCAATCCTTGTTCTAAAAACTAAACAAGTGACTGCCACAGCCAGTGGTTAGCCTTGAGCAGCTTTATCCAGGACCAGATTATTGTGATCAGGTTTGAGAATTAGGAATTTTCCATGTTACATGTATACTTTTTTTTTTACATTTAAGCAAACAAGAATAAATCATCTTCCTTTTAGTATCTGATTATTGGTCTAATATCTGGAGAGGAAGCTTGAAGGACATACAGTTAGATTGGGTTATGGCTCAATTTTAGATTAGCTTATTGGTTCAAGCACTAAATGTTTCAACTTTAATATAAATATTGTCATTATAAATAGGACATTTCACATTCTTAACTTATGGTTTTCTCCCTTTTAGATCCATGTAGAATAATTTTTAAAGCTTCATACATTATGGTACATATAATTCCCATTTTATCATTTAGGTGGACTTTTATGCTCTGGAATATGGTTAATGACAAAATATGTTAATATTAATATTTATTAACAAGAAATACCTATTTTACTTAGATTCTCTGGAAGCAGAAGAAATGCCTCAGATATGCTGCTATTTCCTGAGAAGTGTTAAAAGAGTTTAATTACCCAGTTGAAAAAAGTATGTTCTGTTTCTTTTTATATTTCTCTCCACTAGCACCCATGTGTATGCTAGTTAGCAAAACAATAGAAGCTGTTGTCAGGCTCCAATCTTCAGGAATTTGAACATATAATGCCAAAAAAATAGCACATTCCAGCCACGTTAATTTTCACTGCAGTCTCCTCTCCTAACTAACTATTATGTGCATCTGCAGGGGAGTGGGGGGTCATTAAATTATACTCCTCTTACAAGATTCATGCTTAATAATAAGAAGCAACTTCATATATCCAAGATATTGATCATCAAAATTCATCCTTCCCAAAATATTTGCAATACCCAAGTGCAGCCTGAGGTTTGTTTTTTTTATAAAGTTGATGTCTCATATCTTAATGTATTAAGCTTCTAGTGTTGTTTGTGTTTTCTTTCTTCTCCTTATGCCCTAATAAAAAGCTGCAGAAGGAAAACACCCAGGTAACATTGTCTTTTCCCAAAATTATGCCCCTCTAGATGTGTGAAGATTCAACTCATGTAGCTGTCCAACTAGCATAATGGACGTGAAACATATCTGGAAAGTAGGAAGTTTGAGGAAACTTGTATTATTAAATGGACCTTTTCCTTTTGCAGCTTTTTGAAGAAGTGATAGGTTAACAATGATGTTAACCAAGTAAAAACCCATTTTCTTTTCTTACATTAACCGGTACTGTTGATGAGAAACAGGCTAACAGCAAGCTATCCTTAAAAGTAAAGACTAGATCATGCTAGATGCGTCATTGCTGCTAGACATATCACTTTTATTTTAACATAATGATAGATTTATGCAAAATCTGTTCCACCATATGGATGGTAGGTACAAAGAAAACAAACCCATCACCTTTGCTAGACATCACAATGAGTAATGAGAGACACTAGCTTTTGAGTTTCAGCACTGTCATAAATAAGTAGTAATCAACAACAGATCTTAATAATCTACTACTGTTGGATTTCTGACAAAGAGAAAGATATTGGAAATGAGGCCCTGATTTTTTTTAAAGCCACATTCCTTGTCTTCTTCACCTCTGCTCTCATGTAACTTCACAGTAAGCCATTTGTGCTCCAAGTATTGGGCTGGTCATTCACCCAATAATTCTCTGGCCAGGAGTGCCAGTGGGGGAGCTGGGATTCAAACCTCAGCGCCCACTGCAAAACCAGTGGCAAGCATTTCCTCTGCTGCTTTCTTCTCTTCTTCTACCCTAATCCTGCCTCTACTTCATTAAAGGTATTTATAAACAATTGAGAGAAATCTGACTATTCTTTTCATAGGTAGCTTAATATTTCTGACATAGCCCTTTCAATGAGCAAGTCAAACTCCCACAAAGGGACAGTTTGATGTTAAAGTGCATTTGCTATCATCTTGAATCAATATCACCTCAAATAATGCTTTTATTATTCTTCTGAATTAGAATCCTTTCCTACCAGAGAACAAGTGATGAGTACCTTTTATATAGTAGTGTGTGCCTGCATCTATTTTCAGATTCTTGAGAAGAAATAATAACAAGATTAATTATCATACATTTCAGCTTCCTCTTGTCTCTTTGCAAGCCCAGAGCTGGTTATATTTTGCTGGTTTTTGCAATCCTGTGCAATGTACCCATTGAGAAAAAAGAGCTCTCCTGCAATCCTAACCTGAAGATGCAGCCAGAGCAAATAAAGTGGGGGTTCTCATTCTGGTATATCACAGCTCACCAGAAAAAAGGGGAAGGGAGAGAAAAGATCCCCCCACCCAAACTCAGTACTTGTTAATTCCAAAGATACGGACACCATGCAGCTGAGGCAACTTGGGGATCAAGACGCTCATCAAAGAGATGGTGTTGATGATGAAATGTACCCGGTCATATTTTGTGTAGAAACTGGTAAGAAAATAACTGGAAAGGAAAGGAAAGGAGTTTCAGTTTTGCAATAGTGCTTAAAATACTTTAAAATATTTGTCCCTTGTCCTACACAACTGGATGAGTGATACACACACACACACACACACACACACACACCATATATATATGGTATACACACACACACACACACACACATCTTGGCCCCACTAAGATTTATCAAAGGGCGGCATCTACGCAGCCACAGACTAAAGCCTGAAGATGGCAAGTGAGATCTTGCCGAAATGTTACAAAGACAATCTCATTCTTACAGGGGAAAATACCCGAATACAACAAGACCAGCATATATAT